>JAZHEH010000903.1:1480000-2680000 GCA_036589455.1 Ateles fusciceps
ACTCCATCTCAATAATAATGAAATAAAGGACATAGCTTTGGCCTAAGTAAACATCATTTTTTATCCCAACTCCATATCCATGCCTATTTTTATTTTCCCTCTGTTTCCTCCTAAACTGTGTCTCATTCAGCAGCTATCCTGAGTGACCTGCCTCCTGGACCAGGCCACAGGCTGCCTAGGGACCCTCACAGGTCAGGGTGAGGGAGGAAGACCAAACCACCCATTCCAGAGCTACACGTCCATCCCACGAGTGCCACAGAGGCCCTGTGGCAAGATGCCACCTCAGAGGCCTGCTGAGATGGCACAGTTAAGTCTTTTAAGCAAGACAAAATAGAACAAGATGCCGAAAACCTGTCTGTGGTGTGCCATGTCCTCGTTTTACAAGATCCTTTCCTGTCTTGACCCGTTCACCTTGCCAACCCAGTCCATTGCATCCCCCGAGACCACTCAGATCTCCTTTGTCTTTAGACTTCTTTGCAGGCTGTATACTGTGCCTAGAGGGTCCTCCTCACCCCAGCTTCCTCACCCTGCCAACTCCACTCACCTGTCAAGTCTAAGATTACATATCACCTCTTCCAGGCAGTCTTCTCCATTGTCCAAGCCTGTGTTGAGACTCAACTCTGACCTCCCATAATAGGCTATTTCATCATTGTTAGTTACTTGCATGCCCACCCTCCATTAGGCAAGGAGTCAGAAACTACACCTGAGAGAAGAATAAAGTCTGTTTTGGTAAATAAAGTTTTATCAGAACACAGCCATGTCCCTTCTTTTACATATTAGCTACAGCTGCTTTTGCACTACAAGAGCAAAATTAAATAACTGCAACAAAGACCATATGCCCACAAAGCCTAAAATATTTTCTATCCACCCCTTTACAGAAAAATTTTGCTGGCTCTTGCACTAGACTGTGGGTTAAGAGGAGGAACCCTGTCTCGTTCCTCAGTGTATTACCATCAGCATCTAGTGCTGGGCCTGGGAGATAGAAGCAGCTTAATGAATATTTGATGAGTGGAATATTTGATGAATGTTGAGTACATAAGTGTCAAGCTCTGTGACAATGTGACAATGCTAGCACATAAGACACCCTTGGCAAGATAGTTCCAAATCAAAAGAAACAGTCTGATTGTATAAAACAAAATCAGCTCAGAAACATGTGTGCCTACATCCTCTCTCTCTCTCTCTCTCTCTCTCTCTCTCTCTCTCTCTCTCTCTCACACACACACACACACACACACACACACACACACGCCACACACACACATACACTCTGGCCTCTCAACAAAATGAATAGCTTGTGAATGGTATTTTGAGTTCTAACTTAAAGGAGATGCCACACAGAGACAGGTTGGGTTAAGGTAACTTCCTGCTACGAGCTTCTGTGATTTTTATTTGAATTTTCTACCCATCCAATGTTTTGAACAAGAAAAATCAGTTGTTGAATTAAACCTGAATTTCATCAACCTAGAAATTTGAGATGAATAATCTAGACTTTTTTTAGTCTTAGAAGGAGGGAGAAAGAGAGTAGAGCTAATATTATCTATTAAGGATGAGCATGACTTCAGCTCCTCAAGTTGGAAATGTCTCCAAAAAATAATCTCTTGTCCCACTTGTCCAGCTGATAAAGCTAATCTCCCTCTTCAGGAGACAGTTCATTTTTGTTGCCTTCTCAAAGCCCTCTTTGGTTCACCTTCCTAAACTCTCTCCCTTTTCCAAACTCTAATAGTACTTTGCTCCTGCCTGTATTACAATCACTTCTAGACTTTTGCATGTCTACTTACAGCATTGGGACTATGAGCTCCCTGAGAAGTTCATTCTCATCTACATTTCCAGATACATAGTAGGTGCTCAACAAATGTTTATGGAATGGTTAAAGAATAAATGATATGAGAGAGAGGGAAGAGAGAATGGTTGAATTAAATGAATGGATAAATGGGTAGGTGAGTACATGAATGAAGAAATGCATGGATGGATGGATGATGGAAGGATAGATGGGTGATGGATATTTTGGTGGGTGGGTGGACTGATGGATGGATGAATGAGTGGGTAAGTGAATGGATGGATGGATGATGGGTAAGTGGGTGGGAGGATAGATGGATGGATAATTGAGTGGGTGAGTGGATGGATGGATAGTTGAGTGAGTGGGTGGGGTAGGTGGGTGGATAATTGAGTGGATGGATGGATGAGTAGGTGGGTGGATGGATGGACAGATGGATGAGTAGGTGGGTGAATGGATGGATAGACTGGATTAAATTGGGTTGGGTGGAAGTAACTGTATTGAAGTTATGAAGGAAGTGAATTATATTCTCAGACCTTTCAATAGCTGGTTGAAAGAGAGCTGTCCTACAGACAGCTGTCCCACACCTCAGGATTCTTTACTACAGGTACAATAGTTCCAAGCCCTAGAGTTTTTATTCTTCTCATTGTATCTCCTCATTATTCCTTCAGTCCTCTTCTCTAGAGGCTGCCCCAGCTCTCTTGACTCATCAAGTC
Source organism: Ateles fusciceps (assembly GCA_036589455.1). Lineage (NCBI taxonomy): Eukaryota > Metazoa > Chordata > Mammalia > Primates > Atelidae > Ateles > Ateles fusciceps. The sequence goes on from JAZHEH010000903.1 coordinate 1,482,491, forward strand.
AGCTTTGCCCAGGGAGCCAGGAGGGCAAAGGGAAATTCCTTCATAGGAAACAAGCAGATGGTCAGCTTCCAGCCCTCCAGGAAGAGAGACTGGAGGCCACCTGCTCACCCATGATGGATCTAATTATAGTAGTTTCTTTTATTTGTGATTTACAGAGCTTGGTCCCCCACTTGGAACAAAACAGTGGAGTGATGATGGAAGGTGCACTCTCTCATAGACACGGTTGCAGGTGTCATACCTTAGAAACTCCTATCTTGTCTTCTACTCACCTTTCTATTCCATACTCAACTGATCAGAAGAGCCAGTCCTTCTCTCAGGAGTAATTCCCAGAACTCTGAGACTCGGGGGAACACAAATTGAAAACCTTTGCTCTGGTTAGAGGGCACCACTTTGCAGATGGGGAGACTCAGGACCAGAAAGGGAGAAGGAAAATGACTTCCCCAGTAAATCAGTGGAGGAGCAGGAGCTGGAGCCCAGACTTCCTCCATTATAATCTATTACACTTTGCTACTTCACTGCCTTAACACATCAAACAATGCGTGACTACCTTGGAGACTCCTGGATAAAATGTAACACTATGTCTAAGAAAGGTACCCTGTTCCAAGCTCATTTAGCATTCAGCTGGGGCTGATTAGAGTTCTGATTATGACGCTGGAATTATTTTTATTTCCAAGCATTAGCATTTAGGATCAGGTGGGCATTAGTCAATAGGGACCAAAACCAGTAACAGAAAGTAAAGTTCTTCCCTAGACACATACACGCACGTGTGCGTCACACACACACATCTTTCTTTTCTTAGCTTTAATTAGGTTGACTCAGATTGATACGAAAAAATTTCCAGACCCAGAATTAATTTCTCTTTTATGATTGTGAAAATCATTATTTTTTTCAGAGGATGGGATGACAGAGATAAACTGAGTGAAATAGTTTCAGAACTCTTTCAACAGCAACAGGTAGACAAAGACCTTGACTAAAATCAGAGACAATAACCAAAGCCAGGGCTGTTGAGTCAAACAGTTGTGAATTTTGGATCCCATTTCTGTCCCCTCTCTCTAGATGTACTACCTTGGGAGAGTTACTAACTGTCTCTGAGCCTCTACTTTCAGCTGTGTGGACACACCTCATCTCACAGTTCATTCTTTGCTAAGTAGCCAAGAGATTTTTCAAAAACATAAATCAATGCAGAAACCTATTGGATTAAAAGTCTTCAACATCTTCCCATTTGACTTAGAATAAAGCACACACTCCAGAACGTTCTCAACAAGGACTTCCCTGATCTTTTGCATATAATAAAAAACTAAGTATATTTGTGTAACCAAACAAGGGAATACTTTTTCACATGACAAGAAGTTTAGAGATGGTCCAGAGAAGCTCCAAAATGCCAAGAGAGATGCATGTTCCTTCTACCCTCCTGCTCTTGCCATCATCAGAAAACAGAGACCCTCATGGTCACAAGATAGCTGCACCAACTCTGGACTTTGCATTGAAGTTCCAGGGGAAAAGTAGGGAAAGGAGCAAAGGAAAAAAGGCATTGCCAGTTGGGTCTCTCCCTTTTTATCACTAAAGTGGTAACTTTTCTTTAGACTGCAACTTACAGGTTATTGGCCAGAACTTTGTTACATTATCAATGACAGTTTCAAGGGAGCCAGTCTTCTTAGCTGAGTACTTTGCCTTCTGAACAAAACAGTATTAATAAGAAGAAATGGAGGTTAAAATGTTGGACTTGCCAGTAGACTGTAACAACAGTGAAGAGATTTTTGTAGCTGTAATTCAGGTCCCAAGTCTTCTGATTTTGAATTAATTTAAAGGGAGATCATCCTGACTTACTCAGGTAAAAACCCCTAAAGGAAGTACTGGGCTCCCCAGAGCTGAGAGAGCCTCCTTCCTGCCTTGATGAAATAGTCATGTTGAGGAACCCCAAATGGCAAAGGGATGCAGGAGGGCTTCAGGAACTTCAGACTCTAGGACCTGAGAGCTGCCTCCAACCAAAAGCCAGCAAAAATCCATGGTGCTAAATCATGCACCCATAAGGAAATGGATTCTGCCAACACTCTAAATGAGTTTGGAAGCAGATCCTTCCCCAGTTGAGCCTTGAGATGAAAATACCATCTGACCAACACCTTGATTGCAGCCGCATGATACCCGGAACAGATAAGCTATGCTCAGACTCCTGATGCACAGAAACTGTGAGATAATAAGTGTCAGTTGTTTTTTTTTTTTTTTTTAAGTGGCCAAGTCTCCCAAGGTAACACATCTAGAGGGACAGAAATGGGATCCAAAATTCACAACTGTTTGACTCAAACAGCCCTGGCCTTGGGTTGCCTCCGATTTTAGTCAAGGTCTTTGTCTACCTGTTGCTGTTGAAAGAGTCGTGAAACTATTTTGCTCAGTTTATCTCTGGCCAAGATTGCGGCAATTGTTGAAATGAAATTGCTGAAAGAATAAATGACCAAGGAGAGGGGGAAAGAGAGGATGGTTGAATTAAATGGGTGAATGTGTAAATGGGTAGGTGAATGTATGTGTGGAGAAATGGATGGATGGGTGGGTGGGTGGGTGGGTGGATGGATGCAGCAATAGATAGCTAATACTGTGACAAACACCCAAGTCTCCTTCTGCCACTTTGATTGTGCTGTACTCCTTCATCCATTAGGGACTTCGCTCAGGCTGTTGTTTCTGCCAGGTGCAGCCTTTCTCCAGCTCTGTGCAGAGCCAACTCATTCTCTTCCTTCAAGTGCCAGCTCAAATACCCTTCTCAGAGATGCCTTTCCTCACCATTCAACCTAACCACCTCCTCAACACTCCTACGCCTCACCCTGCATCAGATAATCTAAACCTATCAGAAATTGCCTTTTTATCTATTTGTTTCCTTGAAACAGTATTTCTCCACTAGAATGTCACCTCCAAGAGGGGGAGGGACTGTGGAAACTGCATGTAGAACAGTGCCAGGCACTCGGTAAAGCTCAGGCAAAGACAGCCTCATCCACACACCCAGACTCCTGATGAGGTTTGCAAGCAGCTTAAAAGCAGGATTTCCAGACACACTCCAGCAGAGCACACCTGTGAATGTTTCGTGAACATAGCAGAAGGTATCCTGGTCCTTTGCTCTTCCTACAGTGGCCCTCTCCCCCTCCCACATGTCCATTTGTATGGGCTTCTAGAGACTTGCCGTATTATTTCCCTCCCTCACGCATTCACCCTTGTGATTTAACGTGTGTGTGTGTGTGTGTGTGTGTGTGTGTGTGTGTGTGTGTGTGTGTTTTTTGCTTTGTTCTGTTTTTGTTTTTGAGGTGGAGTTTCGCTCTATTGCCCAGGCTGGAGTGCAGTGGCATAATCTGGGCTCACTGCAACCTCTGCCTCATGGATTCAAGCAATTCTCCAGCCTCAGCCTCCCAGGTAGCTGGGATTACAAGCATGTGCCACAACGCCCAGCTAATTTTTTGTATTTTTAGTAGAGACGGGCTTTCTTCATGTTGGCCAGGCTGGTCTCAAACACCTGACCTCAGTTGTTTGAGAACACCTGATCTGCCCACTTCGGCCTCCCAAAGTGCTGGGATTACAGGTGTGAGCCACCACGCCCGGCCTGTATGTGTGTATTTAACTGTAAGTTACTGCCTCATAAAAGCTAGCAGGAATTTGGAGAGAGTGAGTAATGCCCTATATAAATAGAATATACCCTAGAAAAATGAACATAGTGTTCACCTCCTGCAGTTCATCTCCACATTGTTCTCCTATGTTAAAATGAGACAGTCTACCAAGAAGGGGGGCATCTTGTCTGTATGTTCCTGACCATCAAATAATACAATCAAGAGTTGCACATTAATGTGAAATAAGAGACTCCAAAATTTCCAGAAGGGTCATTAGAAATTGTTTCGCCCAGACCTTTTAATCTAAACAGGTGTGTGGTTCAACACTAGCCCTGAGGGGCCCTCTGTACACTGCTCTGTGAGCAACAAAGTATGGCAAATATGAGTTCCACATTCTTGTCTTGGGGGCTCATGGTGAATGTTAGTATGGCGGTCTGGAGGTAGCAATTAGCCTCACCCCTTTGCCCCTCTGGGTTCTGAACCACCCATAAGCCAGAGGAGGAATGAAATGCTTTATTATCCCCAAACGCAGAGTTTCTGGCATAGTTGGGATGACCTAGAGTCAAGGAAGGCTTTGTGTTACTTTACTAGGGAGTCTGGAATCCAGACACTGACTTCTGCTTCGACAATATATAGACCAGATGCTCTGAAGGACTTTCCACACAAGATGACTAAATCCTAAAGAAAATAAAATTTTATTAGTTGGATCACAAGAAGCAAGGGAAATCTCCAAGGGGCCAAAAAAGTATGTTGAAGCTTAAGCAGAGCAGACAAACAAGCATGAGGGGAACATCAGCATAACAATCAATTACAAGCTTCAGGATAAGAGCAAGATGTGGGGATTGGACCCAACCCTCCACTATTAATCCAGGTAGCTAAAAACAGACAGTGCCTTTGGCTTTTGGAAGGCAAAAATGCAAAATCATCTCTGAAGGAAAGCATCCTTACTCTATGTCCTCAGTATTCTCACAGATCAAGATTGGCCCAGTATAAACTCACAAATGAGCAAGCAACAAAAAATGATCAGATACGTTTGAAACCAAAGAAAATCTACAAAATACAACTATAATTATTGAAATTAGAACTCAGTAGGTATGGTTTTTTAAAAAATAATAAAGCAGATTAGACACAGCTAAAAAAGGAGAATTCATAAACTGGAAGATGGAGAGCAATGCAAAGGCAAGAATAAGAAAATAAGAAATTCAGAGCTGTGAAGGGCAGAATAAGGTATTCTAACATGCATTCTAATTTGAATCCCAGAAAATAAACAAAGAATAAAAATGAGGCTACATTTGAAAAGGCAAAAACTGAGAGTTTTCCACAGCCAGTAAAGACATGAATCTACAGATACAAGAAGTACCATTTACACCAAACTAAGTAAAAAGAAACCTATTCCTAGATACACAGTGGTAAAGCTAAAGAACATCAAAGACAAATAGGAATTCTTAAAAGCAGCAGCAGACGGAAGAAACCAGCAATGACCCCCAGGACAGATATAATAGTTAGACCAGCGATGACTGCAATTTTTTTAACAGTAGCAACAGAAGTCATCAAAATTCTCTCTTCATCAGGTTGGGAAAAATACAACTGTCAGGCTAGAAAAGCAGATCTAACAAAACTGTATCTCAAGAACAAGGACAAAATAAGGGCATCTTCAAACTTATAAAAACAAAGTTTTAACCAATAGGCCAACTAAAATAATTTCTAAAGGATGTAGTTGAGAGAGAATGAAAATGACCCCAGATAAGAAGGTCTGAGATTCAAGAAGACTAGCAAAAGGGAAAAAGGATAAAACCTGTAGGTGAATCTAAATAACCATTGTATTCAAAAAATATATTTGTCTATGAAGTAGGTTTAATAGAAAGAACTAAAGTCCTCTGCAACAAGAACGTGTTAATTAGGAGAGAAATGGCTAGGGTTAAAGTAGTCCAAGATCTTCGTATCATCGGGCAGGGTGGGGAAGGTGATGACCGTCAAGAGACCAGCATTACAGCCTGGGCAACACAGTGAGGACCTGTCTCTAGAAAATAAAAATAAAAAGTAAATTATCTGGTTGTGGAGGTGCATGCCTGTAATCCAAGCTACTTAGGAGGCTGAGGGAGGAGGATGCCTACAACCCTGAATTTTGAGGCTGCAGTGAACTATGATCATGCCATAGCACTCCAGCCTGAGTAACAGCCTCTAAAATTTTTATTAAAAAGATACTGACATTAAAATTAAAAGATGCTGACATTAAAAGTCTCATGTGCACAGTAAAATTTCAAAGATAATCATTTAAAGAGTAAAAACAAAGATTATAACTCCCATCTCAGGAAAGATAAAAAGTAATAAGAAAAATTAATTTTTATGACCAGAAAAGATAAATTATACATATATTTAAATTATACATTTTTAATGCATTATATATATATAATGCAACATCAATGAAACATTTAAAAAGTTGTAACAGGAGAAACAAGTCCAAATAGATCAATAATCATAATAAATGTAAATAACCATCTCAGTTAAATGATATTACAAATTGGACTAGGTAGAGGTGGGGAATCCAGCTGTCTGCTGTTTTTTTTAAAAAAAAAAAAAGAAGCTAAAACATAAAAACATACAAAGGTTTTAATACAGAAAGTAAAGGAATAGACAAAGACATTAGATTGTTGCAAACGTAATTGCTTTTGTACCAACCTAATACATCAGGCAAATACTAACAATTAATACCAAATAAAATAGCTTTTTAGTAAAGAATATATATCAGGGATAGAGAGAATCATTGCAAAATAATAAAGCACTTGCTTCTCCATGAAGATATGCTTCTAAAAATGTTTGCATCTAGTCAAATTACTTTACAATATATACTGCAGATTCTGCTTCAGACTTCTCTATGAAAGATCTCACCTGGCCTCACACCCTAACAAGTGTGGAGAGAAATGACTGTGGGTGGCCAGGTCAGCTGCTGGATGCAGTGTCCCTAGCCCTGGTAAAATCAGCCAAAGTATGATAACTTCTCCCCATCTTTCTAGAGATAGGAGTCGTTCTTCTTTGCATGAGGAGTAAAGAGGTCAGAGCTGAAGTTTCTTTCCCATAATCCCTTGAGAATGCACAAGTGTTAGATTAAGTTCCTACTTTACAGGCTGGGGATAGGAACACTGAAAAGAATAAAGAATCAATTTGTAGCTGGATGTGGTGGCACGCCTGTCATCCCAGCTACTTGGGAGGCTGAGGCAGGAGGATTGCTTGAGCCTAGGAGGTCGAAGCTGCAGTGAGCTATGATCACACCACTGCACTCCAGCCTGAGTGACACAGCAGATCCTGTCTCTAAAAAGAAAAAATTAAAAGGGAGAAACTATTTGAATTGAAAAGGCAGAAGTCTTGACTTTGTTGAACCTAATCTTCTGCTGATTATTTTTTCTTTTTTTTTTATTTTATTTTAGATTTTGGGGTACATGTGAAGAACATGCAAGATTGTTGCATAGGTACACACATGGCAGTGTGATTTGCTGCCTTCCTCCCCATCACCTATATCTGGCATTTCTCCCCATGCTATCTCTCCCCAACTCCCCACCCCCCCACTGTCCCTCCCTATTTCCCCCCCAACAGACCCCAGTGTGTGATGCTCCCCCTCCCTGTATCCATGGATTTTTTTTTCTTAACACAGAGCTATAGAATTTTGGCAAACAGAGACCTGATCCAACCCTCTCATTTCAAAGATGAGAAAACATAAAACACGGACAGGTGACATGGCTTGCCCAAAGTCACACAAATAATGTATTTGCATGTACACATAATCATTAATATTCACACAGGGACCCAAGAAAGATTGTGAAAACAAATGAATTTAAATGTTAAAATGGCAAATTCTCCCTCAATAAAGAAAAAAGCCTCTATCAAACAGCCCCAGTAAATTAAAAAATGCACTCCAATAGGTCTGCTCTCCCTCTGCAAAGGGCTAGCAAACAAGAAAGCCGTAGCATGCTGTGCATGGCATTGAAATGTCAGATAGCTGCTGACTCCAGTAATTCATCATTGAATTGAAAGCATTACGTATGGGAAGAGCAAAAATCTAATTCCAGCTCATTTCAATAAGAATTGATCTAAGGGTTCATTACATAAAGTAATTTTTACTAACACAACTTTGACGGCGTCCTCCAACAAGGGTTAGAATCTCTCCCATGGTAGCCGGAGCCGATGAGGGGGAAATTTGCATGCAGATAAATGCTGCCTGCTAAGTTGCAGATTCCTTGCGTTCAATGTAACTAAGTTGTTTTTCTTTTTTAATGTTTGCTTCAGGTTGGAGAGGAAGGTTGGAGAGGGCTGGGAAACTGGAGTTAGCGGTTATTTTTAAAAGAGATCTAGGGGCCAGGTGACTCACGCCTGTAATCCTAGAACTATAATCCCGGGCAGAGGCAGGAGGGTTGCTTGAGCCCAGGAATTCAAGACCAGCCTGGGCAACATAGCAAGACACTATCGCTACAAAAAAATTTTAGGGCCGGGTGTGGTGGCTCACGCCTATAATCCTAGCACTTTGGGAGGCCGAGGTGGGTGGATCACCTGAGGTCAGGAGTTCAAGACCAGCCTGGCCATCATGGTGAAACCCCATCATAATTAGTCAGACATGGTGGCATGCTCCTATAGTCCCAGCTTTGGGAAGGCCATCGGGGGAGGATTGCTTGAGCCTCAAGGTCAAGGATCCAGGGAGCTGTGTTCATGCCATGCACTCTACATGACAGAGTGAGATCCTGTCTCAAAAAACAGGCAGGGAGAGGATCTAGGATCTCAAAAGCAGATTCATTTGTCTCCATGAGCTGTGCGGCCTTAACTGCTCTTCTCTAACTCTATTCCTCCTTCTATAAAAACACTTATATTTCATGTGATAATTGAATAAGAAAATGGATGTAAAGCACTTTGCAGAGGTTAAAGTTCTTGATGAAAGGTAGCTTTCAAAAAGCTCGTAAACCGTTTACTAGTTCATGATCTCAAGATATTAATACCTACCCGACCTGACAGCCTTTAAAAGAGTGAATGAATGTGTGTGGTATGCAATGACTGTTAGTCCCAATCTCCTCCCCTTCGAGTGGGCTTGAGTGAAATCCTCCAAGATCCCAGATGTATCCAGCCTTGTGTCTGATTGGCCCCAGCAGTGAGACTCAAAACAGCCGGGTCTTTCCTTAACAACTTTAACCTTTGCTAGCTGGACCAAGATACCTGATTCCTCAAGCAAAATAAACAATTCCTATCTCTCTCTCTCTCTCTCTTTTTTTTTTTTTTTTTTTGTTGTTGTTGTTGTTGTTGTTGAGACAGAGTCTCACTCTGTTACCCAGGCTGGAGTGCAGTGGCGCAATCTCAGCTCACTACACCCGCGCCTCCCACATTCAAGCAATTCTCCTCCTTCAGCCTCCTAAGCAGCTAGGACTACAGGCACGTGCCACCGTGCCCAGCTAATTTTTGTATTTTTAGTAGAGACGGGGTTTCACCATGTTGGCAAGGTTGGTCTCGAACGCCTGACCTCAGGTGATCCGCCCACCTCAGCCTCCCAAAGTGCTGGGATTCAGGCATGAGCCACCATGCCTGGCCTCCTCTCTCTCTTATTAAATAGGTTTTTCTAGGCTCAAACAACAGACCTCTGGCTAAATTCATAAGTTTTCAACTTTGAATACTCATTGAGGTCATCAAATGAGGGAATGAGGCGCTTTGAAAAACCCTGTGCCCAAGCTGTACCCAAAGCCAATTAGATTATCTGGGCATGGGACCCAGATGTCAGTATTTTTTAAAGCTCCCAGATGCAACAACAAAAAATAAAATAACCCAATTAAAAAAAATGGGCAAAGGACTTGAATAGGCATTTCTCCAAAGATGATATATAAATGGTTCTGTGTTCCTGGAACACGGGAGCCAAGACAGGATGTGGTGGGAGGTGGGCTAGGAAGATTTAGTCCTCAGAGTTCTGCCACACACAGGTTTGAGGGCAATGGGGAGGGAGCCTTGGAACACATTAAGCAGATGAGTAATCTAGTCAGATTGACATTTCTGGAAAATTACTCTCACTACAAAATAAAGAGTAGATTGGATGGGGTGTGACCAGAGGCAGAAAGACCAGTTAGGAGTTGATGGGTGGACCCAAGGTCAAACATTTCTAGGACAGTTGTTCTTACACATGCCTGGAAATCTTCTGCAGGGCTTGCTGAAATGCAGATTGCCAGGCTCTGCTCCTGGTGTCTTTGATTCAGTAGCTCCAGGGTGCAGCCAAGAATTCGCATTTCTAGCAAGTTCCCAGTCAATGCAGGTGCTGCTGGTCTGAAGATCTGACTTTGAGAACCTCTGCTCTAGGTGGTAACAATGTTAGAAGGGGGATTTATTTGGAAAGCAGCTTCACAGTTCTAGGCTGGTCGTTCTAGGTCAAGATTTAATGCTGGCTGTACATTAAAATCACCTGAAAAAAATGGGCCCCACTACATCCCCCCTTCCCTGATTCATCTGATCTGGGGTAAGATCTAGGTATGAGCATTTAAAAGCCCCCAAGTAACTCTAGGGTGAAATCGGGGACGAAAACCAATCCTTGCTGCTCAAAGTGTGGTCCATGGCCCGGCATCTTCAGCACTAACTGGGAATGAATTCCAGCTGTATCCCAGACAGATAGAATCAGCCTCTGCATTCTAACACAATTTTCCAGTGGTTCCTTGGCACGCAAAAGTTTGAGAAGCGTGGATGTAAATAGCATCTGGCCTGAAATGGGATTCCAGAAACAGCTGGAAGCACAGGGGAGGTGGAATCCAGCCCCCAGGATGATAACTCAGACAAGGACTCTGGGGAGAAGAGAGAGATTCATTCATTTATTCCAGTGAACTATATTGACCTTCACTGTGTGCTGGGCATCATGCCAAGTGCTACAGAAATATGAGGCAGGCACCTGGCCTCAAGGCCAATAAGACATGACAATATAAAATGAGAGGCCAGGAGCTCTCATGCTGAAGCTGTAGAGGTGCTTCTGAACGGTGGCCAGGTCAGCAACTCCAGCACCAGCTCCCAAGAGCAAGGACATCTTCCCTGCACACGGCATGCCAGGCACCTGCCAGATTTTCCATAAATGTTTGCTGAAAGAATGCCAAATTCGGTGGCATTGGAACTGGGCCTTCCAGGTGGGAAAAAATTACTATGGGCAGAAATGAGCCAGGACTTCGCAAATGGAAGGACCCCCCCCAGGACCAAACCAGGTTATGGCAAAGGCCAGGATGTGTGTGAGGGACTACAGCCTGTGGTGCCATTTGGCTGGATCTAGATCTAGTTGGCACTCTTATTGTGCACAAAGCCAGAGAGTAAACATTTCAGGCCTTGTGGGCCATGCAGTCTCTGTTGAAACAGCTCAACTCTGCCTTGATAGTGTGAACCCAGACATAGACAATCAGTAAACACATGGGTGGCTGGATTCCAATCAAACTATCTACAAAAGCAGGCTGCAAACCAGAATTGGCCCAAAGGCCCCAATCTACAATAAGAGAGGAAAAAGCTGGAGATGGAGCCGCAAAGATAAATCGGAGGCCATTAGAAGTTCACAGAAGGCCTTGGCTACCAAGCAAGGGAGGGCAGATACTGAATCAACAGTGGGAAGCTGAATGTTGGAGAACAAAGTGAAACGCTCAGCTTGGAAAGCTCTATCAGACAGAAACGTGTGAGAGAAGATCAGGAGCTGGGGGGAGGAGAGATGGGGTTGGGGGGCCACCAAGAGATTTGGGGTGGTTCCCAAAGGTCTGGATGACCAAGAGCCAGAGCAATGGCACCCACCCAGAGAGAAAGGCTGAGGTGCAAGAGACGCTTTGGTGGCTGGCGGTAGGGAGGGAAAAGGAGGGGTTGGAAACTGCATTTTTTGGTCACTGGAGTGGAAAAGGATTCTGTAGGCAAAGACAGGGAAGCTGGCAAGATCTTGGGGGAGGGAGGATCTGGATCCGGAAACTCAGGAAAGTGTGTTGAGCCCAGCAAAATCCAAATATGCAGCAGCATGAGGCCCCCCATCAACTCCCCATCCCCCTACCCTCCCACCCCAACACAGCCAAGCACAGAGGCAGCTGGAGACATTTGAGAAAAGCAAGAGAAAAAGGTTAAAATGCAGGGCTGGACTGGCGGCTGTTGTTCCCAAAGATGTGAATCTGAGAGGCGGAGCTCACCTAGGCTGGGGTGAGTCCCAGCTCTCCTGGGCCAGGAGCTTCAGAGCAGCACTCCTCAAACCTCAGTGTGTCGCAAACCCCTAGAGAGGCGGTTAAGTCAGATTCTGCTGCAGGGGGCTGAATGAGAGGCTCAGACCTTGCCATTTGTACAAGAACCCAGTGGGGGCCAATGCTGCCGGCCCAGGACCACGCTTTCAGAATCAAGGCCATGAGATCATTCCCCCAACCTCTGTTGTCACCCAAAAAAAGGACAGTGAGGATCACTATGCTACCAATTGTTGAGTGACTAATACATACTAGGTCCTGGAGATACTGAGAAAATAGCAAAAGGAACTAACATCTGAGCCCCTGCTATGAGCCGGGCACTGCCCTAAGAAACCCCCATCTGTGACTCATCCATTTCTCACAGGGAAAGGACCTGCCATGAGGCAGGCTTCACGAGTGCCCCCGTTCTCCAGATGATGAAGTGGCCTGAACACAATGCAGCCACACTGCAGAGCTAGAGCTCCAAGGAGGACAGCAACTGACCATCTAGGCAAGCTATGTGTCCCCCTAATCGAGGCCACCTCTCCTGGAAAATTTAAAACTAAGGCAAGCTCTTCAACTACATTGGATTCAAGGCATCATGAACCTCCTAAGTGAGGTGGCCTGGCTGCAGGGATCATGTATCTGCTCACAGCAGGGACACCCATGGGGCCATGTGGCTAGGATGTCACCCACAGGCAATTCTTTCACTTTGCTTCTGAGACACTAAAGCACTAAGCCCTTAGAAGAGATACTTCCACAGAGCTCCCATAATGCAAATAAATACTCCCGAAATAAAAGGGAAATAATCTGGTGGAGAATTTTGTAGCTGGTGCATATTTGATGGGCATGATTTTCAGAAGCGACTCCCAGCCCCTTTGTCAGGGTCCTGGGATGCGGTCCCTGCCGGGTGTTGCGATACTACCACCTACTGGCGATGCAGAGATCTGCTGCGGAAGTCGAAGCCTCCAAACCCCCAAAACAACAGGGTAGGCCGCATTCTGTTAACACCAGTCTGGGCGGTGGCTGTTTTTAGCTGGGTCTCTCCTTCTGTGCCACTTTCATCATGGAAACTGGCTCTGTAGACCCAAAAAAAAGCTGCGACGTGCTCTGCAAAAGCTGTTTGAGGGCCAATTTTAGCTGCATTTCTTGGAATTTGGGCTCCCAGGAGGAAGGAGGGGATGTGCCGTTCCCAGGAAGCTGTGCATCTTCTTCCTGGAGGCTGTTCTGGCCATGAGATCATAGATCCCCTCGGGTTCTGCACTATACCCTGCAAAGGAATATTTGGGTTTTATATGCAGCAGGAACTGTGTCCTGGGAACTTTACCATGTACAATCAAGAGCTTTCTTTATGTGGATCATTTCACTGATGCTTCCAAATAACCCAACAAAGACATTCAGAATTATGCCCATTTTACAGATGAGGAAATCAAGAGTTGGGAAACATAAGTGACTTGGCCAAGGTCATAGAGCTGGTACCCACCAGAGCCATGATTTCAACTCTAGAGTTTGTCCTCTACACCCAGCACACGAGCAAAGCAGTGGATCAAGAGTTGAAAGTCCTGGATTCACCCACACTCTGCTGCCAATTCACTGTGTGACTCTGAGCAGGTCATTTAAGCTCTCTGGGTCTGTTTCCTCAATGATAAAACAAGTGTGTTCATCATATGTCCTGCTTCACAAAGTTGTGCAAGGATCCAAGAAGAAATCTGATATCCTTTGACTCAATGGTCCTGTTTCCTGGCCTGGGGGACATCAGTCTCCCAGAGTCTTCTACAGATTCCAGGAGATAGATGAGGATAGGCTCAGGATCCTGACACATGAAAGTCTGCTCCGTGAGCTGGAGACTACAATTTGTTTGACTTCCATTGTGCCTGGCAAAGAGCTTAGTTGGCCTCTGGTAAGAAATTGAAGAGCTGACCACCTACTGTGTGTCAGGCCCTTATGCTACGCATTGGGGGAGCAAACATAAGTGAGACATAGAGGTCATGGCCGTGTGGCAGAGATTGACAAGTAGCCAGGTAGACCCCTATACATTAGAGACTGTGATGGGATAAAGTGGGGGTGGAGGAAAGGGATATGGAATCACAGAATGACCCCAACCTAGCTTGAGAGGTTAGGTGCCAGAGAAGCCTTCCTAGAATATCTGGCTCTGGTGGATCCCACAAAGCTCTTAATCAAGTAAGAAAGTGAAGAAAAGAAGACTCTTGAGAGATCTGCAGAGCACGTGACAAGCCAGTGCCCTGGAGGTCAACCTGACCCAAAGACAGAAGCTTCACCACACTGCACCATCTCCAGAATCCCAGAAACCCCTTTCCAAAGCAACCAAGTCACTCTTCACCTAATAACAAACAAACAACAACAACGACAACAAAACTTAGCCTTTGTCCATATCAGCCAAGGTCCAATTTCATGCCTTAAGATTTTGGGTAGGTCATTGGAAGGCTATCCATCCCTGCTGCCCCCATGCCAAGCTTCAAAATGCTAAATTAAATATAGGGAAAATGACAGGCTCACTTTTCCCATCTTTTACCTTGCTTGCAGATGGCTGTCACCTAGCCGGGGACCTGCAGGTACAACTGTTTAATACCTCAGTGGTTCTTCACTGGGACAATGTTGTACTCCAGGAAGTAGCCAGCAATGTCCGGAGACATGTTTGGTTGTCATAACCAGGGGGGTGGGAGAGATGTTGCTATAAGCATCCGGTGGGTAGAGGCCAAGGACACTGCTCGACATCCCGCAGTGCACAGGACAGCCCCTACCACAAAGAACTATGTGACCCAAGACACCACTAGTCCAGAGGCGGAAAATCCCTGTTGTATCCTGCTGAGCTGACCATAGAGGATGCTAAAGGAAGCCATTAGGCCACTATTGAGCCATAACCCTCCTGGACAGAGATGGAAGGAAAGGGGATGTGGAGTTTTCTGTCTTACTAACTATATTGCATTAGTCGTCCATGTGGTTTTCAATATTTTACCCCATCACTGACCACCAACACTGCCCCAATTTCTGAGAAAGATCAGATGGTATCTCAGCCCTTCCCTGTTCTCCATTCATTCCACCCACATGGATTGAGCACCTAGAGTGTGCCAGGCACACAGTGGTGACTAAGGCATTGTCTCTGCTCTCAGAAGCATTCAGTCTCCTGCAGAAGGCAAGTTTGGCCCCTGTGTGACTGGAGAAACAGGACACCAGGTGCCATGACTCCAGGGGTGCCACCTCTCACCTTGTGGGAATGGTGCCCCCCGGAGGATAGCTTCAGAAAAGCAGGTGAAGTTGTCGCCTTGGGGTTGACCAACATAGCGGGCTCTGAAATGCTAGAAAACAGGAAAGGGCAGATTAGAGGGAAAGAGGAGCCTTAGCTGTGCCTTAAAAGCAATGGGGGAGGACAAGGGACAGACAGGGAATAATATGGACAGACAGTGGAATCAATGGACAGATGTCTAATAGATACAAACAAGAGTGTCAGATACAAAACCACTATAATAGACATCGCAGTACCACTTTAGTATATAAAACTCACTCAGGACTTACAATGTGCTAGGGACCTTTCATGGATTATCTCTGGAAATAGATACTAACTCTGGAAATAGATATTATTATCATCTGTAAATTGCAGATAAGGAAGGTGAGGCTCCATAATTAGATATTTTACTCAAAGCTGCCCAACTCCAAGGTGGCAGAGCAGGAATTGAACTGTGAATGTTGATCATATGAACTTGATCATTCTTGTCACACCCAACTAAAAGAGAGTTGAGAAGTCAGCAGGGGAAAGGCACTCAGGACACACAATATTGCTGCAAGAATGTTATTCTCTTCAAGTCCAGCTGCTGAGACTGCCTGTTGTAATCTGGGACCAGTTTTATCGATAGCTGCTGAGATAAAATGCTCCAAATTTAGGACTAATTTCATCTACTCCCATTGCCCACCAATCAAGCTTGCCAGCTCCCCAGAAACTTCTAAAGCCAATGAACATTCTCAAAGAGAATACATAACATTTCTCTTTGCCATAAAACCTCCAATCTCCTCTTTGTTCTTCAGATGTCCCAGAGTTCACCCAGTCTGTGTGCTTGCCCCAAACTACAATTATTCCAAAATAAAACATTAAATTGAGAAATTCATCACTACATTTTTATTTTGACTTGTCCAGAACCCATTGACAAAAACTATGTGCTTAACAACTTATCTATTAACTGAGAAGAAAATTGTTCAAAAGCCCAGTAAGGAATGAGAGTTCAGGGAGCTGGCTGAAACAGAAAAGTTATTGGAAGAAGTAGAGAGACAGGCTCTGAAAAGCATCAAATGCTGGGCTAAGCAGCCAGACCCTTGACACTGTAGAACTAGGAAGGCACATAGGTTCCCTCCTGTGATCTACCCTAGTTGGTAGCTAGCTATGGGGAGAAGCAGTAAAGAGAGAAGGAGTTTGAGACTCACTGTAATTGATTAGTGATGTCTGCCTTGAGTGTAGGAATGGGGGATAACAGCACACTTAGCCTAGACTTGCCATCCCTGATGTGGGCGACGAGGAACAAATTACAAGTTTCTGAGCAAGGAGTGTTTTAGTAGGACTACTCAGGCTATGACATGAAGAGTAGAGACCAAAACAGAGAGCCTGGGATTCTATGGAAACCAGCATTTTCTTCAAAATATGAAAACTTCAAAAGGCAGCCTACTCCACCAAACGTGACCAAATGTTTTTACAATTATCTCCCCTTTCTGAATAGTTGTTTTAACTCAGCTAACCTCATTCAGGAGTTCCAAGGAACTCCATTAGTGCTTTCCCTTCCCCAAGAATATTCCTCATTATAATTTTGTTCTCATGTAACTTTGACTTGTTAGAACACTTGGGAAGGAAGGGATGGCAGATAGCTCAGGGAATCATGAAAATAAGCAAGAATGATTTAGTCACCATCTGGCTAGTCTAAATTACTATCCACAGTGTCCCAACATGGAAATGTCTCTCTCGAAAGGTGCCTTATTTGAGAGGCATGGAGTGAGGTGCCCAGTAGCCAAAGGCTACCTCAAGGTGTCCCTCCCACAGCACACAAGCCAAGGAGTCCTGTGCTGGTCAGAGAAAAACCTTACCATGGCAAAGTCAACTGCAAGGTATTAACAAGACAGACTAAAATCACAAAACAGATACAGCAATGAATATTCACACATTCCTTCAACAGGTGCTTTTAACATCCCTACTGTGTGTCAAAGTACCTTAGAAGTGATACAGACATCTTCCCACTTTATGTTGAATCCATCTCACACCATCCGTAGTGGACCATAGTGACTAATGTCTTCAGAAGCCCAGTCATTTTTCTCCATTCCCCTTCTTCTAGTAACTTCTAGTAATTTCTACTCCCAATTATTGGGATGGACTTGTGACCCAGCCAGACCTGGCCAATCATACTCAGTGATCGCTCCGGGGGGTGGACATATGATCAAAGCAGAGCCACTAAGAGTCCCCTCGTGCAACATTCTCTTGTAATCAGGGTTGTGAAGGAGGATGTGAAATCAGGAGCAGTGGTGGCCATCTTCTCCACCACATAGACAAAGCAGAAGACAGAGGCAGGCAGAGAGGAGCAGACAGTCTCCAGTTCCAACCCCAAGAGCTCTGGTTGCTACTTTTTCTGCTTCAATTCTGCAAGCTATCTGAGAATTCATCCTGACTACATGAACCAATACATTTCCTCCTTTGCTGATATGGGTTGGCTGTGTCCCCACCCAAATCTCATCTTGAATTGTAGCTCCGATAATTCCCACATGTTGTGGGAGGGACCTGGTGGGGGATAATTGGATCATGGGTGCAGTTTTCCCCATACTGTTCTCATGGTAGTGAATAAGTCTCACAAGATCTGAAGGTTTTACAAGGGGTTTCTTCTTTCGCTTGGTTCCCATTCTGTCTTGTCTGCCACCATGTAAGATGTACGTATCTTTTGCCTTCCACCATGATTGTGAGGCCTCCCCAGCCACACGGAACTGTGAGTCCACTAAATCTCTTTGTCTTTATAAATTACCCAGTCTCAGTAATGTCTTTATCGGCAGCGTGAAAACGGACTAGTATTCTTGCCATGAGCTATCATCTCACCCCAGTTAAAAGGGCTTACATCCAAAAGACAGGCAATAACAAATGCTGGTGAGGATGTGGCGAAAAGAGAACCCTTGTACACTGTTGGTAGGAATGTGAACTAGTACAACCACTATGGAGAACAACTTGGAGGTTACTCAAAATACTAAAAGTTTCCAGAAGAGTTTTGACTGATACATCATCCATGACTCTCTTCTCCACTTGATATCTTCCAGTTATTGGGGAGCTGATGAGGGACTCACTGTCTTGAGGTAACTCTTCTACTTGAGGCACTTTGTCAGAAATCTCTTTCTTAGAAAAAGCCAACATTTGCCTCATGGGTCCTCCAGCCCTTGAATTCTGGTTCTGCCCTCTGGAGTTCTCCAGTCTGAATCTATGACTCTGCTGTATAATGTCTGTTAAATATGCATTTGCAAGCTGCTTGCCTTCTCCCAGGCACATACACACACACACACACACACACACACACACACACTAACCCCAAGCCTCCTCTTTGCTCGGATGAGCACCTGAGTTCATTCTACTGTTCTGCATATGACATGGCATAACGGTGCATCTGCGTTCAGGCAAGGCTGGATCTAGGGGAACACATGAAATAAATCATCAGGACACTATCTCAGCTTTTCTTTGTTCTTATTTCTTCAGTCTTGGCTGTGTTCACAGATAAACTCTTCTCACCTAGAAAATGGCCCTGACAGCTCAAGGCTCACACATCATCTTCACAGCTGATTATCCCAGTTAACAGAAAGCAGCTCTTCCACGATGGGAAGGGTTCCAATTCGTCTGGGGGTGGGTGGGGCAGGTAACATGCTTTTGTTGAACCAATCATTTTGGCCAGAGGAATTGGGATTTCCTGTGGCCAGTCATGGGTGATGTGCCCATCTCTTAGTAGGGGGAAAGCAGGGAAAAGCTCCTAGCATATTGGATGTTACCAGAAAGCTGGAAGGAGAGGAATGGGAGAAAGGGAGAAAAAGTCAGCTTGAGAAGGGAAAGCTCTAGTGAATAGCATCTGATCTATATGATTTGAAGAATTTCCACCTTCTAGGTCCTCTCCAGGTTGTGGTTGGAGCATTACCCTCCAAGGGTGGTACCTGGGTCTGAACCAGGTCAGGAAACATCATTTCATCATCACCTTCTTTTCTAGTTTATTGACCCAACCCAGACTCACATTCTCCCCTTGGAAGTCACATCTCATCCTCACTCCCACTGAAGTTACAAGCAACATGCAGGCACACACACACACACACAGGAAACAGCATATGTGCAAACACACACAGGCACATAGATACATAGATACACAAATATAAACATGTATTTACACATACATATATATTCATACACACAGAGGCACATAAACACACACAGGCATGCATACACAGATACAAACATACAACATAAATATGCATGTATATGCATGTACACATACATAAACACACAGCAATCCACATACACTTTCAGGCACACACATGCATACACACAAAGATATACATACACATATGCATATACACAGATGTGCACACATATGCATATTAACATATCTATAAACACATACACAAACACATGCACACACCTATACAGACATACATACCCATACACTCAGCGGCACACAGAAACATGTATACACATATGCACATACATACACGAAGAAATATACACTCACACAGAGACACATGCAAAGACATCTACACACATACACACATATAAGGGCTCATCACATGAGCTGCTGAGGAGAAAAGAACCGCTTACTCACATCACCTGGAATGAAGACCCCACACCCCCCACATGCTTTCAGGTCCATTCTCACTGCAAGTAAGACTCGACTCCAAAGTTAAAAAACCAAACCATGTCCAGGTGCGGTGGTTCATGCCTGTAATCGCAGCACTGGGAGGCCGAGGCGGGCGGATCACGAGATCAAGAGATGGAAACTATCCTGGCTAACCCGTCTCCACTAAAAATATAAAAAATTTAGCCAGGGCATGGTGACACATGCCTGTAGTCCCAGCTACTTGGGAGGCTGAGGCAGGAGAATCACTTGAACCCAGAGGCAAAGGTTAAAGTGAGCCGAGGTCACGCCACTGCACTCCAGCCTGGGCAACAGAGCGAGACTCCGTCTCAAACAGAAAAAAAAAAAAAAAAAAAAAACCTGTGTTCCTTGCCCACTCCCACATCCCAGAGCCTTCAGCCTAGCATTGGCTTCTCCCATCACCATGGAAACCACATCACCCCCCACCACCACCACTTGCCATTCATAAACTTTTGTGGCACTCATGAATGTCAAAATGACATTGATATTTTCCGGAGAGGTGACCCTAATTTTGAGCACAACTCAAAGGACTTCTTGAAGATAGAATGCAGGGTGACTTCTCTGGTCCTGGGGTGAGTCACCAGGGAAGGAAGGCAATGTTGTCAGTCTGCTTTCTTTTGTGTTTCCGATCAGTTACAGCATTTTGTTATAAAATGAACCTCAGAAATAAAATCATAATTGATAACATGGTGATTGTTAGATTTAATAAAATCTTTTCCATGCCTGTGCTCCCCAGATCCTTGCCGAGTTGGCTGTCATTCCCTGATAGTTCTTCCTCTGTGGCACCTATTTCTGCCCCCTAAAAGCCTAGCACAAGGTCTTGCAAATAGTGAGTGTCATGTTGGGGGGCATGGAGTGGATAACTTTGCATTTTTTCTGTGATCTGCCCGGATAGACACAAACTGGAATCAGACCATTTATAAGAGTGAAGAGATTATTATTACAGGTGACATCTTTTGGAAGTTATTTTGCCCTTCAGGAGTTATTTAATGCTTCTGGAAATGTTCAGACGCCACCACTGCATTGAAAATTTGCAGAGATGACTTTGGGTGGCTATAGAGGGAGGGCCTGGATATCATTTTACTACCAATTCCCATGCAGCTGGGCAGGGCTAAGAGTCTCCCAGCTCCCTGCTGTCTCCTCCAAGCTGTTTCAGCCCCACCTGCTCCCAAACTCTGTCCCTGACCCCAAAGGTGTGGGACACCCTTAGCCCAGAGGCTGTGGTGTGCCTCCATTCCCCCACTGAGCCACTGACAACTCTTCCCGGCCTTGTGTCAGGCACAGATTCAATAAATATCCATTCCTTCTTTGATTGAATCAATTAAGAACCTCAGAACAATGTGTTAGCAGGCAAGACTTGCACCTGTCTGCCCACGCTCTCAGAAGGACAGCTGGGTTAGCAAGGCCCACTGTAGACTAAATTGAAAAGCCAAAAATCTGCAAGGCCCCCAAAACTCTTTCAAGCTTCCTGCTAAACCTCCAAATCCGAGGCTGTGTTTATGTTCTCCTAACAGGGATCATGAAAAGAACCAGATTACTTAGGTCAGGTGGCCTGCGTAGGTGTCCCCATGGCGCGGAGAGCTCTGTGATCTTGGGCAGGTACATTCATTTCCTAGGACTGCCATCCTAAAGAACCGCAAACTGAGTACCTTAAAACAATAGAAATTAGCCCGGTGCAGTGGCTTACACCTGCAATCCCAGCACTTTGGGAGGCCAAGGCAGACAGATCACTAGGTCAAGAGATCAAGACCATCCTGACCAACATGGTGAAACCCTGTCTCTATTAAAATACCAAAAATTAGCCAGACGTGGTGGCACATGCCTGTAGTCCTAGCTACTCAGGAGGCTGAGGCAGGAGAATCACTTGAACCTGGGAGGTAGAGGTTACAGTGAGCTGAGACCGCACCACTGCACTCCAGCCTGGTGACAGAGCGAGATTCCATCTCAAGAAAAAAAGAAAAAAAAAATAGAAATTTACTCTTTTTCAGTTCTGGAGGCCAGAAGTCTGAAATCAGGGTTTCAGCAGGTTTGGTTCCTTCTTTTTTTTTTTTTCTTAAATATGGCCTTATTTCCTAATGAGGCCATATTCACAGGTACAGAAGTTGGAACTTAGATGTAATATTGCAGGGTCGGTGGGGGGACACCTCAACGTGGTGACAGCAGGTCAGCAGGTCACCACAGCTCTGACCCTCCACTTCCTCTTGTGTATAGAGGAGACAATAGCCCCTCCTTGCTCTGGAGATTCTGCGGTAGAGTCTATTGAAAGCACCCAGCCCCGCTGGATGTGGTAGTGCACACCTGTAGTCCTGGCTACTCGGGAGGGTGAGTCAGGAGGATGGCTTAAGCCCAGAAGTTCAAGGCTGCAGTGAGCTGTGATTGCACTACTGCACTTCAGCCTGCATGACAGAGTGAGATGCTGTATTTAAAAATAAATAGGCCAGGCGTGGTGGCTCACATCTATAATCCCAGCACTTTGGGAGGCCAAGGAAGGCAGATCACTTGAGGTCAGAAGTTAGAGACCAACATGGTGAAACCTCATCTCTAATAAAAATACAAAAACTAGGCGGGCATGGTGGTGTGCACCTATAATCCCAGCTACTTGGGAGGCTGAGGCAGGAGAGTCGCTGGAACCCAGGAGACAGAGGTTGCAGTGAGCCGAGATCGTACCACTGCACTCTAGCCTGAGTGACAGAGCGAGACTTCATCTCAAAAAAATTAAAACAGAAATCAAGTGCCCAGCCAGTAGACCTGCAAAAGCCCAAGGTGCCTGTGGCTGTGGTCTAGGTCCCAAGATTCTTGGCAGCTGGGAAATGCTTTCCTGGGGCCCAAGTCCAGGAGACCTTTGTGGGGGAGATCTTCCACAAAGGGGATCCAACTGGCAGCAAAGGGAAAGCTCTACAGGCACCTCAACAGAATCTCTAGGGGCAGGTTGATAGGAGGTTGAAATAGCTGGTACCCAGAGCAACGTGATGGCTGAAAAAAGCAATGAAATTCTGCTTGCTCTCACCCTCTCTCTTTCATTCAACTCTCCCCACTGCCCTCACCCCCCTACCCCATCCCCGCCACTGCCCCCGTTCTTCTAACAGTTCTCAGCCAAGTTGTGGTGTGGTGTGGGTAGTTATGAGGTATATTAGAAACTAATCTGTTGCTAATCATAAAATGCCAAATGTGGCAAATATATGTATGAGTAGATGCAAGGTTATTCCTATGAAACATCACTTTCACTCATTGCATTCTGGTTGGATTTCTTCAGTGGGAAAAGAAAGGAGAGAATTTACAGCTACTGCATGCATGAGGGTGTCTCCACCCGTGTTAGAATAAAAAGCCTGGGATCACTTTGCTTTATCCCATGCCCTGAGGGGCACGAACAGAAATGTCATGCTTTCTTCTGTGTAATGTACGTAAGTGCAATATACCATGCCTGAGGGAGACCTTGGGCAAGGAAAGGAAATACAGATGGCCAGGAAAGATCAAGAAAGATGCAAGAATGTAAATAGAAAGAGAAGGCACCGTTATTTACTCACCCGCTTGGCAAAACATGTTAAGTTTTATCCTAACAGGTATTGGCAACAATGCAAAGGTGCAGAGAGGGGTTCATTCAAACATGCTTGTGAAACTAGCCCAATTGTCCCGTAGAAATGGTATAACTCACCAGATCACCATATCCAGACAAGATGTGAGAACCCTCGCCCATCATGATTGCTTCCTTACTCCTCCCTCGTTCTCCTTTCCCACCTTCCCCACTCTATAAATCCCATCATTTTAGTTGGTCGGGGAGTCAGATTTGAGACTGATCTCCTGTCTCCTTGGCCTTCTTCCCTGGCAGTATTCATTCTTGGTGACTGGCTCTCTGTGCAGCAAGCAATGGGACCTAGACCAAACCCTTGATGTTTTGGCAACGTGGTTCAGAGGAGTGAGGTTGATATGACGATTTGGGGGGACTTCGTGGGATACAGATGCCTTTACCTTTCTGACTTCTATTCCTTCTATTCTCTCTCTTGCTCACCAGTAGGATGTGTCTTTTCCCAAGGTTAACAGCACCAGTGCTTCGGAGAGGCTGCCTGGATTAGGAACTCCTGCTTCATCACTTTGTAGCTGTGCAGACTTGGCAATTTCTTAAATCTTTCTGTGCATCCATTTCCTCCTCTGTAAAATGGACATGATTGGCTGGGTGCAGTGGCTCACGCCTGTAATCCCAGCACTTTGGGAGGCTGAGGCAAGCAGATCACCTGAGGTCAGGCATTCAAGACCAGCCTGGCCAACATGGCAAGACCCCATCTCTATTAAAAATGTAAAAATTAGCTGGGCATGGTGGCATTCACCTGTAATCCCAGCTACTCAGGAGGCTGAGGCAAGAAAATTGCTTCAACCTGGGAGGCAAAGGTTACAGTGAGCCAAGATCACGCCACTGCACTCCAGCCTGGGCAAAAAGACGAAACTTCATCTCAAAAAATAATTAATTAATTAATCAAAATAAAATGGAGATGATAATAATAATACCCCGCAAGGGTTCTGTGAGGATTCATTAAGATAATACATGTAGGCCGGGTACAGTGGCTCACACCTGAAATCCCAGCACTTTGGGAGGCCGAGGAGGGCGGATCACTTGAGTCCAGGAGTTCGAGACCAGCCTGAGGAACATAGATCTAAAAGTGAGTCCCTACTAAAAATACAAAAAAATTGCCAGGTGTGGTGGTGCACGCCTGTCATCCCAGGTATTCTGGAGGCTGAGGTGAGAGGATCACCTGAGACTAGAAAGTTGAGGGTGCAGTGAGCCGTGATTGTGCCACTGTACTCCAGCCTGAGTGACAGAGCAAGATCCTGTCTCGAAAAAAACAAAAGATAATACAATGCACATAAAGTGCTTAGTGCTGTGCTGGGACCGAGTGGGTGCTGAACCCAGGGCATCCATCCTCATCATCACTCTCATTAACATCACTGTTATTTCACATGTGCCACTAGGGTCTCTTTGATTCTGAGTGATATATGCCAGTGTGCCAGGATGTAGTATGTCTGTACATGACACTTTCATTCTGCTATATACAGAGATATGGGATATTTTCACTCTGTTATTTATACTGATAGGGAAAGTGTCACTGTTGGTTATGTACACAGCGAATCAGGCACTTTGTTATTTTTAAGCAAGAGTTTCTGGATGTTATGTAGGTAGTTAAGCTATGTGTATATTTACTCCTCACAATCTCTACAGATCTGGCATGTTTGGGTTGGTTAAATATGCTTGGCTCCTGTCACTGGCATACACGGTGCTACAATCTCAGAAGAGATTGAAGAAGACACAGCTAGAGAGACCCATTCTCCCAGTGTGCCTGGGACTGAGGAGTTTCCCTGGGCTCAGGACTTTCAGGTATAAAACCAAGAAAGTCCTAGGCAAAGCAGGGCTAGTTGGTCACCCACCATAGACACTACCCAGGTCAGCACTCCCCAAATACCACTTATTCATTACCCCACACGCCTAACCATTTAGGAGCACAGAGTCTGGAGTCAGGGGTCTGGGTCAAATCTGGCTCCACTAGTGGTAGTAATGCAGCCTGGGAAAGATATTGACGTCTCTGTGCCTCCTTTTGCTCAAGTGTAAAATGGGGCTAATAATGGAACTAACTGCAGTGACTGTGAGAATTTAATGAGTTAATAAATAGAAAATGCTTAAAATCATGCCTAGCCCAGAGTAAGCACTCAATAAACCTTTGTACTTATTGTTATTATATCTGCCACTACCTCTAGTATCTATTTAGGTATTTTCTAGATCTACACAATCATAAAAGGCTTAAGTGTGTCTATTGTAAAATGAAATGGTTCATCTCTACCCTAATTGGAAAGCCAGTCCTGTTGGTCATAAATAGAAGATAATTGTAAACATAAGTGTGTAACTACCAAGTAGAAGCAGCTCACACCCTACTAATAGGATGCCAACAGCCTTTGGAAACTCTGATTTCTAGCCCAGTTGCTCCCTACAAGTGGAAATAGGCTGAGAAACAGAGAGGAACCAGGCAAGGTGGAGTCAGGGCTCAGAAGCCCACTGTATGGACTCCACATCTAAACCCATCACACTGTGCCCTAGGGCCATTAAGAAAGGGCAGGGAGCTGGGTGAGGTGGCTCTCGCCTTTAATCCCAGCATTTTGGGAGGCTGAGGCAGGTGGATCACCTGAGGTTGGGAGTTCAAGACCAACCTTACCGACGTGGAGAAACCCTGTCTCCACTAATAATACAAAATTAGCCGGGTGTGGTGGTGCATGCCTGTAATTCCAGCTAGTCAGGAGGCTGAGAGAGGAGAATCACTTGACCCAGGAGGCAGAGGCTGCAGTGAGCTGAGATCACACCATTGCACTCCAGCCTGGGCAACAAGAGTGAAACCCCATCTCAAAAAAAAAAAAAAAAAGAAAAGAAAAGACAGGGCAGGTAGGAGACATTTTCCACAGGTTGGCCCTTTTCAAAGCAGAAATCTAAAATCCTTCTAGTCGGCCCTCACCTAGTCTGGTCCTCAGCAGGCAGGTTAGAGTTAGGGCTAAGGCAACTCCCTGCACTGGCTCTGCCTGCTTAGGACAAGTCACTTCAACTCCCTGGGCCTCAGTGAACCCCATCTGCAAAATGAGCATAATAATATCAGCCTCACAGGGTCACTGAAAGGATACAGGTAACCACATCTCGTGGCTTTGAATGCATTCAAGAAAAGTTCCTGCTCACCATCTGGCCTGTTCGAATACTGAGAATTAATGTGTGGAAGCTTTTCATTTCTTGAATGGAAACTGTCTCATTCCCCTAGCCTCAATTGCCTCAATGAAAACTAGGAAAGACATATAATCAGAAAGCTCTTGAGAAGGCCAAGAAGGAAGGGATGTTAATTTTACCACTTTTAGGCAATTGTTCGTTTTTTTAATTGTACTTGAAAATGTGGGCTCCCGCTTAAGAAGACTTCAAACGGTGAGCTTGAATCCCAGTACAAACTTCATGTGACGGGCTCATAATACAATTAGAGCAACTGCTTATTATCTTCTATTATTGAATAATATGTTCATTAATAGCTCTCCCCTTCCATTACTATAACATTCTCCTGCTAAAAATAAACATAAACACCAAGATCCAGGATGTTTGAGAGCTGAACTTGACAACAGAGTGAGCAACATGGAGAAACCCCATCTCTACTAAAAATACAAAATTAGTCAGGCATGGTGGTGCGTGCCTGTAATCCCAGCTACTCGGGAGGCTGAGGCAGGAGAATCGCTTGAACCCAGGAGGCAGCAGTTGCAATGAGCCAAGACCGCGCCATTGCACTCCAGCCTGGGCAACAAAAGTGAAACTCCATCTCAAAAAAAATGCATTTATAAAATGTTTGCAGTAGTGACTAGCATATAGTACACAGTACATGAAGTTGACTGTTAATTAAATTACCAGAGCTAGGGATTGACAGGTGCAAGCACTCGCCTGAAACCTGAATCTGCCCCACCCGAGCCACAAGGATTAAAAGAAGAGGAGGATGATTCTCCCACAGGAGACGGATGTACAGTTAACAAAGAAAGGAGAATTCAGAGCAGAAAGGCCAGCACAGCTGCTGTCTGATAAAGTGGCCTCAATGACTTGCCACAACACTTGATTATTTTCTTTCCTATTAGAGACAAACCTAAGGTTGAAGTTGCCTTAAATTAAGATATAAAATATCCTAATTATGTGTGAGAATAAAACAAGAGGTCATCCTGGCCTGTTGCTACAGTTTCCTTTGTGTTTCTACTCACCAAAAATGAATCCAGGACAATCAGACATTTAAAGTGTACCTTTGGCCAGATGAGGTGGCTCATGCCTGTAATCCCAGCACTTTGGGAGGCCAAGGCAGGTAGATCACTTGAGGTCAGGAGTTTGAGACCAGCCCAGCCAACAGGGTGAAACCCCATCTCTACTAAAAATACACTGGAAGCGATCAGAGTTTTAGGCAAGAGAATGATATGATCTTGTTGATATTACCAAAGAGTTATCTGCCTGCCATGGACAGAACAGAGTGTCAGGCAGGAGCAAAGGCTAGTTAAGGGACTTTTACCCCTATCCAGTTGGCAAACACCCCAAAGTTTCACAACCTATTGCTGTAGGTTGGGAGGAAACAGAACTTTTCAACTATTATTGGTAGGAATGTAAAATTGTACCACTCCCATGAGGGAGAATTTAGCAATATATAGCAACTTTACATATCCATTTGGCCACTGACTCATCAATCCCTGTCTTAGTCCTTTTGAATTGCTACAAAGGAATGCTGGGGCTGGGTAATTTATAAAGAAAAGAGGTTTGTTTGGCTCACAATTCTGCAAGTTGTACAAGAAGCATGGCACCAGCATTTGCTTCTGGTGAGAGCCTCAGGCTGCTTCCACTCATGGCAGAATGTGAAGGGAGTTGGTGTATGCAGAGATTACATGGCAAGAGAAGGGGCAAGACAGAGATGGGGCGCCAGGCACTTCTAAACAACCAGCTGTCACAGGAACTAATAGAGAACTCACTCACCACTCTTCACCAAGAGCGGGCATTTATCTATTTGTGAGGAATCCACTCCCTTTACTCAAACACTTCCCATTAGATTCCATCTCCAACTTTGAGGATCAAATCTCAACATGAGGTTGTGTGGACAAATCTGCAAAACAGAGCAATCCTGCTTCCAAAAATCTATTCAAAAAATACACTACAAAAACACCAAAAAAAAAAAAAAAAAAGATTGTGGGGGGAAATGAATCTATTCTCTGTAACATCATTTGTAATGGCAAAGGCTGGGAATCACCTATACAGTTGTTAGATTAAATTAATCCTGTGCATTGACATAATACCATCCACTTCCTGGCTATTAAAGTAATGTGGAACATCTCTACTTAGTCCTATGGAGTGATCTTCAGGATATATTATTAAATAAAAATGCAAAGTAGAGAAAAATGTCTATATTGTGGTGACATTTATCTAAGAAAGAGGTAGAATATGAACACATATTTTTAATGGAAAGAATAAATCAAAAATTATAAAAATGGTTACTGACAGAGGGGAGAAAATACTTGAAGAGGGAAGACACAGAAACTAGATTCCACCAAATAGATTGTATAAATTTGACTTTTAAACATTATAATTTTTATATCATTTCCTAAAAATTATTCCAGTGACTTTAAATATAATATTTGACTGGAAATCCCTAGTAAGATATGCATTCAGAACCAAAAAAAAGCTGCAAAAAATCTTACATTGTTTTTGTTAATCACATATGATAACAATGATATATGATATGATATGATATGTTACTATTGTTTTCCTGAGAACATTCTGTATGCATTATGAGATAAAGCAAATAAGTGACTATGTTAGTTTTAGATGGAATCAGGAATTTTGGTATAGAAGAAAAAAGACACTGCTATAAAATTGAATACACTAAGTAAAAACCTACTAGTCCTGAATTTGAATTGGAAGTCTCAGTATCAAATCAAGATGTATTTTATCTTCAAAAAACAAAAAGAAAATCTTTCAAGTTACTGGTTCTAGCCAATAAAAAAGATGAGAAACATTGTCCATCCCAGAAAAAACAAGCACCTCCAGCACTCAGACTGTGGTCACTAAGTGCCATTCTGCACCTAGAGAAATCAGGGATCAGTACAGAAAGGGCTGATGCTATGTCTGGGGCAGAGCACAGCAAAAACATAGAGGAGGAGAAGGGAGGAAAGTAAATTACAAAGTAGCTGCCAGTGAACAGGAGGAAAGCCAAGACAGTGAGTGGACACCAACACCAAGAGAAGAAAGTGTGTTTTTTAATTGATATATAGCATTTGTACATATTTATGGGGCGCATATGACATTTTGTTACATGCATAGCATGTAATGATCAAGTCAGGGTATTTGGGTTGTCACCACGCTGAGTATTTATCATTTCTTTTTTTTAAATATATATATTTTATTGTGTTTTAGGTTTTGGGGTACATGTGAAGAACCTGCAAGATTGCTGCGTAGGTATGTACATGGCAATGTGGTTTGCTGCCTTCCTCCCCATCACCTATATCTGGCATTTCTCCCCATGTTATCCCTTCCCAACTCCCCACCCCCCTGCTGTCCCTCCCCTAGTTCCTCCCCCACAGACCTCAGTTTGTGATGCTCCCCTCCCTGTGTCCATGTGTTCTCATTGTTCGACACCCACATATGAGTGAGAACATGCGGTGTTTGATTTTCTGTTCTTGTGTCAGTTTGCTGAGAATGATGGTTTCCAGGTTCATCCATGTCCCTACAAAGGACACGAACTCATCATTTTTGATGGCTGCATAGTATTCCATGGTGTATATGTGCCACATTTTCTCTGTCCAGTCTATCATTGATGGGCATTTGAATTGGTTCCAGGTTTTTGCTATTGTAAACAGTGCTGCAATGAACATTCATGTGCATCTTTATAGTAGAACGATTTATAATCCTTCGGATATATACCCAGGATTGGGATTGGTGGGTCAAATGGAATTTCTATTTCTAGGTCCTTGAGGAATCACCACACTGTCTTCCACAATGGTTGAACTAATTCACACTCCCACCTACAGTGTAAAACTGTTCCTATTTCTCCATATCCTCTCCAGCATCTGTTGTCTCCAGATTTTTTAATGATCACCATTCTAACTGGTGTGAGATGGTATCTCAATGTAGTTTTGATTTGCATTTCTCTAATGACCAGTGATGATGAGCATTTTTTCATATGTTTGTTGGCCTCATATATGTCTTCTTTTGTAAAGTGTCTGTTCACATCCTTCGCCCACTTTTTAATGGGCTTGTTTGTTTTTTTCTTGTAAATCGGTTTTACTTCTTTGTAGATTCTGGATATCAGCCCTTTGTCGGATGGGTAGATTGCAAAAATTTTTTCCCATTCTGTTGGTTGCTGGTTCACTCTAATGACTGTTTCTTTTGCTGTGCAGAAGCTGTGGAGTTTGATTAGGCCCCATTTGTCTATTTTGGCTTTTGTCGCCAATGCTTTTGGTGTTCTAGTCATGAAGTCCTTGCCTATGCCTATGTCCTGAATGGTTTTGCCTAGATTTTCTTCTAGGGTTTTTATGGTGTTAGGTCATATGTTTAAGTCTTTAAGCCATCTGGAGTTAATTTTAGTGTAAGGTGTCAGGAAGGGGTCCAGTTTCTGCTTTCTGTACATGGCCAGCCAGTTTTCCCAACACCATATATTAAACAGAGAATCCTTTCCCCATTGCTTGTTTTTGTGAGGTTTGTCAAAGATCAGATGGTTGTAGAGTATTTATCATTTCTATGTGTTAGGAACATTGTGAGTCCTCTCTTCTAGCTATTTTGAAATCTACAAGACATTGTTATTAACTATTGTCACCCTACTCTGTAATCAAACATTAGAACTTATTCATTCCTTATATCTACCTGTATGTTTATTCCTATTAACCAACCTCTGAGAAGAAAGTGTTTTAAGAAGGCAGGAGTGATCAATTGTGGTGACTACTGCTGAGATGAAAAGTAAAGTAATAGCAGTGCTGACCCTTGGAATTGGTAACATGGAGGCCACGTGGCATTGACAAGTGAGGTCTCAGTGGAGTCGCAGGAGCCTGATTGGAGTTGTGAGGAGAGAACCCAAGGTATAATAACCAAGAATGCCAGGAAAATTTAGAAGTTGCTCTAGAAACTTCTATAGATAAAATTTTAAAAAAAAAGAAAGAAAGAAAAAGAAACACAGCTGAAGGAAACAGATCCAAATCTTGCCATCTGTGCACTCACCTCTAATAGGAACCTGGCATTTAGAAAAGGTACGTGAAAAAGACACATACTTTTCTGTATGCTCTTCATCAAAATGCAGGCGTCATTTCCTTTTTTTTTTTTTTTTGAGACAGAGTCTCACTCTGTCACCCAGGCTGGAGTGCAATGGTACGATCTCAACTCACTGCAACCTCACAGGTGTCATTTCTACACATGGTGATATTTAAGCAGGAGGGCATTGTCTTGGCTCCCCAACCCAGGTGAGGCAATGAGTGCCCCATCTCTGAGGGCAAACAAGTTAAAAAAGAATGACCAGCTGTCAGGGATGCTATAGAGGTGATCCAGCCTTGGATACTGAATTAGGGCTTTGTGCGCTATGGAAAGCAAAATGACCTAGGAAACAATAGGAGCTTAACAGATGTTCCAGGCCTATCTGTGCAGCTTTTCCAATGTCCCTCACTTCTCCAGCAGCTCCAAGACATGGTGTTTGCTTTGGATAAAGGGACCCAGATTCCCTTATATGGAGCTTTTCTCCAGGTATTTCTCTCCACTGGCATCTCCCGTACTCCATCTGCCAGTATCTCCTGCCTTTTCTGCTGCCAGAATTAGCCACAGAAAAACAAGCACAAAAGAATCTTTCATTGCCACCGCCAGCTGCACACTCCAGTCTCAGACCTTGCTGCAGATTCTAGCCATGGGATGGTAGAAAAACAAACCCAGAGCACATCTGTGCTTTCCCTCTATTTACTCACAGAGATGGGAAGGGAAAATGGCCAGTTCTCCACTCTCGCCTTTAAGAATGGCCCAACTTAAAGCTGGAGTAACAGATGCTAGATACAGAAGGAACTTGCTGGTTGCAGGATCTGAGGTCCTTGTATCTCCTGTAATAGATATGTTAAGAACAAATATCCAAAGAGTACCTTCTGGCCAGGCATGATGGCTCACGCCTATAATCCCAGCACTTTGAGAGGCCAAGGCAGATAGATCATCTGAGGTCAAGGGTTTGAGACCAGCCTGGCCAACATGATGAAACCCTGTCTCTACTAAAAATACAAAAATTAGCCAGTTTGGAAATAAAGTACTCTATGAACAACCTTGTTATGAACCACATGTTTATATCACCCCAAAATTCATATATTGAGAACTTAATTCTAGTGTGATATTTGGATGTGGGGCCTGTATTAGGCCGTTTTTGAATGGCTATCAAATACCTAAGACTGGGTAATTTATAAAGAAAAGAGGTTTACTTGGCTCACAATCCTACAAGCTGTACAGGAAGCATGATGCTGTCATCTCCTCAGCTTCTGGGGGATGCCTCAGGAAGCTTATAGTCATGATGGAAGGCAAAGGGCAAGCAGGCAGTTATGTGGCCAGAGCGGGAGCAAGACAGAAAGAAAGGGGCACCATGCCCTTTTAAACATCCAGATCTCATGAGAGCTCACTCATTATCATGAGGACAGCACCAAGGAGATGATGCCAAACCATTCACGAGAAATCCACCCCATGATCTAGTCACCTCCCACCAGGCCCCACTTCCAATACTAACTGGAGATTACAATTCAACATGAGATTGGGTCTGGGACAAATATACAAACTATATCAGGGCCTTAGGAAGTAATTAGGTCATAAGGGCCCTCATGGTGGGATTAGTACCCTTATAAGAAGAGATACCAGAGAGCTAGCTAGCTAGCTCGCTGGCTGTCTCTCTGTCTCTCTCTCTCTCTCTCTCTCTGTCTCCCCCACCTCCCTTTGTTTCCTCCATGTAGGGATACAGCAAGAATGTGGTTATCTGCAAGTGAGGAAAAGCACCCTCACAAAGAACCCAGCCATGCTGGCCGCCTGATCTCTGGTTCCAGCCTCCAGAACTTAAGAAAGAAATGTCTCTACTCTAAGGACACATGCACACGAATGTTCATTGCAGCACAGTTTACAATAGCAAAGACCTGGAACCAACCCAAATGCCCATCGATGATAGACTGGACAGGGAAAATGTGGCACATATACACCATGGAATATTATGCAGCCATCAAAAACGATGAGTTCGTGTCCTTTGTAGGGACATGGATGAACCTGGAAACCATCATTCTCAGCAAACTGACACAAGAACAGAAAATCAAACACCGCGTGTCCTCACTCATAGGCGGGTGTTGAACAATGGGAACACATGGACACAGGGAGGGGAGCATCACACACTGGGGTCTGTCGGGAGGAAAAGGGGAGGGATAGTGGGGGGTGGGGAGTTGGGGGAGGGATAGCATGGGGAGAAATGCCAGATATTGGTGATGGGGAGGAAGGCAGCAAATCACACTGCCATGTGTGTACCTATGCAACAATCTTCCATGTTCTTCACATGTACCCCCAAACCTAAAATGCAATAAAAAAAAAAAAAAGAATGTAAAAAAAAAAAAAAAAAGAAAGAAAGAAATGTCTCTTTTTCAAGTCAGCCAGTGTATGGTGTTCTGTTACAGCAGGTCACACTGTCTAAGGCAGCCCTCCAGCCAAAAGCCCCCCTGAAACATACCTGCGGATGAGTATGCTGGGCTTGTTACTTGTCACAGCGAGGAAGAATGCATGCCCATGGGAACTATGGGGTGTCTCAGTAAGAAGAAGTTAGAAAGGACTTATTGGATTGGGTGTTGTGTTAGGTGGAGGGTCTGAGGAAGCAGAGTTTTGCTATGGGTTGAATGCTGCCAGAAAGCAGGAGTGACTGAGCATCTCAATACATCTTTTTTTTTCTTTTTTTTTTTTTTTTTGAGACAGGGTCTCCCTCCGTCACCCAGGCTGGAGTGCAGTGGTGCAATCACAGCTCACTGCAGCCTTTACCCTTCCAGGCTCAAGTAGTCCTCCCACCTCAGCCTCTCTAGTAGCTGGGACTACAGGTGTGTGCCAGCACACTTGGCTAATTTTTATATTTTTGGTAGAGACAATGTTTCACCATGTTGCCCAGGCTGGTCTCAAACTCCTGGGTTCAAGTAATCCTCCCACCTTGGCCATCATGCCAGGCCCCGGTAAATCTTACCTAGACAAAATAAGACTAAAGCTGACGTTGGTAAAGAAACAGCAGTCACTCATATCACTTGGAACAGAGAGAGACGTTTGGCATTTTGTGGCTTGGACAATGTTCATGTTTTGTCTGGGTTCAAACATACTTATGGTCAGGCAGGGTGGGGTGATCTTGTTCTGTCCAGATTCATCAGAGTCACAGAGTGCCCTGCCTGATGCAGGTGTTCTGGGAAATCATTCATGTTCAACAGGACAACACCCAAGTCTATCTGTGAGTAGTACCAGGCCAGCTCCTACCAATACTGAGCCTTAGCTGATAGTACCAGGAGGGCCTGCTTTTCTCTTTCTCAACTTAAACTAGGCTATCTCCCCACAGAGGCTGTGCACATAACCATTGTGCCCCTCTGTCTATAACCGAGTGTCTCAGCCCTGAAATGCATTTTAAAACTTTTTTCCTTTCCTTCCTAATCTCAGAAGGTAGTCTTGTACTATAAGACTCTATTTTCTTCCCTTTCCCACTAGGCACGTCCATGCACAGCGTTTGCTTATCGAATTATGTGCTTGCTTAGGGATTCCAGGGGCCTATCTTGAAACAAACCAATCAGAGAGACCTAGCTACAGAATCTTCTGTTTTGAGGGGAGCTATGAAGAGTTGGCTCAGAACTACTGGGCCAGAGTCAGGATGATACAAACTAGACTCCAGACGGACGGTTACTCAAGATAACGGTCAGAACGAGATACACACACCTGCACCCTCTTTCACCACTCCTGCATAGTTCCCACACCTTGTCTCTTCTTAAACCCTTCCAATCCGCCCAGAAGACTGAGATGGTTTCTTTGAAGCTTGAGCTCTGTGGTTCTCCCATCTGCTAGCATTTGACCAATAAAAGCTGCTTTCCTATCACCACCCCTCACTGCTCATGCTTTGACTTCTGAGCAGTCAGCAGCTGGACTTGGGCTGGTTCCATACCCCTCTAAGGTCTTCCAGAACAGGACACAGCCTAGGACAAGCTGAGCATTGTGTGCAACCTGGAGAACTAGTGTATTTATGTGAAAGGAAAATAAATCTTGGAAATCTTGGGGCCCCAAAAATCACTAAGCTAAAGGGAAAAGTCAAGCTGGAAACTGCTTAGGGCCAACCTGCCTCCCATTCTATCAAAGTCACCCCTCTGCACACTGAGATAAATGCACATCTGATTGCCTCCTTTGGAGAGGCTAATCAGAAAACTTAAAAGAATGTAACCATTTGTCTCTTATCTACCTATGACCTAGAAGCCCCCTCCTCACATTGAGTCTTCCCGCCTTTGCTTCCAGTTGTCCCGCCTTTCCAGACTGAACCAGTGTTCATATTGCGTGTGTTGATTGATGTCTCATGTCTTGCTAGAATGTATAAAACCCAACTGTGCTCTGACCACCTTGGGTATATGTCATCAGGACCTCCTGAGGCTGTGTCATGGGCGCGTGTCCTCAACCTTGGCAAAATAAACTTTCTAAATTAACTGAGACCTGTCTCAGATTTTCAGGGTTCACATTTATTAAGAGTTCGGCTGGACGAAGTGGTTCACGCCTGTAATCCTAGCACTTTGGGTGACTGAGGCGGATGGACTGCTTGAGCTCAGGAGTTCAAGACCAGCCTGGGCAACAAAAAATACAAAAGTTAGCTGGGCGTGGTGGCGCACACCTGTAGTCCCAGCTACTTGGGGGATGAGGCAAAAGGATCACCCTACCAAAGACTTGTGCCCAGGAGGTCGAGGCTACAATGAGCTGAGACCGTGCCACTATACTCCAGCCTGGGTGACAAACTGAGACCCTGTCTCAAATAAAAGAGTCCACCCAGATAAAGAGAGACACACGTGGGGTAGTGGAAAGGAGACCACATTACCGTGAAGACACTTGGGCTACGGTGCCATTGGCACTAGCAGCTCAGTGTGTGTTGCTGGATGATTCTTTTCCTCTGTGGACCGTGATTTCCTTATCTGTAAAATGAGAGTTTGGTCAATGCTTTCCAAGGCCCCTTACAGCTCCGCCATTGTTGAGAGGACCCCCCTCTCCACCAACCAAAAGAATCAATCCATGCTGGGGAAATCATTTGCTATTTTCCAGGGTCCCAAAGACTTTTCTAGACTTCCTTTGGAACCAGATTTGCTTAGCATTCTCTGGTAAGCTGTGTATATTTTCTAAGCTTCAGCTTATTTATCCAAAAGTAAATTTAAGCCAGGTGCAGTGGCTCATACCTGTAATCACAACCCTCTGGGAGGCTGAGGCAGGAGGATCGCTTGAGCCTAGGACTTCAAGACCAGCCTGGGCAACATGGCAAGACCCAGTCTCTACAAAAAATATTTTTTAATTAGCCAAGCATGGTGGTGCACATGTAGGGGTCCCAGCTACTCAGGAGGCTACGGTGGCAGGATCATTTGAGCCCTGGAGGTCGAGGCTGCAGTGAGCCATGTTTACCCCACTGCACCTCAGCCTGGGCAACAGAGCAAGACCCCGTATCAAAAAAAAAAAAAAGGAAAAGAAAACTTTTCATCTTATAAAAAAGTTAAAATAATAACAAATACCTAAATTCATTTAGATTTACCATTTGTTAATGCTTTGCCACATTTTCTTATCTCTATCAGTTGGTTTTTTGTTTGTTTGTGTTTCGCTGAACTGTTAGTTCAGTACAAAAGTAATTGCAGCTTTTGCCATTAAAAGTAATTACAAAAACTGCAATCACTTTTGCACCAACCTAATACTTGAAACAAATGTAACGTAATAACATTTCATTCCTAAATACATCAGCATACATTTTCTAAGAACAAATACATTGTCCAGCATAATCCTTTGTGTAATAACACCATTATCACACCCAGGAAATTTAGGTCAGATAATAATACTACCCAATACGCAGCCCATATTAAAAGCTTCCCAATCCAGTAGTCCCCAAAACATTCCTTCCAGCTCCTTGTCTTTTTACATCCAGAAACCAATCAAGGGCTACTTGTCTTTTCTCTCTGGTCTCCTTTAATCTAGAACGATCCTACCGCTTTGTTCTAATTTTCATGTCATTGACATTTTTTCAGAGTCCAGGCTAGCGGTCTTGCAGAAGAACCCTGTCTCTTTGAAAGGAGCACAGCTCTTCAAAAAGACTTTAACATTTAGATGTCTCTGTAATATAAAGGCTCTCCTCCACACATCTGCCTGATGATGAGATTTCAATAAGCATCTTATGCATGGTGGATTCCATTCTGATTCTTCCATTAAGAATAAATTCAAAGCACCTAGCTCTTCTCTTCAGTTTCCCTCATTAAATGTGGTTGCCAACTATAAGGTGGGCCCCATGAGTTTGATTCAAAGTCAAGTCAAGGTCATCTGGCTGGCCACTGCCTACACAAAGAACAGAGAAAATCCACTTAGGTCCGGGGCTGTTGATATAGCCTGACGCCTTTCTTGCTGCTTTATTAATTCTAGTGAATGTTTCATAACAGGTGACAGCTTTGCCCTTTAATTGCTGAGGATTTTAATTCTGCACTGCTGTTTGCTGTTCAAAGTGATTTACCTTGGTTCATAAACACTTGCATTGCAGGGACTTTCTCTGCGGCAAGAAAAGTAAACTTAGAAGCTGTGTGATTTTAGCATACACACGAAATCACACTTTTAATTAGGTCAGTACCTCCCCACATCAGGCAATTCATATCGCCTTCATCATTTTGGCCATATCTGTACTAACTTCATTTCTTTTTTTACATAAACTGCTTTTCTTGCCTAGATAAAAATGTTTCCCAATAAAACCTTGTATCATTATTGATGAAAAACTGGCACTGTTTTCCATAATCAGCTGAAAAATACAGTGAAAACCCAGATCTGAGGCCTGCTGAAGGCTCTGAGCCTGAGGGCTGCTCTGTCTTGTTTAAACAGAAGATCAGCAAGAATTAAACACAGAGGAAGCCAAACTGACACTTTTGGCTTTAAGTAATCAGAGAAATTAGAGGACATTGAAAGGGGATTGATTTTCCACTACAGTTATTTAATGTTGGCTTTGCAGTCCACTTAAAATGAACGATCTTCTGTGCCCACAAACAGACACACACCCTCCATTTTGGGAGACAATGGATTCTGTCTACTTTGGGTTTCTTTTTTTTCTTTTGAGTAACATGTTCAAAGATCAGTTCCCATGTTACATGACATGTATTTAGTATTTGGTTGGAAAACTTGGTTATTATGTCATGCCAGATGGATTGTTCTCTGGTAAAACCCTCAGCAAGAACTGAGGCTGAACTATATTGAAATTGCCTTTTTTTTTTTTTTTTTTTTTTTTGAGACAGCGTCTTGCTCTGTCACCCAGGCTGGAGTGCAGATGCGCGATCTTGGCTCACTGCAACCTCTGCCACCCAGGTTCAAGCAACTCTCCTGCCTCAGCCTCCTGTGTAGCTGGAATTACAGGTGTGTACCACCATGCCCGGTTAATTTTTGTATTTTTAGTAGAGACGTGGCTTCACCATGTTGATCAGGCTAGCCTCCAACTCCTGACCTTATGATCTGCCCACCTCAGCCTCCCAAACTGCTGGCATTACAGGCGCGAGCCACTGTACCTGGCCAAAATTGCCATTTTTGTAGGTTGAAAACGGTCTAATGTCAGCAATTGCATGCCATGTAGCCTAAGAGCAACCATCATCAGTATCAATGGTGTCTCTCATTTCCAAAGGACTCCCACAAACATCATCTTGCTTGGTCCCAACAGCATACTTTGGTGCAGGGTTTTGTTTTGTTTTGTTTTCTATCTTTCTTTCTTCCTTTCTTGTCATATCTGTTTAATAGATGAGAAAATTCCTCTGGGGAATGAAGGCATTCCCCAAGTTCAGGTACGGTGCCAGTGGGGGACCCTGGGGCTGAAATCAGTGAGGCTGATCCAGAGTTCCTGCAGTCTCTTTTGCCTCCCAAGCTATCACTGTAAATATAACTTGAAAGAAGGGGTGAAATTCCAAAGTTAGCTGTGGCTATTTTCCTGTGACTCGGAGCCCATCCATCTGTCTTCGTCTGTGTTGATCCAGCACAGTCGGGGCTCGGTAAATGTTTGCTGAGCTGGGTCATTGATTCTCACAGTGAGGAGGGCTTATAAGTCACCATTGCCAAGCCCATTCCCAAGGGAGGAAAGGACACAGACTTATTCAGCCCAGAATGATGGCTTGAAAACCGCTGGATTTCTCCCAGTCAGAAGTTGTACCTATTTTGTTTCTTCACTGCCCTGCACAAATAAATGCCTGAGAAAGAAAGGTGGAGAAAAAGGAGGCTGGGCACAGTGGCTCACGCCTGTAATTCCAACACTTTGGGAGGCTGAGGTGGGTGGATCACAAGGTCAGGAGTTCAAGACCAGCCTGTAGTCCCAGCTACTCAGGAGGCTAAGCCAGGAGAATCACTTGAACCTGGGAGGCGGAGGTTGCAATGAGCCAAGATTGCGCCACTGCACTCCAGTCTGGGCAACAGAGGAAGACTCTGTCTTTAAAAAAAAAAAAAAAAAAAAAAAGGAAAGAAAAGTGGAGAAAAAGGAAGGGAGGGAGGGAGGAAGGAAGGGAGGGAAGG
The DNA here is from genome assembly GCA_036589455.1 of Ateles fusciceps. NCBI lineage: Eukaryota > Metazoa > Chordata > Mammalia > Primates > Atelidae > Ateles > Ateles fusciceps. The sequence continues at coordinate 1,522,410 of JAZHEH010000903.1, forward strand.
AAAGAGAAGAAAGAGAGTGGGGAGTGAGGAACAAAAAAAAAAGTAGGAAAGAAGAGGAAGGGAGAGGGTGGAGGGATGGGGAAGGAGGAGAAAGAATAAAGAGAGAAAAAAGGAGGAGTGAAGAACAAAAGAAGAGAAGAAGAAAGGAGAGGAAGAGGGCAGCCTGGATTGCAGACTTAAATTTCTATTGTGGCTTATTTGGATTTCAATGGAAAGAAAGTGGGTGTTTAGGATTCAGACAGGTGAGTGTTCAGTTCCCTGCTCCTCCCTTGCCTAGATGTAGTCTTGAGCAAATTACATCACCTCTCTTGGCCACAGTGTTGCCATGTTTATAAAGAGAAAACAACACCAATTGCAAGGGCATTAGGAGAACTGAAGAGAAAGGGAATGCTCTGTGAATACTTTGTCTTTGCTGTTATTGTTCCTGTTGCCATTTGCCAGTGTTGAAAAGACTTACCTCCTTTTTATTTATTTATTTATTTTTTTTTGAGACAGTCTCCCTCTGTTGCCCAGGCTGGCGATCAGGGGCACAATCTCGGATCACTGCAACCTCCACCTCCTGGGTTCAAGCGATTCTCCCAACTCTGCCTCCTGAGTAGCTAGGGTTACAGGCATACACCACTACACTCAGCTAATTTTTTGTATTTTTAGTAGAGATGGGGTTTCACCATGTTGGCCAGGCTAGTTTCAAACTCCTGACCTCAGGTAGTCTGCCCGCCTCGGCCTCCCAAGATGCTGGGATTACAGGCGTAAGTCACTGCACCCAGCCCCTCCTTCTTTTTAACCTTGAAACTAACATTATACAATACCTTTGCCCTTTGAGCAACCTTCTCCACTTAAGGAAATTTTGACCCAAGATTTGTACACAAGGAGGAGGAAAATTCACAAGCGCCACAGAGATGGTCACCCTGGAAACTGCAGAGAGGCCACTGGGCCAGGTGTCTTAGACTCTGGTCTGACAGTGTTCCCCTAAAAAAATTAAACAACGGGGAAGTTCCTTTGGGCCTTCAAGGAGAAGGAGTCTCTGCAGGTCTGTCTGTCTTGGTATAAGCTTCCCCAAGGCAGTGAGCCCAGTGTGGTGTGGGCGTGGTAAATGTTTGCTGAGCTTAACCATTGATTCTGGCCTGGAGGAGAGCTTATCAGTCACCATCTCCAAGCCTCTGAAGGGCTCTCAGGATGGAAAGGACACAGACTTATTTAGCCCAAAAAGATAAGTGAAGACCACCAGCTGGGGCGTTAAGAGAAGCAATTTCAGCTCTATAGAAAGGACTGATTTCTAATAACAAGGGTGTCCAAAAATCAAGTGTACTGCCTTATGGTAGAATGTATCACAATTAGATTGGGGCAGGCTCTTAAGGCATGAGTTCTGCTCTGTCCATCACTGTAGCCATGAGCCACGCATGGTTTTCAAGCACTCGAAATGAGGCCAGTCCAAATTGCCATGTGTTCTAAGTGTAAAATATATGACAGAATTGAAAGACTTAATGTAAAAACAGAGTGCAAAATATCTCATGAATATTTTTATATTGATTACATATCAAAATGACAATATCTTAGATGTATTATGTTAAAATATACAATAAAAATTCATCTCGCCCAGCAAATCCTAACAAATATAAAGAAAAAAATGAGATTTAACTTGAGCTTTTCAACATAAAAGTGGATGCAGGATTACAAACAACACATTCCAACTTTAAAAGACAGAGTAGGCAGTACTGGATTTTTGTTTTGCTCCATGTGTTTTTTTTTCTAAATAGAGAGGACTTTGATGAAAATCTTGGGATGACTATTCAAATAAGGAAAGAAATGAGGTCCATAAGATTTTGAAATAAATAAAGATGACACAAACAAATGAAAAAAACATGTCACGCTTATGGATAGGAAGAATCAATATTATTTAAATGGCCGTACTGCTCAAAGCACTTAACAGATTCTGTACCAGGAGCGGCTGTGGGAAACGGATCTCTCGGACACGGAATATGGGAGGAAGGAGTTTAATTTGGCCGGGAGCAAGGTGGCATAGTTGCCCTAACAGCCAAGCTCCCCTAACAAAGGAAGGTTCCTTCTTTATATAGGCTTATACTTTAGACGTTACACATGGAAGAATCTTAGGTTTATAGCTTAACATATGAAAAGGGTCTCAGTTTACAGTCTTAGTAATTACATATGAAAAGGGCTATGGTTTATAGTCTTAGGAATGAATAGGGGAAGTTGACCTGAGATTCCTGGGTCTCCCTCTTCAATTCAATGCTATTCCTAGCAAACTGCCAATGCCATTTTTCACAGATTTAGAGAAAACTATTCTAAAATTCATATGGACTAAAAAATAGAGCCAGAATAGCCCAAACAATCCTAAGGGGAAAAAAAAAAAGCCAGAGGTATCACACTACACAACTTCAAACTATGCTGCAACCCTACTAAAACCAAAACAGCTTTGTGCTGGTACAAAACAGACACATGGACCAATGAAACAGGATCGAGAACCCAAAAATGATGCTGTATACCTCCAACCATCTAATCTTTGTTGGACTTGACAAAAATAAGCAATAGGAGAAAGATTCCCTATTCAAAAATGGTGCCGGGATACTTGCTATGCATATGCAGAGGAATGAAACTGAATCCCTGCCTATCATCATATACAAAAATTAACTCAAGGCAGATTAAAGACTTAAGTGTTAGACCTTAAATTGTAAAAATCCTGGAAGAAAACTTGGGAAATACGCTTCATGATGTCAGCCTTGGCAAATAATTTATAGCTAAGTCCTCAAAAGCAACTGCAACAAAAAACAAAAATTGACAAGTGACACCTAATTTTTTTTTTAAGATAAAAGTTTGGCTGTGTCACCCAGGCTGGAGTGCAATAGTGGGATCTCGGCTCACTGCAACCTCTGCCTCCCAGGTTTAAGTGATTCTCCTGCCTCAGCCTCCCCTGTAGCTGGGATTACAGGCACACGCCACCACGCCTGTAACAATACAAAATTATCCAGGTGTGGTTGCACATGCCTATAGTCCCAGCTACTCAGGAGGCTGAGACAGAAGAATTGCTTGAACCCAGGAAGCGGAAGCTGCAGTGAGCCGAGACCGTGCCACTGCACTCCACACTGGGCTACAGAGCAAGACTCTGTCTCAAAAAAAAAAAAGAAGAAGAAGAAGAAAAGAAAACAAAAGAAAAAACAATCAGCCTAGCATGTTGGCACGTGCCTAAAGTCCCAGCTACTCAGGTGGCCAAGGCAAGAGGATCATTTGAGTCCAAGAGTTCAAGACTGCAGTGAGCTATGATAGTACCACTGTACTCCAGCCTGGGTGACAGAGCAAGACATTGCTCTGTCTATAATAAATAAGTAAATTTTTAAAAATAAAAATAAATAAATGAAAGCCCTATACCATGTAACCACTGCTGGAGTTCAGATGGGGGCTCTGTCTCCTTCTTTCTAGAAAGAAAGCCAATTGAGGAAAAGTTGAAGGATATGGACAAACGGAGTGAGTTGCTGATGGAGTGAACTGGGTAACTCGGCCTAGATGTGAGGCTGTAGTCAGACTTCTTTCTACTTTTTCATTTGAGATGCACTTCCCCATACTGGGAAAAAGGTGATCAGAAAGTGGGGCAGAGACCATTTCCCCCTCTCCCCTCACCCCCCTCAGGGAGGGCTGCACTTGGGTGGAGAAAGGATGAGACCTTCGATCCTCCACAGATAAAGCATGAGCACAGAAAACTGAGAAATTGGGGCAGTTTTGTAAAATCTCCACCACGGAGAGGTCCATGGGGTGAAAAGTATCATCTTTTTTTTAATTTTCTTTTTTATTACTTTTCAAAATTTGTGTGGGTACATAGTAGGTGTATCTATTTATGGGGCACATGAGATGTTTTGATGCAAACATCCAATGTAGCATCTTGAAGTGGCTAAGCATGAACTTTGAAGCCAGTCTGCCTGGGTTCAAATCCTGGTGCTGCCACTGACTAGCTGTGCGACCTCAGACATCCTGCTCAACCCCTCCCTGCCTCAGCTTCCTCATCTGTCAAGAGAGGGTGATTAATGAGCATGCCTCTCAGTTTCTTGTGAAGTTAAACATATATCTACCCTGTGATCAACACTGGGAGAAAAACACCCAGGTGGAGGAGGAAGCAAAATGTTTTTCCATTATTTGAAAGGAAAATTATGGCATCTAAGTGGGCTGTTATATTCATTTCCTGTAGCTCCTGTCACAAATTTCCAGAAACTGGTGGTTTACAAGAACACAACACAACACAACACAAATTTATTCTCTCGGCCAGCCTCAGTGGCTCATACCTGTAATCCAGCACTTCAGGAGGCCTAGGCAGACCAATCACTTGAGCCCGGGAGACGGAGACCCAGCCTGGACAACATGGAGAGACCCAGTCTCTACCATATATATATATATATATATATACAAAAAATTAGCCAGGCATGGTGGTGTGCACCTGTAGCCCCAGCTACTGGGAAGGATGAGGTGGGAGGATTGCTTGAGCCTCGAGAAAGGCTGCAGTAAGCTGTGATGGCACCAGTGTACTCCAGTCTGGACAATAGAGCCAGACCCTATCAAAAGAAAGAAAAAGAAAAAGAAAGAGAGAGAGAGAGAGAAGAGAGAGAACGAAAGGAAGGAAGGAAGAAAGGAAGGAAGGAAGGAAGAAAGAAAGGAAGGAAAGAGAGAGAGAGACAAAAGAAAGCAGGAAAGAAAGAGAAAGAAAGAGAGAAAACAAAGGAAAGAAAGAGAGAGGGAAGGAAGGCGGGAGGGAGGGAGAGAAAGAGAGAGAAAGAGAAAGAAGAAAGAAAGAAAGAGAAAGTGAGAGAAAGAAAGAAAGAAGAGAAGAGAGAAAGAAAGAAAGATGGGAAGGAAGGGATTCTCTCACAGTTCTGGACCCCAGAAGTCAGAAATTAATGTGTCCTCAGGGTTGGTTCCTTCTTCAAGCTCTAAGGGGAGCATGTGGCTCTTGCCTCTACAGCTTCTGGGGGCTACCACAGTCCCGGATGCTCCTTGACTTGACTCCTTGACTCTGATCCCTCCATCTATCATCACCCACCATCATCTGGTGTTCTCCTCTGTGTCTTTCCTTCTTTTTATAAGGACACCAGTCATTGGATTTAGAGCCAACCCAGATAATCCAGGATGATCTCATCTTGAGATTCCTAAACTAACTATATCTGTGAAGCCCCTTTCTTCAAATAAAGTCCCGTCCACCGGTTCTGGGTGGACATATCTTTTCAGGAGACTACCATTTAACACACAACAGGTATTCAACACAGTTACCCCAGGCAGGGACTGCTGTGTTCTGTATGCTGTAAAATAGCTAACATTTACGACGTGTTTGCCTTGTGCCAGACACTATGCAAACTGACTTCCACCCATTAGTTCATTTATCCCACTCACAATTTCTCTATCTCAGCACGTGAAAGTGTGACTATCCCTTCCCCAGGCCTTCAGTGCCTGCAGAACAATGATACATGAATGAAACCCTCCTCCACTGCCATCCATTTTCCTTTGATCATTCATAATTTCATCACTTTAAAGGATACAAGTAGTAGCCCTGCCTCAAAAGAGGCAATCCTTTTATCTTCTCTGAAGCTTTCATTCAGCATCGGGCGGGACAAGATTGCAGAACATAACTGTGATTTGTTTCTTTTTTTTTGAGGCGGAGTCTCATTCTACCACCAGGCTGGAGTGCAGTGGCATGATCTCAGCTCATGGCCACCTCCGCCTCCCAGGTTCAAGCGATTCTCTTGCCTCAGCCTCCTGAGTAGCTGGGACTACAGGTGCGCACCACCACACCCAGCTAATTTTAGTGTTTTTAGTAGAGACGGGGTTCACCATGTTGTCCAGGATGGTCTCAATCTCTTGTTCTTGTGATCCACCCAGCTTGCCCTCCCAAAGTGCTGGGATTACAGGCGTGAGCCACCGCGCCCAGCCATGATTTGTTTCTTTACAGTTCCTTTAACAATGCTAGGGGCATTGTTAGGAGGTCTGTTTTGGACTGAGCACTGATTCAGGCCAGTGTGAGCTGTGATTTCTTTTTTTAAGATGGAGTGTTGCTCTGTTGCCCAGGCTTGAGTTCAGTGGCATGATCTCAGCTCACTGCAACCTCTGCCTCCCGGGTTCAAGTGATTCTCATGCCTCAGTCTCCCAAGGAGCTGGGACTACAGGCACCCACCACCACACCTGGCTCATTTTGTATTTTTTTAGTAGAGCCGGGGTTTCACCATGTTGCCTAGGCTGGTCTCAAATGCCTGACCTCAAGTGATCAGCCTGCCTCAGCCTCCCAAAGCCCTGGGATTACAAGCATGAGCCACTACATCTGGCCGCTGTGATTTCCAAACACTATTTACTTGATTTTAAGATACCATTGCCTGTAAGATGCACCTTGGATATAATAATAGCTTTTCCAGACTTAAAAAAAAAGCCCCACTACATTAAGTGTATACAAAAAGCATTCTAATTTCAGATATGCTAAAAAGTTTAAAAGAAAGAGTCTCCAACTCTAGACAATATGGCTTTGTCCCTCTGTCCCCATAAGAGCACTTGTACCCTTCTGACCCTCCATCCCAATTTGGGCTTAGAAAATAGAGTTATTTTGTTTGAAAATCTGTTCTGGTTCTGAAGTTCTCTTCGTGCAGCATCTTCGTCATGGCAACACAATGGCCATTTGCATTTCAAAAACTACCCCTGCCTACTTCACACCTTCAGACAAGAATTGAGATCCCACCTTGTTAAATAGGCAACTTCAACCCTTTTGTGTCCAGGTACTCTTTATTAGGCAACAAAAGGAGCTACAGTTTCTCGTTCGGCATGTCTGCATCTTTAAAATGCACATTTATTAATTAGATGCATTAGGCACTGGCTAATTTCGTTACAAGGAGAAAGAAGGAGAACTAACATTTATTAATGGACTGCTACTCCTAGACACCGCACTAACGGCTTTAGATGTAGCATTTCACGCAATCCCCACAACTGATCCCTAACAAAAGAAACTAAATCACACCCAGGTTAAGTCACTTGACCAAAGCCACATAGCTGGTAAGTTGCAAAGCTGAGATAATGCTGGCAAAATTATCTACCATCATACCCTGCATCTTCTCAGGGCTTAATAAATACGAAGGACAGACACCGCCAAAAAACAGAGAGGGAGGAGGTAAAGGGTGTGAGAATGAATAAAAAGGAGTAGAATTCCATCCCCAAAAGATTATCCACCCCCTGGTGTTTGGACCACCAGGTGTTGCTAAGAAACGAGAACATGAGCATTCTGCTCTCCAGTTCCTAAAGATAGAGATTGGATTGCCCCAAGAAAAGAGGAAGGAACTTTCCTTTTCCTTTGCTTTATCCATCTCTTGTCCTCTTAAATATTCTCCAGCCAACGTCAGACAGCCAAATCCCTTCATTGTGAGACTTTTTTTTTATTTTGCCACCTTCATCGGCAGTGAGACTTTTTTTTAATCTGCTCTCAGTCCATTTAATTTAGCGAGTCATTTTTTATTAGTATTTTCGTTTCACCTTCACTCTGGGAAAGTTTTAGAGAATAAATCTGGCTTCTTTATAATCCTACATGAATCTCTCAGACTTTGTTTTCCTGCTGTGGAATGCTAAAACCAGTAACTATACATTAAACTGCCTGAACACAGCTGTCAAAGAGGCATGGTCCGTACAGGGCCAACTGAGGAGGCTCCAGGCTGCCCAAGCTCCTAGCATCTGTGCAATCCCCTGTCATAATTCCACCCTTAAAGATTCATTCCTTTGGCTATTCAAATGCCATCTGTAAAATCACATGATCCTGGGAGAAGTGACACATACCTAATATGCAGGGATTCTTAACCTTTTCATGGTTTTTTGTTTGTTTTTGGTTTTTGGTTTTTGGTGGTTTTTTTTTTTTTGAGACAGAGTCTTACTCTGTCACCCAGGCTGGAGCGCAGTGGTGCAATCTCGGCTCACTGCAACCTTCACCTCCCAGGTTCAAGTGATTCTCCTGCGTCAGCCTCCCGAATAGTCCACCTTGGCCTCCCAAAGTGCTGGGATTACAGGTGTGAGCCACTGCGCCCGGCCTTTTCATGGTTTGAGAATGAAGGGGGTGGGTGGATCATCTGAGGTCAGGGGTTCGAGAGCAGCCTAGCCAACATGGTGAAACCCTGTTTCTACTAAAATTACAAAAATTAGACGGGCATGGTGGTGGTCATCTATAATATAATCCCAGCTACTCGGGATGCTGAGGCAGGAAAATCGCTTGAACCTGGGGGGCAGAGGTTGCTGCAGTGAGCTGAGATCACACCACTTCACTCCAGCCTGGACCAAAGAGTGAAACTTCATCTCAAAAAAAAAAACAGAATGAAGGAGGGTAGATGGACCTTCTTCCTGGAAAAACATTAATAGACACAAAATTCTACACATCTTTTGGACCCCAAAGCGAGAACCACTGTTTGAATCTGTTATCAGCTGACAACTTGTGAAGTAAGCCAAGGGAAAAAAGATTATCTCAAATTTGACTGAAAGTCAGATTGTAGACCTTACATAACTACATCTACAAAGTCCCTTCAAAGTAACACCTAGATTTGTGTTTGACTGAATAAAACTGCAGCCTAGCCAGGTTAACACATTAAACTATCACATGCAAAGGGAGATGAGCATTGTGCAGAGAAAACATGAATAGAAAGCCTACCTAGAGGATAGGGAGGGCTTCCATGAGGAGGTGATGTTTAGATGGAGATTGAAAGGATAAGCTGGAGTTGCCTCAGTAGGCATGGGGGGCTGCAGTGGAAGGGGTAGGCCAGGAATTGGGCAGATGCTACCCACATACCAAGAGCCACATTCATGGGCATCGGCTCCATGAAAAGGAATGCAGGCAGCTTCTAGGAGCAAAGACCAGCCCCCAGCTGGAAGCAGGCACCTCAGTCCTACAACCACAAGGAACTGAAATCAGCCAACAACCTGAACAAGCCTGGAAGTGAATTCATTCCTGGAGCCAACAAAATGGAACGCAGCCCTGCTGACGCCTTGATTTTGGCCTCATGAGGCTCTAAGCAGAGGACACAGCTCAGCCAGGCTGTACCTGGTCTTCTAACTTTCAGAACTCTGACATAACAAATGCACATTTTTTTTAAGTTGCTACATTTGTGAAAATTGGTTACAGCAGCCAAAGAAAACTCATACGCTTCCCATCCTGTGAGAAGCCCAAGTCACATGGAGAGGCCTGAAGGATGAAGCCCCATGCTGACAGAGAAGCTGGGGAGCCCTATGGCCCCAGACCTAGGGATGAAGAAGCCCCTTTGGATATCCAGCCCTGCTGAGTCTTCAGATGAGTCCAGCCCCCACTGCAGCTGACCCACAACTGCAAGAGAAACTCCAAGCCAAAACCACCCACCTGAACCCACTCAACCCACAGAAGTGTGGGAGATAATGACCCACTGGGGTTTTAAGCCTCTAAGTTTCACAGCCATAGATAAACCAGAAGTGGCTGTTATGAGGATTAAATTAGAGTTAATACCCTAAAGCACACAGAACAGCAAATATTCCACAAATGTCAGCAAATACACTTTTACATGATCATTCCCACTTGGCATATGAGGAAATCGAGACTCAGAGAGGGAAGCGCAGAGCTGGAGAGCAGCACAGCTGGGGATCCCAGCCTCACGTCTGCCTGACTCTAGATCCCTGTTCCTCCCATGGCACTGGGTTGGCTTCTAACCCTCGACACCTGCTAGAAGGGAAGGTCGTTGCATTTCTTCCATGGCAGTGGGCTTCCATGCTGCCAGGACAATTAAAGAATCTGCCCATATCTGACACAGGCTTCCTGCAACTCACTGCAGGAAGCTGACAAACCCCCAACCAGGACTCTTGCATCATTAGATTCTCCTTTCCTCTTCCAGGTGGCTTCAGGGAAAGGTAGATCAGGCACGAAGGGTGCAGCCAGCAAGTCCCTGCTACTCAGCCCTGCCTCCCACTGCCCCATCTCTGCACCCAAGAACCACGTACAGGAAGCTACTGTCCCTCGGCCAGCACAGCACCAGGACTGGAGGTTGCCCAGCTGGTGGCTTTGAGCCCTGAGGGCGATCCGTCATGTCTGGAGGATTCATTTCCATGACAGTCTGCTGCATCCAGCCTCCTGAACAGAATAGCAATGACCAGGTGCCATCACTGGAAACTGAAACCCGTGCAGCTGACACTGTCTAGAGTCTGCCACTCCCCCAACTGTGGGACACAGGGCAGGTCCGTTCTCTCCCATAAGCAGAGCCAGAAAACATAGCAAAGAAAGCAATATTCTTTCTGTTTCTCCCTTTCTCTCCACCCTCCTCCTCCTGTCATCCCCTCTCCTCTCATTCCTTTTTCTCTTTATTCTCTGCCTTATTCTCTGAGAGCACTGGAGGAAAGGCATGGAGAGCTAGGCTTCTTTCCCCTGTCCCCAATGCCTGTTCCTGTCCCCTCTGCCCTCCAGCTATGCTCAGGACCTGTCTGGTAATGAGAATGTGCTGGCCACACTCAGAAGGCCATGGCTGGGATTCCGTGACAGCAAATGTCCCCACCGCAGAAACCTCAGAAGTAGTGTTAAAGAGAAGGAACCATGGACCAAGATGTCAAATCTCTCCTTGGCTCTGCCTGGTGACTCTTAAGGTCTCCTTTCTACCCCCGCCTTTGTGTCTAGATCCAGAGAATGAGGACAGGACCTGGAATTTTCCACAGGGTGGTGGATGAAGAACTGATATGTGGAGATATTAAGTAGCAGCCCTGTGCTCCTGTAGTTAATCGTTGGTGGGTGGGAATTATCAAATCATTCTCTTCTCCCAGGCCTACCGCTCTCCTCCACCCAGCATTAGAACTGGACCTTCTCTCCCTTCTGTATTCTATCAGGGGACTAAAGATGAGGATACACTATTAGTTCCAGAGAGACCATCCCAGATGTGTCCTTACAGATCTGACTTCTCTTCTGTGATGATCACAATGACACTGACATGAAAAAAAAAAAAAAGCATGCACATGAGGAGACACAGTGGTCTAGGGAGAGTGACAGAGAAAGTCTCTAGGCGGCCAGGCAGGGTGGCTCATGGCTGTAATCCCAGCACTTTGGGAGGGCAAAGCTGGCAGATTACCTGAGGTCAGGAGTTCGAGACCAGCCTGGCCAACATGATGAAACCTCACCTCTACTAAAAACATAAAATTACCCTGGCATGGTGGTGTGCACCTGTAGTCCCAGCTACTTGGGAGGCTGAGGCACAAGAATTGCCTGAACCCAAGAGGCAGAGGTTGTAGTGAGCCAAGATTGCACCACTGCACTCCAGCCTGGACAACAGAGTAAGACTCCGTCTCAAAAAAAACAAGTCTATAGGCATGTGTCAAATCCAGAAATCAACATCCATATTTATTTATCCAAAAACCTTGGGGCTACGGGACATAGGAAAATAATGTCATAGGATGGTTTGGTCTTTTTCTGACAGTCCTAATAGCAGGCTTCATGGGACACATACAGTGGCCAGGAGAATGGGCCTCCCTTCTCCCCAGTGGGTGACATCGGGGAATGAGCCTAGGAGAGATGGGGAAAGATGAGAAATGATGTAATAGCAAAATAGTCCAACTCCAGCCCCCCTCCTCTTAGATCAGCATGAAACTTCAAACCACATGCTGAGGATCATCAGGCCCGTTTTGTAGATGAGAAAACCAACACCAGGGAGGTAGGGTAGCCTGCCCCCAAGTCACACATCTCATAACCACATTCAAACTCAGGTCTATCTCGCCGGGCGCGGTGGCTCGTGCCTGTAATCTCAGCACTTTGGGAGGCTGAGGAAGATCACTTGAGGCCAGGAATTTGAGACTAGCCTGGCCAACATGGTGAAACCCCATCTTTAGTAAAAATACAAAATTAGATGGGCGTGGTGGCATGCACTTGTAATCCCAGTTACTCAGGAGGCTGAGGCAGAAGAATCGCTTGAACCTGGGAGGCAGAGGCTGAAGTGAGCCAAGATTGTGCCACTGCACTCCAGCCTGGGCAACAGAGCAAGACTCCATCTCAAAAAAAAAAAGAAAAAAAAAAAAAAAAAAAAAAAACTTCAGGTCTACCCAACTTCAAAGCCACCACCCAGCCTCCACCATAGTGAGGGACACACGTCAACCTCCTTTCAAAACCTGCATTACCTGATGTTGCTGAAGGCCTAGAGATCTACCCCAAAGCTGGAAGATTTATGCAGTTAATTTCCATTAGGAGTAATGGAAGAAGAAAAGGCCACTTTTCTTATAATTAGAAGGGAATTCAATCTTCATAGCCAATGAGTCTAATATCTCAGCTTATGTAACAAAAGAAAGAGAATGCAAATGGATATAATTAGGGGAAGAGAAAAAACCATTCGGAGTACTGGCTGCAGAAGCGTTGGGGCGAAGGTATAATACAGTTCATGACGGAAATAGTTCTCCACAGCCAGTCAGGGTGAAGCTTCAAATGCCCGTCATCATCAACGCCAGCGCTTGGAGAGAGGCTACAGTGTGACAATTCTGCACATCACTTGCAATATCTCCTAATGCCAAGGGAATGGTAGAGGAGGGACTATTATTATGCCCATTTCAGAGATAAAGAACTAAGGTTCTGAAAAAGCAGTGTGCCTCACCGATTATCACAAAATGCATCCCATCACTCAGCCTCTATCTAGCAGGCGCCTATTTCATGCCAGGCACAGAGACGATCGCTCCTCAGCAGGCCAGAATGATCCAGGATCCAAATCCATGTCGGTTTCACACCAAATCCACTTCCCTTCAGAGCAGAAACTCATTCAATATTTGCCAAATGAATGAATGCCTTCAAAGTTTGTATTCTGCTGCTATTTCTTTGCTGCTGGCAAGAGTTCCAAGCAGAGGGGCACTGGGATGAAACATCACAAGCAGCGGGGGGCTGGCCAGATCCCATCAGCTCCCTGTGGTTCTGAGATGGCCTGCTTCTGCTGGAGCCAGGCTTCAGGTCTGGTCCTGCAGCCCCAGTGAGCCCCCAACATTGGCCTGTGTTCAGCAACTACAAAAGATGTGAGCTAATGGAGTATTGATTCGTTTTTTAAAGCAGCAAAAACTACAGGTGTTGCAGCAATGCACAGTCAAGGAGAGGGAGTGAAGACAGCACAGCGAAAACCCAGGCCCTCAAGATGCCCCAGCTCTGCCAACCCTCTGCTTTGCTCCCAGGGACAAGAAGGAACCAGAGGCTAGAAGGGAAGGGACACATTGTACAGGCAGGTGACACACTGTGCCATCAGCATGCCTTGCCTCCTGGTGCCTTTTGCAACAGTCCTGGGGCAGAGTTACTGATGCTTTATTTACTCACAAATATATAGGTTGAGTAGGGCTCAGTGAAAACAGCTCATCTCCATTCCAGGTGGCATGCACTGTGGTAGCTTGATTGAGCCCAGGAGGCGGAGGTTGCAGTGAGCTGAGACGGCACCCCTGCTTCTCCAGCCTGGGTGACAGAGTGAAACCCTGTCTCAAAAAAAAAAAAAAAAAAAAAGGAGCGGGCTGTCACTGCAAAACACATTCTCCTTCTGTACAGGGTATGAACTAGACATCACACCTTCATCTTTGTGCAGAAACAATTCCATTTCACTTCTGAGACAGTAGAAGTCCATTAAGGAATCCATTAAGGAGTCTTTGACAGACTGACCTAAAAGCACAGAGTGACCCCATTTCCCCCAGGGTCACTCTCCGGCAGGGACTTAGGGGCCTGGAGGGGCATCTTAGTCCCGCATGGCATGTCCAACCACAGTCAAATAATCCAGCACAGCCATTCCTCCAGGTGCCTCCTCCTGCAGGGCAGGCGCTTTCTCAGGGGTGTGAGTTTGCATTTTCTACATGAAGGTGCTATTGTAGCCCAGGTGTCGTGGCTCACAACTGTAATCCTATCATTTTGGGAGGCTGAGGTGGGCAGATCACGAGGTCAGAAGATCGAGACCATCCTGGCCAACATGGTGAAACCCCGTCTCTACTAAAAATACAAAAATTAGCTGGGCACGGTGGCCCACACCTGTAGTCCCAGGTAATCAGCAGGCTGAGGCAAGAGAATCACTTGAACCCAGGAGGCGGAGGTTGCAGTGAGCCGAGATCCCACCACTGCACTCCAGCCCAGCAACAGAGCAAGACTCTGTCAAAAAGAATGAATGAATGAATGAATAAAAGTGCTATTGTTCATCCTTTCTCAACTCTGAAATGTCTCAAAAATCTGAAAAGACATTTTCTTGGGGGGGATCAGAAAATAATTTGGTTTCTAATTTCACAGAATATTCTGGGTTATTTATTTATTTATTTTTGAGACCGTATCTTACTCTGTCGCCCAGGCTGGAGAGCAGTGGCACAATGTGAGTTTACTGCAACCCCTGCTTCCTGGGTTCAAGCAATCCTCCCGCTTCAGCTTCCGAAGTAGCTGTGACTACAGGCACACCACCATGCTTGGCTAATTTCTGTCTTTTTGTTGTTATTGTTGTTGTTGTTGTTGTTTTGGAGAGACGGGGTTTTGCCATGTTGCCCAGCGTGGTGTCGAACTCTTGAGCTCAAGCAATCCTTCACCATGGGCCTCCCAAAGCCCTGAAATTACAGGCAACGAGCCACCACGCGCAACCCCACAGCGTTTTCTATAAGCCTAATTGTATTCACTTGTGTTCACCCGAAGTTCCTTCTACACACACAATTCCAGATGTTGAAATAGCTACCTGTATTGCACATCTACTGTGTGCTAAAGGTTTTATGTTAATTGTTTCACTGAATCTGCAAAACAGCCCCATGAGGTCCATGCTATTATCATCACCCCATTGTGGAAACAGGAAGACTGAGACCTAGAGAAACTCTATATCACCAGGTTGGCCTAACAGGAAGCTGCTCGTCTGAGCCCAGAGCTCAAGGTTGCAATCATATCTGTACGATCCCCTGCTTTTCTCACTCGAAAACTTTCAGGGTCTTAAAGGAAGCTACCATCAAGGGCAGTTTATGCTGGAACCAAAAACAGTGGCTAGGGTTCTATGCTGAGGACCAGGGAGCCCAGAATCAGGAACCAGTCTGTCTTGAGTTTACCATGTAATTGGAGGCATGTCACCAGCTCCCATTCTGCATCCACATCAGGTTCTCAGATGTATGTAGCCCCCATTACCTCTCCACCCTCATCCCCTGCTTCTTTATACCTTCTTCATACGTGCCAGAAACAGCTATCTGCTTCTAGCTCCCTGCACCCACTAAATTCCTTGTGCTATACTGCCTTGGCCTGAGTAGTTCCTGTCACCTCCCATGCCACGTTCTCCACCTGAACTCATTTTTCAAGTCTCTGCTGCAAGGTCACTGTTGAGAGCTACTAGAATCTTAAGGAGGTCTAATTTTAAAACAGAATTGGAAATGCAACAGTGCAAGTAGAAGGACAGAAAACTGGAGATGGGACAGGTGCAGTGGCTTACACCTGTAAGGTCAACACTTTGAGAAGCTGAGGTGAGAAGACTGCTTGAGGCCAGGAGTTCAAGACCAGCCTGGCAACACAGTTAGACTCTGTCTCTACAAAAAATAAAAGTAAATTAAAATTAAAATTCCAATAAAAAATACAAATTAGGCCAGGAGCAGTGGCTCGTGCCTGTAATCCCAGCACTCTGAGAGGCTGAGGTGGGAGAATCATCTGAGGTCAGGAGTTCGAGACCAGCCTGGCCAACATGGTGAAACTCCATCTCTATTGAAAATACAAAAAAATTAGCCCAGTGTGGTGGCTCACACCTGTAATCCCAGCTACTTAGGAAGGTGAGGCAGGAGAATCGTTTTGACCCAGAAGGCGGAGGTTGCAGTGAGCCGAGATTGCACCACTGCATTCCAGCCTGGGTGTCAGAGTGAGACTTTGTCTCAAAACTAAATAAATATAAAATAAAAATTAGTGAGTATTCTCCCTCCACAAAGTAAAATGTCTTGTTAGGACATAGATTTGTTTGGGCTGTCTATTGCCAAGTGACTAACTATTCCAAAACTTAATGGCTTCGTACAACAGTGCTTTATTTTACTCACAAATACGTAAGTTGAGTAGGGCTCAGTGAAAACAGCTCATCTACATTCCAGGTGGCACGCACTGTGCTAGATTGAGCACTAGATGATAACTCATATGGCTGGCAAGTTGGTACTGTCTACCAGCTGGGACCTCAGCTGAGGACCTCAGTCTTCCTCACATGGGCCCTCCACAGGATGTTTGGGCTTCCTCACAGCATGGTGGCTGGCTTCCAAGATGGAGCACAAGGCAGATGTGCATGACATTTTTATAAGCTAGCCTCAGAAGTCACATACCAACACTTCTGTTATGTTCAGTTGGTCGAGACAGTCTCCAAGACCCATCCAGGTTCACAGGGAGGGCACAGAAAGTACAGCTCAACGGGGATGCCAAGGCCGTAGCACAGTGTATGCGACAGGAGATGTTATTGCAATCATCTATTGAAAATACGATCTGCCACAATTTGCACATGGCTTTCCGTAATCTACAGCTAATTGTTTTAGAATTTCTCATGATCCAATGCCAGAAAGAAGCAACATCCAGGTGACCCAGAATATTGGATACACAATGGTGAACTTCCTGATGTCGAGTCTCAGGGAATATCAAAGGCTGCGGCAAGGCCCCAGGCAACGTCAGATCAAAAGTCTTTCCTTCTGCCTTTTCTGTTTTGTGGGTTGCCATAGTGATGGCAAGCATGAAATTGAGAGGCAACTGTGGACATTATCATAATAGTGGCTCTTACAAAATCTGCACCTAAGTTCACCGATACACACACACACACACACACACTCAAGGCATGTAGAACCAAGTATTACAAGGACTCAAGATGAGGTATTCAAAAAAGTTAACTAAGTTTTCTAAAATTCTGCTGGCTGTAAGGCGTCTGTCTTTTTAGCTGATCTTGACACCCCAAAGAGACTCAGCTACTAGGATGGTAGGCTACACAGGAATTCTTCTCTGGTCCTTCGGATAAAGCTGTGTTCTGTCTCTCAGCTTCCATAAGCATCTTGTTCTTATCCTCGTCACAGCCTATATTGGTCTGCACTCTAATCATCTATGCACCTCTTTATCCCCTTCATGGGATGGAGATTATTTGAGAAAAGGGACCCCTACCACGTAGCACAATGCCTGGTCACACAGCAGGTGTTCAACAGATGTTGTGAAACTGACTTAACCATCTCAATCTATTTCTTCCAGCAGTGCATTTGTCACCTTATCAGCATCTTCATTGTTTTGGATCCTTGAGGGGCACCGAACTGCTGTGAAGGGAGTGAGTGCTAGGGTACACATGCTCATTCAACTTTGCCGTGTTATTGGACAGTGGAGTGATTTCCTTTTTTCCTATTGTAAATGATGCTGTGATGAGACATAGGTGAATAAAACCTTATCTGCCTTTCAGATTATTCCCTAAGGCTAACTTCCAAGTTTGGAAACTACTGGATGAAAGAATAGACATACTGAAGGCTCTTGATTCAAGCCAGAAAAAGTGTTCTTCAAAAAGACAACAATTTGCATTCTGTAGCTGCATTTTAACATGGCAATGATACTAATAATAACAATATCAGTAATAATAACAGCAATGTAATATAGTACTCACCAAGTGCCATATATTCCTCTAAGCTCTTGATATTAATTATCTCAGTTAATCCTCTTAACAGTCCTATAAGTAAAGCATGATTATTATCTCCATTTATAGATAGGGAAACTGAGGGACAGAAATTGTCCTTGCCCAGTGACACACAATCAAGATGGCAGGCCAGAATACAAACCCCAAAAGCCCTAAGACAGAAGCATGAGAGCCTCATCACCTTCCTTCCTTGTGACATCTAAAGAGGTCACATATCCTTTCCATAACTCATATGAGGCCATTAAGCAATCTTCCATCTTCCATTTCTGCCAAGCCAGTTGGGTGTCCCCCAGTGAATGTTAGCCCTGAGCCTTAGGTTACTTTCCCTAGAGGTAGAAGCTGAGATGGGAATTGGAGAGTGTGATCTGTTGAGGGAGGGCTCTCAAGAGAAGTGAGAGGGAAGCAGGAAGGGATCGTGGAAGAAATGAGCAAGGATATGGCTTCAGATCAAGTTCACCTGGCCTGATCCAGGTGAAGGCTCTGCAGCACTAATCAAATGACAGGGGCTGAGCACCACGGCTCACGTCTGTAATCCCAGCATTTTGGGAAACCAAGGTAGGAGGATTGCTTAAGGCCAGGAGCTTGAGACCAGCCTAGGCAACATAGTGAGACCCTGAGACCCCATGCCCCGACCTATCTCTACAAAAAAAAAAATAGAGAAAAAAAGAAATTACTCACCTATAGTCCCAGTTACTCGAGAATCTGAGACAGTAGAATCACTTGAGCCTAGGTGCTCAAGGCTGCAATGAGTTCCAGTGCACATCATTGCACTCCAGCCTGGGCAATAGAGCAAGACCCTGACTCTAAAAAACAAACAAAAACAATGACAGCCCCCTCCGCCACCGCCCCAGTTTGACTCAAAGGTCCAATCTTTATACCTAGGGTGTCAGTCATTGGCTGAGTGCTGTCCCTGCAGATGACAGTATGACTTCCCAAGGTGAGGTGGCTCCTGTCAGGAAAGGGGCAATTCCCTGGAGACAATTCCCTGGACAGCTGTGAGCTGTTAGCAGCCAACATGCATAGCAGCTTGGAGATAGATTTGCCAGCTGGTAACGGGGGAGCCAGGCAGGGCACCAGCAGAATCTACTTCACCTTCCATGCTTCCTACATAAACCAGTAGCCTAAACTCAACCCTCCCAAATGGTCTTTCTTCTCTGCTCTGGGTTACACCATAGACATGTTGCTAAATGAGACTTCCCTATAAGTGAAATGGGAAAGTTTCCTGGCCTCCCTCACAGGACATGCAACAGGGGTGTGGCTCGTCTGTTGGCCGTTGTGCACACTCAGACCCCTTATGGAAGGGCAAGCACGCAGATGGGTAGGTGCAGGAGCTGGGGTGAACACCCCTGGACTACTGCCCTATGGCAGCGTCCAGGGGTAAGTGTCTGTGACTCCCAAAGCCCAAGCTGGCGTGTGTTACAGTGCACTCTTTTAGCCTGCCATCCACGGACCACTTTAGTCAACTTAACCAGCTCAGTGGACCCTCTGTTTTTTTGCAAGGGCAGAGGGCCAGTTTGACAACTTTCTGTATCCCAAGCTCTTGTCTGACATCCAGGAAATATCAAGTCACACACAGACTTGAAGGATGAATGTGGGGTTTTATCAAGTGGTGGAAGTGACTCTCAGTGGGATGAATGGGGGGAAGCTGGAAAGGGGATGGAGTGGGGAAGATGATCGTCCCCTGGAGTTTGGGTGTCCAGTAGCTGATCTCTCCTGGACCATCCCTAGCTGAACTCCTCTCAGCGTTCAGACACTCCTTCTCTTCATAAGGAGAGAAGAGAAGGTTCATTCTACCAATGCTGTTCCATTCTACCATTCTTCTGTTCTTCTGTTTGTTTCCTCATAGAGCCTGGGGTTTATATGAGTATAGGATTGCAGGCATGGTGGGGCACAAAAGCGGGAATGCCTATTCTCATTTAGAGCCATGAGTTTCCAGGCTTAAGGGTGGGACCTTTGCCAGGGAACGACCCTCTTCTTAACCAGTATTTC
The DNA here is from genome assembly GCA_036589455.1 of Ateles fusciceps. Lineage (NCBI taxonomy): Eukaryota > Metazoa > Chordata > Mammalia > Primates > Atelidae > Ateles > Ateles fusciceps. The sequence goes on from JAZHEH010000903.1 coordinate 1,541,990, forward strand.
CCTGTTTCCTGTCTGTATCATAAGTGTCCCTCACTGGGCTCAGAGAAAATGCTGATGACACAAGAGTGGAACTGTGAGACTCCAAGGAAACAGAGACAAAGTGAATGTGTGTTGTAATGCTTCACTTTTGGCTAGCTTCACTGTGAGTCAGAAAAGAAGGAATTCTTAAGGAGGATGTTTGGAAGGTGGCCCTCCAGAAGCAAGCCCAAGGAGGAGAGAGGAGAGGGAATCATGGCTCCCCACAGTCCTGTCCCAATCCACATTCCTCATCTGCTAGGCCTTGCTGGAATTTAAGGAAAAAAGGATTAATCAGAGATAGGTCCAGCCCTGACAGAGCTCAGTGCATAATGAAGAAGACAGAGGCACAAGTGACCTCAGTGCAGATGCACAGGGTGCCAGGAACACAGAGGAGGAGTAGCCCCTGCAGGCGGGGAGGGGAGGTCAACAAGGGCTGCAGAAGACCTTGGCATCAGACCTGAGTCCTGATATTTGGTGGGCCAATGGAAATTAACTGGGCAGAGCAAGGGGCAGAAAGGACAGGGGCCGGCCCCACCCAGAATCAGAACAGATTCACAGAGATTCCAGTGTAGCCACGTGGCAGAAGAAGATTTATACACACACACAAAAAAGGGAAATGACACACAGAAATCGGCAGTGAGGTACAGAAACAGCCGGATTGGTTTCAGGTCGGCGTTGCCTTATTCAAACATAGTTTGAACACTTAGAGGTCTATGAGTGGCTGAAGTGTGGCCGCTGGGATTGGCCGAAACTCAGTTATTGCCACAGGTGCATGCTCCTAAGTCAGCTTTTCAGTCTTGTCTGACTATTAAGCTAGGTTACAGTTGGTCCACAAGGACTCAAATGTAGAAGTAGGGGGTCCTTCTCAGGCCATATATAGTTTGCCTTAACAATAATTAGTAGCAGAATTGGAGTCTGCTCTCTATGCTTCAGCAGAAATCTCCCAGCAGTGGAAGAAACATTTTCAAAGGAGAGATAAACCATCCCACATCCACCATCTAGGAAACAAGATGGATGCTGAAGGGCATCACAAAACACAGAAATGTAATGTCATCCTCCACCCTAATCTCTCTCTCAGCTCTTCTCTCTCTCTCTCTTTTCTCTCTCTCTCTCACTCTCTCTCCTTTCTCTCCTTATTGGATTAATCCTTGATGCCATTCATGGCCGACAGCAGCAGTACACCTTTTCATTCATCTCAGGAGACGCAGACATGACACTTCTGAAGAGCCCAGGTCGTCTCACTTTCATGCCCCAGAAAGAGATTTAGACCCTACCATGGCCACGAAAGTCAAAAGTGCTTAAAATTCCAGTTAGACAGGAGGAGGAATGAGCTTTTGAGATCTGTTGCACAAAAATTTAAGTATGTGAAGAGATGGCTATGTTCATCAGCTTGACTTAATTATTCCATAATGTGTACATATATCAAAACATCACACTGTCTCCCCCCAAAATATCTACAATTATTTCTCCATTTTTTTATTTATTATTATTTTAGATGGAGTCTCACTCTGTCACCCAGGTTGGAGTGCACTGGCACGATCTCAGCTTACTGCAACTTCTGCCTCTTGGGTTCAAGCGATTCTCCTGCCTTGGCCCACCAAGTTGCTGGGATTACAGGCGCCCGCCACCATGCCTGGCTAATTTTTGTATTTTTGGTAGAGATGGGGTTTCACATGTTGTCCAGGCTGGTCTCAAACTCCTGACTTCAGGTGAGCCACCCACCTCGACCTCCCAAAGTGCTGGTATTACAGGTGTGAGCCATGCGATGAGTCACTGTGCCCGGCCTATTAGTCCATTTTTTTAAAAAAAATTTTTAAAGGAAAGAAAATTCCATTGAATAGAAAGAAAAAAATGCAATAAAGGAAAGAAAAGAAAGCCATAATATTCCTAGGGAGAACTTCCCAAATAGGTAGAGGAATTCAAATAAGAGGGGAAGGTCTATATGCAGAGAGTGGATCATTCAAACTAATACAGCTTTAAGATAATAGTCAAATCCCTGGAGTAAACCAGGGATTTTACTCCAAGGATGTTTTTCCTCCAGTAAAACAGGGAGAGGGTGTTGGGAAGGGAGAAGATTCCAAAGAGTTTGCCTTCCCCAGATCACACCAGTATTTTCCAAAGTGTGGAAAATATGCTGGTGGTACATAAAATTATTTGAGTTTAACACAGCATTGCGAAACATCTAATCACATGGAGAAATGGTCACTCTCTGTCTATTCTTTTTCAACCCTGCCAGTTAATGCAAAGAGAAAGTCTCCGTGGGCGAGTTTGTCTTTAAGAATTCAAACCCTTCCTAATCCCTTTTAATTTACAGAGCGCTTGCCTCCGGCTAGGAGTCTTCCCTGGCAAATGTACCCAAGTAGAATGGAATACCATTGTCTTCTTTTTCATTATATTCACTTTTCTGTTTTTATATGTAAACTTTTATTTCTCAATTGGCAATTTACTTTTTAATATTTATATAATGGTCAAAAGGTTTACAAATCTATCTTTAATTCCATTCTAATGATGTGCCCATTTTTACATATATACCACAACTGGATGAAAGAAAAGAAAAGAAAAAGAAGGAAGGAAGGAAAGAAGAATGAGAAGGAGGGAGGGAGGGAGGGGAAAAGGGAGGGAGGGAGGTGAGGAAAGGAAGGAAGGAAGGAAGGAAAGAGGGAAAGATTTAGGTAGAACAAAACTTAAAAGATGTAAACTAGCCAGATATAAGTGATGGGGAAGAAGGTAGCAAATCACACTGCCATGTGTGTACCTATGCAACAATCTTCCATGTTCTTCACATGTACCCCCAAACCCAAAATGCAATAAAAAATAAAATAAATAAATAAATAAATAAAATAAAGGTCACTTTGGTAAAAAAAAAAAAAAAAAAGATGTAAACTAGCCAATGCTTTTTCAAAAACACTGTACTGATTTTTTTTTTTTTTTTAAAGACGGGGTTTCACCATGTTGGTAGGCTGGTCTTGAACTTCCGACCTCAGGTGATCCGCCCGCCTTGGCCTCCAAAGTGCTTGGGATTACAGGCGTGAGCCACCACGCCCGGCCTCACTGTACTGATTTTTATGCTTAGCATTTATTTCCTCTTTATGACATTGGTTTTCCATTTATAGTAGTGACATAAAGTTTCCCTGTTTAAAATAGTCTGTTAATTTAATTTTTTTTTTTTTTTAAAGACGGGGTTTCACCATGTTGGTCAGGCTGGTCTTGAACTCCCAACCTCAGGTAATCCGCCCGCCTTGGCCTCCAAAGTGCTTGGGATTACAGGCGTGAGCCACCACACCCAGCCATCTATTAATTTAATTTTAAAATGAGTTGGCTTTATATCAAGTAAAAAAAAATAGAATGTGGATATAGATACAGCAGAAATCACACAGGTGGTAAGTGAATGACTCAAGTTTGGGTAACACTGGGAAGCTTGATTCTTTTTTAATATTTGGCTTCCTGAAGTTTAACTCTTGGAAATGTGAGGCACATCCGCTCCTGGGGCAGAGGCAGGAAGGCTGAAAGGCGGCGCTGGTGGGAGGGAGCAGAGGGTGTCAGGATGTGCTCTCCCAGATACCCCAGGAAGTTCCCAGCATTTTGAATCCAGCAGCTGGCTTGTCAGGGTCCCTGCTCTGGGTTAATAAGCCGGGAACAGACAGAGAGGTATTGTGAAGATTGAGATGGGGGATTTTCAAGGAGGTAATTTAATGAGCAGCAGTTTGAATTGAGACCAATTTTAATGTCTTTTCTGTTTTCCACCAGCCGTCACAGAAATTGCCACAAATGATGTCTTAATTCTGTTCCCTAGCGGGTCTCTGATATGGCAAAGGATGAATTTTAAATTGTTTGATCAGAATTAGCATCATTAGTCACTGCAAATAGCCTTTTAATTTCCACAGAGCTGCCAAGGACAGCAAAAATAGAATTGTGAGGAGGATTGCAGCAGGCACATGTGTTCCTGGTAGAAGAGGCCTTGTGGTCTGCTGGAGGTGTCTTAGGTGCCCCGGGGTTGGCAGGGTGCGGTGGAGGGGAGGCAGTGGGGAGAACAGGTGTCGGCCCCCAGCTTTCCACTTCCTGTGGATGGCAAGGGTTTGCTGTCCCAAGAAACTGTGGACTCCAGTCAGGCACAGTAGCTACACCTGTAATCCCAGCACTTTGGGAGGCCGAGGCGGGTGGATCACCTGAGGTCAGGAGTTGGAGACCAGCCTGGCCAACATAGTGAAACCCAGCTCTACTAAAAATACAAAAATTAGCTGGTGTGGTGTTGAGCGCCTGTAATCCCAGCTACTTGGAAGGCTGAGGCAGGAGAATCGCTTGTACCCGAGAGGCAGAGTTTGCAGTGAGCCAAGATTGCCCCATTGCAGAGCCAGACTCTGTCTCAAAAAAAAAAAAAAAAAATCTAAAATCTTTACAGTGAACAAGGCACTGCATGAGTGTTCACTGCCATCTTCTCCCACCTTGTCTCACATCTTATTTTCCTCACCCGCTGCTTCTATCCAGCCCTAGAACAAGCTCATCTCTTTCCAGCCCCGGGGCCTTTGCCTATACTGTCTCCCCCTCCCTCCCCTTCCCTCCAGTGATCCCATGACTATTTCTCATCCTGCATGTTTCCCCTTAAATTATCTCTCATAATAGAGATCTGCCTGACCACCCTCACAAAGGTAGGTTCCCACCCCTCTAGATTCAAACACAATGCACGCTATGTCCTAAAAGCACTTATGGCCAGACACAGTGGCTTACACCTGTAATCCCAGCATTTTGGAAAGCTGAGGTGGGAGGATCCCTTGAGGCCAGGAGTTCGAGATCAGTATGGACAACATAGCAAGACCCCATCTCTACAAAACATAATTTAGGCCAGGTGTGGTGGCATGCAACTGTAATCCCAACAATTCGGGATGCCAAGGAGGGGGGATCACCTGAACCCAGGAGTTCGAGGCCAGCTTGGCCAACATTGGGAGACTGCATTTCCACAAAACACAATTAGCTAGATGTGGTGGTGCATGCATGTAGTCCCAGGTACTCAGGACGCTGGGGCTGGCAGAATGCTTGAGGCCCAGAGTTTGAGGCCGCAATGAGATGATCACGCCACTGCACTCTAGCCTGGGCAACAGAGCGAGACCCTGTCTCAGAAAAAATCATTTATCACAGCTTACTATTTTTCTGTATTTGTTTGGGTATTTTTGTTTTGTTTGTTTGTTTGTTTGTTTTTGGAGACAGGCTCTCCCTCTGTAGCCCAGGCTGGAGCGCAATGGCACAATCTCGGCTCACTGCAACCTCCACCTCCCAGGTTCAAGCAATTCTCCCACCTCAGCCTCCCAAGTAGCTGGGATTACAGGCATGCACCATCACCCACGGTTAATTTTTGTATTTTTTTAACTAGAAATGGGGTTTCACCATGTTGTCCAGGCTGGTCTTGAACTCCTGGGCTCAAGTGATCTGCCCACCTCGGCCTCCCAACGTGCTGGGATTACAGGCGTGAGCCACTGCACCTGGCCTGTTTGCTTGTTTTTGTCTGTCTCTCATGATAGATCATAAGCTATCTGATGCAGGCTTTGTCTCACCACTGTATTCCCTGGCATCTGGCCCATCACAGACCATTTCACACATGAGATCTTACTAAGTCCTCTCCATACCCTAAGAGGTAGGTGGTCTCATTCCCACACTACAGACAAGAAGCCTGAAGCTCAGAGAAGTTAAGGAAGTGACTCAGCACTCACGGTGGAGCCAGCATTCAGTCTCACGTCTCTTTCACTCCCATGACCAAACCTTTACCTAGTAGGTCAGACCCAGTGCATCTTCAACCAAGAAAGTACGTCCACTTCGTACTTCTCTCCCTCCTGTCATTTGCAAAGTCAAAAGCAATTAAGTACCAGCTCTTGGAGGTACCTTCTGGGTACACAGCACTTGCCTCTGTGAAAGGGGGAAGGCAGCTACTAGAAATGTCATCATTTTTCTCCCTTTCCCAGAAAGTGCAACCTCAGGAAAGCCTAGCTTTCTTCAGTGGCAGCTGCTGACTGTTATAAGCCATGGCAGTTTCCAGCACTCACAAAAATAAATGGAAACATTAGTCTTGGGCCCCGTCAGATGGGAACCTGCTGCCTCCACAGCCATCTGCACAGGAAAGCTGAGATGGGGCACTGGCCCTGGGTCCCCACCTGGCAGCAGGCAGACATCTGAAGATACAATCCCCCTCCCCAGCCCCTAACAGAGCCCATCAATCAGTAGGGCTGAACCCATTACCCAGGCCCTCACCCCAACACCCATCGCTTTCTTTTCTTTCTTTTGAGAGAGGGTCTCACCGTGTCACCGAGGCTGGAGTGAAGTGGTGCAACCTCAGCTCACTGCAGCCTCTGCCTCCCGGGTTCAAGAGATTCTCCCACCTCAGCCTCCCCAGTAGCTGGAATTACAGGTACACACCACCATGCCCAGCTAATTTTTGTATTTTTAGTAGAGACGGGGTTTCACCATGTTGGCCAGGCTGGTCTCAAACTCCTGACCTCAATTGATCTGCCCGCCTCGGCCTCTCAAAGTGCTGGGATTACAGGCATGAGCCACCGCGCCCGATCAGATCTATTGCTTTCCACCTTCCCAGATAGTCTGCTGATTTATCTGGCTTACGGTCTGGTGTGCCCTCTGTAGAATGCGAGCTTCACAGGGGGAGAGGTTTTTGTCTGTTTTGTCCACCAGTATATCTATATGTGAGGCATAGTAAGCACCTCAGTAAATATTTTCTGAATTAAGGAAATGAATGGTCATGGACTCCCACCAGTACACCCAATTCGGAGAGTATCCATTCAGAAATATCCTACTCATTCCCACCCAGCGGATAGGTTAAGAGGGGGTGTCACTCCCTGAGCACAGCTTGCCCAGCACCACTGGCAAGATGCCAGGTAGGTGACACAAGTAGTAGGTATGAGACTGCTTACCTCAAATCCCCACTGCCTATAGGTTGTGCTGCTCTGAGCAAATCACTTGCCTTCTCTGAACCTCGATTTCCTCACCTGTAAAATGGTTGTGGTAGACCGAATCATGCCTCCCCACGAAGGTGTTGTGTTAGTTCATTTTCACACTACTATAGAAGAACTACCTGAGACTGGGTAATTTATGAAGAAAAGAGCTTTAATTGACTCATAGTTCCACAGGTTTAACAGGAGGCATGACTGGGAGGCCTCGGGAAACTTACAATCGTGGCAGAAGGTGAAGGGGAAGCAAGCACCTTCTTCACATGGTGGCAGGAGAGAAACAGAGCGAGCAAAGGGGGAAGTGCCACAGACTTTTAACCCATCAAATCTCGTGAGAACTCACTATCATGAGAACAGCAAGGGGGAAGTCCACCCCCATGATCCAATCACCTCCCACCAGGCTGCTCTTCCGGTATGTATGGATTACAATTTGAGATGAGATGTGGGTGGGGACACAGAGCCAAACCATATCAGGTGTCCGTGTCCTAATCCCCGGAACTGGTGGATGTGTTAGCTTATACAGCAAAGGAGAGTTTGCAGATGTGATTAAGTTAAGGATCTTAAGACAGGGACGTTATCCTGGATTAGCCTGGTGACCCAATCAAATCACAAGGGGCCTTATAAGAGAAAGAGAGAAATAGGAGGGTCAGAGAAGGAAACATGAAGATGGGGGGAGGGGGGTCTAACTTAGAGAAAGACTTGAAAATGCAGCACTGCTGGCTTTGGACACAGAGGAAGGGGCCGTGACCCAAAGAATGCAGGTGACCTCTAGAAGCTGGAAAAGGCAAGAAAACAAATTCTCCTCTAGAGCCTCCAGAAAGAACGCAGCCCTGCTGAAACCTTGATGTTAGCCCGTTAAGACCATTCTAGACTCCTGACCTCCAGAACAATAAGAAAATAAATTAGCCCAGCACAGTGGCTCACATCTGTAATCCCAGCACTTTGGGAGGCTGAGCTAGGAGGATGGTTTGAGCCCGGGAGTTCAAGACCAGCCTGGACCACATGATAAGATCCTACCTCTATAAAAATTTTTAAAAATTAGCTGGGTGTGGTGGTGTTCCCTGTAGTCACGGCTAGTCAGGAGGCTGAGATGGGAGGATCGCTTGAGCCTGGGAGTTAGCTCAAGGCTGCAGTGAGCAGTGATGGTGCCATTGCACCCAGCCTGTGCCACAGAGCAAGACCCTCTCACAAAAAGAAAGAAAAATAAATGTGTGTTGCTTTAAACCACTAAGTTTGTAGTGATTTGTCACCACAGTCACAAGAAACTAAGACAATGCCATAAATAACAGTACCTGCCACATGAGGTTGCTGGAGAAATTAAATGAAATATCTCCACACAGCACCTGACACATAGCAGGTGCTCAGTCAGACTGACTTAGTCATGTCATGCCAATGCCCTGCCTTCTCAGCCTTTCTTCTGCCAACCGCTAAGGATGATGCCATCCTCCAAGGATGCTAGTACTTACCTTACCTCCATCTGTTACCCACCTGAGTGCCTTTGTCCTGCAGTTAATTCACTCACAGAAACACCAAGGCTTTCAAGTCAAACCAGCTGGAGTTAAGGTCCTGCTCTGCCTTTCCTCCTTGTGCAATTGTGGGTAGGTTTCTTGACCTTTCTTGGCTTCGTCTTCATCATCTGTAAAATAAGACCAACCACACTTCCCACAAAGTGTCACTGTGAGGCCACGAGGCAATAACACATAGGAAGCACTCAACATCCCACAAGTGGTACTGCTACTATTACTGTCACTAATAATGGCAAAGCTCACAGTTGTGCAACAGTGGAAATGGCTGTCCTAGAAGGTAGTGAGCTCCCTGCCTCTAGAGGGGACCAAGCTACATTCTGAAGATTGTTCATCCTCAGGGACCCATGCATTGGATGGTGGGGGATCGAGGCTGATATAAAATGTCAGAGCAGAACAGGCAGGGGAAGGGGAGTATCTTCAGAATCACTGATTCCAACCCTTCATTTTATAGAGAGGGAAATTGAGGCCCAGAATGAGGAAGTGGAGTTCCCTCCAAGATCCCTGCCCCTCCACCAACCTTCTGAACTGCAAGCAGACTTCGTTCCTGTGTGCCTTCTCCACATCTGCACCCAGAGCCAACTGTTTTCTATTAATATTAATGCAGTGGAAAATTAAACTAGACTCACAATGCCGCTTTCCAGCCCATAATCTCTGAGCTGTGTAAGGGCAGGCATCTTTACCATCAAATGCCACTGGATTAGAGCTTATTATTTATGTCACAAGGGGTTGACTGACTGGTCTGAAGATGGGCAAGGAAGAACACAAGGGCGAAGGCACAGATTACACATGGGAAAAGCTCATGAGCCGCAGCTGAGAGGGCTATGCTATCTCTTGATAGAGCCCTCTGCATCCCAGTTTCTGACTCCAAGGACTCCCTCCCTAACATCCAGGAAGAATCACCACACCATCGCAGCCATTATCATCATCGTCATCATCAGCATCATTACCGTGATCATTATCATCACTGTGTCATGACCATTGTCACCATCATCACTACCATCATCATCATCAGATCTATTATCGTCACCATCATTACCACCATAAACATCGCCAGCACCATTATAGCTGTCATCTTCATCTCGTTATTACCATCGCCATCATCATCATCATCATAACCATCATCATATAATCACCATTGTCATATCATTATCACCGTCACTATCACCGTCATCACCATATCATAACCAACATCATAATCATCACTATCCTCACCATCATCAGAGATCATCACCATCAGTGTTGCCGCCATCACCATATCACCATCACCAACAATATCACTGTCATCACCATCATCAGAGATCATCACCATCAGTGTTGCCGCCATCACCATATCACCATCATCATCAATATCACTGTCATCACCATCATCAGAGATCATCACCATCAGTGTTGCCGCCATCACCATGTCACCATCATCATCAATATCACTGTCATCACCATCATCAGAGATCATCACCATCAGTGTTGCCGCCATCACCATATCACCATCATCAACAATATCACTATCATCACCAACAATATCACTATCATCACCATCATCAGAGAATCATCACCATCATCAGAGATCATCACCATCAGTGTTGCCGCCATCACCATATCACCATCATCATCAATATCACTGTCATCACCATATCATTAGCATCCTCATCATCACTGTCATCATATCATTGTCACCACCATCCTCATCACCATCATTATCATACCATCTGCAGCATTATCATCACCATTACCATAATCATCACCATCACCATCATCATTACCACCATCGTCACCATGTCATCAACATCATCATCATCATCCTGATCTTGCTCTTCAAGAATTCACTGTCCAGTTGGGAAGGCCCTGGCATAAACAGAGAACAAAGGCAGGGTCATGAGCACTGCAACCACCTGCAAGGAGTTAGGAGCACAGGGAATGGAGAGAGAATTTACCTAGGAGAGACACAGGGATCATCTTTGGGTGGAGAGCCAATGAATGACATGAGCTGGCACAAACTGAGGGTAAAAACTGATCACCTTCACCTAAAGCAATGAGATGAGCACTGTGCTAGGAATCTAAAGTCCAGAACTCAAGTTGTAACTTGGCTCTAAGTATGTGACTTTAAGGTACGATTTTCAGCCTTGGCATTATTGACATTTTGGGCTGGGTCAGTGTTTGTGGTGAGGACTGTCCTGTACATTGCAGAACGTTTAGGAGCATCCCTCCAGGCTTCTACCCACTAGATGCCAGTAGCACTCACCCTCTCCCATTAGGACAACCAAACTCTCCTGAGGAGTAAAATCACACCTGGTTAAGAACCACAGCCTTATCAGGGATGGTGGCGCATGCCTAGGATCTCTTGGGAGGCCAAGGCAGGTAGATCACCTGAGGTCAGGGGTTCGAAACCAGCCAGGCCAACGTGATGAAACCCTGTCTCTATTAAATATACAAAAATTAGCCAGGCATGGTGGCGTGTGCCTGTAATCCCAGCTACTTGGGAGTCTGAGGCAGAAGAATTGCTTGAACCTGAGAGGCAAAGTTGCGATGAGCCAAGATCACGCCACTCCAGGCTGGGCGACAAAGTGAGACTCCATCTAAAAAAAAAAAAAATGAATCACTTAACTTTTAGTCTTGTCTCTTCATCTGTTAAATGACATAGAGTGTTCAGTTCCTATGGTCAGCCTGCATGGGTTTCCATCATGGCTCTACCAATTGCTAATTGTGTATCCTTTGTCACTGCACCTTGGTTTCCTCCTCTGTACAAGGGAGACAATATTCATGCCTGCTGCATATAGCCATTGTGAGAATCAAATAAATGATGCATTAAAATTCCTCAGCTGATAAGGCATCCTACAGAATGGGAGAAAATGTTTGTAATCTACCCATCTGACAAAGGTCTAATATCCAGAATTTACAAGGAACTTAAACAAATTTACAAGGAACTTGAACAAATTTACAAGGAAAAAAGAAAACATCAAAAAGTGGGCAAAGGACATGAACAGACACTTCTCAAAAGAAGACATTTATGCAGCGGACAAACATTTGAAAAAAAAAAAAATCACTGATCATTAGAGAAATGTAAATCAAAACCACAATGAGATATCATCTCATGCCAGTTAGAATGACGATTATTAAAAAGTCAAGAAACAAAAGATGCTGGCGAGGCTGTGGAGAAATAGGAATGCTTTTACACTGTTGGGAATGTAAATTAGTTCAGACATTGTGGAAAACAGTGCAGAAATTCCTCAAGGATCTAAAACCAGAAATACCATTTGACCCAGCAATCCCATTGCTGGGTATATACCCAAAGGAATATAAGTCATTCTATTATGAAGATACATGCACACCTATGTTTACTGCAGCACTACCCACAATAGCAAAGACATGGAACCAACCCAAATGCCCATGAATGATAAACTGGATAAAGAAAAATATGGTACATATACACCATGAAATACTATGCAGCCATAAAAAGGAATGAGATCAAGTCCTTTTCGTGGACATGGATGAAGTTGAAAGCCGTCAATCTCAGCAAACTAACACAGGAACAGAAAACCAGACATTGCATGTTCTCACTTACAAGTGGGAGCTGAACAATGAGAACACATGGACACAGGGAGGAGAACATCACACACTGGAGCCTGTCAGTGCGGGGGAGGGGAAGGAGAGCATCAGGACAAACGGCTAATGCATGCTGGGCCCTCATACCTAGGTGACAGTTGATAGGTGCAGCAAACCACCATGGCACGCGTTTACCTGTGTAACAAACCTGCATGTTCTGCACATATATCCCAGAACTTAAAGTAAAATTAATTAATTAATTAAAATAAAGTGCTCAGCACAGAGCCTGGCACACAGTAAGAGATCCATAAATGTAAACATTCTTCTCATTACTACCCAACTCACAGGCGTAGAGTAGAAATCAATGTAAGTGTGCTGATGACCCTAACGCAGCTCTCATTCCACGTACTGGTCTCACTGCCCTTTCTCCGCTGCTCAGCCAAACCTTGGTGGAATGAAAAAGGAACCACAGCAGGACAGACAAATTCTCTGAGGCTTTCCCCTAAATGCCTAGCCCCAAGAAAGCCCCCAGTCTGATTTTCAGCACGCTGCTGACTGCCGGACTGAGAGAGTTAATACTGCAGTATTTTCAGCCTTGGCTCTGGTCCCTAAAAAAAGTGAGATGCAGCAAAGAATTCCAGGGTTTTAATATTCTCTGTCTGATCATTGCTATTGTTGTAGTGCATTTGGCCAGCATATTGTGCTTTTAAATCAGAGACCTGGCAGTTACCCAGGCTGCACCCAGCAAAGAGAGTTATTATGTTGGATATCACAGAAAAAACAACTGCAAGAAGAAAAGGAGGTGTTTCATGGGTGAATGCATATGTCCAAACTCATGAAATTATATACATTAAATACAGCTGCTTTTTAAAAAAGAGGAAGAAGAAAAAGATGCAGAAAGAGAAAGAATACACATACTCTGAAAAAAAGAAATAGTTATTCACAGGCCCGAAAAAATGGTGCATCTTGCTTCTAGGTCTCAGGGGAATATTCTTTGGTCTCTGGCAAGAGTAAAAGTGTAAAAGGAAGAAAGCCGCTTTCCACTTAAAAAGAATTGGCTTCTCATTAAGTGCCTTGGGTTGCTTATCTTCTTGTATTCAAGCCTCTGTCTCCTCATTTGCAAAATGGAAGTAACAGCCACTTGCTCTTTGGGAATGCTGTAAGGCATGAAATGAATAACAAGCATTTTCCCCCAGGCCCTACTCCTAATGAAAGGTGGCAATAGCGGGTGTAGGGAAGTATGGGAGAAAAAAGTGGAGATGGACAGGGGGCGCTGACCAGTAGAAAAGAGGTGTTTTGTTTGGTTGGTTGGTTTTGGTTTTTGTTGTTGTTTGGAGACGGAGTTTCACTCTTGTTGCCCAGGCTGGAGTGCAGTGGTGAGATCTCAGCTCACTGCAACCTCCACCTCCCAGGTTCAAGCGATTCTTCTGCCTCCGCTGCCCAAGTAGCTGGGACTATAGGTGCGCACCCAGGCTGATTTTTGTATTTTTAGTAGAGATGGATTTCGTTATGTTAACCAGGCTGGTCTCAAACTGCTGAGGTTTTTAAGATGTGATGCTAATGCAGAGAAATGATCTCCCAGCGCTCCCCTACCTCTGCCTGCCATGGGAGCCCTGGGATGCTCTGAATCTGTGACAAAGGAGAGGTCCCCACTGTGAGCCCGGCCTAAGATTCATAGCCACAACCTCCTCCTAGGATGGAGAAAGGAGCACCAGGACCATAATTAAGGTAGGTAAGGGAACTCTGGCCACAGAAGCAGAACCCTGGACTCAACTCCTGGCTCTGGTAGAAATGCTCCCATGAAACTACTTCCCTTTTCTTTCTTTCTTTTTTTTTTTTTTTTTTTTTTGAGACAGAGTCTGGCTTTGTGCCCAGGGTGGTGGAGTGCAGTGGCGCAATCTAGGCTCACTGCAACCTCCGCCTTCCGGGTTCAAGCAATTCTCCTGCCTCAGCCTCAGGAGTAGCTGGGACTACAGGCGCATGCCACCACACCTGGCTAATTTTTGTATTTTTAGTAGAGATGGGGTTTCACTATATTGGTCAGGCTGGTCTCAAACTCCTGACCTCAGGTGAACCACCCACCTTAGCCTCCCAAAGTGCTAGGATTACAGGCATGAGCCACAGTGCCCGGCCTTCTTTTCTGTATTTTAAAATCATATTGACATATAATAATTGTACATAGTTGGGAGAAACATGTATTTGGTTTTGTTTCTTTGAGACAGAGTCTCATCTGGGCTCACTGCAGCCTCCGCCTCCCAGGTTCAAGTGATTCTCCTGCCTCAGCCTCCCAAGTAGCTGGAATTACAGATGTGTGCCACCACGCCTGGGTAATTTCTGTATATTTAGTAGATATGGGGTTTCACCATGTTGGCCAGACTGGTCTTGAACTCCTGGGCTCAAGCCATCTGCCTGCCTCAGCCTCCCAAAGTGCTGGGATTACAGGAGTGAACCACCACGCCCGGCCACATGTGCTATTTTGATGCATGTATACAATATGTTTGAGGCTCTGGATGGCCCAATTACCCTGATTTGAACATTACGTTTTCATTGTTTTGACTTTTTCTTCTTCATAAAAGAAGTTCTAAGATTCAGCAACGCCACCTCTCCAGGCCTTTGTTTCCTCATCCCTTGAGTGGAACATAAAATGTGTAGCTGCTTGTATCACAGAGATGCTTCAGGGCTCCAGGGGGTAATGTGCAAAATCAATGTCTCTGTCAACTGCAAAGTGCTATACAAATGAGGGGACACAGCAGTGCCTTCATCAGCTGCCTGGCTTTCCCCAGATGATTTGCAAGTTTTAGCAGTTCCAGAAGCCTGATTCAAACACCCAAAATTCAATTCTCTTACGTGCACTGTCTCAGACCCATAAATGCTCCAGAAACCATCTGCCTACCCTTGACACTTATTTACATTTCAGGCCATAGCCTGATCCCATTTTTATGAATTAAGTCCTTCTAACACCTGGAATATTCATCAACCAGCCACCTAAAAATGAATGGCGTCAGCCACCGCTTAATCATGTGGCACCCAGCAGATGCCCAGGAAATATGGGATTAACTGGACTGACTCACAAACACATCCAATAATCCATTAGGTTCCTTGGCTCAGCTTGGCTTGGCAAGATTCATAGAGGGAATTTCTTTTAAAAAAAAAAAATCAATGCAAAACCAAAACAAAAGTGTATGCTCTTTTTTTTTTTTTGACTTTTATGACAGTTTTATTGAGATATAATTTGTATGCCATAAAATTTATTCTTTTAAAGTGTGAATGCAGTGCCTTTAGTATACTCACAAAATTGTACCATCACTATTTAATTCCAGAACATTTCCATCGCCTCAAAAAGTAACCCCATCCCCCGTTAGCAGTTAGACCTCATTTCTCCCTGCTCAAAAGTGTATGCTCTTAAAACTCAGGAGGACGGCCAGGCGTGGTGGCTCACACCTGTAATCCCCATACTTTGGGAGGCCATGGTGAGTGGATCACTTGAACTCAGGAGTTCAAGGCCAGCCTGGGCAACCTGGAAAAATCCCATTTCTGCACAAAAATGCAGAAGTTAGCCAGGTGTGGTGGTGTGTGCCTGTAGTCCCAACTACATCGGAGGCTGATGTGGGAGGGTGTCTTGAGCCCAGGAGGCAGAAGTTGCAGTGAGCTGTGATTGTGCCACTGCACTCCAGCCTGGACAACAGAGCCAGACCCTGCCTCAAAAAAACAAAAACAATAACAAAAACTTACGAGGACAACAAATGTCTCCATGTGCCTACCACTAGAATGGTGAAATTTAGAACAGAGCAGAAGCAAAACTCATGTTATATGCACATACCGCCATACTTACATACATGCATATATACACGCAAATGTACATACATACCCAAAGCATGCAGAGGGATATCCTGGGAAAAGTCCTTGAGCTCCATGAGGCACTGTTTGCATAGGTTAAAATCCCAGCCCCACCACCTAGCAGCTGAGTGACTTGTATCAAATAACTTACCTTTCTTACTGTCCATGTAGCAATGGGGAAATGACACCACCATCCCTTCCCAAAGAGGAGGAAAACACTGTAATTGTTGACAATGTGATTAAGCCATCCAAGGTGTGGCAAGCCAGCTATATACATCATAAAACAAGCCACACTTGTATTATGCTAATTATAAAATATACGCTGTTCTCTCAATAATATAGTCCAGAAAAAATTAAAAAGAAGACTGTGGGCATTTTGATCCTAACCAGCCAATGTTGAACTCCTGCTGAGTCTGCTCCCTCACCCCACTGAATCAGTGCCTAGTATTGGTGCCTATGCCAAACCTTGGTGTCATTTTCATTTGTTGAAATGCATATTTTTCACTCACTGTCAGTTTTATTTGCTACTCTGGCTGCGACTAATGGTTTCTTTCTTGAAAGTGTGTGATTCTTTTAAAACCCTGGCATCTATGCATCTCCTTTGGTTTCTTCCTCTGGCTTGTGTCCATTTCTCTGTCTTGTACTGGCTCATATGACACCCTGCAGTGCCTCCAGCCACCACCTCTTCCTTCACCTGCTTCTGAGCTCCTGGGACAGTTGGACGGGAGTTCTCAGGAGCCAGAAGTCAAAAGGAGCAACTAGGCCCTCCAGGCTCAGAAGCCTGTTTCAGGTCCAAGGCCAGCGACCATGCCCTACTCGGCCCCGTCCATCATAGTTTGTTAAAACTAGACAAAGGAAACACTTATATACTGTTGGTGGGAATGTAAATTAGTTCAACCTCTATGGAGAACCGTGTGGAGATATCTCCAAGAACTAAAAATAGAACTACCATTTGATGCAGCGATCACACTACTGGGTATCTATCCAAAGAAAAGAAATCCTTATATTAAAAAGACACCTGCACATGTATGTTTATCACAGCACAATTCACAATAGCAAAGTCATGGAATCAACCAAAGTAGTTATGAACAGAGGATTGGATAAAGAAACTGTGGGGGGGGGGGTGTGTGTGTGTGTGGTGTATATATACATATAAATACACTTATGTTTATATATGTGGTATTTATACACACATATGTACAGATACCATGGAATACTTTGCAGCCATAAAAATTAGGGAAATCATGTCCTTTGCATCAACATGAATGGAGCTGAAGGCTCTTCTAAGTGAAATAACTCAGAAACAGAAAATCAAATACTGCCCACTCTCACTTATAAGTGGGAGCTAATAATGGGTACACGTGGACAATAAAGATGGAAATAACAGACACTAGAGACTCCAAAAGGGGAAAAGCTGGGAGGGGGTGAGGGTTGAAAAATTACCTATTGGGTACAATGTTCACTATTTGGGTGATGAGTCCACTAGAAACCCAAACCTCACCATGAAGCAATATATCCGTATAAGAAAACCTGCATGTGTACCTTCTGAATCTATAATTTAAAAGTTAAAATGTTAATATTACCTCAAAGATACTGTGCTGTTAGTTCCATAATTAAAATATCTTTCTCTAAAAGAAAAATGCTACAGCTATGACAACATTCCCTTAACACCTACCTCATAGCATCCTTGTAAAAGTTAAAGGTTAAATGCCATGAGTCAATATGAGTTCTTTCCTTGCTCTTCTTACCTCTCCTCTGGTGGAAAATTATGCCTCCCCCCACTCCACCATCTCCAGCATAAAGTGAATTCCTCCACCCCAAAATTCCTGCCTGACTCCCTCTGGCTTCCTGGTGCCGATGGTGCTTGGGAGAGAAGGCAGAGATTCACAGCCAGCTTCACGTGGAGGGAACCACACCGCCTCTTCCTCTGATGTTGATGCAGCTCTCTGTGGCATCCTCTTTCTCTGATGTTTCTATCACAGCCTCCATCATCGCCCTTCCCATCCTATCGCAGGATGAACCCAATGATGAGGCTCACGGACAAGGTTAATAAAAACTAGTCAGGCCTTCCCTGAAACTGTTCCAAAGCTCAACCTCTTTCTAGAGCTTCCTTCCAAGAAAGGAATCCTGAAATGAGGAGGCCAGGTCTTCAGTGAAGTATGTGGGGCAAGAGAGATCTCTATGCACATGCAAAGCATCTATTATGGGTTAAATTATGTCACCCAAAAGAGATACATTGAAGTCCTATCTGCAGTACCTCAGAATGTGACCTAATCTGGAAATAGGGTATTTGCAGGTATAATTAGTTGCATTAAGATGGGTTCATATGAAAGCAGTGTGGATACTTAATCCATTATGACTGATGTCCTTATAAGAAGGGGGGAAGGCCAGGTGTGGTGGCTCTTGCCTGTAATCCCAGCACTTTGGGAGGCTGAGTTGGGTGGGGTGAGGAGTTCAAGACCAGCCTTGCCAACATGGCAAAAGCCCATCTCTACTAAAAATACAAAAGATTAGCCAGACATGGTGGCACACACCTGTAGTCCCAGCTCCTTGGGGGACTGAGGCACAAGAATCACTTGAACCCAGGAAGCAGAGGTTGCAATGAGCTGAGATCATACCACTGCACTCCTGCCTGGGCAACAGAGCAAGACTCTGTCTCAAAAACAAATAAATAAATAAATAAATGAGGAGAAGAGACAGAGACACAGAGGGAAGGGGCCAGGTGGTGACTGAGGCAAAGGTTGCAGTGAGGCATCTATGAGCCGAGGAACTCCGGGATTGCTGGCAGCCGCCAAGAGCCAGGAAAAGCAAAGCACGATTGTCCCCTAAGTCTTCAGGAAGAGGATGGTCCAGCCAACACCTTGCTTTCAGACTTCCAGCCTCAAGAACTGTGAGACAATAAATTTCTATTGTTTAAGCTACTCGGTGTGTGATAATTTGTTACGGCAGCCACAGGAAACAGATACAACATCTCACAGTTCAAAAAGCCAGACAGAAGTTGTACCACCCAGGCCAGGCGCAGTAGCTCACACCTATAATCCCAGCACTTTGGGAGGCCAAGGAGGGTGGATCACTTGAGGCCAGGAGTTTGAGACCAGCCTCGGCAAAAGAGTGAAACCCCATCTTTAAAAAAAAAAAAAAAAAAAATACAAAAATTAGCTGGCCATGGTGGTGCATGTCTGTGGTCCCAGCTACTTTGGAGGCTGAGGTTGAAGGATCGTTTGAACCCAGAAGGTCTAGGCTACAGTGAGCCGAGATTGTGCCACTGCACTCCAACCTTGACAACTGAACAAGACCCTGTCTCAAAACAAAAAAAAAGTTGCACCACCCAGTATATATAACCCCAGTTCACTCACCCTTTCCAGCCTCCCCCACTTTTACATATGATGTCCCTGCCCCCTGCAAAGCCCACCTCTCCCTTTGCCCAACAAAATTCTACTCACTTTTTCTTTTTCTTTCTTTCTTTCTTTTTTTTTTTTTTTTTTGATACGGGGCCTCACTGTTGCACTGGATGGAGTGCAATCCTCCCACCTCAGCATCCCAAGTATCTGAGGCTGCACACATGCACCACCACGCCTGGCTAATTTTTGTATTTTTAGAAGAGACTGGGTTTCGCTGTGTTACCAAGCTGGTCTTCAAACTCCTAGGCTCAGGCAAGCCACCCATCTTGGCCTTCCAAAGTACTGGGTTTATAGGAGAGAGCCACCACACCCAGCCCCTGCTCACTTTTTCAAGGTACATCTTAGATGTCACTTCCTCCAGGAAGCCCTCTCTGACCTCTCACACTCCCCACCACCACCATTGCTCTTGTATATTTCTTTTCTTTTTTTTTTCTCTCTTTTTTTTGGAGACAGAGTCTCCATCTGTTGCCCAGGCTGGAGCGCAGTGGCACAATCTCGGCTCACTGCAACCTCCACCTCCCGGTTTCAAGCTATTCTCCAGCCTCAGCCTCCCAAGTAGCTGGGACTACAAGTACAGGCCACCATGCCTGGCTAATACTTTTTTCTTTTTTGTCGGGGGGGGGGGGGGGAATTTTTAGTAGAGATGGGGTTTCACTATGTTGGCCAGGCTGGTCTCGAACTCCTGACCTCGTGATCTGCCCGCCTCAGCCTCCCAAGGTGCTGGAATTACAGGCATGAGCCACGGCACCCGGCTGCTCTTGTGTATTTCACCGCTGCAGCACTTGTCCCAATGTAGGACAATTTTTTGTTCATGAGTCTGCTTTCCCTGCTGGACAGTGAGCTCACAGCAGCCAGAGAACTCACTCATACCCCCAGGACCACTAAGGCCTGGCCCAGAATTCCTCATCGGAACCAGACTTCAGCTATATCCTTAATTAATATAGCTTCATCTCAGTGTATCTAACACTTTCTTCTTCTTGTAGAGATCTGAAGCAAGCGTGACAAAATGCTAACATCTATTAACTCCCTAGGGTAGATACATGGGTGTCATATTATTTCTTGTACTTTTCTGAAGGTTTGAAATATTTCCTAATGAAAATGTTCTCAGCCTTAGAAATGGAATGTAATGGGCTATCTTGGAACACACCAGTCCACCAGAGAATTTCTCCCGGAAGAGGTATCTCTAGTTCAAAGCATGTGCCCTCGAGCACATTTGGAGACTTAACCCACTCATGTGTCTGGTGAGGAGGAATATTTCTCAAGTGCCCCCAGTGTGCTCTTCATTATGTTATTCCTGTTTTCATTATGACTGCAATCCTGTGAGATCATCTGACTCTTTCCTTTTTTCAGAAGAGAGACTTGCCGCAGCGCTGTGGCTCACACCTGTAATCCCAACACTTTGGGAGGCCGAGGCAGGCAGATCACCTGAGGTCAGAAGTTCAAGACCAGCCTGACCAACATGGTGAAACCCCATCTCTACTAAAATGTTTTTTAAAATTATCCAGGCGTGATGGCATGCACCTGTAATCTCAGCTACTTGGGAGGCTGAAGCAGGAGAATCACTTGAACCCTGGAGGTGGAGGTTGCAGTGAGCCAAGATTGTGCCACTGCACTCCAGCCTGGGCAACAGAGTGAGACTCCATCTCAAAAAGAAAAAGAAAAAAAAATAAGAGAAAGAAACACCAGGGCTTCTCTCTCTCTCTTTCTCTCTCTCTCTTCTCTCTCTCTCTTTCTCTCTCTCTCTTTTCTTTCTCTCTCTCTCTTTCTTTCTCTCCCCAGCCACATGCAGGTGAGGACACAGAGAGAAAACCTCTAGTTTCAAGCCAGAAAGAAGCTCCCACCCGAACTCAGACTTCCAGCCTCCAGAACCGTGAGAAGCGCAGTTCTGTCCTCTTGGAAACAAGTCCTGGGGACTCTACTCTAGAGGAGCCTGTTGGTAGTTGAGATCCGAGCAGTGGCAGAACTGTGGGCTGCCCAAAGCATTTTATTTTATTTTATTTTATTTTATTTTATTTTTTTTAGGGAAATGCAATTCTTTTTTTTTCTTTCTCTCTTTTTCTTTCTTTCTTTCTTTTTTTTTTTTATTGCATTTTAGGTTTGGGGGTGCATGTGAAGAACATGGAAGATTGTTGCATAGGTACACACATGGCAGTGTGATTTGCTGCCTTCCTCCCCCATCACCTATATCTGCATTTCTCCCCATGCTATCCCTCCCCAACTCCCCACCCCCCACTATCCCTCCCCTTTCTCCCCCCACAGACCCCAGTGTGTGATACTCCCCTCCCTGTGTCCATGTGTTCCCATTGTTCAACACCCGCCTATGAGTGAGAACATGCGGTGTTTGATTTTCTGTTCTTGTGTCAGTTTGCTGAGAATGATGGTTTCCAGGTTCATCCATGTCCCTACAAAGGACACGAACTCATCATTTTTGATGGCTGCATAATATTCCATGGTGTATATGTGCCACATTTTCCCTGTCCAGTCTATCATCGATGGGCATTTGGGTTGGTTCCAGGTCTTTGCTATTGTAAACTGTGCTGCAATGAACATTCGTGTGTATGTGTCCTTATAGTAGAACGATTTATAGTCTTTTGGATATATACCCAGTAATGGGATTGCTGGATCAAATGGAATTTCTATTTCTAGGTCCTTGAGGAATCGCCACACCGTCTTCCACAATGGTTAACTAATTTCTTTATTAGAACTCAAGTTTGTGCTTGCAACCATTCAACAGAAGGGGTAAAACAAAAACAATTCACATCATCCTTCCCCCACCCCCCAACCCCAGCTTCTGGGGCTTAAGCGTACCGGGCTTCTACTTAACCCCTGACTGGCTCTGGTTTCAGGGCCTGAAATGCCTTCATAATCTAGTAACTGGGTCCCGGACATCCTCGTAAAACCACTGGGTCCCTGCCTTGCTGGCAGCTTCGGGAGATAGCAGGGTCCCAGACTCGCTGGCAGCCTCAAGGGACTGCTGGGTCCTGGCCTCTCCGCACCTCCGCCGGAGAACCCTATGTCCCGACATCCCGGACCTCCACCGAACCCAGGGTCCCGGCCTCCCATACTTCTATTGAAGACCGCTGGGTCTTGGCCTTCTGAGTGGCAACATCCTGGGCGAGGACCTTTCCTGAGCCTTTCGCCGGGAGCTGACGGTGATAGCCAAGTTCACGATCATCTTGATTCTGTCCTCCTGGTAAGAAGGCCTCCCAAATACCAAGATCTCAGCCTCGCGGTTGGGGTCCAAGTGATTCACGTGAATCAGGATTTGAGACAGACCCCGGATATGCGGGTTGTGCTCTCCGCCCCTTCCGAAGATCTTTTCCACCAGCCAAACCTCAAGGCGAAATATCTTCGGATTCTTCAGAAACTCAGAGTGGAACCAGGAGAACGGCTTGGGGATCTGACCGAGCACCTCGAATGACATTGCTTTTGGCTGCATCCGTTGCACGAGCGTTGGAAACCGTCTGGGAGTGTCCACGCTGCGGCCGGCCCTGCAGGAGGCGAGAGCACAACCGCAAACCCAAAGGAGGAGCTGGAGGTAGGCGATTTTTTTTTTTTCATGTTCTTTAGAAAAAAACTTTATTGTTGTAGCTAAAAGGCAAACCCTTCGTGACTATGGCAAGTTGGAAAACTGTACAATCAGTTCTGTGAGGTGGCAGAAGACCCTGAGACATCCCCTTCCCCCCACGTATTCACACACACCTGAGAAGGTATTATACCAAAACACCTCGCCCTTTTTTTTTTTTTTTTTTTTTTTTTTGTAAAAATGGTTTATTCCAGGGCCATTGTAAAAAATAATGACCTGATGAGTAACTATTGGCTTAAGATATATAGCAAAGCAGCTCGCTACCTCTCTAACAGGCATAACAAGGTGGAGAGCCCCAGCTGCTCTCCGGGATAGGAGGTTAACCAGTACGCCCATTTTGAAATGCTACTATATATACACACCCAAACTACTATATACATATACAGGACTTAAAAACAACAAGCCAGCTCAGAATGCTTACAGCCTGGCACCTAAGCCTTATCCACACCCCACCACAGCTCTGCAGGGTGACGCCTCGAATGTTCCCATCACAGAATTTCTCTGTACTAGCTTCTGCCACGAGAAAGGCAAAATGTGAAAATGCTGGCAAGAGAGTAGCTCAGGAGCTACAGCTGCCGTGTTTTTCTTGTTAAAAAGCCACTTAATGTGGAGGTCTTAAGTTCCTCTGGTGTTTAAGAGGAAATGTCTGGTGTTTAAGCCACCTGGTCTGTGGCCGCACAAACTAAGACAGATGAATTCTGAAAGAGACAACATCTGAGCTGACACCTGAAAGATAAATATGCATGAGCCAGTTAAGAGAGAAGAAGACTACTATACTTCCACCAGAATTGCTAGAATTAAAAAGACTAACAATGCCAAGTGTTGGCAAAGATGGGGAGCAACTGGAACTCCCACACGCAGTTGGTGGGAGCCTAAACTGGTACCAGCACTTGGGAAACCTGTTTATAAATTTCTTACAAGGTGAAACATACACATATCTCACCACGTGGCAACTCTACTCTTGGCTTATATCCTACAAGGTCACCCACGTACTAAGATGTGCACACTTTACACCCACTACATGTATTATATACCTTGATTAAAAGTTTTTTTTTTTAAAGAGAGGTGTTGACCAGGCATGGTGGATCACGTCTGTAGTCCCAGCACCCCGAAAGGCTGAGGCAGGTGGACCACCTGAGGTCAGGAGCTCGAGAGCAGCCTGGGCAACATGGTAAAACCTTTTCTCTACTAAAAATGCCAAAAAAAAAAAAAAAAAAGTATTTGGGCATGGTGGTGCACACCTGTAATCCCAGCTACTTGGCAGGCTAAAGCAGAATTGCTTGAACCTGGGAGGCAGAGGTTGCAGTGAGCTGAGATCAGGCCACTGCACTCCAGCCTGGGTGATAGAGCTAGACTTCATCTCAATTAAAAAGAGAGAGAGAGAGAGTCAGTCTTTTTGTCTGGGACATATTCTTTACATTTCCCTTTTTCTTTTTTTGAGACAGAGTCTCACTCTGTTGCCCAGGCTGGAGTGCAGTGGCCTGATCTCGGCTCACTACTGCCTCCACCTCCTGGGTTCCAGTGATTCCCGTGCCTCAGCCTCCCAGTAGCTGGGATTACAGCAGTGCATCACCACACCTGGTTAATTTTTGTATTTTTAGTTTAGAAATGGGGTTTCACCATGTTGCCAAGGCTGGTCTCAAACCCCTGACCTCAGGTGATCCACCCGCCTCAGCCTCCCAAAGTGCTGGGATTACAGGTGTGATCCACCATACCCAGGACTTTCTCTAAGTTTTTAACCAAGAAATTCCAACAAGTGAGCTTCCAACCTGAGAGCGGCCAACCAGAAAAGGCCCACTGAGACAATCACTTAGAGACTTTATCCATCAACGTGCACAAGGAAATAATGAGATTTAGGGTCAGTGGCTTGGAAAGAAAAATGCTGAAAACAGCAACAGCAGATGGATGGGATAGTCAGAGAGGGGGGCTGAGTGACTCTTACTCTATAAGTAACTCTGTGAGTGACTCTTACACCATCCAAGAAAGGTACTAGTTCCAAGGCAAACAGAGGGAGAGGACGGAAGAGAAGATGCCCCCTGTTTAGGAAGGTGTGCGAAGCTCAGTGGAAAGCTAATGAATGTCTGTCTCATCCCATTATACCAGGGCCCTTTACACGGCACATAAAAATCCAACCAGCGTCTCCCCCAACAGACTCTTTCTGCTCAGCCTGGCTTGTCTCTTCATAACTTGAAAGTGGCAGAGCAGCGTTTTTAATTAACAAGCCATGTCTCCATCCCACCGTACATTTATTTAACTGCTCAATGCGACACAACCAGGTACCTTCCGGGAAGGAGAAGAATTTTAAGAGGGCGGGAAGGAGGGCACAGGGGGAGCCGCTTAAGGGTGTCAGATGAGCAGGTGCAGGCTTGTTAGTCGCTGTGAATGCATAAACCTCTGAAATTAATTTCACTGATGGTTAATTTTTTATTAATGTTTTCCTGGCCATAAAAAGGAACACTCTATCCCCCTGAATCCCAGGTGACAAAGACACGTTCTTGGGAAGAGGATAGATTCCAGCACTATACTACGACCAACCCTCCTCTCTGCCTTCCCCCATCCATCCTCTGTTTGTGTCTTTGGCATTTTTCTCTCCAAGCCTCTGACCCTAAATCTCGTTATCATTTCCTTGTGCACATAGATGGATGAAGTCTGCGAGAAATTGTCTTTTTGTTGTTGTCATTTAGTTTTTATTTCATAATTATAAACTTAATTCAACTCTACAATCCAGCTAGGCATGGAAGGGAACAAGAAAAGCATGGAACCCAAAGGGAACTGCAGGGAGAGCACAAAGATTGTAGGATACTGTGAGCAAATGGGGTGGAGGGTGCTCTCCTGAGTTACAGAAGGAATGATCTGGTGGTGGAGATAAAACACTAGTCAAACTTACCAGAGTTGTCCACCGTCGGCAATGGTGATATTCTTGCTGGTCTCGCCATTCCTGGACCCAAAGCATTCCATGGCCTCCGCGGTATTCATGCCTTCTTTCACCTTGCCAAAGACCACATGCTTGCCATCCAACCACTCAGTCTTGCACATGAAAAACTGGGAACCATTTGTGTTGGGTCCAGCATTTGCCATGGACAGGATGCCAGGACCTGTATGCTTTAGGATGAAGTTGCTTATGATCCCAAAAACACAGTTTGAAGAAGAGACACGAGATGGGAAGTGTGGTCAATACAGGATGTGCCTGTATTGTCAACGGGCTACTCTCTGAGAGACAGAGCGCCCCACCCAGAAGACGGGGTGGGGCAGAGTAGTTACCCAGCAACTCCCGTCAGTCACTGATGGAGGATGCTCCCTGAGGGTAGGACCAGTGTTGACCCCTCTGTTATTAATAGTTTGCTAGGGTTGGCGTAACAAAATACTGTAAACTGAGTGGCAGGTGTACTTAATAGTCATACACAATTCATCGTGTCACACAGTCCTGCAGAATGCAAGTCCAAGAGGCTGAGAATCTGCCCTGTGCCCTTCTCCCAGGCTCTGGTCACTTGCTGGCCCCCACTGCTCAACGGCGTGTAGATGCATCACCCCATCTCTGCCTTCATCTTCATGCGGTGTTCTCCCTTCCTATATGTGTCTGTCTCTGTGTCCAAATTTCCCTTTGATTTTGAGATGGAGTCTCACTCTTGTCACCCAGGCTGGAGTGCAATGGCTCAAACTTGGCTCACTGTAACCTCTGCCTTCTGGGTTCAAGTGATCCTCCTGCCTCAGCCTCCCTAGTAGCTGGGACTACACCACCACACCCAGCTAATTTTTGTATTTTCAGTAGAGACAGGGTTTCACCTTATTGACCAGGCTGGTCTCAAATTCCTGACCTCAAGTGATCCACCCGCCTTGGCCTCCGTAAGTGCTGGGATTACAGGTGTGAGCCGCTGTGCCCAGCCAGGACTTCCACATTTGTGTGGGATCACAATTCAGCCCAGAATGCCTCCCTCCGTAGCATTTCCAGGAAGGAAAGCCCAGTGCAGAGCAGCACGGGCTCCCAGGTGGAAGATCCTGGAATGAGTCCAGGGGGATTCAGGCAGTTCAGCAACGGCATCTGCTGTGGCCTCTAAGCCCACCGATGTATGAGTAGTCTCCTGGCTATACTTCCAATACAATGCAAATTGGGTTAAAGGTGAAAAGACCATTATCCCTCAAGCATGACTAAAAGATTAAGAGTTGTATCTCAAAACCAAAAGCCAAGCATGCGTTCCGGCCACCTCTCTGGCCAGCTCCGCTGCCAAGAAGTTATCAGTGCAGATGAACTGCCTATTAACGGGAAGTGCCTCTTAATGGCCCTTCAAATCATTTCATTAAAAGTTGCCGTGATGTCTCCAGCTGAATCCGAGTCGTGCTGGGAAGGCCATTAGGTTAATCAAAATACGAGGACAGCTCACCCTCTACTCTTAATTAACAAATTAGATCCCACTGCCAACTCAGCAAATGGAGAGCTGGACAGGGACCCTTGGGGCAGTCGGAATGCTCAGAGCACCCTTCCAACACTGACTGCCAATCAGTCAGAGCCTCATGGAGAACCTCGGCCCGGGGCAACGGGATTTCCTCACTGGAAGTGAATTGGAAGGGCTCCTAGATGGCTATTTTACCAGCAAAATATCTGCCATGCTCCCATGCGTGTCTGTCTCCCATGCTAAAATACAAGCTCCATGGGGTGACAGGTTGCTTCTGTTTGCCCAGGACTGAGAAGCTGCCTGGGACACTGGACCCTTCCTGCTGAAGCCAGAATGGTCCCAGGCAAACCAGGACAGTCACCACCACTCTTGCTTCATGACAGCAGGGACTTGGTCTGCTTGAATTGTGTTTTTCCCCCCAGGGCTAAAACAATGCCTAGCACACAGTGGACATCAAAGAATATTACCAATACAAAAATACAAATGAGTGCATGAATTTCTTTCTTTTTTTATTTGAGACGGAGTCTCTCTGCCACCCAGGCTGCAGAGCAGTGGCATGATCTCCACTCACTGCAACCTCCACCCCTGGGTTCAAGCATTTCTTGAGCCTCAGCCTCCCGAGTAGCTGGGACTACAGGTGCACTCCGCCACACTCAACTAATCTTTGTATTTTTAGTAGAGATGGAGTTTCTCCATGTCAGCCAGGCTGGTTTCAAACTCCTGACGTCAAGTGATCCTCAGCCTTGGCCTCCCAAAGTGCTGGGATGACAGGCGTGAGCCACCACACCCAGGCTTTTTTTGTTTTTTTTTGAAACAGAGTCTCACTTTTGTAGCGCAGACTGAAATGCAGTGGCGCCATCATGGCTCACTGCAGCCTCAACCTCCCAGTCTCAAGTGATCCTCCCACCCTAGCCTCCCGAGTAACGAGAGCCACAGGCATGCACCATCACATTCAGCTAATTTTTTTGTAATTTTTGTAGTCTCACTATGTTGCCCAGGCTGGTATGAAATTCCTGGGCTCAAGTGATGCTCCCACCTCAGCCTCCAAAGTGTCAGGATAAAAGGCATGGGCCACCACACCCCACCATGAATAAAATCTCCTCTCTGTCTAATCCCATGAGGTAACCAATTCAAACAGCCTGAAGTGTATTCTTCTATGTTTTTCCTTATGCCCACAAAAACACACACAAATAAGCATACAATACACATAATATGGAGCCTCTTGCCACCCCTGACAAAAAAGGAATCATGACACAGACACAATTTAGCAATTTGCTTTTTCACTTACCACTGGGCAGTACATCTCTTTCCAGATCTCTACACACAGATCTACCCAATTCTTTTCATGGTTCATGGTGTTCCATAACACTGCATGTGCCATAATTTATTCCATTATTTACCTATTGATAAAGTTGTGTTTCCAAGTTTTTCCAGGGCAAACAACACACATATCTTCACACCATCTTGGCTCACTGCAAACTCTGCCACCCAGCCTCAAGCAATTCTTCTGCCTCAGCCTCCCGAGAAACCAGGACTGTAGGCTCCTGCCACTATACCTGGCTAACTTTTGTATTTATGGTAGAGAAAGGTTTTCACCATGTTGACCAGGCTGGGGTCTCGAACTCCTGATCTCAGGTAATCTCCCGGCCTCGACCTCCCAAATTGCTGGGATTAGAGGCATGAGCCACCACAAGGTAAACTAATCCCAACTGGCTATTTTAGAGAGAGCAGGGGTCCGAGCTGGAGTGGCAGGGTGGGTGGTTTGGCAGGAAGGACGGTTACAGGCGGGTCAGAGCAGGAAGCCAGGGGTAACCTAGGTCAAAGAAGGTGACCGGAGCAGGTGACTGGAGCAGATGACTGGAGTCAGGATGGAGGTGGGGGCTGGGGGAACAGAAGCCAACTACTGATTAGAACCGGTGAGAAGGTCGTTTACTGGAATTACAAGGAAATTAAACTTTAAAATAGAGAAAGAATAAGAGAGCTGAACATACTGACATACTGATTATTTGAAGAGAAACTTGGTGTTCACTGTATCTAACAGGCATGAGCCACCACACCTGGCAAAGCTTTCTTTCTTTCTTTTTTTTTTGGAGACAGAGTTTCACTCTTGTTCCTCAGACTGGAATGCAATGGTGCGATCTCAGCTCATCGCAACCTCCACCTCCCTGGTTCAGGTGATTCTCCTGCCTCAACCTCCTGAGTTGCTGGGATTACAGGAATGTGCCACGACGCCCGGCTAATTTTGTATTTTTTTGTAGAGATGGGGTTTCTCCATGTTGGTCAGGCTGGTCTTGAACTCCTGACCTCAGGTGATCTGCCCGCCTTGACCTCCCAAAGTGCTGGGATTACAGGCGTGAGCCACGACACCTGGCCTGCCTATATTATAATTAACATGGGCCCATGCTGCCTATTTAGAAATTTCTGCATTTCTCATCTTGGGTGTGGCCCTTATTCAAGCATAAATTACAATGTCCCCTCTAAAAAGACCCTTCTCCAGGAGGACAAGGATATGGAATTTTCGACAACTGAACCTGCTGCTATTTTTTAATGTAATTTGCTGGGGAAGAAAGAGTAGCCCACATGGCTCTGACTCTCCTGCTCGGGGGGATATCAGTAGAAGCGCCAGTCAGATCCCCTTTTTATTAAAATCCTCAAAGTAAATTCCACCGACAAAGTGTCCACATGTTACAGACAGTATCGGAACAGCCAGGCATTTAAAGACAGGCCGGGGTGGCGCCGGAAGTAGAAGTTTGGAGTTTTAGCTCTGCCCTGGAGAATACTGGATGAAATCCTAGCAGAGTCCTTCCTGCCTGGGCCCATCTCCCTCTGCTTGCCCCTCCCAGGGAGTCCTACAGTACCCTTGCTGTGAGCAAGAATCAACTCCTCAGCACACCTCGGGGCTGGATGCTTCAATCCCATTTCGGTATCTGTGTCTCAGTTCGAATCTTCCCACTAAGCCCTTCTGGGGCACCCCATGCTTGAATTGTGCATGTGCACGTGTGTCATATGTGTATTTGTATGTATGTATTTGTATTTGTGTATGTGTATTCGTGTATGCATGTGTATTTGTGTATATGTGTTTATGTGTATGTGTGTATTTGTGTATGTATATGTGTGATTTGTGTCTGTGTGTATTTGTGTGTACATGTATTTGTGTGTATGTATATTTGTGTGTTTGTGTGTGTGTACGTGTGTGTATGTGTGTGCATTTGTGTATGTGTGTTTGTGTATGTGTATTTGCATGTATGTATGTCTGTATGTGTGTATGTGTATTTGTGTGTGTGTGTTCTTGATACCTCTCCCTTGACCCCCCCTGATGGCCAGTTTCCCAGGTTTGTTTTCTGCCCCTTGGTTGTCAGTTGTTGGCTTTGTTTGGTCTCCCTGGGGTCCTCCTCTCACTGCACCCTACGCCTGGGCCCTGTTTGAGCTTCCTGAGTCTGTCATTAGAAATGACCACAGCCTGAGTGCCTGCATCAATATGACCACAGGGTTGGTTCCTTCTGATTGCTCTGACTCTGTCCTAGACTCTGGGGCTCCCAGCAACCGTGAGCTCTCCTCTGCCTGTGGCTGCCTCACTCCAGTCTCTGCCTCTGTTGTCATGTGGTGTTCTTGTGTGTCCCTGTCATCGGAGTGACGGCTCACCCTAATCCTGTATGACCTTATTAAACAACTAAAGACATCTGCAAAGACTCTTTCCGAATAAGGGCCCATTCTGAGGTTCTAGGTGGACATGAATTTTGGTACATGCCCCACCCATCCTGATTCTCATCCCAAAACCTCTTGGTGACCCTCTGCAGGCATAGGGCCCGATGATATGCCGTCCAGAGTGGCGAGGGCAGTGTAGGCAGGGGGCCGTCTAAATCGAGTGGTGCACAGAACCTGAGGGCGGGGACGTGGCCGTCCTCGGGGGAGAGGGGGATAAAGGGAGCAGCCAGGTGGTGCAGGTGAAGGGCCCAGGGCTAGGATGCAACCCCAGGGAGGGAGCTGGAGACAATTTTTCCTGTGGCTTCTGCTTGTGATGCAGGAGAGGGTGCGAGGAGCTCAGAGACAGCTGGGCAGAATGAAAGGCCAGGAACATTCTCCAAGAGAGGGTGGCTTTCTGCTCAAATCTGCATTTGAGGTTGTGGGAGAAATGCCGTGCTAGATACTTCGGTGGTTTTCAATTGCACACCCAGACGCATTATATCAGAATCACCGGGGGGTGGGGCTCAGGCCCGGGGGCTTCAAAATCTCTGCAAGTGGTTGTATTGTGCGGTGAAGGCTGAGAACCGCTGAGCTACTGCCCGAATCCCTGCAGGACAGGCGCATTCCCCTAGAGGGTGATGGGGTAGGCTGTGCAGACAAGAAACCTTGAAGAGCCCTTTCTCAAGACAAATATTCGCCTCCACACAGCTCAGGGCAGAAGCTTGGGGGTGCAGGGGCGATAACTCATAAAGTACATAGGGGCATGGGTGGAGGAGGTCGCTGCTGAAATACTGTCCTCGGGGCCTGTCCCTGACAGCTCTGCTTCTCTCCAGTTACCCCGTGACTGCAGCGATAAATCCCGTTCACAGGCTCTGGGTGCCTGACAGGCTGGAGGGATCCGTCACAGCCACGCTGCACTGCCCCAGCTGTTAGCAGCCTCCCCCTTCTCAGTGGGCTCCGGACCTGTTTCTCCCCCCTGGGATGTCCTCCTCTTACATCAGGTGAACCCCATGGGAGAGGTGACATTGCTTGCCCTAACACAATCTATTATGGAATTCGTTGCATACTCCCCCACAAATTCTCATGTCGCAGTCCTAACCCCCTTACCTCAGCCTGGGACTGTATTTGAGACAGAGTCTTTAGAGAAATGATTCCATTAACCACCCTAATTGGGTGGGCCCTAATCCAGTGGGATTGGTGTCCTTAGAAGAAGAGGTGAATGGCCAGGCGCGGTGGCTCACACCTATAATCTCAGCACTTTGGGAGGCCGAGGTGGGTGGATCACCTGAGGTCAGGAGTTCAAGACCAGCCTGATCAACATGGTAAAACCCTGTCTCTACTAAAAATACAAAAGTTAGCCGGGTGTGGTTGGCACGCACCTGTAATCCCAGCTATTCAGGAGGCTGAGGCAGGAGAATTGCTTGAACCCGGGAGACAGAGGTTGCAGTGAGCTGAGATTGCACCACTGCACTCCAGCCTGGGCGACAGAGCCTGAGCGACAGATTAAAAAAAAAAAGAAGAAGAGGTGATTAGGACAAACAAAGGGAAGATTCATGAAGACACAGGGAGAAGGTGGCCATCTACAAGTCAAGGAGAGAGGCCTCAGAAGAAATCAACCCTGCTGACACCTGGATCTTCATCTCCCAGCCTTCAGAATTGCCAGAAAATAAATGGACGACAGGCACATGCCACCACGCCCAGGTAATTTTTTGAATTTTTAGTAGAGACGGGGTTTCACCATGTTATCTAGGATGGTCTCGATCTCCTGACCTTGTGATCTGCCCACCTCTGCTTTCCAAAGTGCTGGGATTCCAGGCGTGAGCCACCACACCCGGCCATGCAGTTGCTTTTTTTTTTTTTTTTTTTCCCCTGAGGAGTCTCACTGTGTTGCCAGGCTGGAGTACACTGGCAAGATCTCAGCTGACAGCTGACTGCAACCTCCGCCTCCCGAGTTCAGGAGATTCTCCTGCCTCAGCCTCCAGGGAAGCTGGGATTACAGGCACCTGCCATCATCCCTAGCTAATTTTTGTATTTTTATAGAGATAGAGTTTCACCGTGTTGGCCAGGCTGCTCTTGAATTTCCGACCTCAGGTGATCTGCCTGCCTCATCCTCCAAAAGTGCTAGGATGACAGGCATGAGCCACTATGCCAGGCCCCATGCAGCCTTCTTTTTCAATGAAACTTTATCTGACAGGTTAATGAATGGAACAGATAACAGCAGCCTTGTTCTGATGGACTGAAGTGGTGGGAGGGGCTGTGTGGCTTCACAAGCTGACATCCTTATTCTTCCCTCACCTCCTTCAGCCCCCTGTGCTTTCCACAGGGGACAGGTTAAAAACCACTGCAGCAGAGTTTTATACCCATTTTGCAGAAGAACCGTCAGCCTGGGGCTGGCAGGAGTAATCCCCGCAGGAAAATGTGAAGCCATCACCTCACTTCATTGAGCGCACCTTTCTTTCCCTCGTTGTATCATAATTGTTTCCGGCTTTTATTGTTACAGAGGGAATCAGTCTGAGGGATCGATTCCCAATCAATGTTAGGAGACATAGTTTAGGATACAACATGGGATTTGCAGTCAGATACCAGAGTTCAAGTCCGTCTTCCCTCATTTACTAGCTGAGTGCCTTGGGCAAGTCACCTGATCTCCGTGAACCACAGATGAATCATCTGTGAAATGGAAACATGATAAGATTGTGAGCAGGGAGGCAGCTTCGGGTAATCGAATAAACAGGAGTTTTGGAGTCACACAGACTTGAGTTTGGCCTCAGCCCTGCTGCCTCATGGCTCTGTGGCTTTGACCTTACATCTTTTCATCTGTAATTTGTGGGTAATAAGGGCACTTAGAAGGTTGCCTTGGGGATTAACAAGGTCATGTGTGCAAAGCGCCTTGCATATAAATTGTCTTATAGTTGCTCAACTAAAGCCAGTTGTTGCTTTTTCTCTTTTCTTTTCTTTTTTTTTTTTTTTTTTTGAGACAGAGTTTCTCTCTTTAGCCCAGGCTGGAGTGAAGTGGCACAAGCTTGGCTCACTGCAAACTCCGCCCCCGGGTTCAAGCAATTCTCCTGCCTCAGCCTCCTGAGTAGCCGAGATTATAGGTGCCCGCCACCACGCCTGGCTAATTTTTTTGTATTTTTAGTAGAAACGGGGTTTTGCCATGTTGGCCAGGCTGGTCTCAAACTCCTGATCTCATATGATCCACCCACCTGGGCCTCCCAAAGTGCTAGAATTATAGGCTTGAGTCACTGTGCCCAGTCTCTCTCTTCCTTCCTTCCTTCCATCCACCTGTCTCACTCTCTCACCCAGGTTGGAGTGCAGTGGTGCTATTACAGCTCACTGCAGCCTTGACCTCTTAGGCTCAAGTGACCCTCCCACCTCAGCTTCTGAAGTAGCTGGGGCCACAGGAGTGTGCCACAACACCCGGCTAATTTTTGTATTGTTGATCAAGACAGGATTTCACCATGTTGCCCTTGATGGTCTCGAACTCTTGAGCTCAAGTGATCTTCCAGCCTTGGCCTCCCAAAGTACAAGGATTACAGGCATGGTGCCCAGACTCTTTTTCTTTTTTGTAAGAGACAGGGTTTCACTCTGTTGCCCAGGCTGGAGTGGTGCAGTCTTAGCTCACTGCAGCCTCGAACTCCTGGACTCAATCAGTATTCCTGCCTCAGCCTCTCAAGTAGCTGAGAGTACAGGTGCATGCCACCATGCCAGGCTAATTAAAAACTTTTTTTTGTAGAGACATGGTCTCTCTTTCACTTTATTGCCTAGGCTGATCTCAAACACCTGGGCTCAAGCAATTCTCTCGCCTCAGTCTCTCAAGTAGCTGGGACCATAGGCATGCACCACCACACACAGGCCAGTTGTCTTTTTTTTTTTTTTTTTTTTTTTGAGATGGAGTTTTGCTTTTGTTGCTCAGGCTGCAGTGCAGTGGTGAGATCGTGGCTCACTGCAACCTCCGCCTCCCAGGTTCAAGCGATCCTCCTGCCTCAGCCTCCCGAGTAGCTGGGATCATAGGCGCCCACCACCACACCTGGCTAATTTTGTATTTTTAGTTGTGAGGGGGTTTCTCCATGTTGATCAGGCTGGTCTCGAACTCCCGACCTCAGGTGATCTGCCTGCCTTGGCCTCCCAAAGTGCTGGAATTACAGGCATGAGCCACCACACACAGCCCAGTTGTCTCCTAAGTCTCCTTTTTCTTCTAGTAGACCAGGGAATACATGCTTCTTCTGTAAATGGAGAGTAAATATTTTTCATTTTGTGCACCATACGGTCTCCATCAGAGTGACTCAACTCTGCTGTTGTACCTAGAAAGCAGTCACAGATGATATGTCAGTGATGGATGTGGCTGTGTTTCAGTAAAACTTTGTATATGGGCTAGGCATGGTGGCTCACACCTATAATCCCAAAACACTGGGAGGCCGAGGCGGGAGACCCTTTGAGGCCAGGAGTCTGAAACCGGCTTGGGCAACAGAATGAGATCCTGTCTCTACAAAAACTAAAAAACAAAAACACACTTTATATATGGACATTGAGAGTTGAATTTTGTATAATTTTCACATGTTACAGAATATTATTCCTTTTTTTGGCGGGAGGGGACAGGGTCTTGGTCTGTGGCCCAGGCTGGAGTACTAGTGGCACCATCATAGCTCACTGCATCCTCCACCTCCCATGCTCAAGCAATCCTCCCTCCTTGGCCTCCCGAGTAGTTGGGTCTACAGTTGCGTGTCATCACGCCTGGCTAATGTTTTTCATTTTTTGTAGAGATGGAGTCTTTCTATGTTTCCCAGGCTGGTCTTGAACTACTGGACTCAAGCAATCCTCCTGCCTCAGCCTCCCAAAGTGCTGGGATTACAGGTGTCTGCCATTGCACCAGGCTGTTCTTTTGATTTTCTTTTTTTTTTTTTTTTTTTATTTGAGACAGAGTCTCGCTCTGTCCCAGGCCAGAGTGCAGTGGCATGATCTTGGCTCACCGCAACCTCTGCCTCCTGGGTTCAAGCAATTCCCTTGCCTCAGCCTCCCAAGTTGCTGGTACTACAGGCGCATGCCACCATGCCTGGTTCTTATTTTGATTATTTTTTAAACAACTTTAAAATGTAAAACCCACTTTTACTTGTGGGCTGTACAAAAGTGCATGGACTGGGTTTAGCCAATGGGCTGTAGTTTGCCAACTTCTCTAGTAGTCTGAATGTCCCCAAAGCACCATCATTTTCCTTACATTCTCACTGCCTTGCACACAACAGGACTCCTGGGAACATTTGGTGAAGAATTGAGATACTGAAGGTCTCTCTCTCAGAGATGTAATTGTGGGAATTCGTGGAAAATATGAATGTGAATAGGCAGGCATAGTGCAGATACTTAAGGTAGTTTTGGAAAGGCTGGCTCACCTTCCAGGAGAATTTGCATCTTACAAGAGGAGGCCAGGAGACTGGGAGTCGGAGGGACCAAGAGACCTTGACGTTCCTACATTCCCAGCTGTGTTCGCTTCTCAGCCATTCCCAACTCAGCCAGCAGGGAGCAGCAGGGGATCGCCATCCTCGGGGAGTCTCAGGCCCCGGAAGTCTCAGGCCCCGAGGAGTCTAGCCAGCTGCCGCCCTGACAGAAGACAGGAGATGCTGAGAGACGGCCCAGATGACCTCCGAGTGTCTTTTCTGCTTTTTGCAGAGGAAGGTAGGGGGATGAGCCGCCTGAAGTCAGCCGGCAGCAGCCGGGAGCTCATATGCTCAGAAAGGGAGTGGCTGCCTTTCTCTCAGGAGATGGAAGAAAATGAAAAGGCAGCCAGTGCTGCAGGTGGCCACCACCCTGGCGTTTCAGTGTGTTCTATGTAGCCCTTTTTTTGGTCAGTACGTTTGTGTTTATAGAGGGATTCATGGGGACGCGGGGGAAGCCAGGGCATTCTTTAATTCGAGGCAGGCTCATTAAGCACATTGACAAATACCAGGCAGAAAGAAAACGGTCACATGGGCCGGGTGTGGTGGCTCACGCCTGTAATCCCAGCACTTTGGGAGACCGAGGCGGGCGGATCATCTGAGGTCAGGAGTTCGAGACCAGCCTGGCCAACATGGCGAAACCCCATGTCTACTAAAAATACAAAAAATAGCCGGGCGTGGTGGCGCAAGCCTGTAATCCCAGCTACTCGGGAGACTGAGACAGGGGAATCACTTGAATCTGGGAAGCGGAGGTTGCAGTGAGCTGAGATAGCGCCACTGCACTCCAGCCTGAGCCACAGAGTAAGACTCCGTCTCAAAAAAAAAAAAAAGGTCAAATAGATGTGGGCCAGGGCACTGAAGACCCACAAATGACATCCTCTTAGCCTTTAAAACCTGAAAGGAAGCCGGAGAGGTGAGGCCACCTCACTGCCCTCACAGCTGCCTACATGATCTTTGATGGTGATGAACGTGATCAGCTTCATGATGCTTAGTGTCCCTCTTTGTACAATAGGGATGAAAAAAAGATGACAGGTCCACATGAGGGTGATGTTTCTAAAGCATGGTCCCCAGGCCACCAACATCAGCATCACTGGGAACCTTCTTAGAAATGCATACTCTGGGGTTGGGGGGCAAGCAACTGGCCCTAGCAAGCCCTCCAGATGACCTTCAGGGATTTTTTTTTTTTTTTTTTTTTGAGACAGGGTCTTGCTCTGTTGCATAGGCTGAAGTGCAGTGGCACAATGTCAGCTCATTGCAACCTCGACCTCCTGGGCTCAAACCATCCTCCCACCTCAGCCTCCTGAGTAACTGGGACCTGTAGGTGTGCACCACCACACCTGCCTAATTTTTAATTTTTTTTCCATTTTATTTATTTATTTATTTATTTATTTATTTATTTTTGTAGAGATGGGGGTCTTCCTATGTTGCCCAGGCTGGTCTTGAACTCCTGGGCTCAAGTGATCCTCCCAGCTCAGCCTCCCAAAGTGCTGGGATTACAGGCATGAGACGCCATGCCTGGCCACTCTGATGCTTTTTTTTTTTTTTTTTTTTTTTTTTGAGATGGAGTCTTGTTCTGTCACCAGGCTGGAGTGCAGTGGCACAATCTTGGCTCACCGCAACCTCCACCTCCCGGGTTCAAGTGATTCTCCTGCCTCAGCCTCCTGAGTAGCTGGGATTACAGGTGCACACCGCCACGCCCAGCTAATTTTTGTATTTTTAACAGAGACAAGGTTTCACCATGTTGGCCAGGATGTTCTCGATCTCTTGACCTCGTAATCTGCCCACCTTGGTTTCCCAAAGTGCCAGGATTACAGGCGTGAGCCGCCTCGCCCGGCTCTGATGCATTCTTAAGGGCAGGAAGCACTGGTATTCTGTAGCTGTTTTCAGCATTGGCTGTACATTGGTAAAGAAGGCCTAATGTGTGGGTGTGGCAGAGGGGACGCCCCAGACCAATTCCAATTCCAACAGACCAATCACATGCTCTAGGATTGGGACCAGGGTGTGTGTGTGTGTGTGTGTGTGTGTGTGTGTGTGTATTTTGAGACAACGCCTCACTTTGTTGCCCAGGCTGGAGTGCAGTGGTGGGATCATAGCTCTCTGCATCCTCAAACTCCT
Source organism: Ateles fusciceps (assembly GCA_036589455.1). Lineage (NCBI taxonomy): Eukaryota > Metazoa > Chordata > Mammalia > Primates > Atelidae > Ateles > Ateles fusciceps. The sequence goes on from JAZHEH010000903.1 coordinate 1,580,458, forward strand.
GGGCTCCAGTGATCCTCCTGCTTCAGCCTCCCCAGTAGCTAGTACCACAGGCATGTGCCACCACACCCTGCTAAGTTTTAATTTTTTGTAGAGACAGGGTCTCGCTTTGCTGCCAAGGCTGGTCTTGAACTCCTAGGCTCAAGCGACCCTCCCCTTCTCAGCCTTTCAAAGTGATGAGATTACAGGCAGAGTCACTGTGCCTGGTTTGTATCTCGGTTTTTTTTTCTTCTTTTGTTTTTTTTTGAGACAGAGCCTCACTCTGTCGCCCAGGCTGGAGTGCAGTAGCACGATCTTGGCTCACTGCAACTTCCACCTCCCAGGTTCAAGTGATTCTCCTGCCTCAGCCTCCAGAGTAGTTGGGATTACAGGCATGCACACCACGCCCAGCTAATTTTTGGATTTTTAGTAGAAACGGGGTTTCACCATGTTGGCCAGACTGGTCTTGAACTCCTGACCTCAGTTGATCCACCCGCCTCAGCCTCTCAGTGCTGAGATTACAGGCATCAGCCACCATGCCCAGCTTGTTATTTTTGAAATTCCAGTATAGTCATGATGATTCCAGTATAGCCAAGGTCAAGGCCCAATCATATCATAGAAAATGATTTTGGGGTGAGCCAGACCCTAGCTCAAATCCCGGCTTTGATACTTACTGGTTGTTAGACCCTCGGCAAGGCGCAGTACTTCTCTGACCCACAATTTCTCTTCTGTAAAACCAGGATAATCTTTTCTCCCTTGCAGATTTACTTTTTTGTTTTTTTGAGACAGAACCTTGCCTTGTCGCTCATCTTGGAGTGCAGTGGTGTGACCTCAGCTTACTGCAACCTCTACCTCCTGGGTTCAAGCGGTTCTCCTGCCCAAACCTCCCAAGTAGCTGGGATTACAGACTCGCACCACCACAACCGGCTAATTTTTTGTATCTTTAGTAGAGACGGGGTTTCACTATGTCGGTCAGGCTGATTTCAAACTCCTGACCTAGGTGATTCACCTGCCTCGGCCTCCCACAGTGCTGGGTTTACAGGCAAGATCTAACCCTAGCCAATAGAGGAATGACACAGCAGTAGGGCTACCTCCATCAGGCATAAGTACCCCTTTTCCTCCCTTGTCCACATGTACGCTTGCCGTTGTTCCATCTGAGCCGCACCCTTCTATAGACGTAAACTGCCTTGCTGAGGAAATTTATATTCGAATGCTATTTCTTTTTCTGCATCGAAAATTCTAATTATAACATGCCTGTAATCTCAACACTTTGGGAGGCTGAAGCAGGTGGATCACCTGAGGTCAGCAGTTTGAGACCAGCCTGATCAACATGGAGAAACCCCGTGTCTACTAAAAATACAAAAATTACCTTGGCATGGTGGCAGGCGCCTGTAATCCAGGCTACTCGGGAGACTGAAGCAGGAGAATCTCTTGAACCCGGGAGGCAGATGTTGCAGTGAGCCAAGATCACACCATTGCACTCTAGCCTGGGCGACAAGAGCAAGAGTTCATCTAAAATATATATGTGTGTGTATATAGATAGATAGATAGATAGATAGATAGATAGATACAGATGGCATAGATTGTAGCAACTGTCCACTCTGCATGGTTCATATCAATGCTAATCCTCCCCAAACCCAGCAGGGTAGTGGGAGTAGACCACCTGGTACAGGCAATACAGGGCCACATTGTCTGTAAAGAGTATAAAGACCAGAAATGGTAGCTCATGCCTGTAATCCCAAGACTCTGGCAGGCTGAGGCAGGAGGACTGATTGAGCCCAGGAGTTTGAGATCAGCTTGGGCAACATGGCAAGACCCCATCTGTACCAAAAAAAAAACATTAGCTGGGCAGGGTGGTGTGTGCCTGTGGTCCCAGCTACTTGGGAGGCTGAGGTGGGAGGATCACTTGAGCCCAAGAGTTGGAGGCTGCAATGAGGTCTGATGGTGCCACTGCACTCCCGCCTAGGTGCCACAGCAGTCTCTAAAAAGAAAAAAGAATTTAAAAACAAGAATGAAGCCAAGCACAAGCTGGTCTGCTTTTTATTGTCAGCATACGCCGTGCACTACTTCACCCCCAAACAATCTTTCCTTGGCCTAAGCTCTAAACAGCTGCTGCACTTCCTGTTGGGCTCTAATAATATATACATGCCCTTCAGAGGAGCACATGGCTGTTTATTCTCCTTTAGTAAATATAGTGGGCTGGGTCAGTGGCTCACCCCTGTAACCCCAGCATTTTGAGAGATGGAGGCTGGAGGATGGCTGGAACCCAGGATTCCGAGACCAGCCTGGCCAACATGGCGAGACCCCATCTCTACAAAAAATAAAACAAATTAGCTAGGCATGGTGGTACGTTCCTGTGATCACAGCTACTTGGGAGGCTGAGACAGGAGAGTCCCAGCCGGGCATGGTGGCTCACGCCTGTAATCCTAGCACTTTGGGAGGCTGAGGTGGGTGGATCACCTGAGGTCAGGAGTTCAAGACCAGCCTGGCCATCAGGGTGAAACCCCATCTTTAAAAAAATAAAAAAAATAAAAAATAAAAAAATAAATAAAAAAAAATAAATAAAAAAAAGAGACAGGAGAGTCCCTTGAACCCGGGAGGCAGAGGTTGCAGTGAGCTGAGATGGTGCCATTGCACTCCAGTCTAGGCCACAGAGGGAGACCTTGTCTCAAAAAATTAAAAAAAAAAAGCTGAAACAAGCAAACAAAAAAAATTGTATTCTACATGGAAGTTAATTATGAGAAGCCCCAGGCACACAGCTACATGGCTTTGTTTTGTGAGTAGGTTCCCAGCAGGTGGGGATTGTCACTGCTGTGTGTCCTCAGGTCTCCGACTACCTGCAGCCGGTTGTATCCCTGAGCTCCAACAGTAGATGCGATGTAAACATGGAAAGCACAGTGGAAAGAAATGGAACTTCGGTGGCTTTCGTTCTGACACCCGACCTGCAAGCAAAAACCTGGAATTTGTATGCGTGTGTACGGTTTAGAACAACATGCCAGCGGGACCCGGGGGAGGGTGCCATTTTTGTCTGGTGAGTGCAGATTTTAGTTCACACATGAAGTATTTTATTGAACTCAAATAACATTTTTTAAAATGTTTTTTCTATTGCTTTTGATTTTACAGGCTCGTGGGTGGAAAAAAAAAATGTTTTTTCTAATATTTGCACCAGCGCAGTGGCTCATGCCTGTAATCCCAGCACTTTGGAAGGCCAAGGTAGTGGATCACTTGAGGTCAGGAGTTCGAGACCAGCCTGGCCAACATGGTAAAACCCCGTCTCTACTAAAAATACAAATATTAGCTGGGCAGGGTGGTGGGCACCTGTAATCCCAGCTACTGAGGAGGTTCTGGCAGGAGAATGCCTTGAACCCAGGAGGCAGAAGTTGCAGGGAGCCAAGATCCTGCCACTGCACTCCAGCCTGGCTACAGAGCGAGACTCTGTCTCAAAAAAACAAAAAAAAGATCTCGTCTGGGTGTCATATGAACTGTAAAGGCCACCAGGTGGTGTATTCGTATTTTGTAGAAAATGGAGGCTCAAAGAGGGAAACTAACTTGTTCAAGGTCACACTGCTGGTCAGTGGCAGAATCTGGATTCAAATCAGGTCTGTCCACACTAATGTGAGATCCTGCTGTGGTTTTGAATATTTGTCCCCTCCAAAATTCATGTTGAAATTTAACCCTCGATGTGGCAGTATTAAGCATTGGGGCCTTTAAGAGGTGACTGGGTGATGAGGGCTCTGCCAGATCCGTGGGTTATCACGGGAGTGGGCCTGGTGCCTTTTTTTTCTAAGACAAGTGTCTCACTCTGTTACCGAGGTTGGAGTGCAGTGGCATCATCTCGGTTCACTGCAACCTCCACCTCCCAAGTTCAAGCAATTCTCCTGCCTCAGCTTCCCTAGTAGCTGGGTTTACAGGCGCTTGCCACCACACCTCGCTAATTTTGGTATTTTTAATACAGATGGGGTTTTACCATGTTGGCCAGGTTGGTCTCAAACTCCTGACCTCATGATCTGCCCACCTCAGCCTCCTGAAGTGCTGGGATTACAGATACTTGCCACTGCATCAGGCCAGGCCTGGTGGCTTTATAGAAAGAAGAAGAGAGGCCTGAGGTAGCACCCTCATGCCCCTCCCCATGTGATGTCCTGGGCCACCTCAGCCCTCCGCAGAGAGACTCCACCAGCAAGGAGGCCCTAACCATATGTGGCCGCCTGAAGCTGGACTTCCCAGCCTCCAGAACTGCAAGAAATAAAATGTGTTTCCTATAAATAACCCAGTTTCAGGGATTCTGCTATAAACAACAGAAAATGGACTGAGATCCATTTTCATTCTGCCGTCTTCCACATGCGCTTTGGGCCCTCCTGAAAGAAGGGCTTGACATCTGAGGCCTCCAGGGCTGAGGGACATCAGAGCAGCCACTTCCCAGCTCACCTGGGGAAGGGAGGCAGGGCCACACGTGGCAATTCAGGGAAAGAGAGGTGAGCACGCTGCAGAAAGGCGTCTGCAGGGAGTGAGTGTTGTGTACGGTGTCTGGGATAGCGAGTCAGCCCACATGTGGGACAAAAGGGACGAGGGTTTCTAGGGCAGCACTGCTCGCCTTGAAGGGTGAAGCATACACAGCCCCAAAATATGCCACGTAGGCATAAGGCTTATTTTTAAGCTCATTATTACTTAAGGCAATTGCCGTATTATTTTAGGCAATCAAGAAGCAGCAGATCCCAGAAAAGCTCTCTGCTGTCCCTCTATTTGCCTAAAAGCAGGACATACATTTGTCAAGGTGTCCCTTCCCCTCTCTACCAGGAAGGACAGGAACTAATCCCTGGGACAAGTCTAGCCCCTCATCAGCCTGGAGGAATCTACACAGCAAACCTGAGTAACGAGCCCCTCCCACCATTAGTTCAGTCCCTAATTACTGCCTTGTGTTCACCAGGGACAGAGCTAATGGGAGATGCAGAAGAGAACAGATTCATTCTCAGCTGGGAGCTACTGTGCCTCCCAGGGCTCACTGAGCAATGTCTAGAAACATTTGGGAGGGGGGGTCACACCTTGGAGGTAGGGAAGGGGTGCTCCTGGCATCTCGTGAGTTGAGGCCAGGAAAGCCACTGAACACTTACAGTGCACAGAATAGCTTCCTACACACAACAAACAAGCATCCAGCCCAAATGTCAATATTGCTGAAGTTGAGACCTAAATAACGAGACAGATCAGAAAATCTGTGTCTGTCTGTCCCTCTGTCTCTCTGTCTGTCTATCTCTCCCTCTCTCTCTCTTTCTCTCTCTCTCTCTCTCACACACACACACACACACATACACACACAGAGGAAATGGCATCTGTTGAAGCTAAGAACAAGGGAAAACTCGAATTGGGGGAGCAGGAAGGGAGGAAGGGGAGGAGAAAAGGAAAAGAACTGGTCCCGGGTTCCCATCTGATCCAAGTTTCGAATTCAATAGGCTAACATTTTAAAGATTTGAATAATAATAAAAATGCCTGTGCTTCAAAAGAATGTATTATCTGCATCTATCCCAAAGGCTGGCAGTTCTTGCTGGAGCACTGCAGGAAGAAGGAAAATGAACCCAGTTCAGCTGCCAGTGGGGACGGGAGGAGAAGAGACCCAGGCTCAAAGGACATCAATTACTCCCGGGAGAAAACCTTAAAAGATATTTCTAATAAATAAGCCATGAGATGTTGAAAGGGTGTATCTGTCCTGCTTCAGAACACCAGTTTCTCATCACGAAGTACACCCTGGTTTTGAGACGGGATAGTTCCCTTGACGCCCTTCGTGGGCAGGAACTGGAGTGGCTCTTGTCACTCAGCCTGCAGTCCATGAATGGCTAAGTGTTAACAGCTCAGCACAGGGTCAGGGTGACAGCCTCCTGCAACTGCCCTCTTTGACACTCGAGTTCTTGTTTGGTGTCCAGGAAGAATCAGGTCACACGAACTATTGAAGTGTATGTGGAGGACTTTATTGGACAATCAAAGTGGCTCTGAGCGGGATGGGGACCTGGAAAGGGGATGGTGCAGGAGGAAGATGATCTTTCCCTGACGCTGCGCCGCCTGAAGTTAGCCGCATCTATCCGCAGTCTCCCATGCTCAGCCACGTGTATCCCTGAGGCTCAGCAGCCTGCTTCCCCAACCACTTGCATCAGGCGCTCCTATTGCTCTACCAGCTGAAGTCTTTTTATGGGCAGGATAGGGGTGTGGCAGGCCAAAAAGGCAATCATCTGGGCAAAAAAAAAAAAAAAAAAATGGAGTCAGCTGTTTTCACTTAGGGCTGAAGTTCCAGGCTTGAGAGTGGGGATTACCGGGGACCCAGTAGTTCTGTATGGATATGACCCATGGACTCCCCAGAAAGCCCATCTGGGAGCTTCCAACTGCCCCCAAAAGCAAAGCTGAGGTTTTGGAGGCCCAAACTGTCTCCAACACTCAGCACAATGCCTGGGACAAAATTGGTGCCCAACATATATGAGTGGATGGTGTTTGTTTGTTTGTTTGTTTTGAGATGGAGTCTCACTCTGTTGCCCAGGCTGGAGAGCAGTGGCATGATCTCAGCTCACCGCGACCTCCGCCTCCTGGGTTCAAGCAATTCTCCTGCCTCAGCCTCCCAAGTAGCTGGGACTACAGGCACGCGCCACCACACCCAGCTAATTTTTATATTTTTAGTAGAGACAGGGTTTCACCATGTTGGCCAGGCTAATCTGGATCTCTTGACCCTGTGATCCACCTGCCTCAGCCTTCCAAAGTGCTGGGATTACAGTCGTGAGCCACTGTGCCAGGCCTGAGTGGATGGTTTTCAACAGCTAAACTTAACCTCATCCAGCCAAGGTCCTTCCGCCATCCTCTACCTCTATCCCTCACTGTGCTCTTGCCATACCGGCTTCCTTCCTCACCCTCAGACCTTCAGCACATTCCTGCCCCGAGGCATTTGCACTTTCGGTGCCCTCATCTCAGAACTTACTGACTCACTCCTTCACCCCCCTTCAGGGCTTTGCACAAGTGTCCCTTTACAAAATTACCACTTGCTCTTTCCATTTCTGCCTCTTAGGGACTGAATTCCAACCCCCCATGGGATGGTATAAGGAGATGGGGACTTCGGGAGGTAACTAGGTTTAGAGGAGGCCATAAGGGGCTGGGTGCAGTGGCTCACACCTGTAATCCCAGCACATTGGCAGAACTAAGCAGGAGGATTGCTTGAACTCAGTGGTTCAAAACCAGCCTGGGCAACACATGGAGATCCTGTCTCAAATCAAAATAATAAATCTTTTAAAAATAAAAATAAGATAGAACAGGCCATGAGGGTGGGTCCCCCCATGATGGCATTAGTGCTCTTCTAAGAAGAGACACCAGAGTGGCCAGGCACAGTGGGTCATGCCAATAATACTAGCACTTTGGGAGGCTGAGGTGGGCAGATCACGAAGTCAGGAGTTTGAGACCAGCCTGACCAACATGGTGAAATCCCATCTCTATTAAAAATACAAAAATTAGCCAGGCATGGTGGTGCATACCCATAGTCCAAGCTGCTTGGGAGGCTGAGGCAGGAAAATCGCTTGCACTAGGGAGGTGGAGGTTGCAGTGAGCTGACATCACACCACTGCACTCCAGCCTGGGCATTAAAGTGAATGAGACTCTATCTCAAAAAATGATAAGATAAAAAATAAAATAACTGCTTTATCCCAGTATTAAAATATTAGTACTTATTATTTTTTTTTTTATTGTATTTGGGCTCTGGGGTACCTGTGCATGTCCTGCATCCTGTGCATTGTTGCATAAATACGTACATGCTATGGTGGTTTGCTGTCTCCATCCCCAACCCCCCGTTGCCTACTCAGGCATTTCTCCCCATGTTATCCCTGCCTGTCCCCCGGCCGCTGTCCCCCGCCCCTCCACACCCCTACCTAGCCCTGTGAGTGTTGTTTCCTTCCCTGTGCCCAGTGTTCTCATTGTTCATCACCTGCCTCTGAGTGAAAACATACGGTGTTTGGTTTTCTGTTCTTGTGTCAGTTTGAGAATAATGGTTTCTAGGTTCATCCATGTCTCTACAAAGGACACAAACTCATTGTTTTTTATGGCTGCATAGTATTCCATGGTGTATACATGCCACATTTTTTTGTCCAGTCTATCATCAATGGGCGTTTGGGTTGGTTTCAGGTCTTTGCTATAGTAAACAGTGCCACAATGAACATATGAGTACATATGTCTTTATAATAGAACGATTTATAATCCTTTGGGTGTATACCCAGTAATGGGATTGCTGGGTCAAATGGAATTTCTATTTCCAGATCCTTGAGGAATCTCCACACTGTCTTCCACAATGGTTGAACTAATTTACACACCCACCAACAGTGTAAAAGTGTTCTTTTTTCTCCACATCCTCTCCAGCATCTGTTGTCTCCAGATTTTTTAATGATTACCATTCTAACTGGCGTGAGATGATATCTCAATGTGGTTTTGATTTGCATTTCTCTAATGACCAGTGATGATGAGCATTTTTTCATACATTTGTTGGCCACATATTTGTCTTCTTTCAAAAAGTGTCTGTTCATATCCTTCATCCACTTTTGAATGGGTTTGTTTTTTCCTGTAAATCTGCTTTAGTTGTTTGTAGACTCTGGATATTAGCCCTTTGTCCGATGGGTAGATTGTGAAAATTTTTTCCCATTCTGTTGGTTGCCGGTTTACTCTAATGATTTTTTCTTTTGCTGTGCAGAAGCTCTTAAGTTTAATTAGGTCCCATTTGTCTATTTTGGCTTTTGTTGCCATTGCTTTTGGTGTTTTAGTCATGAAGTCCTTACGTGTGCCTATGTTCTGAATAGTTTTGCCTAGGTTTTCTTCTAGGGTTTTTATGGTGTTAGTTCCTACGTTTAAATCTTTAATCCATGTGGAGTTAATTTTTGTATAAGGTGTAACTAAGAGGTCCAGTTTCAGCTTCCTGCATATGGCTAGCCAGTTTTCCCAACACCATATATTAAACAGGGAATCGTTTCCCCATTGCTGATTATAGATGTGTGGCATTGCTTCCAAGGCCTCTGTTCTGTTCCATTGGTCTATATCTCTGTTTTGGTACCAGTACCATGCTGTTTTGATTACTGTAGCCTTGTAGTATAGTTTGAAGTCAGGTAGCGTGATGCCTCCAGCTTTGTTCTTTTTGCTTAGGATTGTCTTGGCTATGCAGGCTCTCTTTTGGTTCCATATGAAGTTTAAAGTGGTTTTTTCCAGTTCTGTGAAGAACGTCAATGGTAGCTTGATGGGGATAGTATTGAATCTATAAATTATTTTGGGCAATATGACCATTTTCACAATATAGATTCTTCCTAACCATGAACATGGAATGTTTTTCCATCTGTTTGTGTCCTCTCTTATTTCCTTAATCAGTGATTTGTAGTTCTCCTTAAAGAGATCTTTTACCTCCTTTGTTAGTTGTATTCCTAGGAATTTAATCTCTTTGTAGCAGTCGTAAACAGGAGTTCACTCATGATTTGGCTCTCTGTTTGTCTGTTATTGGTGTATAGGAATGCTTGTGATTTCTGCACATTGATTTTGTATCCTGAGACTTGTCGAAGTTGCTTATCAGCTTAAGGAGGTTTTGGGCTGAGGTGATGGGGTCTTGTAAATATATGATCATGTTGTCTGCAAATAGGGATAATTTGACTTCTTCTTTTCCTAATTGAATGCCCTTTATTTCTTTTTCTTGCCTAATTACTCTGTCTAGAACTTCTAATACTATATTGAATAGGAGTGGTGAGAGAGGGCATCCTTGTCTAGTGCCAGTTTTTAAAGGGAATGCTTCAAATTTTTGCCCATTCAGTATGATATTGGCTGTGGGTTTGTCATAAATAGCTTTATTGTTTTGAGATACGTTCCATCAATACCTAGTTTACTGAGAGTTTTTATCATAAAGGGCTATTGAAGTTTGTCAAAGGCCCTCTCTGCATCTATTGAGATAATCATGTGGTTTTCGTCTTTGATTCTTTTTATGTGGTGAATTACGTTTATAGATTTGCATATGTTGAACCAGCCTTGCATCCCCAGGATGAAGCCTACTTGATTGTGGTGGATAAGCTTTTTGATGTGCTGTTGGATTCGGTTTGCCAGTATTTCATTGAAGATTTTTGCATAGATGTTCATCATGGATATTGGCCTGTAGTTTTCTTTTTTAGTTGTGTCTCTGCCAGATTTTGGTATCAGAATGATGTTGGTCTCATAGAAAGAGTTAGGGAGGATTCCCTCTTTTTGTATTGTTTGGAATAGTTTCAACAGGAATGGTACCAGCTCCTTTTTGTATGTCTGGTAGAATTCAGCTGTGAACCCATCTGGACCTGGACTTTTTTTGGTCAGTAGACTATTAATTGTTGCCTCAACTTGAGAGCTTGTTATTGGTCTATTCAGGGTTTCAGCTTCTTCTTGGCTTAGTCTTGGGAGTGTGCAAGTGTTCAGGAATTTATCCATTTCTTCCAGATTTACTGGTTTATGTGCATAGAGTTGTTTGTAGTAATCTCTGATGGTAGTTTGTATTTCTGAGGAATCGGTGGTGACATCCCCCTTTATTGTTTTCTATTGCATCTATTCGATTCTTCTCTCTTTTCTTTTTTATTAGTCTAGCTAGTGCTCTATTTTGTTGATCTTTTAAAACAACCAGATCCTGGATTTATTGATTTTTTGAAGGGTTTTTTCTGTCTCTATCTCCTTTCAGTTCTGCTCGATCTTTGCTATTGTCTTCTGCTTGCTTTTGAGTTTTTTTTTCATCTTGCTCCTCTAGCTCTTTCAATTTTGACAATAGGGTGTCGATTTTAGATCTTTCCTTGTTTCTCATGTGGGCATTTATTGCTATAAATTTCCCTCTAGATACTGCTTTAAATGTGTCCCATAGTATCTGGTACGTTGTGTCTTCATTCTCATTGGTTTCAAAGAACATTTTTATTTCTGCCTTCATTTCATTGTTTATCCATTTGTCATTCAGGAGCAAGTTGCTCAGTTTCCATGTGATTGTGTGGTTTTGAGTGCTTTTCTTAATCCTGAGTTCTAATTTGATTGTGCTGTTGTCTGAGAGACTGTTTGTTATGATTTCTGTTCTTTTGCATTTGTTGAGGAGTGATTTATTTCCAATTATGTGGTCAATTTTGGAGTAAGTGCAATGTGGTGCTGAGAATGTATATTCTGTGGATTTGGGGTGGAGTGTCCTGTAAATGTCTGTTAGGTCCACTTGGTCCAAATCTGCATTCAAGTCCTGGATATCCTTGTTAATTTTCTGTCTCGTTGATCTGTCCAATATTGTCAGTGGAGTGTTAAAGTCTCCCACTATTATTGTGCAGGAGTCTAAGTCTCTTTGTAGGTGTTTAAGAACTTGCTTTATGTATCTGGGTGCTCTTGCATTGGGTGCATAAGTATTTAGGACAGTTAGCTCTTCTTGTTGCATTGATCCTTTTACCATTATATAATGCCCTTCTTTGTCTCTTTTGATCTTTGTTGGTTTAAAGTCCATTTTATAAGAAACTAGGATTGCTACCCCTGCTTTTATTTTGCTCTCCATTTGCTTGGTAAATCGTCTTCCATCCCTTAAATTTTGAGTCTATGTGAGTCTTTGCATGTGAGATGGGTCTCCTGAATACAGCACACCGATGGGTCTTGACTTTTTATCCAGTTTGCCAGTCTGTGTCTTTTGATTGGGGCATTTAGGCCATTTACATTCAACATTAATATTGTTATGTTTGAATTTGATCCTACCATTTTTGTTACTGGCTGGTTGTTTTGCCCATTAACTGACATGGCTCCTTCACTGCATCATTATTCTTTACTATTTGGTACGTTTTTGCAAGTGGCTGGTACTGGTTGTTCCTTTCCCTGTTTAGTACTTCCTTCAGTAGTTCCTGTAAGGCAGGTCTTGTAGCAATGAAATCTTTCAGCAATTGCTTGTCCGTAAAAGATTTTATTTCTCTTTCACTTATGAAGCTTAGTTTGGCCAGATACGAAATGGTTGAAAGTTCTTTTCTTTAAGGATATTGAATATTGGCCCCCACTCCCTTCTAGCTTGCAGGTTTTCTGCCAAGAGATCCGCTGTGAGTCTGATGGTCTTTCCTTTGTGGGTGACTCGACCTTTCTCTCTGGCTGCCCTTAGGATTTTTTTCATTTCAACCCTGGTGAATCTGACAGCTATGTTCCTTGGGGTTGCTCTTCTTGAGGAATATCTTTGTGGTGTTCTCTGTATTTCCTGGATTTGAATGTTGGCCTGCCTTGTTAGGTTGGGAAAGTTTTCTTGGATAATATCTCGAAGAGTGTTTTCCAACTTGGATTCATTCTCCCCGTCACGTTAGGTATGCCAATCAAGTGCAGATTAGGTTTTTTCACGTAATCCCATAGTTCTTGGAGGCTTTGTTCATATCTTTTCACTCTTTTTTCTCTACTCTTGCCTTCTCATTTTATTTCATTGATTTGATCTTGTGTCTCTGATATCCTTTCTTCTGCTTGATCGATTCGGCTGTTGAAACTTGTGTATACCTCAGGAAGTTCTCATGCTGGGTTTTTCAGCTCCATCAAGTCGTTTATGTTCTAAGCTGGTTATTCTAGTTAGCATTTCGTGTAACCTTTTTTCAAGGTGTTTAGTTTCTTTGCATTGGGTTAGAACATGGTCTTTTAACTCACAGAAGTTTGTTATTACCCACTTTCTGAAGCCTGCTTCTGTCAATTCGTCAGATTCATTCTCTGTCTTTTTTTGTTCCCTTGATGGTGAGGAGTTGTGATCCCTGGGAGGAGAAGAGGTGTTCTGTTCTTTGATGGTTTCATCCTTTTTGCGCTGGCTTTTTCCCGTCTTCGTGGATTTATCTCCCTTTAATCTTTGAAATTGGTGATTTCAGGAGGAGTCTCTGAGTGGTTTTTTTCTATTGAGGTTGGAGCTGTATCTTTTTTGGCCTGTAGAGGGCGTTGCTGGGCTCTCTCTCCGCTTCAGTCAGGTTGTTGGGTGGGTGGTCCTTCCCTGGGGTTTGTTTGCAGGTGAGCTTGGCCCCGCCTTCCCAATGGCGTCTGGATCTTCCTGGTTGGGGTCAAGCTGGTGTATTTGCTGCCTAGCTCTCTAGCAAGGGCTTCAGTTTGAGTTCTGCCAGGCGTTATGGTCTGTTTCCCTGTTTTCAACTCTGCCTCCCTCTGTGGGATGGTCCGTCCTGCTGGCATTAGTCCAAACTCCGTACCAGGTTCCTGTGACAACTTGCCGCGCCCCACCGCTGCTGCTCAGATTTGCACCAACTACTCACGGCGCCCCCACTGTCTGGAAGTGCTCTCCTGGACCGTGGGTTGCAGGAGGGATGAGGTAAGCACAAGATCCGAAAGGAGCACCAAGGGGCTTAAGTCCCTCGACCCTCTGAGCCAGCTGCATGTTTCAGGTGGGGACACCCCCACCCTCGTCTTGATTTGCGCCCCCTGGGCGGCTCTCACCCTGCGGCTCCTTTCCTGGGCCTAAATTCACTGCCCTATCAGTCGCCCAGAAACGAACCCGGCACCTCGTTTGGAATGGTGAAGTCCCCCTAGCCCTCTAAGTCTCATTCGCTGGGAGCTGCATTCCCGTGCTGGCTTGTCTCAGCCATCTTGGCGCCCCCCCAAGAGTACTTACTGGTTTTTAAAATTACATCAATGTAGAATAGATTATATCAATTGTAGATTATAGCAGATGTTATATTTAATGTTTTTTAAATGTTTGTGGTTATTAAAGGTTAAAAGTAATGATATTGGCCGGGTACACTGGCTCACGCCTGCAATCCCAGCACTGTGTGGGAAGCCAGGACAGGTGAATCACTTGAGGTCAGGAGTTCAAAACTAGCCTGGCCAACATGGTGAAACCCCATCTCTACTAAAAATACACAAATTAGCTGGGCTTGTTGACAGGTGCCTGTAATCCCAGCTACTCCGGAGGCTGAGGCGGGAGAATTGTTTAAACCTGGGAGGCAGTGGTTGCAGTGAGCCGCGGTGGAATCATTGCACTCCAGACTACAACAGAGCTAGACTCTGTCTGAGGAAAAAAAAAAAAAAAGTAACTATATTGATTTTTATCTTCTCTTTCTTTTCATCTGTTGATAATGAACCTTGTAACAAATTTCTCTGTCTTCAATTTTGCTGTTCTCGTTCTTTTCCCTTGTGGTTCCTTAGGAACCAAAGATTGTGTTCTGGAGACTGGCAATATTTTGCAGAATCAGCTTGAGAGCTAGATGGGATATTAGAAACCACACGTGCTTGTGTCAGCAAACATTAATTGAACACAGTAGATATCATTTAATATTTGATAAATGAACCATCCGTAGGCTACAAAGCACACAGTTAAACTAGGACCATTGGCTCCTGAAAAAAAATGCCCAGATATGTTTTTGAAAATAGAGAAAGGGCCGGGCGTGGTGGCTCACGCCTGTAATCCAAGCACTTTGGAGGCCAAGGTGGGCAGATCACCTGAGGTTGGGAGTTCAAGACCAGCCTGACTAACATGGTGAAACCCCGTCTTTAAAAAAAAGAAAATAAAGACCAGAAGAATGTGACTAAATTGTTTTGATCAGTTCTAGCCTATAAGACCTTGCAAAAAAAAAAAAAAAAAACTGTTTTGAAAGCTGGGTTTCAAATGTGGGACAATTGAGCTATGTATTTGTAAACACGCTATTAAAAAGCACGTATGACTTTTCTCCCAATTAAAATACCATGCAAATGTATAAGGCTGAGCTTTGTCAGCTAAAACTAATTAACAGAACACAACAACTCAAATGATACCATTTCCAGGTGAATTTGTTGTTTTTAATCAGACCATTTTCTTTTTTATAATTGGAATTTTTAAAAGAAGTTAACATGATCTTGATTTTTTTTCTTTCCTGTTTCAGAGGCAGGGTCTCACTCTGTTGGCCAGGCTGGATTGCAGTGGCACAGTCATAGTTCACTGCAGCCTTGAACTCCTGGATTCACCCCATCCTCCTGCCTCAGCCTCCCAAAGTGCTGGGATCACAGGCATGAGCCACCATGCCCAGCTGCTTTTTTTTTTTTCTTTTTGCTCTGTTGCAAAGCTGGAGTGCAGTGCTGTGATCTCGGCTTACTTCAACCTCCACCTCCTGAGTTCAAGCCATTCTCCTGCCTCAGCCTTCTGAGTAGCTGGGATTACGCGCCACGACACCCAGCTAATTTTTGTATTTCTAGTAGAGATGGCATTTCACCATGTTGGCCAGGATGGTCTCGATTTCCTGACCTCGTGATCTGCTCGCCTGGGCCTCCCAAAGTGCTGGAATTACAGGCGTAAGCCACCATGCCTGGCCAATTTTTTCTTCTTTCCGGAAGAACTCATCCCTAGAGTTTTCATTGGGACTAAGGCACAGTTATTATAACTAGATGCTAGAGAAGCTAATAGGAAAAACCTTGGTCAAGAAAGAAAAGTTGGTACAAGTTGCACACAGTATCTCATTTAATCTTCCAGAGAAAGCTATGACATAGTACATTATTAGGATTAACTTCAACTATGGGTCACAGAGATCCAAAATGACAGTGGCCTAAATAAAACAAAAAAGATTTCTATGGGCTGGGTGCAGTGGCTCACACCTGTAATCCCAGCACTTTAGGATAACAAGGCGGGCAAATCACCTGAGGTCAAGAGTTTGAGACCAGCCTGGCCAACATGGTGAAACCCCATCTCTACTAAAAATACAAAAAAATAGCCAGACGTGGTGGTTTGCACCTGTAGTTCCAGCTACTCAAGAAGCTGAGGCAGGAGAATTGGTTGAACCCGGGAGGTGGAAGTTGCAATAAGCTGATGTCGAACCATTGCACTCCAGCCTGGGTGACAAGAGGAAACTCCATCTCAAAAAAAAAAAAAAAAAGATTCCGTAACATAAGAATCTGGTGTGAGGTAGTGCAAGGTTGGTGTGGCGGCTCCACAGTGTCAGAAAAATGACTTTCCTCTGTCTTCTTGCTCTCCATTCTCCATTCCGAAAACGACGTCTTGTTCCAGATGGCTGCTCCATCTCCAGCCATTGCACCTGCATTCCAGCTCAGTGGAAGGAGGAAAGAGGAGAAACAGGGCAACACTCTCAAGGAGTTTTCCACAGTTTTGCCTATCCCATTGGCCAGAACTGAGTCATATAGCCATACATAGTTGCAAGGGGGTCTGGGAAACGTGGCCATTATTCAGTATAGCCATTTGCCCCAGCCGAAAACCAAGGGAGACTGGGTCTTGAGGGACCATGAGCGTGAAGTCTTTGCCACAGGTAGATCATATCTTTAATCCCCTTTTACAAATGAGGAAACTCAGAAGTTAGTGACTTGACCAAAATCACAGCGTGAATAGGTGATGAACTGCAAAATATTCTGCAACACTTTTCTTCATACACCTCACATTAATAAAGCCTTAGTTATTAACCCTTCAACATTGGCCAGGAGAGAGAAATTATATAAAAGCAGCATGTTGGCTGGGAGCGATGGGTCACACCTGTAATCCCAGCACTTTGGGAGACCGAGGCGGGAAGATCACTTGAGGTCAGAAGTTCGAGAGCAGCCTAGGCAACATGGTAAAACCCCATCTCTACTAAAAATACAAAAATCAGGTGGGCATGGTGCCATGCACCTGTAATCCCAGCTACATGGAAGGCTGAGGCAGGAGAAACATTTGAACCCGGGAGGCAAAGATTGCAGTGAGCTGAGATCATGCCACTGCACTCCAGCCTAGGTGACAGAGCGAGACTCCATCTCAAAAAAAAAAAAAGAAATGCACATTCTAAATTTTGTTCTTTATACTGAAGTCATTGCTTATTTTATCAAATAGAAATTTTTCAGGACAGCTATTCCTGAGGCAGAGAATATGTAAGAAGGGGTTCCTCTATCTCTGGGGAAAGGAGGGCAAAGGGGTCTGCCCCGCTCATGCCCATAGAGGGCTTGTGAGCTGCTCCGACGCTGCCTTCCCCCCATCCAGGCAGGGCTCCCTGTAGCCATAGCTGCAGCATCACTGCCCTCTACAGCCCGCCTGGAGCCCCGAAATGGGAGCTCAACCACAGCTGCGTCCACACCAGGGACGGGGTTGAGAGATGGAGCCCCCCTCCTTCCCACCTTGCTCGTGGCAAGCATGGGGCAGCTTCAGTAGGAAGAGTGAACAAGGATGGGGAAAGAAGTGGGGAGATCGATATGGAAAGATCATGGTTGCGAGAAGCGTGTGAGCAAATAGGGGAGCAGGTCAGGGAGGAGCATGAGAATCAGGACTACGGGGCTTTGTAGAGTCACACGGGGGGGGCTACAAGCCAGAAAATCCAGAGTGCAGATGCCCATTTAGGCACTGCCTCTCCTGCCTAGCTGGGCCCCACCAGCCCACTCATTGCCAGCTCCATATCGGCCCCTCTCTTGTATCAAACGCTGTGCCAGGGATGAAGGATGCAATGGTTCAAGGAAGAGGTGGTCCCCACCAAACCCCTAAAAAGGGAGCAAGACAATGACACCTAGAAATCAATGAATAACAATAAGCTGGGACAAGCATGATGAAGGCAAAGAACGGGGAGTGGGGGGGGAGGTAGAAAAGAATTCGCAGGGGCCTGGGTGGGACCTGGTTTGAAACAAAAGCTGAAGGAGGATGTGGACCAAACCAGGGGAAGGTAGAGTGGGGAGTGAGGCAAGGGGAGCCCCCCCAGACCAAGGCAGCAGCAGGTACAAAGACCCCAGGTGAGCTAGGACTGAGCCTGCCCATGGAGAGGAAGGAGGGCCAGGGGTGGCAGGGGCAAAGTGAACACACTGGAGAGCCATGGGCAGGGACAGTGTCCCAATCAGGTCTATTCTTTTTTTTTTTTTTTTTTTAATTGAGATGGAGTTTCGCTCTTGTTACCCAGGCTGGAGTGCAATGGCGCGATCTCGGCTCACCACAACCTCCCCCTCCTGGGTTCAAGCAATTCTCCTGCCTCAGCCTCCCGAGTAGCTGGGACTACAGGCGTGCGCCACCACGCCCAGCTAATTTTTGTATTTTTAGTAGAGATGGGGTTTCACCATGTTAACCAGGATGGTCTCGATCTCTTGACCTCGTGATCCACCCGCCTCAGCCTCCCAAAGTGCTGGGATTATAGGCGTGAGCCACCGCACCCAACCCCAATCAGGTCTATTCTTAGGAAGGTTTAGATTTAGAGTTACATAGTTTCTGGGTGGAACACGGGTTGGGAGCTGGCAGGGATAAGAACATGAGAGGAGGTCATGGAAGACACTGGGTGAGAGGGGACGTTGGCCTGGACTAGGGCAACCGTGGAGGGTTGAAGAAAGGCGAGTAGACTTGAGGGCGATTAGGACAATGAAAGCCAGAGGATGTGTGCACACTATGGGGGGCCCCACATGGAGGGATTAAGAGTGTGGGCTCAGGCCGGGCGTGGTGGCTCAGGCCTGTGATCCCAGCACTTTGGGAGGCCGAGTCAGGAGGATGGCTTGAGACCAGAAGTTCTTTTTTTTTTTTTTTTTTTTGAGGCAGAGTCTCACTCTCTTGCCCAGGCTGGAGTGTAATGGCACAATCTCGGCTCACTGCAACCTCCGCCTCCTGGGTTCTAACGATTCTCCTGCCTCAGCCTCTCAAGTAGCTGTGATCACAGGCGCTCGCCACCACACCAAGCTAATATTTGTATTTTTAGTAGAGACAGAGTTTCACCATGTTGGCCAGAATGGTCTCAATCTCCTGACCTCGTGATCTGCCCACCTTGGCCTCCCAAAGTGCTGGGATTATAGGCATGAGCCACCATGCCCGGCAGAGACCAGGAGTTCCAGACCTGTTTGGGCAATAGGGTGAGACCTCTCCCCTATAAAAACAACAATTTCTTTTTTGTGTGGGGGCAGGGGACAGAGTTTCACTCTTGTTGCCCAGGCTGGAGTGCCATAGTGCAATCTCGGCTCACCGCATCCTCCGCTTCCCGGCTTCAAGCGATTCTACTGCCTCAGCCTCTCCAGTGGCTGGGATTACAGGCGCTTGTCACCAGCTAATTTTTTTGTATTTTTAGTAGAGATGGAGTTTCACTGTCTTTAACAGGCTGATGTCAAACTCCAGACCTCAGGTGATCCACCCACCTCTGCCTCCCAAAATGCTGGGACTACAGGCGTGAGCCACCACGCCCAGCTCAATTTATTTTTTTTTTTTAATTTAGCCGGGTGTGGTGGCACATGCCTGTAGTCCCACCTACTCCGGAGGCTGAGGTGGGAGAATCACTTGAGTACAGGAGGCAGAAGTTACAGCAAGCCAAGATCCCACCACTGCACTCCAGCCTAGGCAATGACAAAGTGAGACCCTGTCTCAAAAAAACAATAACAACAACCAAGACCAACTTAAAGAGGCTCCTGCCTGCCAAAGATGGGACAATTTGAGCATCAGTTAAAAAAATAACTGCATACTAAATGTTTCAATCCATGGGTTTATAACAATGCTAAAAATATTTTTTAAATGCTCTTTGGTCCCCCCTTGGAAAATTCTAGTGAGCCAGTTCATTTTTTTTCTTTTTTTTTCTTTGTTTTTTTCAAGGGAGAAAGAATTAAGTAGTTATCCGTCCTTTTCTTTGCAAACTGCAGCACTGAGTAATCAAATGGGAGATGAGGGAAAATTTCTTTTTTTTTTTTTTTTTTTTTTTTTTATTTTTTTATTTTTTTTTTTTTTCTTCTTTTTCTTATGTATGCTCTGAATCAGCAGAAAATTTCTGTATATAGAACTCTTCCATCTAATCAATGAAGAGAAATGATAGAATGAGAATACCATCACTTTGCAACCGCAGATGAATTCATGGATCCAGGCACTGTACATCCACACCTGCTGCCCTCCCCTAGAGTGGCAACCAGACATTATGTGCGTCCTGACGGGAGCAGGACACTATACCTCCTACGAGGCTGTCTTGTCAGATCAGTCAGACTGGAACCCGAGCGAACCTCTGTACCAAAGGCCAGGCACAGTGGCTCACGCCTGTAATCCCAGCACTTTGGGAGGCCGAGGCGGACAGATCACAAGGTCAGGAGTTCGAGACCAGCCTGGCCAACATGGTGAAACCCTGTCTCTACTAAAAATACAAAAGTCAACTGGATGTGGTGGCACACGCCTGTAATCCCAGCTACTCTGGAGGCTGAGGCAGGAGAATCGCTTGAACCTGAGAGGCAGAGGTTGCAGTGAGCTGAGATCGAGCCAGTGCACTCCAGCCTGGACTATAGAGTGAGACACCCCCTACCAAAAAAAAAAATACAAAAACTAGCTGGGCATGGTGGCGAGTGCCTGTAATCCCAGCTACGGGGGAGGCTGAGGCAGAAGAATCACTTGAACCTGGGAGGCAGAGGTTGCAGTGAGCCGAGATCACGTCATTGCACTCCAGCCAGAAAAAAGTAAGCATCTATCTCAAAAATAACATGGAAAAGTCTGTAAAAATTTAGATATTTGGCCAGGCGCAGTGTCTCATGCCTGTAATCCTAGCACTTTGGGAGGCCAAGGTGGGTGGATCATCTGAGGTCAGGAGTTCAAGACCAGCCTGGCCATCTTGGTGAAATCCCATCTTAAAAAAAAAAAAAAAAAAAGGGCTGGGCATGGTGTCTCACACCTGTAATCCCAGCGTTTTGGGAGGCTGAGGTGGGCAAATCACGAGGTCAAGAGATCAAGACCATCGTGGCTACCATGGTGAAACCCATCTCTACTAAAAATACAAAAATTAGCCGGGCGTGGTGGCACGCACCTCCAGTCCCAGCTACTCTGGAGGCTGAGGTGGAAGAATCACTTGAAACCAGGAGGTGGAGGTTGCAGTGAGCCAAGATTGAGCCACTGCACTCCAGCCTGGCGACAGAGCAAGACTCCGTCTCAAAAAAAAAAAAAAAAAATTAGATATTCAGCATCTTTGGCCCCCGCCACTCCCGTCCCCAGCACAGTCTCTGAGTTGTGGGTTTGGGATGGGCCCTGGCATCTTTATTACCAACCGTCTCCTACCTTGGACATCTAATGCAGGTCCAAGGACCAGATTTTAAGAACGTTACCCCAAAGACTTCCTTGATCCACCTAAGAATCAGCATAAGGCATCTTGAAGTGCCTTTGTAGCACTGACATTCTCAGAGGCTTCCAGAAAACAAACGGCCCTCTCAGGAGTCGAGGGTGCAGTAATGAGAGAGGCTTTTCTGCCCCCAAGGCTGCAGCTCAGCATTGGGTGAGAGGCTGCAAGGGTCAGATGCCCTGTGCTCCAGGAGCCTCTAGATGGCAGTGTCCAGCCAGAAATAGAGCCAGAGGAGCCGATCCAGAAGGCTGTTGAGTCCCAAGGCTGCTCATGGAAGGGTGGGGAAAGCCCAGGGCCCAATGACCCCACAACCAGCCCCAACCAGCTCACACACAGGTGCGGCCAGGCTGGAACCCCGGACACTTAGACACTTGTCAACTGAGTGGTGAATGGAAGGGAGGGAGGGGAGGGAGATCATAGGAGTGTTTAAATTATTATTATTTCTTGAGACAGTCTCACTCCGTCGCCCAGGCTGGAATACAGTGGCGCGATCTCAGCTCACTGCAACCTCCGTCCGCTGGTTCAAGCGATTCTCCTGCCTCAGCCTCCCCAGTAGCTGGAACTACAGGCACGTGCCACCATGCCTAGCTAATTTTTTGTATTTTTAGTAGAGAAAGGGGTTTTACCATGTCAGTCTGAATGGTCTTAATCTCCTGCCTAGCCAAAAATTTTATTTAATTAGCTGGGTGTGGTGGTGCACATCTTTAATCCCAACTACTCGGGAAGCTGAGGCTGGAGGATCACTTGGGCCCAGAAAGTTGAGGCCACAGTGAGGCATGATGGTACTACTGCACTTAACCATGGGTGACAAAGTTAGACCCTGTCTCTAAAAACATAAAAATAAATATTCGCTATACTTCCCACCAGTTTTTTAATGTTTCCATTTTGCATTTAAGTATTTAATGTCAATATATTTGGGTACATGAGGTGATGTTCTCACTTAATTTTTTTTCCCCCAAGTGGTCAGTTTTCCCAACACCATTAATTGACTAATTCATCCCTTCCCTGTCATTTTGTGTTATTTCTTGATGAGATATCAACTCCTTATATTAATCAGGGCATTTTTCTGGAGTATCTATCCTGTTTCAGTCTTTGTGCTGCCACCTACTTTTGAATTATTACTATTTTGTCATCTTTTAATTCTCTTTATCTCAAAATTTATTTAGCTATTCTCAGCTGTGAATTCTTTGAGCTAAACATGAATATAGTACTTTAAGTAGAGACAGGGTTTCTTCACGTTGAAACCCTGTCTCTACTTAAAGAGTTTCAACATAAACCTTTTCCCAAAATCCCTTTGGATTTTTTTTTTTTAGACGGAGTCTCACCCTGTCACCAAGGCGATCTCAGCTCACTGCAACCTCTGCCTCCCGGGTTCAAGCGATTCTCCTGCCTCAGCCTCCCGAGTAGCTGGGATTACAGGTGTGTACCACCTCGCCGTGCTAATTTTTTTTTTTTTTTTTTTTGTATATTTAGTAAAGATGGGGTTTCACCAAGTTGGCCAGGCTGGGTGTATTTTTATTAGAATTATAATTTGGAAAGAAACAGCACTCAGGTGTGAAGAGGGTATAAAACCTCATCTCTACAAAAAAATTAATAAGCTGTGCCTCATGGCACACACCTATAGTCCCAGCTCGGGAGACTGAGGTGGGAGGATCACTTGAGCCCAGGAGTTCAAGGCTGCAGTGAGCTATGATTGAGCCACTGCACTCCAGACTAGGTGACACAGCGAGACCTTATCTCAAAAAAAGGGGGGTGGTTTGCTTAGGGTCACACAACGGAATAAGTACTGGGGCCAGGACTCAATCAGCCTGTCTCCAGAGACTGCACATTATTTTGTATAGTTCTGTCATACTGTTTTTTCTTGAGTATTCTACATCAGCCACTTTAATAAAGAATTCCATTTTTTCTCATAAAGAAAAAGCATCATTTGGAGCCTGGCACAGTGGTGTGTGCCTGTAGTCCCAGCTACTCTGGAGGCTGAGAAAAGATCATTTGAGTCCAGGAGTTTGAGGGCAGCCTGGACCACATACTTGAGACCCTGTCTCAACAAATTTTTTTTTAATTACAACTAAACTTTTAGGTCAGGCGAGGTAGTGACTCACACCTGTAATCCGAGCACTCTGGGAGGCTGAGGTAGGTGGATCATCTGAGGTCAGGAGTTCAAAACCCCGTATCTATTCAACATGCAAAAATTAACTGGGTGTGGTGGCAGGCACCTGTTATCCCAGCTACTGAAGAGGCTGACACAGGAGAATCGCTTGAACCCAGGAGACAGAGGCTTCAGTGAGCCAAGATTGTGCCAGTGCGCTCCAGCCTGGGCGACAGAGCGAGACTCCGTCTCTCTCAAAAAAATAAATAAATAAATTTAATCAAAATCAAAAAATTTTTAAAGCATGATTCAGTGGAAAAAGCATCATCAGGAAACTTCTCTCTTTCTCTCTCTGCTTATACAGTGAACCACTGCCATTTATCTGGAGTGAATAAAAAGCCAAGTTAAACACATAAAAGTGACCCTGCATGTCACTCTCCTGGATCACACGCTCCACGGGAACAAGGGTTGTGCTCTGATCTGATCAGGTAAGGAGACGGCAAAGGGTAAGAGAGTCTGGAATTTACAGAGAAAATCCCAAGTGAGAGTCCTAGCTGGGCATCCTCAGACAAGTCACTCAACCCTTCTGAGCATCAGCAAAACAGGCACAAACACGTCCCTTAGGGGACATGCATGTAAAGCAAACAGGAGCCGGCTGTAGAATGGGGTTGGTTATCAAGATGACTGCGGTGACTGGCCCCTCGCATCCCACTGTGGGCATTTCATGAATTCCTGCGGGATTGGTGGACTTCCTGTTTGTTTCACCCCCACCTTCCTGCCTTCAGAGAAGCCGGAGCCTGCTCTGCACACAGCCGTAGGTTTGTGTTCTGTCAAAGAATAACAAAATTACAGCCACAATTGGGACTAGGGAGAGTTCTATAGAACAGTGCCCTGAAGGGCAGGCCCAGGGCACCATCAGGACCCCACCTGGTAGTCTGGAAACAGGAAGATGTTTGGGGCTGGGGGAAGTGGGTTCTAAACCCAGAGAATAAGCACCTGTGAGTACAGTTCACTGATTCCTGAGCATTCCACCCAAAACCCCAGATCCAGTATAGGTGAGGGAGCCCATTTTAGAAATGGGGGAAAGTGAGGCCCAGAGAGCTGTTTCTGAAGTAGCCTTGAAACGCACCTGCCCGTTTTCCCAGGTGTTCCGACCCAAGGAAGGCCAAAGCCAGCCCCATCTACAGATGTGCTTTGTGGGTCAACATGGTCTGTTTTTAAACACATGGGTTTGCGTGTCATTAAACAGATGTGCACTGTGCAACTCGCCGTGGTCTCAGGCTGCCAGCTCTGCTCACTTAGCTGATGCTGCCAGCATCTGAGTGTGCCACCCCGAGCAAACAGAATGGATTTTCACAGTCAGTCTGGGGTTTTATCACCCAGCTTGAGACAAAAGGCAGCAGAGGCCCAGACAGGGCAGCAAGTTAAACAAGGTTAGCAAGTAAGTGCCTGGTGCTACAGGTCCTTCTAGTCCCGAATGGCTCAGTGAACCAGATTGAGCACTTGGAGAGGGACAGGGGTTCCTCAGGGGAACTGAAAATCAGGGTGGGGAAAGAGGTGTCTAGGCTGTGGAATGTGGCAGCAGGCCACCCCTCTCTGGTTCAAATCCTGACTCAGGGAGTTCTGGGCCCATTCATCATCACCCCATTTGCCACCAGGAACCTCCCAGGACAAGCCCTGCTGGGGGAAAACTGTCACTTTAAGGCTCTGGTGGGGGAAGCCCAGCCGTTTCCATGGAGCAGACTCTGAGCTGTTTCTTTCAAACACCAAGGCCCAACAGGAAGTGAGTCACCCGGGAAAATGCAGGGTTCCCAGCCTTAGGGGGCTCAGGGATGACCTCAGATGCCCCCATAGGGGTCAGGCCTTTGTGGGTACATGGCTCTGTGGGTGGGGAAAGATGATTTCAGCATTTGCTGACATCACTGAATGGTGTGTGACTCAGGGGAAGGTTTCTAACAGCCCAGGTTCATCTGAGTCAACCAGGGTCAACAGGTCGCATGGGCATCTTTGGGTCACTGGCCAGGCAAAACCAGGCCCTCAAAACAAAGTGGTGCCTCACACCTTAATCTCGACACTCTGGGAGGCCAAGGTGAGTGGATCACCTGAGGTCAGGAGTTCGAGACCAGCCTGGCCAACATGGTGAAACCCCGTTTCTACAAAAAATATAAAAATTAGCCAGACGTGGTAGCTCACTCCTCTACTCCTAGCTACTTGTAAGGCTTAGGCCGGAGAATCGCTTGAACCCAGGAAGCAGAGGTTGCAGTGAGCCGAGATCATGCCACTGCATTCCAGCCTGGGTGATAGTGAGACTCTGTCTCAAAACGCACAGACACACACACAACAAGAGGTTGTTGAATGCACACTAAAAGCCAGCTAAATGTTTTATGTGCTTGCAGTCCTGTGAGGTACCTACCTTTGTCATCCCCACTTCAGAAATGAGAAAACTGAGGCTCAGATTAAGTTATCTGCCCAAATTCCTACCAGCCCACACTCCCCAATCCCCTTCTGAATTGAACCCAAGCTTGGGCTCGACAAGAAATGTTCATGAGTACCTTTGGGACAGGACAGAAGCCAGACAGATCCGGATACCCCCTGAACCTTTCAGTGCCTCCGTCCTCTCATCTGTAAGTTGGGGAATCCCCTCATTCAAATGTGTACTGGTGTCTACTCAGCCAGGTCAACAGTGAATGCACACAAGCAGATCCTGCCCTCCAGCAACGGCAGACCCCAAACACCAGTAAACCAGTGAAGAAAATCATCACAAGGAAGAATGAGAAACAAGGGGCCCACAGATGAAAGCAGGAGAGGAGGGTGAGGACAGGCCCGGGAAGACATCAGATGAGCCAGAGTAAGGGGGATGGCCTTTCAAAGAATGGGTAGAGGACGTCCCAGGAGCAGACCAACAGGTCCACAGTATTTGTCAAACTTGCAGCTGAAGGGCCGGGCGCGGTGGTTCACACCTATAATCCCAGCACTTTGGGAGGCTGAGGAGAGCAGGTCACCTGAGATTGGGAGTTTGAGACCAGCTTGAAACAACATGGAGAAACCCCATCTCTACTAAAAATACAAAATTATCCAGGCGTGGTGGCGCATGCCCATAACCCCAGCTACTTGGGAGGCTGAGACGGGGAAAATTGCTTGAAGTCGGGAGGTGGAGGTTGTGGTGAGCTTAGATCGTGCCATTGAGCTCCAGCCTGGGCAACAAGAGAGAAACTCCATCTAAAAAAAAGGTTCCAGTGGGGCAACCAGGCCACCTTGGAAGGGAAATCCCCATTGCTGGGTCCACTGAGTGCCCTGACCCTCCCCAGGCTCAGAAGGCCCACCTCAGCCACCCAGGGCCTGGAAATAATCCACCCCCTGTCCAAGAGGCTCTTCAGTGGGCTCCCCCCAGCAGCCTGTGCAAGGACCGGCAACCACAGCCTCAGGACATGCCAGCTTCCCAGGTTTCAGCTACTGGAATGAAGGCCCAGTGAAGACTCCAGAAGCTGAGCCAGGGGGAGTTGGTTTAAAATGAGATTTTTTTTTTTTTTTTTTTTTTTTGAGATGGAGTCTCACTCTGTTCCCCAGGCTGGATTGGTGTCTGGGCTGCATTGGTGTCCCAACATCAGGTCACAGCAGTTTCGCCACAGCCCACCTGTTGTGTCGCGTATGGGTTAAGGTTGACAACAGTGTGGGGACAGTTCCTTTGAGATGGATCTGTGACAAACCAAGGAATGAGTGTCACCTAGGCCATTCCTGGTGACTGTCCAGCAAGCTTCCTGCCGACCTCCGTCCACCCCCTCCTCCCCTAGAGCCCCTCTTCTTACCTGGGAATGGCCTCTCTCATCTGGGGACAGTTCACAATTGCCCACTGCTTCAAGTCACCCGTGGAGAAATGAAGAGTGCCATCTTATGGCCACATTGCCAGGATTAAAAACTTATGCCAGGTACCCTTCTAAAGTGTTTTAGGCAATACCTCATTTCATCCTTACAACCTTATCATCCTCTTTTCGGATGGGGAAACTGAGACAGAGTAGCTAAATAACTTGCCAAGATGGGCTAGTGACACAGCCTTTGAACCACTAGGCTGCGCCTGTAAGCTCGAGGCACAGCAGCCATCACAGCCTGTGAGGACTCCCCAAGAGCCCACTGCCTGTCGTGTCCACAGGGCACCAGGCAGCCAGCCTGGGGCCACGTATGGGTGCCCTTGGGTCACGTAGGCCCATCTCATCCCGTGAATGTAGATAACAAAACCTGCCTGATGGGATTCTTGCAGGCATTAAGCACTCAGTGATCCTTAGCTTTTTCACTGCAACATCCTTTACATAACAAAAGATGTAGTTCTGCATAGACTGGCAACAAGGCTTCCATATATTTTAACTGGGAAAGAAGTGTAGAGTGTATGTGACCCCTTTGGTATATGGTTTTCTAGGAATATGGTATACCAGGACAGGTATTTTGTAAAGTATCACCGGTAGCTCCTGGCCTGGTGGGGAGATTTGGGGTCTGCAGGAATATGGGCAGAAAGCTGCTGCACATCACAGGATTCCAGTTAATAGGATGGCTGACGTCCTGCTCTAGGACCAAGGGTCTTTTCGTTTTCTGCTGCATCCAACTGCCTTCACCTTGGTCCAGCTTCTCTCATAGTTGCAAAAGGCTGCATGTGACATCTGGGAGCAGGAGACCCTCCAGAAGACTTCACCTGTACCTTCCTGCACCATTTCTCCCCCTCCCCCAAATACTCCTAACCCCAAGTGTAAACAGAGGTAAAGAGGTAAACAATTAGTAGGACTTAGAACCAGAGTCTCACTATGTTAGTTAGTTTTCAGGAAAAGGGCTTGTCCACATGTGAGAGATTTTAATTTTTCAAACTGGAGTTGAATGCCCTCCTAGGAGATGTCACAGGCCGGCAAATAGAGGCTGCCTCCCTTCACTAGTACTTAATCCTCAAGTGTGGAAGCCACTCCTCTTTAGCTCAGGTTGAGGGTTGAGGGAGTACAGGGTGCTAGTGTGGTTGCTGCGCACTGCTGCTGTTGGTGAGGGCTGTGGCATTTGTTTTTCTTTTTTTTTTGAGACAGAGTCTTGCTGTGTTGCTCAGGCTGGAGTGCAGTGGTGCGATCTTGGCTCAGTGCAACCTCTGCCTCCCAGGTTCAGGCGATTCTTGTGCCTCAGCCACTGAGTAGCTGGGACTACAGGTGCCTGCCACCATGCCCTGTTAATTTTTGTATTTTTAGTGGAGACAGGGTTTCACCATGTTGGCCAGTTTGGTCTCAAACTCCTGGTCTCAAGTGATTTGCCGGCCTCACCCTCCCAAAGTGCTGGGATTACAGGCGTGGGCCACCGCGCCCAGCCCTAACTTTTCATCAGCGCCCATGTGGTAAATCTCTTGTTTGTTGTGGCATAAACTTTATTCCAAGATTGCTTCAGCGATTTGCTTTGAATTCAGAATTTGATACTCAAAATTAAATATAGGGAAGGAAGGAGAGGAGGGAGGGGAGGAAAGAAGGAGGGATGGAGGGAGAGAGGGAAGGAGGGAGGGAAGAAGGGAAAAAGGCTTTTTTCTACAAATCTTGCAAATCAAAAACCTTGGCTTTCAAAATTAGTATTTCTGCCATGAATTTCAAAAACTTACTTGGGAACTGATAAAAGCAAAAAATTTGGCTGTTTCTTCTTCTCTTGGTTTAAGTCAAACCTTTTCAATTGGTTTACCCAGTATGATTCAAACTCGGCCTTAATATATGATTTTATGGGGACAGGGGTCACACATGGTTTTTCAGAAAAGGAAAATAAACATAGCATTACTATAGGTACAAAAATGTAACCCATTGCTTGTTTTTATTGTTATTAAAGTAATTTTAGTGAGCCTAAGTTATTTAAGAGAATATCTACTAGCTGTGATGCTCGCTATCCTGTTTTATCCACTGTGGCTTTAACCTCTTCAACTATAATTTCTCCTAATATAAAGTTTTGCATGGCCAGGTATGGTGGCTCATGCCTGTAATCCTAGCACTGAGGCGGACGGATTGTCTGAGCTCAGGAGCTTTAGACCAGCCTGGGCAACAGGGTGAACGCCCTCTCTACCAAAAAATACAAAAATTATCTAGGTGTGGTGGCGTGTGCCTGTAGCCCCAGCTATCCAAGAGGCTGAGATATGAGAATGGGTTGAAACCGGGAGGCGGAGGCAGTAGTGAGCTGAGATCAGGCCACTGCACTCCAGCCTCGGGACAGAAGGAGACTGGTTCAAACAAACACACACACACGCAGAAGACAGTTTTGCAAGATGCTAACTCCCAAGTTTGGAGTAATTCTCTTTCTCTCTCTCCCTTCCTTCCTTCCTTCCTTCCTTTCCTTTCTTCTTTCCTTTCCTGCTTTCTTGTCTTAATTGTTGCCCAGGCTGGTCTTGAACTCCTGGCTTCAAGCAATCCTCCTGCCTTGACCTTCCAAAGTGCTGGGATTACAGATTACATGTGTGAGCCACTACATCCAACCTGGGATGGTTATTTTTCATTTAATATGTCAATATCTTAGGTGTTTCTGCAAGAGCAGCATCTTAGGTCTCTGCACTGTTGCACACTTGCAAGCCAGTGTCTTAGACGTTACCTAAAGTTCCGTGTCATTTGGAAGTCTGACACTCCCGTTTAGCCTTGCATCATCTGATCCCCTTAGTCATAAGCACTGGCATTAATGTTGAGGTTAGGCACTTGTTAAAGGAAAGTCAGATTTTTCTTTTCACGTAGATCCACTGAAATCTCCCAATACTGTGTTTATCAAAACTAAAAGTCTCCTAGAATCGGGACTCATCCAGACAGCATGATTTAGGCCCAAACATAATACTGAAGGGGGAAGGAAGGATGGTTAGCGGTTAGAACCACTTACTGAGAATAGAATCGCTTATGTTTATTCTCAGCTCAGCCAACAGCTTCCCTGGCAACCCAAAGTGCCACAGCTGGGGCTCAGCTTCCTCATGGGCAGTTTTCCTGGTGATAAAATCGGAATAGTCTGTGTCCTTACAGCCAGAGGTAAGAGTGCTTGTGTTTTTTTTTAAGTGGCCCCAATTGTAACAGTTGGGTGTGCCTTGTTTTTTATTAATAATAAACTTTTTATTTTGTTTTCTTTTTTCTTTTCTTTTTTTTTCAAAACAGAGTTTCACTTTTATTGCCCTGGCTGGAATGCAATGGTGCGATCTCTGCTCACTGCAACTTCCACCTCCTGGGTTCAAGTGATTCACCTGCCTCTGATTCCCAAGTAGCTAGGATTACAAGCATGTGCCACCACACCCGGCTAATTTTGTATTTTTAGTGGAGACGGGGTTTCTTCATGTTGGTCAGGTTGGTCTTGAACGCCCAACCTCAGGTGATCTGCCCACCTTGGCCTCCCAAAGTACTGGGATTACAGGTATGAGCCACCGCGCCTGGCTATTTGATTTTATTTTTTGAGGCAGGGTCTTTCTTTGTCACCCAAGCTGGAGTGCAGTGGCATGAACATGGCTCACTTCAGCCATGACCTCCCAGCCTCAAGCCATCCTCCTACCTCAGCCTCCTGAGTAGTTGGGACTACGTAGGTGTGCTTCCACACCCAGCAAATTTTTGTATTTTTTGTGGAGACAGGGTTTCACCATGCTTCCCAGGCTGGTCTTGAATTCCTGAGCTCTAGCAATCCTTTCACCTCAGCCTCTCAACTTGCGGGGATTACAGGTGTGAGCCACCATACCCCGACATTTTAATAATTTTTGCTGCATAGATCTATTTAAAAGAAGTCTAGTTTTAACCTATTTGATTTGAATTCATCTTTATTTTTTATTTTTATTTTTTTTTTAAAGACGGGGTTTCACCATGTTGGTAGGCTGGTCTTGAACTCCTGACCTCAGGTGATCCGCCCGCCTTGGCCTCCCAAAGTGCTTGGATTACAGGCGTGAGCCACCGCGCCCGGCCGAATTCATACTTTAAATAAAGCTCTTTTATGTGTTTTTTCAGATAGAAGACATTTTGTTACATTAAGAATATCATGCTGGCTGGGCACTGTGGCTCGCGCCTTGTAATCCTAGCAATTTGGGAGGCTGAGGCAGGTGGATCATTTGAGGTTAGAATTTGAGAACAGCCTGGCCAACATGGTGAAACCTCGTCTCTACTAAAAATATACAAGTAGCTAGGCGTCGTGGCCCACGCCTGCAATTCCAGCTACTCGGGAGGATGAGGCAGGAGAAATGCGGGAGGCAGAGGTTGCAGTGAGCCAAGATTGTGACACCGCACTCCAGCCTGGACAACAGAGTGAGACTCCATCTCAAAAAAAAAAAAAAAAAAAAAAGAACAAAAAAAGAATATCATGCTGAAGCAATTTGCAGAGATTTTTTTAAACCCATATTTAACATCCCAAGTTAGTGAGGGTGTAGACAAACAGACGTTTCTTTGGCAGTCTGGGGTAAGGAAAGAGGGAAATTGGGGAAAATTTTGGCAGTTCATATCCAAAGCCTTAAAATGTGCCATCCGAATCCATCAGTTCTACCTTTAGAAATTCATATGAGAAGACCAGGCACAGTGGCTCACACCCGTAATCCCAGCACTTTGGGAGGCCGAGGCGGGCAGATCACCTGAGGTTGGGAGTTTGAGACCATCCTGACCAACCCCATCTCTACTAAAAATACAAAATTAGCTGGGCATGGTGGAGCATGCCTGTAGTCCTAGCTACTCAGGAGGCTGAGGCAGGAGAATCATTTGAACCCGGGAGGCAGAGGTTGCAGTGAGCAGAGATTGTTCCATTGCACTCCAGCCTGGGCAACAAGAGCGAGACAAGGAAGGGAGGAAGGGAGAAAGGAAGGGAGGGAGGGAGGGAGGGAAAAGAAAGATGGAGTCTCACCCTGTCTCCCAGAAGGAAGGGAGGAAGGGAGGGAGGGGGAAAAGAAAGACGGTGTCTCACCCTGTCTCCCAGAAGGAAGGAAGGAAGGGAGGCAGGGAGGGAGGGAGGGGAAAAGAAAGATGGAGTCTCACCCTGTCTCCCAGGCTGGAGTGCATTGGTTCACTGTAACCTCTGCCTCCCACGTTCTAGCAATTCTGCTTCCTCAGCCTCCCGAGTAGCTGGGATTACAGGCATATGCCACCATGCCCGGCTAAATTTTGTATTTTTAGTAGAGATGGTATTTTACCATGTTGTCCATGCTAGTCTTGAACTCCTGACCTCAGGTGATCCACCCACCTCGGCCTCCCAAGGTGCTGGGATTACAGGCGTGAGCCACCACGCCTGGCCAAAATACAGTTTTGGACAATGAGTTTTCATGAGTTTCTGGGTTAGTGAACACATCTCACTGCTGGGAGAGCTGCACACCTGGAGGGTCATGGAAGCTCCAAGCCCCTTTCCCCTACCTTGACCAGTAATAGTAAGTACAGTGTTTTCCTGAGTTCTATGAGCTGTTCTAGCAAATTATTGAACCTAATGAGGGGTTTTTGGGAACCCCCAATTTATGTCTGGTCGATCAGAAGTATGAATGTCCCAGACTTGATATTGGCATCTAAAGTGGGGCAGCCTTGGATGAAGCCCTCCACCTGTGGGGTTTGATGTGAACCCTGGGCAGCATCAGAATTGTATTATGTTGCATTGCTGGACACCCAGTAGGTATCTGGAGAGTTGGAGGATTGGTTGTTGGTATGGAAAAAGCCCATCAGTTCGGTTTGAAACCTCTTTGTGCCTTAACTCTACCTTTATATATATATATTTTGTTTGTTTGCTTGTTTTTTGAGATAGAGTCTCACTCTGTTGCCCAGGCTGGAGTGCAGTAGTGCAATCTCGGCTCACTGCAACCTCTGCCTCCTGGGTTCAAGCAATTCTCCTGCCTCAGCCTCTGAAAGAGCTGGCCCTACAGGTGCACACCACCACACCCGGCTAATTTTTGTATTTTTAGTAGAGATGGTGTTTTACCATGTTGGCTAGGCTGGTCTGGAACTCCTGACCTCAAGCAATCCACCCTCCTTGGCCTCCCAAAGTGCTGAGATTACAGATATGAGCCCGAGTCAACTTTCTTGATTGTCGTGTTCACGTCTCCACCCTGGGAGGAGCTATAGCTTGTGACCATCACATGCGGCCTATGTGTTGTCATGATTACTTAACTGTGGCACTGAGACCCCTTCCTCTATGTGGAATGATGCACCATCTCCCCTCTCTGTCACCCCATAAAACCTTTCTGTCACTTCCCCGCAGAGAGACACTGCTTTGGAGAAGACTCCCAGTTATCCTCCTTACTTCTGCCAAGTAATAAAACTATTAGCTGGGCATGGTGGCTCATGCCTGTAATCTAGCACTCTGGGAGGCCCAGTGGGTGGATCACTTTAGGTCAGGAGTTGGAGTCCAGCCTGGCCAACATGGTGAAACCCCATCTCTACTAAAAGTACAAAAATGAGCCAGGCATGGTGGCATGGGCCTGTATCCCAGCTCCTCGGGAGGCTGAGGCAAGAGGATCGCTTGAACCCGGGAGGCAGAAGTTGCAGTGAGCCGAGACGGTGCCATAGCACTCCAGCCTGGGGAGACAGAGCTAGACTTTTTTCAAAAAAAAAAAAAATTATCTGCGCTTGGTGGCACATGCCTGTAGTCCTGGCCACTCTGGAGGTGAGTTAGGAGGATAGCTCGAGCCCAGGAGTTCAAGACAAGTCTGGACAACATGGCAAGACCTTGTTTCTATTAATTAAAACAACAACAACAACAAAAACCCTACATTCTTGTGGAGAGTCGTTTGTCACACACACAGGTGAATGAACCCTATTTTTTTCAGGTAATAATATAACATGTGGAATTATGTGTGTGAGTGTGTGGGGGTGCTTCCTGTTAAAATGTTGTAATTAATTTTGAAGCTTTTTTTTTTTCTGAGACGGAGTGTTGCTCTGTCACCCAGGCTGGTGCAGTGGCTCGGTCTCGGATAACGGCAACCTTCGCCTCCCAGGTTCAAGCGATTCTCATGCCTCAGCCTCCTGCATAGCTGGGATTACAGGCATGTGCCACCACACACAGCCAATTTTTATATTTTTAGTAGAGCCAGGGTTTCATCATGTTGGCCAGACTGGTCTTGAACTCCTAACCTCAGGTGATCCACCCACCTCGGCCTCCCAAAGTGGGAGGCTCCCCAGCTTTAACAGCAGGTAAGGATGCTCATCTCTGAATACTAGTGTCTGCATTCAGTCTCCTCCTTGCATATGTAATTGATATTCACACTGCCCAGTATCCAGTTGTCTTTTCCTTTTTCAGTATATGGAAATACCTTCCCAATGACTTTGAGTTAGGCAGGGCTACATGACTAGCTCTGGCCAATAGAATATGAATCATAAGTGGTGTGTCACTTCCCTTCTGAGGCTCCTGTAAGATTCTGCAGGCTTCATCTTGCTCGTCATAGAGGAGAACTTATATTGAAAGCATGGAGTCACAAGGTAGAAGTTGCCTGGATCCCTGAGTCACCACATGTCATCATGTGGAGGACAGAAGCCCTGGAGAGTCATCTGGACCCAGAGCCTGCTTTGCCTGAAAAAGAAATAAACTTTTTTGGTGTTTAGCCTATTATAAAAATATATATATATACATATATATTAAATATATATACATATATATGGATATATATTTTATATATACATATTTTAATATATATACATATATATGGATATATATTTAATATATGTGTGTGTATATATCCATATATCCATATATCATATATATATATATATATCCTCCCAAAGTGCTAGGATTACAAGCATAAGCCACAGTGCCCGGCCAATGCTTTTTTTTTTTTTTTTTTTTTTGAGGGAGTCTCTATGGCCCAGGCTGGAGTGCAGTGGTACAATCTTGGGTCACTGCAACCTCTGCCTCCTGGGTTCAAGCAATTCTGCTGTCTCAGCCTCCTGAGTAGCTGGGACTACAGGAGCATGCCACTACACCCGGCAAATTTTTTTTACTTTTAGTAGAGACGGGGTTTCACCATGTTAGCCAGGCTGTTCTCAAACTCCTAACCTCAGGTGATCCACCGCGTTGACCTCCCAAAGTGCTGAGATTACAGGTGTGAGCCACTGCACCTGGCCTCAAATTATTTTTCAAAGTGATTGTGTCATTTTAGATTCCCACCTGGACACTTTAAGATGGCGAGGAATGCTGGCAGTCACCCACTAAATACCAAAGATCACATCACTGTGACAACCCAACACCTACTCTGTTTACAAACGTCAGCTTGAATGGAACAGTGATGCCACAATGGGGAACCACTAGACCAGTGTTCCTTTTGTTTCTTCGGTAGGCAAGGGCAAATCCCATTTAGGAACCACGGGAGATGCAGGGAAGAAAAGATCTTTCCTCACCCATTGCTAGGTCCATGGCTGAGTCCCCATAATGAGAACAGATTAACACATACATTTAATATAAGTTTAATGTGAGATGAAAATCTTCAGAAATGAAGATCTAGAAACAGGAAAACCTGTTTTGTTTTGTGTTTTTTTTTTGATGGAATCTTGCTCTGTTGCCCAGGATGGAGTACAGTAGAACGATCTTGGCTCACTGCAACCTCCGCCTCCCGGTTTAAGCAATTCCCTGTCTCAGCCTCCTGAGTAGCTGAGATTACAGGCGTGCGCCACCATGCCTGGCTAATTTTTGTATTTTTGGTAGAGACGGTTTCACTATCTTGGCCAGGCTGGTCTTGAACTCCTAACCTTGTGGTCCACCTGCCTCAGCCTCCCAAAGTGCTGGGATTACAGGCGTGAGCCACCACTCCTGGCCTTTTTTTTTTTTTTTTCTTTTTGAGATGGAGTCTTGCTCTGTTGCCCAGGCTGGAGTGCAGTGGCACGATCTCGGCTCACTGCAACCTCTGCCTCCCAAGTTCAAGTGATTCTCCTGCCTCAGCCTCCCAAGTAGCTGGGACTACAGGCACGTGCCACCCTGCCCGACTAAGTTTTTGTATTTTCAGTAGAGACAGGGTTTCACTATGTTAGCCAGTATGGTCTCCATCTCCTGAACTCGTGATTCACCCGCCTTGGCCTCCCAAAGTGCCAGGATTATAGGCGTGAGCCACCACGCCTGGCCAATTTTTGTTGTACTTTTTGTAAAGACAAGGTTTCACCATGTTGTCCAGGCTAGTCTCAAACTCTTGACTCAGAGATCTACCCAGCTTGCCTTCCCAAAGTGTTAGGATTATAGGCGTTAGCCATCGCACCTGCCAGAAACCTGTGTATTTTATGCTTAGGTTGATGAAGAGTAGACATATGACCTAATGGGAATAAACTGGCTGGAAGTTGGCAAGGCCTGTTTGTCCAGGTTGTTCCCTGTGTCCCTGTGTCTTCAGAGATAAGGATGTTTCCTTCCTCTTGGTACAGGGTGAGTACCTCTAACAGGTCTTATGATCTGCTCTAGACAAGATGAAAGAATCCTTTTTGTGTTTTATGGCTTTATTGCTTGAAGGGAGAAGGCAAAGGGAAGGTCAGAGGGGAACTTCCTGCTTCTGCTGGGTTTTTTTTTCAAATGCCCAGGTATCATATTTTGGGGTAGCATGTCCTGAACCCCAACAAGGAGAACAGTTCATACTCAGAACTGAATTCATGGTAGCATACTTCGCAAGATGGCAACAACCATGAGATATAGCTGTTAGCAGTACATTTCAGCTTTGCCTCGTAGTCTGTGGTTTTCGGTTTCTGAAAAGACCCAAATGTTCCTTATTTAAAGAACCAAGGTTTAGATGCTGTGGGGGAATCACAAGGTGGTGGTTAGAGCCCAGTCAAGATGGCCCATTTGCTTTCTTTTCTTAACTTTCTCCCTGGCCCCAGAGCTCCTAGAGCCTCTCGGGATAAAAATAAGGGGGTGTTTGGTAATCCTGAGCTGAAAGGTGGTACTTAAGTCAAAGGCACACCTGAACACCGCTAATTTGCACTAATTACCTAGAACTGCCATGGATCTGCCAGAGGGGGAAAACGTCATTATGATGCAACCACAACCAGGCATTGCAGGACCTAACTAACCTCAAGCACGATTTTCATGGGTAGTGGTTATCAAACTGGAGACTGCATCAGAACACAATCCCCTGGAGGGTGTGTTACAACTGATTGCTGGGGCTTTTTTTTTTTTTTTTTTTTTGAAATGGAGTCTCCCTTTGTTGCCCAGGCTGGAGTACAGTGGCAGGATCTTGGCTCACTGCAAACTCTGCCTCCCAGGTTCAAGTGATTCTCCTGCCTCAGCCTCCTGAGTAGCTGGAATTCCAGGCGCCTGCCACTACGCCCTGCTAAATTTTGTATTTTTAGTAGACATGGGTTTCACTGTGGGGCCCAGGCTGGTCTTGAACTCCTGAGCTTGTGATCCACCTGCCTCGGCCTCCCAAAGGGCCAGGTTTACAGGCGTGAGCCACTGTGCCTGGCCCAGTTTATTTATTTTTTTTAAGAGATGTGGTCTCACTCTATTACCCAGCATGCCTCACTGCAGCTAGAACTCCTAGGCCCAAGCAACCCTCCTGCCTCAGCCTCCCAAGTAACTGGGCCTACCGGTGTGAGCCACCATGCCTGGCTACTTTTTTAAATTTTTTGTAGAGATAGGGGTGTCACTCAGACTGGTCTTGAACTCCTGGTCTCAACCAATCCTCCTGTCTTGGCCTCCCAAAGTGCTGGGATTACAGGTGTAAGCCGCTGTGCCTGGGCTATTTTTGCCATTTTAAAGTGGTAAATAAGTTGTCTGCCATTGCTCATGTCTATAATCCTAGCACTTCTGGAGGCCAAGGCAGGCGAATCACTTGAGCCCATGAGTTTGAGACCAGCCTTGGTGACATAGTGAGACCCCATCTCTACAAAAAATAATAAAATTAGCTGGGTGTGGTGGCAGGCACCTGTAGTCCCAGGTATGCGGAAGGCTGAGGCTGGAGGATCGCTTGAGCCTAGGTGGAGAAGGTAGCAGTAAGCCGAGAGTGCACTACTGCACTCCAGCATGGGCAACAGGAATGAGACCCTGTCTCAAAACAAAAACCAAAAAAACAACAACAAAAGTGATAAGTGTCCAGTTATAGCAGTGATTCTCAACTGGGGTGATTTTGTCACCCCAGAAGACATTTTTGGTTGTCATTACTGGCAGAAGCCGGGTGGGGGTGGGTATTACCAGCATCTAGTGGGTAGAAGCCAGGGACACTGCTAAACATCTTAGAATGCTGAGCCCAGCTCCCAACAACAAATAATTATTTTGGTCCAAAATATCCATAGTGCTGAGGTTGGGCAATTCTGAACTCTAGGGGTTCTACTTAAATAAAGTAGAACATTCATACAAGGAATAAATATGATGTAGTCATTGAGAAGAATGCTCCCTAAAACTTCTTTACATTTATATTTGTTTGTTTGTTTGTTTTATTTTTTTACTTATTCTGCTTATGTATATTTGTTTGTTTATAGAGATGGGATCTTGCTATGTTGCCCAGGCTGGTCTTGAACTCCTGGGCTCAAGTGATCCTCTCACCTTGGACCCCACAAAGTGTTGGGATTACAGGCACAAGCCACTGCACCCAGTTAAGACCTTTCTTAGAACTTAGGGAAATGTTCATGAGATGATGTGGGAAATAAAAGGGTAAAGGAGTCTATTCAACACATCAGCTGTTTTGATTTTTTTCCCTACTTTATATCACTATTTACGATGATCTTTTGTATCTTTCTCTTTTTTTTTTTTTTTTTTTTTAAGACAGAGTCTCACTCTGTCACCAGGCACCAGGCTGGAGTGCAGTGGCGCGATCTCAGCTCACTGCAACCTCTGCCTCCTGGTTTCAAGCAATTCTCCTGCCTCAGCCTCCTGAGTAGCTGGGACTACAGGCGCGTGCACCACACCCAGCTAATTTTTGTATTTTTAGTAGAGACGGGGTTTCACCATGTTGGCCAGGATGGTCTTGCTCTCTTGACCTCGTGATCCGCCCGCCTTGACCTCCCAAAGTGCTGGGATTACAGGCATGAGATACCGCGCCTGGCCTATGGTCTTTTGTTTCTATGTTTACTTATGTATCATCTATCTTCCTTTACTAGGATGAAGCTCCTGGCATACTGTAGGGGAGAGTGAAATAGTTGGTGGACACATGACAGGGTAAACCCAATGATAATAAAATCAGTGATGTGCTGGTAAATGTCTAACAACTGACTTGGTGCAAAGAAAATCCCTGATTTATAGCATAGCATTTGCCCATTTCCATGATGTAAATATTCCGAGCATGGCTAATTTCAAGCTACCTTGCGATGTCACTGAAGGAGGAGCAGAATAGAGACATGCACAGCTGCCTATCTAAGCCCATGGGAGCTGGTACTAGCACAGCACTGGAAATACTTACGTTAATATAAAAGACTGGAAGGCGGCCAGGCACAGTGGCTCACGCCTGTAATCCCAGAAGGCTGAGAGGTCAAGGCGGGTGGATCACCTGAGGCAGGAGTTCAATACCATCCTGGCCAACATGGTGAAACCCTGTCTCTACTAAAAGTACAAAAATTAGCCAGGCATGGTGGCACACGCCTGTAGTCCCAGCTACTCAGGAGGCTGAGGCATTAGAATCCCTTGAACCCGGGAGGTGGAGGTTGCAGTGAGCTGAGACTGTGGCTCTGCACTCCGCACTGCAGCCTGGGAGACAGAGTGAGACTCTGTCTCAAAAAAAGAAAACTAAAAAAAGGAAACCACTGGATTGGGCAAGGTGACTCATGCCTATAATCCCAGCACTTTGGACGGCCAAGACAGGAGAATGGCTTGAGGCCAGGAGTTTAAGTCCAGCCTGGGTAACATAGGGAGACCTCATATCTACAGAAAATTAAAACAAAAATTAGCTGGGTATAGTGGTGCTAATCTGTCATCCCAGCCACTCTGGAGCCCAAGGCAGAAGGATTGCTTGAACCCAAGGGTTCAAGGCTGCAGTGAGCTCTGATTACTCCACTTCACTACAGCCTGGGTGACAGAGTGAGACCTTGTCTCAAAAATAAATAAGTAAATTGAATTAATTAATAAACACAGACTCCTAGACCTCCAGAACCAAATCTGTATTTGAATACGAGGGCCTGTGTTACTGCTGGTTTTGGATGCAGGTTGTGGTCAGTGTGGCTGAATCATATAGATGTCTTGGCTTGTCAAGAAACTGATCCTTGGCTGGGCGCAGTGGCTCACGCCTGTAATCCCAATACTTTGGAGGCCTAGGCAGGCAGATCATGAGGTCAAGAGATCCAGACCATCCTGGCCAACATGGTGAAACTCCGTCCCTACTAAAAAAAAAAAAAAAATTGACCGGGCATGGTGGCTCAGGCCTGTAATCCAAGCACTTTGGGAAGCCAAGGTGGGCGGATCACCTGAGGTCGGGAGTTCAAGACCAGCCTGACCAACATGGTGAAACCCCATCTTAAAAAAAAAAAAAAAATTAGTTGGGGGGGGGTGATGTGCACCTGTAGTACTAGGTACTCGGGAGGCTGAGGCAGGAGAATCTTGTGAGACGGAGGTTGCAGTGAGTCAAGATCGCACCACTGCACTCCAGTCTGACAAGAGAGCAAGACTTCATATCTTTTTTTTTTTTTTTTTTTTTTTAAGACAGGGTTTCACCATGTTGGTCAGGCTGGTCTTGAACTCCCAACCTCAGGTGATCCACCTGCCTTGGCCTCCAAAGTGCTGGGAGCCACCATGCCCAGCCCGACTTCATCTCAAAAAAAAAAAAAATAAAGCTGAAGTGGTGGCTCACACTTGTAATCCCAGCACTTTGGGAGGCCAAGGCAGGCGGAACACCTGAGGTCCGGAGTTCAAGACCAGACTGACCAGCATGGAGAAGCCCCGTCTGTACTAAAAATACAAAATTAGCTGGGCTTGGCATGGTGGTGCATGCCTGTTATCCCAGCTACTTGGGAGGCTGAAGCTGGAGAATTGCTTGAACCTGGGAGGAGGTGGAGGTTTCGGTGAGCCAAGATTGTGCCGTTGCACTCCAGCCTGGGTGACAGAGCAAGACTATGTCTCAAAAAAATAAAAAGAAATTGCCAGGCTAGGTGACTGAAGCCTGTAATCCCAGCACTTTGGGAGACTGAGGCAGGCGGATCACAAGGTCAAGAGATCAGGACCATCCTGGCCAACATGGTGAAACCGGGTCTCTACTAAAAAAATAAAAAGGAATTAAAAAAAAAATGCAGACTCCCAGACCTCCAGAACCAAAGTCTGTATTTGAATACAAGGGCCTGTGTTACTGCTATTTTGGACGCAGGTCGTGTTCAGATAGCGTGGCTCTATCACATAGATGTTTGGCTCATCAAGCTGATCCTCATGTGATGCCAGCGTTGACCCATGAATCTGAATTTTCAGAGCCATGCCACTATTACAACACAGTTTCAGAAAAATCAGGGAACCATTTAGTCATCAGAAGCAGGAGACCTGAGACACAGTCTACAGGAGGCACCTTCCTCCATGACACTGTCATCGGGCTGAATGAAGCACGTCTCCAGCCCAGGCTCTGCCTCCAATCCAGGCTCAGAGAACCACCCACAGAGTGGCTACAAGTTGGGGAAGGCCACAGGCAGTCTTTCTGAAAATGCATTTAATTGCCTGTGATTCAACCTTCAGACAGCAGTCAGGATGAGCCATCACAGTCTTATCCTGAGTATTATCTGTATAACTGGCAGCAACTTGCAGCTACGGTTCTAGGCTGAGGACCAGCGTTAGAAGGAACACAAGGCTGTAATGGAGAAAAGGTGCATAAACACAGTGGGTAAAAGCAAAACAAAAGCAAAAACGAGGAACAACCATAGATCTCCTCAAACTAAGAAACATCACATGTATTGAGAAATCTGCAAATTACCATGAACTTGTCAATGAATTGAATCAAACTCTGTAAAATATGATTGGCCATGGCCCGTGACACAGCCCTCGGGAGGTCCTGAGAACATATGCCCAAGGTGGTTGGGCTGCAGCTTAGTTTTATATATTTTAGGGAGGCGAGAGACATCAGTCAAATACATTTAAGGAATACATTGGTTTGTTCCAGAAAGGTGGACAACTTGAAGTCAGGGGCGGTGTAAGGGCTTCCAGGGGTATAGGGTAAATTTAAACATTTTCTGATTGACAGTTGGTTGAGTTTTGCCCAAGGACGTGGGATCAACAAAAGGAAATATTCAGGTTAAGATAAGATTGTTGGCTGGGGGTGTGGCTTACATCTGTAATCCCAGCACTTTGGGAGGCCAAGACAGGCAGATTATCTGAGGTCAGGAGTTTGAGACCAGCCTGGCCAACATGGTGAAACCCTATCTCTACTGAAAATACAAAAATTAGCCAGGCATGGTGGTGTGCACCTGTAATCCCAGCTACTTGGGAGGCTGAAGAGGGAGGATTGTTTGAACCTTGCAGGCGGAGGTTGCAGTGAGCTGAGATGGCGCCATTGCACTCCAGCCTGTGCAATGGAGTAAGACTCCATTTAAAAAATAATAATAAATAAATAAAAATAAATTGTGAAGACATAGCAGCTGCCCTTAGAAACAACAGATGCACATGTTTCCTACTCAGACCCTTTAAAAGGTTCTAGACTCTCACTTAATCTATTCAGAATTGGAGGTGCCTGAAAGTAAAATGTCTTGCTACATTAATAGGGATTCTTTACAGATGTGAATTGTCTCCCCTACAAAGGAAGAGTTTCAGGGCCATTTCAAAATGTGACAAAGAAACATGTTTTGGGGGTAAAATATTTTTTTCCCCACTCCCTCTTCCCCAGGGGGTAAAATATTTTTTTTTATTATTTTTGAGATGGAGTCTTGCTCTGCCACTAGGCTGGAACACAGTGGCGCAGTCTCGGCTCACTGCAACCTCTGCCTCCTGGGTTCAAGCAATTCTTCCACCTCAGCCTCCCAAGTAGCTGGGACTACAGGTAGCATGCCAAACGCCTGGCTAATTTTTGTATTTTTAGTAAAGACAGGGTTTCACCATGTTGGCCGGGATGGTCTCGATCTCTTGACCTCGTGATCCACCTGCCTCGGCCTCCCAAAGTGCTGGGATTACAGGCATGAGCCACCGCGCCCAGCCTGGGGGTAAAATACTTCTGATTTTCTTCCTTGTCTTGTCATGTTATGCCAGAGTCAGGATGGAAAGTAAGTCAAGATATATATAGGGTTAAATAAAACCCATCTGATGAGAATTTATGGTTTGTAGGGCATGACTCCCCAGACCCCTTAGATAGGAATTTGGGCAAGATAAAAAAAATTCAGAATTTAGTTCTCAAATTTTACAAACTATAAGGATGAATGAATTGTGTTTAGTTCGTACAGAGACCTGACCACAGTTGCTTATCGTTAAAAACATGCGCTTTGAATGAAGAGACTCCCCAAACAGGCTTTGTGTAAGCAACATGGCTATTTATTCACCTGGGTACAGGTGGGCTAAGGCTGAAAAGGGCGTTAGCGAAGGGCTGTGGGATAGGAGTTGGTTTTATAGGTTTGGGGTGGGCAGTGGAAAGTTACAGAGGAAGATCAGTTACAGTGGTGGGGGTAGGGGCAAGGAGTATACATTACCATAAGTATAGTTACAATGGCCGGTGGGGTAAGACGCAAGAGTAGTTAAGATGGCAGGGTGGGGGTGAGGAGTATTCACATTATAATAAGAACAGTTAAGATGGCAGGGTGGTCCATACAGGTGAATCAAGATATTTAAGATAAAAACAAAAAAAAGATGGCAGGGTGGGGTAAGCCATCTTAACTGGGGAGAAGAAGCTCCGCTGGTGATTAGGGATAATGGCCAATGTGGAGGGTGGGGGTGATCAGCCAAGGTAAGCAGGACTTCAGACTTTCTGGGTCCAGGCTTGCACGTGGAGGCCTGACGCTTATATAAACTGAGTTTTATTTTTCACTACTTGAAAAAAAAACACAGTCCAGGGGATGTTGACAAATTCATCAGGCACTTCCTCCTTTTCTTCTCCACCATTCTTAGCACATGACTTCCTTTCTTAAGGTTACTTCATGGTCAAAGATGGCTGCTGCAGCCCTCAGTGTTTTGCTTGTGTTCTGGGAGGCAGGAAGAAGGAAGTAGCAAGAGCCAGAGGGCAAGCTAAGTTATTTCCCTTTAAATAGCTTTCCTGGAAGCCCCACCCAATGACTTCCTCTTATTATTTCATCATCCTCCCTTAGCTGCAAGGGAGGCTGGGGAAATGTAGTCCTTAAGATGGACACATTGCTCACTTCAATAAAATTCAGGCTCTGCTAGCAAAGAATAATGGGGGGAATGGATATTAGGAAGGAAGCTAGTGGACTCCATTATGTATATGTTAGATATAGTGAACCCCAAGTTTCAACGAATCAGTATTTCAGTATGTTCAGCTCTCTTACTCTTTAATTCTCTATTTCAAAGTAAACAACCTTCTCTACTGGTTCTAATCAGCATTTCACATCTGTTCCCCCGCCCCAGCTTCATCCTGACTCATCCCGGTCTCCTGCTTCAGTCACCTGCTCCAGTCACCTCCTCCGGTCACCTTCTTTGCCCTAGGTCACCCCTGGCTACCTGCTCTGACCTGCCCATAACCATCCTTCCTGCCAAACCACCCAGCCTGACACTCCAGCTCAGACCCCTGCTCTCTTTAAAATAATCAATCAGGATTAGTCTAGCTTGTGCAGTCTAACCCTAGCTGATAGGGGGAACGACACAGCAGTAGGCGTGACCCCCATCAGGCATAAGTACCCCTTCCCATCCTTGTCCAGGCATGCGGCCACCATTGCTTTATCCGTGAGCCACACCCTTCTATAGAAGTAAACCTTCGGTTGGGCGTGGTGGCTCACGCCTGTAATCCAAGCACTTTGGGAGGCCAAGGCGGGCGGATCACCTGAGATTGGGAGTTCAAGACCAGCCTGACCAACATGGTGAAACCCCATCTGAAAAAAATAAAAATAAAAAAGAAGTAAACCTTCTTGCTGAGAGGATTTATCTTCGTGTGCTATTTCTTTTGC
Organism: Ateles fusciceps; assembly: GCA_036589455.1. Taxonomy (NCBI): domain Eukaryota; kingdom Metazoa; phylum Chordata; class Mammalia; order Primates; family Atelidae; genus Ateles; species Ateles fusciceps. The sequence goes on from JAZHEH010000903.1 coordinate 1,625,358, forward strand.
AGCATCAAAATTTTACTTATAACATATATATTATCTCATTACATGCTCACTTTTGAGACACCCTTGAAAAAATCTAGTCTTTCCTCCACTAGGAAAATTTACCATTCTCCATTAGGTTAAAAATTTAAGGAAAAAAACTAAATAAAACAAATTTTTGAAACATTTTTTATAGAGGTGAGGTCTTATCATGTTGCCCAGGCTGGTCTTGAACTCTTGGGCTCAAGTGATCTTCAGGCCTTGACCTCCCAAAGTGGCGGGATTATAGGCATGAGCCACCATGTCTGGCCTACCTGACACTTCTGGGTAAAAGTGTTTCTGTCTCATAGAGAAGAGATTAGCAGTATTTTCTATTGCTTTTTTTAAAACAGGTAGAATTTGCTTGCCCAAGGTAAGCTGCATTTCATAACAAGGGGAGGAGAACATATAAGCCTTTTGTTTTCTGGTAAAAAAAAAAAAAACTCTTTAAAATTTAACTTTGTTTGCTATCTGTGTTTTTATTTAAAACAAGAGTTTAGGGCCTAGCATGGTGGCTCACACATGTAATCTTAGCACTTTGGGAGACCAAGGTCAGAGGATTGCTTGAGCCTAGGAGTTGGAGACCAGCCTGGGCAACACAGTGCAACCCCATCTCTATAAAAGAAAACAAGACCAGGCACAGTGGCTCATGCCCAAAGTAATTCCAGCTCTTTGGGAGGCTGAGGTGGGCAGATTCCCTCAGATCAGCAGTTCAAGACCAGCCTGGCCAACATGGTGAAACCCCATTTCTACTAAAAGTACAAAAAAATTAGCCGGGCGCGGTGGCTCACGCCTGTAATCCCAGCACTTTGGGAGGCCGAGGCGGGCGGATCACGAGGTCAAGAGATCGAGACCGTCCTGGTCAACATGGTGAAACCCCGTCTCTACTAAAAATACAAAAAAATTAGCTGGGCGTGGTGGCGCGCGCCTGTAGTCCGAGCTACTCGGGAGGCTGAGGCAGGAGAATGCTTGAACCCGGGCAGGCGGAGGTTGCAGTGAGCCGAGGTCGCGCCACTGCACTCCAGCCTGGCGCCTGGTGACTGAGTGAGACTCTGTCTCAAAAAAAAAAAAAAAAAAAAAAAAATTAGCCAGGCAGGATGGTATATGCCTGTAATCCCAGCTACTCGGAAGGCTGAGGCAGGAGAATCACTAGAACCCAGAAGGCGGAGGTTACAGTAAGATTGTGCCACTGCACTAAAGCCTGGACAACAGAGCAGGACTCAGTCTTAAAAAACATATAAATAAATAAAAATAAAATAAAAAAGTCATTAAAAAACAAATCAATACACAAAAATTAGCCAGGCGTGGTGGCGTGCACCTGTGGTCCCAGCTACTCAGGAGGCTGAGACAGGAGAATCACTTGAACCTGGGAGGTGGAGGTTGCAGTGAGCCGAGATTGTGCCACTGCACCCCAGCTTGGTGATAAAGTGAGACTCTGTCTCAAAACCCCCCCCCAAAAACAAAACAAAAAAAAAATCAAATAAATAAAACAAGAGTTTAGAGAAACAAGTCCCATCAGTTGAACAAATGAAGTGAGTTGTGACTGGATTGAGTTATGAGCTTGCCATTTCTGCCCCAGGAGAGAGATTTAAAGAGCGGCCCGGCTCTCCCCATACTCCTCCCCTCCCCCACTCGCCGTGCTAGAACAGTCATCTCAGTATCCCTGTAAAGATGGCCATGGAAGGCCGGGCGTGGTGGCTCACGCCTGTAATCCAAGCACTTTGGAGGCCAAGGCGGGTGGATCACCTGAGGTCGGGAGTTCAAGACCAGCCTGACCAACACGGTGAAACCCCGTCTAATAAAAAAAAAAAAAGATGGCCATGGAATGTGAGTTGTGCATGTTCTATGTCCACTCTCACCTTCAGGCAAGCCATATCACCTCTGGAGTCTAAGACTGCAAGAACAAAGAATCCCACCTTTAGTACAGAGCTGAATGCACATGGGTAAGATCTAGATGTGGTAGTTGTAAAATAAGTTACCCAATTCTTTTGTTATATTTTATTTTTTAGGGCAGAGTTTTTTTTCTTTTTTTTTTTTTTTTTTTTTTTGAGACAGAGTTTCGCTCTTGTTACCCAGGCTGGAGTGCAATGGCGCGATCTCGGCTCACCACAACCTCCACCTCCTGGGTTCAAGCAATTCTCCTGCCTCAGCCTCCCGAGTAACTGGGACTACAGGCGTGTGCCACCATGCCCGGCTAATTTTTGTATTTTTAGTAGAGACGGGGTTTCACCATGTTGACCAGGATGGTCTCAATCTCTTGACCTTGTGATCCATCAGCTTGGCCTCCCAAAATGCTGGGATTACAGGCGTGAGCCACTGCGCCCGGCCTGAGGCAGAGTCTTACTCTGTCTCCATCATCCAGACTGGAGTGCAATGGCACAATCTTGGCTCACTGCAACCTCCATCTCCTGGGTTCAAGCGATTCTCCTGCCATAGCTGCCCAAGTAGCTGGGATTACAGGTGCCACCATCACAACCAGCTAATTTTTGTATTTTCAGTAGAGATGGGGTTTCACCATGTTAGCCAGGCTGGTCTCGAACTCCTGACCTTAGGTAATCCACCCACCTCGGCCTCTCAAAGTGCTGGGATTTCAGGTGTGAGCCACTGCACCCAGCCAGGTTTCCCAATTATGTCACAGTCCTACCTTCAAAAGGTGGAGTCTGGCTGGTGCGGTGGTTCACGGCTATAATCCCAGCACTTTGGAAGGCTGAGGCAGGCGAATCACTCAAGGTCAGGAGTTCGACACCAACCTGGCCAACGTGGAGAAACCTCGAATCTACTGAACGTCAAAAATTAGTCAGGCATGGTGGCAGGTACCTATAATCTCAGTTACTTGGGAGGCTGAGGCAGGGAAAATCTTTTGAACCTGGGAGGCAGAAGTTGCAGTGAGCCACAGAGTGAGACTCAGTCTCAAAAAAAAAAAAAAAAAGAAATTTGATCCTCAATGTGGCAGTATTGGGAGGTGGAGCCAACTAACAGATGTTGGGTTAGAGGGTCAGATCCTTCATGAATGGCTTGGTGCTGTTTCTGCGGTAGTAAGGACTGAATTGATTTCTGTGGGAATGGATTAGTCCCTGTGAAAGTAGGTTGTTATGAAGCCAAGAAACCTCTCAGGTTTTCCTCTCCTCACATGTATCCACTTCCCTTTTGACCTTCTCTGAAATGTGACACAGCACAGAAGCCCTCTCCAGAGGCCAGGGCCATTCCCTTGACCTTCTCAGCCTATAGGACCATGAGCTAAATAACCACTTTTCTTTTTTAATTTTTAATTTTATTTTTTTAAAGATGGGGTTTCACCATGATGGCCAGGCTGGTCTTGAACTCCTGACCTCAGGTGATCCACCCACCTCGGCCTCCCAAAGTGCTAGGATTACAAGTGTGAGCCACTGTGCCTGGCCATTAACCACTTTTCTTTTTTTTTTTTTTTTTTTTGAGACAGAATCTCGCTCTGTCACCAGGCGAGAATACAGTGGTACAATCTGGGCTCACTGCAACCTCTGCCTCCCAGGTTCAAGCTATTCTCCTGCCTCAGCCTCCCGAGGAGCTGGGACTACAGGTGCTTGTCACCATGCCCAACTAATTTTTGTATTTTTAGTAGAAATGGGGTTTCACCATGTTGGCCAGGATGGTCTCAATCTCCTGACCTTGTGATCTGCCTGTCTCGGCCTCTCAAAGTGCTGGGATTACAGGTGTAAGCCACCATGCCCGGCCAGCTGCCTTTCTTTATACATTACCAAGTCTCAGGTATTCTTTATAACAATACAACATGGACTAAGACAATTACTAAATATTATCTGAGAGGAAATAAATGGAGAGAGATACTCTTTGGTTGGTTTCTGTCTCTAGGTTTCTTGAAGCTTCTCATTTGTAATTAAAATAATCAGGGGCCAGGCATGGTGGCTTATGCCTGTAATCCCAGCACTCTGGCAGGCCAAAGTGGGCAGATCAGTTGAGGTCAGGAGTTTGAGACCAGCCTGGCCAACATGGTGAAATGCTGTCTCTACTAAAAAGACAAAAAGAAAAAAGAAGGTAGCCTGGCATGGTGGTGCACACTTGTAATCCCAGCTACTTGAGAGGCTGAGGCAAGAGGACTGCTTAACCCAGGAGGTGAAGGTTTCAGTGAGCTGAGATTGCCACCACTGCACTCCAGCCTGAGTGACAGAGCAAGACTCTGTCTCAAAAACAAAACAAAACAAATAAAATGAAATAAAAGCATCAAGAGCATGGCCTAGGCTAGAGAAAAAAAGTCACACTTGATTCTGGCACGTCTGAAACCAGCCTTAACAACCCCATGATGTGTTTATCACATGGGTACTGCACTTGGTAGGCAGCAAACAAACCACAGGTCTTTCAAAAATAGAAACCCCAGATCCCCATACCTGGAGATGATTCTGTTCCAGAGCTCTGACTGGGGCCCAGAGACCCCAGTTTTTTTTTGAGACGTGTTATAAGTAAAATTTTTGGTGCCACAAAAGAAGTAGCAGTTGAATATAAATTTCCTCAGCAAGGCAATTTACTTCTGTAGAAGGATGTGGCTCTCAGATGGAGCAATGGCAAGCACACATTTGGACAAGGGAGGGAAAGGGGTACTTATCCCTGACGCAGGTCACCCCTACTGCTGTGTTATTCCCCTATTGGCTAGTGTTAGATGGCACAGTCTAGACCAGTTCTGATTGGCTATTTTAAAGGGAGCAGTGGTAGGAGCCAGGTGGGTAGTTTGGTGGGAAGGAAGTTTACGGACAGGTCAAAGGAGGTAGCCAGGGATCAAAGCAGGTGACCGGAGCAGGTGACTGGAGCAGGTGACCGGGATGAGGCAGGTTGGAGCAGAGGACCAGGGGAACAGATGTGAACTACTGATTAAAACTGATGGAAAGGTTGTTTACTGAAACTACAAGAAAGTTAAACTTTAAAATGGAGAATTAAAAAATAAGATAACTGAACATACTGAGACACTGATTCTTTGAAGAGAAACTTGGGGTTTACTATATCTAACAGACAGAGTCTCACTCTGTCGCCCAGGCTGGAGTGCAGTGGCTTGATCTCCACTCACTGCAACCTCCTCCCCTCCAGGAGACTCAAAGGAGTCTCCTGCCTCAGCCTCCCGAGTAGCTGGAATTACAGGCACCTGCCACCTGCCTGGCTAATTTTTGTATTTTTAGTAGAGACGGGGTTTCACCATGTTGGCCAGGCTGGTCTCGAACCCCTGACCTCAGGTGATCTGCCCAACTTGGCCTCCCAAAGTGCTAGGATTACAGGTGAGAGCCACCATGCCCACACACACTTACTGTATTCTGCAGCCACTTCTAGATCACTTTGGAGCCCATTCTTTTGACTTTGGAAGAGTTCCCTAGAGGAAGGCATTCTGCTCAGCCTCAGGTTCACGTCATACTCGTGGCTTGCTGAGAGATCTGACTGCCGACTAGGAATATGAGACTTCTCCGTGACAATGGTTGGATTTGTTCCTCTCTAAGTGGCCTTCTCCCAAAGTCGTCCCCTTCCTGCTTTCCTTGCCTTCTTGGGATGGACTGCCTGAGCTTTCATTCTGGTCCTCGCTTCCACAAGCTGTGAGTTTTTTGTTTTTGTTTTTTTTATTTTTATTTTTATTTATTTATTTTTTTTTTAGAGACGGGGTTTCACCACATTGGCTAGGCAGATTTTTTCGCGAACTCCTGACCTCTGGTGATCCACCTGCCTTGGCCTCCCAAAGTGCTGGGATTACAGGTGTGAGCCACCACGCCAGGACTGGCTGTGGAGTTTTGCTTGAGTATTTACCCCCCTCTAAGCCTCAGTCTCTTCATCTGTAACGGTAACAATTGACAGTAACTGTGCTACTAGTCAGGTGTGAAGAAAAACGAGATAATGTGGCGAGATCATGGTTTCTCATGCTCAGCACTGCCGACATGTTGGACCAGATCATTCTTTGTTGTGGGGGGCTGTTCTGTACATTGTTGGATGTTTGGCAGCCTCCCTCCCTGGCTTCTACCCACCAGATGTGGTAGCGACCCCCAATCCCCAAGTTACGGCAACCAAAATGTCTCCAGAGATTCTTTCTTTTTTTTTTTTTTTGGAGACAGAGTTTTGCAGTCTTGGCTCACTGGAGTGCAGTGGTGCAATCTTGGCTCACTGTAACCTCCACCTCTCAGGTTCAAGCAATTCTCCTGCCTCAGCCTCTAGAGTAGATGGAATTACAGGCATGTACCACCACACCCAGCTAATTTTGTATTTTTAATAGAGACGGGGTTTCTCCATGTTGGTCAGGCTGGTCTTGAACTCACATCTGACCACCTCGGACTCTCAAAGTGCTGGGACTACAGGCATGAGCCACTGTGCCCAGCCTTCCGGAAATTTTTGTGTTTTTGGTAGAGACTGGGTTTCACCATGTTTGCCAGGCTGGTCTTGAACTCCTGGCCTCAAGTGGTCCATCCGCCTCGGTCTCCCAAAGTGCTGGGATTACAGGCATGAGGCATTTCACCCAGCTCATACATTTTTTGAAATGTATGTGAAATAGTTAATTTCATGTTATGTGCATTTTACCTCAATTTAAAAAACTATGTGATGATAAGCAGCAGAAGACAAAATAGATAAATTGCACTGCATGAAAATTAAAAACTTTTTTTTTTTTTTTAATAGAGATGGGGTGTCACCATGTTGGCCAAGCTAGTCTCGAACTTCTGACCTCAGGTGATCCACCCATCTTGGCCTCCCAAAGTGCTGGGATTACAGGCGTGAGCCACCGCGCCCGGCCCAAAAACTTTTTATGTTTCAATGGACAGCATCAATACATTGAAAAGACAATTCCCAGAATGGGAGAACATATTTGCAAATCATATCTGATAAGAGACTATTATGTAGAATAATAACTCAATAATAAAAAAGACAACCCAATTAAAAATGAGTGCAAGACATGAATAGACATTCCTTTTTTTTTTCTTTTATTTATTTATTTATTTTTTCTTTTTTTTAATTATTATTTTTTTCTTTTATAAAGATGAGGTTTCACCATGATGGCCAGGCTGGTCTTGAACTCCTGATCTCAGGTGATCCACCCACCTCAGCCTCCCAAAGTGCTAGGATTACAGGCGTGAGCCACCGCGCCCGGTTTATTTATTTTTTAAGATGGGGTTTCACCATGTTGGTCAGGCTGGTCTTGAACTCCTGACCTCAGGTGATCTGCAGGATAATCGCTTGAATCTGGGAGGTGGAGGTTGCATTGAGCCGAGATAACGCCACCGTACTCCAGCCTGGGCCACAGAGCTAGACTCAAGGATGTGGAGAAATTGGAACCCCTGTGCACTGCTAGTGGAAATGTAAAATAGTGCAGCTATTTTGCATAACAGTTTGGCAGTTTTTCAATGAGTTAAATATAGAGTTACGCTGTGACCCAGCAATTTTGCTTCTAGGTGTATAGCCAGGAAATGGAAACATATATTCACACAAAACTTGTATGTGAATAGCCTAACCACATTATTCATAATAGTCAAAAATTGGAAATAATCTAAGTATTCATCCACTGATGATTGGATAAATTGTGGTGTGTGTATGTATATGTATATATGTAATGAAAATGAGATATTTTAATACTCTTTGGCCATAAAAAGAAATAAAGTACTGATACATGCTATGACAAAGAAGAACCTTGGAAAAACTATGTTAGGTGAAAGAAGCCAGACACAAAAGGCCAAATATTTTATAATCTAATTCATATTAAATGTCCAGTATAGGCAAATCCAAAGATAGAGAAAGTAATTAGTGCTTGCCAAGGGCTCAAGGGAGTGTAATGGGGAGTGACTGCTAACAAGGAGAGGCTTCTTATAAGGGTGATGAGAGTGTTCTGTAATTAGATAGTGGTGATGGCTGCATAACTCTGTGAATATACTAAAAACCTCTGAATCATATATGATTCAGTGAACTTTAATGGGTGAACTGTAGGCTACCTGAATTACAAATCAATAAATGTATGTGAAGAGAATCTGTTTCAAAGTAGGCAGATTCGAATTCCCATGATTCCTTCATTCTTATAATCTTTATTTATTTATTTGAGATGGGGTCTTGCTATGTTGTCCAGGTTGGCTTTGAACTCCTGGGCTCAAATGAGTCTCCTGCCTCAGGCTCTCAAGTAGCTGGGAGTACAGGTGAGCACCACCACACTCAGCTAATTTTTGATTTTTGTGTAGAGTCTGGGTCTCCCTATGTTTCCCAGGCTGGTCTCAAACTTCTGAATGTAAGTGATCCTCCTGCCTTAGCCTCCCAAAATGCTGGAATTACAGGCCTGAGTAACTATGCCTGGCCTATTTTTAATTTCTTTTCTTTTTCTTTTTTTTTTTTTTTTTGAGACAGAGTTTTGCTCTTACTGCCCAGGCTGGAGTGCAGTGGTGCAATCTGGGCTCACAGCAACCTCCACCTCCTGGGTTCAAGCAGTTCTTCTGCCTCAGCCTCCCAAGTAGCTGGGATGACAGGTGCCCGCCACCACGCCCTGCTAATTTTGTATTTTTAGTAGAGACTGGGTTTCTTCATGTTGTCAGGCTGGGCTCAAACTCCCGACCTCAGGTGATCCACCTGCCTTTGCCTCCCAAAATGCTGGTATTACAGGCGTGAGCCACCGTGCCCAGCTATTTTTAATTTGTGTATTACTCTCACAATTTGACAAGTGCCAAAAAAATATTAAAGGAATGCAACAAATTTTCATGGCCGTTCTTACAATTATATAAAAATCCGCTGCTTGAAATGTGAATCATTCTAATATCATTAAGGGCAGAGAGATCACTTGATTCATAATCTTATAAGGTTTTATTTTAAAATTTTTTAAATTTTTAATTAATTTTTTTTTTTTTAGAGACGGGTTTCACCTTGTTGGTCAGGCTGGTCTTGAACTCCTGACCTCAGGTGATCCACCCACCTCGGCCTCCCAAAGTGCTGAGATTACAGGCTTGAGCCACCACGCCCAGCCTTAATTTTTAATTTTTAATGAGACGGAGTCTCATTCTGTTGCCCAGGCTAGAGTGCAGTGGCACGATCTTGGGTCACTGCAACCTCTGCTCCTGGGTTCAAACGATTCTCCTGCCTCAGCCTCCCGAGTAGCTGGAATTACAGGTGTGCACCACCATGCCAGGCTAATGTTTGTATTTTCAGTAGAGATGGGGTTTTACCATGTTGGCCAGACTGGTCTTGAACTCGTAACTTAAGGTGATCCGCCTGCCTCAGCCTCCCAAAGTGCTGGGATTACAGGCCTGAGCCACCGCATCCAGGTTATGAGGTTTGATCTTTTTTTTTTTTTTTTTTTTAAAGATGGGGTTTCACCATGATGGCCAGGCTGGTTTTGAACTCCTGACCTCAGGTGATCCACCCACCTTGGTCTCCCAAAGTGCTAGGATTACGGGCGTGAGCCACCGCATCAGGCTTTTTTTTTTTTTTCCCAGTTCTCCCTACCATAAGCATCTCTTAGAGGTTTGGTCTTTAAACCCAGGAGTAGGTGGCATTGGAGAGAATCTCCACATTGACAAGGTCTTCCATTTGCTGACTGCTGGTCATAATATGTATCCTGCATTGTCATTTGACATTCTTCCATTCCAAGTGGCATTGATTACAAGGTACACGTGAATAAGAAGCTAATAAGATATGGAATAATAGCTTAAGGGCTCTAAGACCATCAATTCAGAATTCAGAAACTCTTCAAGGTGGGTTGGGTGTGGTGGTTCACACCTGTAATCCCAGCACTTTGGGAGGCTGAGGCAGGAGGATTGCTTGAGTCCAGGAGTTGGAAACCAGCCTGGGCAACCCTGCAAAAACCCGTCTTGACAAAAAAATACAACAATTAGGGCCGGGCACGGTGGCTCACGCCTGTAATCCCAGCACTTTGAGAGGCCAAGGCGGGCGGATCACGAGGTCGAGAGATGAAAACCATGGTGAAACCCTGTCTCAAAAAATAAGTAAAGAAAGAAAGAAAGAAAGAAAAAATACAACAATTAGCCAGGCATGGTAGCATGTGCTTGTAGTCCCAGCTACCTGGGAAGCTGAGGTGGGAGGATTGCTTGACCCAGGAATTGGAGATCAACCTGGGCAACATTGCAAAACTGTCTCTACAGAAAATATAAAAAATTATCTGGGTATGGTGGTGCACACCTCTGGTCCCAGCTACTCGGGAGGCTGAGGGAGAATGGCTTGAACCCAGGAGGTGGAGGTTGCAGTAAGCTGAGATCGTGTGGCTGCACTCCAGCCTGGGCGACAGAGTGATACTCTGTCTCAAAAACAACAATAAAAAAGAAACCCTTAGAGGTTAAAACAAAGCTCAGGGTCATGGAAGTCAAGGAGATAGGTGATACTTTTCAATATTCATTCCTTTTTCTTTTCTTTTTTTTTTTTAATGGAACGCTTCACGAATTTGCGTGTCATCCTTGCGCAGGGGCCATGCTAATCTTCTCTGTATCGTTCCAATTTTAGTATATGTGCTGCCGAAGCGAGCACTCATTCCTTTTTCTTTAGACGGTCTTTGCTAACTGACAAATATTTATTTTAGATCCAGCATTTATGCAATTCAGTATCATTCCTTTTTGTATCTATCTATGGCTGAAATATGTTGTCACAAGAAAAGGTCAGAAGCTTCTGGAACACTGTCTAAATTACATGAAGGAGAACAAGAGCAACCTTAATTTTTTAAAAACTTGAAACCCAGGCTGGACTGTCCAAAGCGGTGTATGGCTTTTGAAACAGGGCCTGGAGGCAGCAAAATGATCCCGTTGTGTTCTTTCCTTTGTAATACCTACATGTACAGGCCTGGACTTCTCACGTGCTACTGCGGAATGCAGAAATGTAGAAATTGACATACCAACAACCATTGGTCCTACACTTCAGCAGGTAGTTTTATTGACTGATTGATCAAGATGGGGTCTCATTCTGTCACCCAGGCTGGAGTGCAGTGGCACGATCTCAGCTCACTGCAACCTATGCCTTCTGGGCTCAAGCGATCCTCCCACCTCAGCCTACTGAGTAGCTGGAACTACAGGTGCGTACCACCATGCCTGGCTAAGTTTTGTATTTTTTTGTAGATACAGGGTTTCACCACGTTGCCCAGACTGGTCTTGAACTCTTGAGTTCAAGCAATCCCCCTGCCTTGGCCTCCTAAATTATTGAGATTATAGGTGTGAGCCACCGTGCCCAGCCTCATAAAATATTTAACCCTTATACTTTGTGACTCTAAAATACTATTTCTGAGGATATATGTTTGCATACACATATGTATACATGCAAGGCTGTTCACTGCAGTATGTATGTACAAGATGTTCATTACGGCACTGTTTATAATAGCCAAAGATTGGTCACAACTTAAATTTGTATTAATAGGGGCCCCGTTAAATACTTTATAGTGAATCCATACAATGAAATTCTTTGCAATATTTTAAAAATAAATAAGCCTTTAGGTCCCAATGTGGAGACATCCAAATTATGTTAAGGGAAAAAGGTTTGTAGGACAGTATACATAAAATCACCTTTTTTTCCTTAAAAATGGACATACAGGTATATAGGTACACACACATACATACACACATGACATACACATAACTCCATTTTGAAAGGTTATTTCTTGGGAATAGGATTGGGAGGATGTAGAATGAGGTAGGTAGAATGACTTTTGTTTGCTTTTCACTTTATATTCTTCCCTACAATTGGAAGTGTGTTTTTTAGCCACCGCGCCTGGCCTAATATAGCATTTTAGATAGTGACTGATGCTATGAAAAAATATTACCAGACAATAGGAAAGAGTGTGGTGGGTGCTACTTTAGGCTTGTCCTAGTAGGCTTCCTAAACGGGAGCTATCTGAGGAAAGAGGAGGAGGAAAAGCTTCCAGAGAGAGCAGACTGGGGCAGGAAAGAGCCTGGTGTCCCAGAGAAATAAGGCAGGCTAGTGTGTGTGTGTGTGTCTCTCACGGGTTGGGGGGGCAGGGCAGACGTGTGTGTGTGTGTGTGTGTGTGTGTGTGTCACGGGTTGGGGGGCAGGGCATGAGCCAAGTAGGGTTTTGTGTGAGAGGTGCCAGAGCCAGATCCTACAGGGGTTTACAGGCCACGGTGAGGGGGGCAGATTTTCTTGTAAAGCTGCCTTGCTCTGTGCAAGCGCACTCGCAGGCCGAGGACGACACTGCCCCTGGCCGGCCCCCTCCGCGGCTCCAGGCCGGCTGGTGCCAGCCGTGGGCGTGTAGGTCGGGATGGTGGGTTTTGCCTCTGTGCGGTCACCACCTGTCTGCGTGGCTGCCTTCTCCCGGGCGCCAGATCCCGGGGGAAGCTCAGGTAGGGGTGGGGGGGCGCACAGCCGCAGGGGCGCCCAGAGATCGCGCCCTGCGGGGGAGCCGCCGCCACGCGGGTTTCGGCAGGGGGAGGCGGGGCTGGTGCGTGACGCCGGGCATACACGTGGCCCGGGAGTGTGCTTTTCGGGACAGTTGCGGGGGCCACCGCGCGCGCGAAGGCGAAGATGCGTGCGGGCCCTCCGCAGCCTCGCCCGTCGGGTTATCCTCAGCTCCTCGAGCGACGCGGTGGTCGTCGAGGTCATATCCACCCAGAAAGCGCAATGTCCTGGGGGGCGTCAGGGCGCAGGGGCCGCTGAGCCGGCTTCCCAATTCGTGAGCTTTTCTTTGGCTCTGATACTCCATTTGCCCATATAAGAAATGGGACTCTGGGCCGGGCGCGATGGCTCAAGCCTCTAAATCCCAGCGCCTTGGGAGGCCGAGGCGGGAGGATCGCTTGAGGCCAGGAGTCCAGACCAGCCTGGGCAACGTAGCGAGACCCCCATCTCAAAAAAAAAAAAAAAAAAGGAGGGGGACTGAAACAGAATAGAAAAGCTCTTTGCAAACTTGGACACGAGTTGGGCGTTTTATTCACTTTCTCTGCTTCCCTCCTCCCTTTGGGAGCCCCAGGTGCTGGAGTAAGCACGCAGCCACCCACCACACCTCTCCGAGTCCACGGCACAGCTGCCGCACTTGATTTGCATCCCCCCAGGGCCTGGAAACGCCGGAAAAGCTCCCGCGGGGTGCGGTCGCTGGGTGTTGTCACGTGATCCTCATTCGGCTCCTTGGAGCGCCGGGGCAGCGAGCAAGTGCGCATGCGCATGCTTTCTAGTCCACCCTACCCACCCCCTCCCCCACCCCTCCCAGCCCCCAACTTGGCTCAGATGCCACCACTGCTAGCTCTTCCCCCTCCCTCTTCATCCTTCCTGACATTTACTCCCTTCCCCCAGCCCATTGGTTACTTCAGGCAGACAGTACGAGAAACCAGCCAATCACGACGCTGTTTTCAGAAGCCGGCACGCGGAACCGGTCGCATCCGACCAATAGGGGCCCTCGGAACGGCCGCGCCCCAACCAGGCTGGGGAGCTCAGGCCCAGTGGGCGGCGCTTCTCAAGTCAGCATGTGGGCGGGGGAGGGCGGGGACCAGCAGCCGCATAGGCGTCGTTGGCGGCGGCGGCGACGACGACGTTGCTCAGTCTTTGGGGTGGGCTCGGCGGCGCAGGCTGGGCTGCGCGGAGGGCTCGGCGGTCAGCGGCGGCGGCGGCAGTGGGAAGGCCGCTGCGCCATGGGGGGGCGTTAGATCGGCTCCGGAGGGCGAGGCCAGGGGCGGCAGCGGTCATCTGGTCCGGGGCGACCTTCGGTCGGGCCCGGGGGTGGGGAAGGCCTGGGGCGGGGGTCGTCCCTGGTTGCGCGGGGCAGCGGGGCGGGGCTCGCCGGCCGTCGGGGTACGGGAGGCCTGGGTCGCTGCAAGGAGAAGGCGCCGTCGGCCGCCGGGCCCTGTCGCCAGGCCGTTCGACGACGACGCTCCCGCGGGGGCCCCGCCTGAGGAGGACGCGGCGGAGGCGGCGGAGAGGCCGCGGGAGGCCGCGGAGGATGGAGGAGCGGAAGGAGGAGGGCGAGGCCGAGATCCAGGAGCACGGACCCGAGCACTGGTTCTCCAAGTGGGAGCGGCAGTGCCTGGCCGAGGCCGAGCAGGACGAGCAGCTGCCCCCCCGAGCTGCAGGAGGAGGCAGCGGCCGCCGCGCAGCCCGAGCACAAGCAGCAGAAGCTGTGGCACCTCTTCCAGAACTCGGCCACCGCGGTCGCTCAGCTCTACAAAGGTGAGGCCGCCGCCGCCATCTTGGTGCCGCCTGGCCTCCCCCCGCCCGGGCCCGGCCTTGTCGGCTCAGCCGCCGCTTCGGGGGGCGGCGACGGCGGCGGCCTCAGGGGTCCCGGTCGGTGGCGCCGCGGCCTAGTCGCCCCTTCCCCGAAAAATGGCGCCGCGGGGGCGGCGAGGGCCGGGGTTGGGGGACAGGCGGCGGCCGGCGTGGGGGAGTCCCGCCTTGGTGCCGTCCGAGGACCCCGCTCTCCGGGCCCCGCCGCCCGGTGTCTCCCTCGGCCCGGGGGGGAGGGGGAGGAGCCCCCGGTCACAAAATGGCGAAGGGAGACGGCGGGGCGGCCTCATTGTGCCCCGAGCCGGCCTCGGGGCGGGGGACTGCGAGGGGGGCGCCTCCCTGCGCCGCCGATCGTCCCTGTTCTACGCCCCTGAGCCCTGCAGCTTCCCCCTTCTCTCCGCCTGGATCCCTCCTGCCCTCCGTTTTTCCACTGGGTTTGGGATCCCTAAACCCTTGAACAAAATGGCGAAACCTAATATGGCCGTTTCGGAGTGATTGACGCCCAAATAACATTCTTTTTATGTTTCTTTCTCTTCTATGTGTGTGTGTTTTCTTTTCTTTTTTATTTATTTATTTTTTTCTGGGGCTTGCTTTTCAGACCGAGTGTGTCAGCAGCCAGGACTTTCTCTCTGGGTCCCCTTCCAAAACGCAGCCACCGCCGTCACCAACCTCTACAAAGGTAAAGATAACCTTGCTGCATTGCCAGTTCAGGGAAGGGCCGCCTGCGTCAGGGTGTCTGCCCTGCGTTCCAAGTGTGTTTTCTGCTCCCCCAACCCAGCTGCTAATCTTGAATACCTTGCAACTTGAGAATCCCGACGGTGCTCTAGCTAGACCCGGAGGCGATTTTGACACCTCCCTCCGCCCCTCACCCCACAGATGGCAACGCCTGGGGACATTTTTGGTTGTCTTCTCCGAGAGGGGCTGCTGTTGGCACCCAGTGGATAGAGGCTGCTGAAGGTCCTGCAGTGCCCAAGCCCCCTACCACCTCTCAGCGAAGAATTATCCTGCCCCTAAAGTCAATAGTGCCCAGGTTGAGAGGCCTTGAGCTTGAAGCCTTGCTTCCCGCTGGAAAAGACATTGAGGGAAAAAAAAGAGTTGATGTTTTTTGTACCACAGTCGGAGATGGGGCTAACTTTATAGAGAAGATTCTTGACTTAGGCATTTGAGAGTGTGGCAGTCTGATAGCGTTGAAGTGCTCGAAAGCTTGCTAATTGGACGTGCATGAGTGCTTTTCTCTAGCAATTCCATCAAGTGTTTTCTGTGACAACGATCCTATATGTGGTTATAAGTTGCTGGCAGGAGCTCTGATGAGAGTTTTGAATCCGTAGGTTTGTGTTTTATGAGGGTGCCTTTTTGGAGTTAATTCCCCCCTTTGTGATAACATGAAGATGTGTTAGTAAACGTTCTTTTCCTTTGTGCTCTCTTGGTAACGGTGGGTTTACATTTTGTGCCTTACTGATTAAAGATTGGGAAATTTGGGGTTGATTTTTTTGGCAAGGTTTTTTGTTGTTGTTTTTTTTGGTTTTTTCTTTCCTAGACTGCTCAGCAGGAATGGCAAGGTTTTTAAGGAAAAAGGATTTGACTTTTGTTAATCTTAAGAAAAATGTAATTAAATTAAAATGCTTTCAAACTTTTTAAGAGCTGCTCAGAACAGTAATGGAATTTTCTGCATTTTGAAAATATCAATATAGGGGCCAGGCATAGTGGCTCGCGCCTGTAATCCAAGCACTTTGGAGGCCAAGGCGGGCGGATCAGCCTGAGGTCGGGAGTTCAAGACCTGCCTGACCAACATGGTGAAACCCCGTCTTTAAAAAAAAAAAAAAAAAAAAGGAAACATTTAAACGAAAAAAAAAAAGAAAAAATATCAATATAGGTTGGAACAGGCTACTTTTTAAGAGCTGCTCAGAACAGTAATGGACTTTTGTGCATTTTAAAAATACCAATATGAGGTTGGAACAAGCTATGAAGCTGCTTCTTGACTCTCAAGTTATTGTTTTTGCATAAGAATGTGCAAATGGCCACAGCATTCTGTAGGAAAAATAGCTCTTAGGGCGAGATTTTTTTGAGGAGACTACAGTTTTTTGGGACAGTAATTTGAGAACTGGTAACAAAGTGTGAAAAGGAACCCTAACTTTAGGGAACGAGGAACTATTAAAGTACTAGTTCAGCCGTACTGAAAAAAGGGCAACATGGTTAAATAGTGCCCCAGTGGTTAACTGTTATTTTTCTATGGCTGTTTCTTAAATTGTGACTGAGTAAACTGTTTCAGCATCCATCACTGCTTGACAGTCTTGAACATTCTCTTTGGAATGGCTCTTGGTTTTGTCCAAAAAGGGAATTTTGAAATAATATTTTATTTAAAAATATAAGGTTTCTTGAAGTGAAGTTTACATACAGTAGAATCACCCTTTTAGGATGTATACTTTGATTTTTTCATTTTTAACTAACAGGTAGAATAAATCTGTCACCTCCACTCCAGCCCTGACAGTCACCGATTTGATTGCTGTTTTTTTCTTCTCCATTATTTTCTAAATAGAACCGTTTAGTCCTTGTAGCCTTTTGTGTCTGGCTTCTTCCAGTTACTATGATAAGATTTACCCATCGAGTTCGATTGCAGATGTGCATAGTTGAGTGCCTTTTGATTGGCAAGTATTACTGTAGTGTGGGGTACCATTGTTTATTGTTTTGCTCGTTAGTATTGCTTTTTGCTTGAAGGGGAAGGCAACACATTTTTAGTGTTTTTATATACCAGGCTTTAACCTAGGCCATGTACAAATGTGAGTGTCCTCTGGCTTTGGTGCTGTTGTGTGCTTGTAGAACGTGTCCCTTTAGGATGAAGCTAGCAGTTTCTTTTTTTCTTTTCTTTTTCTTTTTTTTTTAATAGTTGGAGTTTCACCATGTTGGCCAGGATGGTCTCCATCTTTTGACCTCGTGATCCGCCTGCCCCCGCCTCCCAAAGTGCTGGGATTATAGGCGTGAGCCACCACGCCCGGCCCACTAGCAGTTTCTTTAGTGCTAACTTTTCGTGTAAGAAGATGGGTTCAGCAGTTGAACCCTGAAATAATCCTTAATTTGATTTTTTTAAAATGGTTACAGTTTCTAGTTTTCCTGCTCAGAAAACTTGAGGAACATTAATTTTATTTTAAATATCACATGATTCTTGGATTATTGTAAATGCTAGATTATTAGTCTGAATTAGTTTTATTTTGTACCTTGTTTCTGTACAACGAAAACACATCCCTTCTTGCCTAAAAGAAATGGTAAGTTGTGTCTTGTGGAATTCAATAGTGTAGTATCATTTTCTTATTTGAGTCAAGGAGTGTGTGGATAATACTCTGGATAGCCTCACGCTTTTTTGTTTTTTCAGGGTGTGGTATTTAGAGAACAGGCATACAGCTGTAGGAATAATTGGTTACCTTAAATAGAACCAATAAAATTAGCAAGGTAGTGTCAGAAGTGCAGTCAGCAGTAAGTAGTACTAAATTTAAGTGAGAATAGTTCTGATTAAACATTTGAATATAAATTTAAGGGGGGAAAAATTCGGCAGTTACTTCTAAGTGGGTAGCAGGCAGCATTCCTGCATTTTGTATAATTAAACACTTAATCTGGCAAGGTAAAAGTGGCTTATTTTGCAGCTTGGGGGACAGTTTGGCACTCCTACTAGCTTCTTAGTAACTACCAAGAAGTTTATTAGGTGCTTATCTCAATCCTGACCTTCATTAGGAAGGTCAGTATTGACAAGGTCAGGATTGAGATAAAAACCCAGCAGAGGGTCGCTTTTAGTTGTCAGTGGGCTTTTGAAAAGTTGAGCATTCAGTTAATTGGTTTGGTTGGAATGTGGCTAGAAGGATTTGGAAGAGAATGTAAATGTAAGTTGAATTTGTCCCTTCAGCAAGGACAGAATTCAGTAAAATGGAGTGCATGGTTCCTTATACGCTAGATAGTAGGGTAAGACTTTTCTTCCCCTTTCAGAAAAAGGAAGGAAGCCAAAATCCTGATTGCTACTTTTTGATTTGATAAATGCAAAGAGGATGGTGTTTCTTCAATATTCAGTAGTATCCTTAGATCAGTTTATTTTTTGATACCCACAACTACAGAAGGTAGTAAAAAAAAATCCTTTTAATCTAGCTAGGATTGATGTTTACCTGGGAAGTCTCGGCCAAGCCTGCGTGTGTTTGTTCCCTACATCGGAGAGCCCACTTTCCAGCAGCCTGTGTCAGCCCATGCTTGATTGTGCCCATAGAGCCACTTCTCTAATTGTTCTTCAGCTTTTCATCTTGTTCTTCTTTCATGCTTGTTTTCTTTGCCTCCGCATTTTGAAACTGTATTTGAGCATTAGTTGCATGCGGTCCTGGATATATTGCTAAACGTTGTTTCTGGTTATCTTCTTGAACAGCATTTCCCTGAGCATAGTCTGTACTCTAGCAGTGCTTGCAGAGGGCTAGTGTCCTTGTGAGTTGGAGTCTACTGCCACATTGCCTGAGTTCAGATCTTGGCTCTGTTACTTCTTTCTTTTATGGTTCTGGAGACCTACAGTAAGCCAGGTGTTTATTTCACCATTGTGTTCCTTGTTTGAATTAACTGTAAATAGAGATAACTACCACAGACTATAGCACAGGCTCTTAGCTTTGTGCCTGGCATAGTGAGTGCCATGGCATTCATTGTGTTGGTGGTCAAGTTTTAACTATTTTTTGGATTTTTGTCACCATGGGCAGTGTTTAAAATGAAGTAAAGTGATGATAGTTTATTTTTATTTTCTGTATTCATTTTTTTTTTTTCTTGTGTTGGAATAAACTCTCGTATGTGCTTTCCTTAATCTTCTTTCCCTAAATGGAGTATGGGGAAAAATAGTATGATGCCCTTTCAGTTCTCATTTTTGATACACCTTGATCCCAAGCCCTCTTTATATGTCTCACTTCATTGTGGCCATTTTGGACTCGTAAACTAAAGGAGAACTCTGAGCGTAAGTGTAAATGTGTGGGCCAAGTGGCAGGTGACTTATAAGCAAATGGCCAGAAATCATATTCTACCTGGAGACTGATAGAGCTGGCTTGTGACTCACTTTGCTGTAAAAAATTGTTACTGAGTTTGAGACTTTGTTCAAAATACCTTAGTATGGATTACAGTGAGAGACCCTAAGCATTAAATTCTGTTTAACTTTTCCAGCCTGTAATCTCAGCACTTTGGGAGGCTGAGGCAGGAGGATTGCTTGGGGCAGTATAGTGAGATCCTGTGTCTTAAATTTTTTTTTAATTTAAAAGAAAAAAATTTTCAACTTTGTCAGAAGGAGTAGCCTCAGTTATTCATGATATTGTTTGTAGATTATAGATTTTTTACAGAAAACTGCTTTTTTTGTGTGTAGCTCTTATTTTTTTCCTTTTTTTTTGAAATAGGGTCTCATTCTGTCACCCAAGTGGGAGTGCAGTGGTGCAGTCTCGGCTCACGGCAACCTCTACTTTCCAGGCTCAAGTAATCCTTTCACCTCAGCCACCCAAGTAGCTGGCATGCACCACCAAGCCCATCTAATCTTTTGTATTTTTAGTAGAGATGAGGTTTTGTTATGTTGCCTGGGCTGGTCTCAAACTCCTGAGTTCAGGCAATCTACCTGCCTCAGCCTCTGAAAGTACTGGGATTACAAGTGAGAGCCACTGTGCCCGGCCTGCGTATAATTTTTCTGTTAAAGGATATGTTGGTTCCAAGTATCAGAAAACAGAAGTCAGGCTGGCTTTAGCTGTATAGACATGCATTGGCCCCCTCTGACTTAAAAGGCCACAGTAGGATTGACTTCATTGCGCAGCTCAGGCTCTCCCCCTGCTCTGTTCTCCCCTGTGTGTATGGCTTCATTAGGTTGGTCACATCGTAGGGCCCCTCAGTCAAGCTTAGAAGAGCCTAAACGTGACTTCTGTCGTCTCTTGGCCATAATGGGATCACTTGCTTACTCACGACCAGTCTTATGGGTATATGGGGTTATGCAGATGAATTGAGGGCTAAGGCATATTTCCACCCCTTGAGCAAATGTGGAGGGAGCTTCTTTCAAAACTTGATAGGCTATCCAAACAGAAACTTGGGAGTGTTTTAGGAAGGGAAGGACAAGGATTGGATGCCAGGCGGGCAACAAACCGTAGCTGTTAAGATTCTCCGAGAACCCAGTTCCTGTCCTTAGTTTTGTGTGCTAGGTGAAGATTAAGCAAACGTATAAGCAGCTGGAATGTACTTATTTTTGGATACTGCTTCCTTGAGGAATACCATTGGAAACAGTTTTGTTTTGGCTGTGACTTAGATTGTTACATTCCTAAAGAAACATTACATTTTCTTTACTGGTTGGAGTGCCATGGCTCACACCTATAGTCCCAGCACTTAGGAGGCTGAGGTGAGAGGATCTCTTGAGGCTAGGAGTGTGAAATCAGCCTGGGAAACACAGTGAGACCTGCCTCTACCCTTCCCCAAAAAAATAATAAAATATTTTTCTGTGTGGTGGACTGACTAGTGCAAATTTATTTTTTCTTTATTTATTTTTGAGATGGAGTCTCTGTCGCCCCGGCTAGAGTGCAGTGGTGTGATCTCTGCTCACTGTAACCTGCGCCTCTGGGGTTCAAGTGATTCTCCTGCCTCAGTCTCCCGAGTAGCTGGGATTACAGGTGGCCACCACTATGCCCAGCTACTTTTTTGTATTTTTAGTAGAGATGGGCTTTCACCATGTTGGCCAGGCCGGGCTCGAACTCCTGACCTCATGATTCTCCTGCCTTGGCCTCCCAGAGTGTTGGGATTACAGGCATGAGCCACCACGCCTGGCCTGACTAGTACAAATTTAATTCTTAAGTTTAAATCTTTTGTAGGCAATAGTATTTCTCTAGAAGTGTTGCTTTGATGTAGCATTGTGTTCTTATGGTTTGTAGATTGTCTATGATTGAGAGAGAGCTTCTCATTTGAGGAAGAGATAGGTCATAGAAGGAACTCAGTTACTGAACTTTGGACATAAGGCCCTTTGAACTTCAGTTCTTTGTTATAAACTTGGCATACCTGCTCTAATTCACATGAAGTTTTGTGTGTATCAAAAAGCTATAAGTAGTGTAATCTGATTAATTTTGTGCAGTAGTGTAAGAAAGTTCTGCATTTGGTCTTCAGAATCAGTATAATTCTTTGCCCTCTGCCCCTACCCCCACCCATTGTGGTGGGAGAATTTGTCTTCTCAAATCTCTTGGATTCAAAAAAGCAGTTTTTAAAAAAATATGAAATATGGGAAATCTATGACTGGTGTATGAATCCGTTTTTCTTTTTTTTTTTTTTTTGAGATTGGAGTGTTGCTCTGTTACCCAGGCTGGAATGCTGTGGCACCATCTTGGCTCACTGCAACCTCTGCCTCCCAGACTCAAGCAATTCTCTTGCCTCAGTCTCTCGAGTAGTTGAGATTACAGGTGCCTGCCACCATGCCTGGCTAATTTTTGTATTTTGAGTAGAGACTGGGGGGCGGGGGGGGGGTGGTTCACCGTATTGGTCAGACTGGTCTCAAACTCCTGGCCTCAAGTGATCTGCCCACCTTGACCTCCCAAAGTGCTCGGATTATGTGTGAGCCACCCCGCCCACCCCAGTTCCTTTTTTGAATAAGGAAACGAATGTGGTGTGGTTAAAGGTTAGATTGACATTTCGATGCCCTTGGGGTTTGCCTAACCTTCAAGTATGTGGCTCAAGTATGTGGCTCTTTTCCTCAGTGACTTTTGTTTCGATGAAATAGTGTTAGACACAAGACTGGCCATGGCCTCTGTGCTCTGCTTTTCTTGGATAGGTGCCTGAAACCCCTTGTTTCTAGAATTGGGATGTGCTCAGAGCAGTGTTTGGCTGAGAGCCTTCAAGAGACTGTGTGAGTGTGTGTGTGTGATTGTGTGATTATCCACTGGACACTAGATTATCCTGGGATTACGTTAAAATGTAGTCATGCCTTAGATTCTCTGGTAAGCACACAGCTCTCCTAATTAGCTCGAGGTATGAGGAAGGTTTATTTTCAGTCAGGTAACTATTTAGAAAGGACTCTTATTTTAAATACTTCAGCATCTACATGAGACTTTGTATTTTGGGAAATAACTGAGATTGGGTTAAATTGAGTGGTAAGGCAATTGGACTTGGTTTTCAAAATACGCTGTTAACAGTTTAACACTACATTATGCCCCGGTGGTGCAAAAACATACCTGAAACCTTCAATGTTGTATCTGCTTTTCTCATCTAGTACCTTCTAGACTGTAAGGTAGTGTTTGTAAAACACATGACTTTTATTGTACTCATAGTTGTGATGTTGAGACTTGGTCATCTCACAATTTTTGAGGTGAAATAATTGGTCAGTTGCATAATTTTTTAAAGAGGTTCACAGCTGGTTATATAACTGTCTTACATCTAAGCCAGGCCACTAGTGATTATTGAGTTTTCCAATGTTGTTCAAATCTGTGATGAAAGCACTAGTCCCTTGCAGATCTGACTGTTGGACTTCTTGTGTCTTCAAATCAAAACAAACCAAAACTTGGCCAGGCTCTTTCTTCACAGGATAGTTTTTTTTAAGCCACCTCACGTGGCCCCTTCCCTTTGGCTCTTGAGGTTTGTATCAAGTTTAGCTTCTCTCTTTTGCTGTTTGGTTTGCCAGGTGTATGTTTACATGTCTGCTTCATCTTTCTTTTTTTTTGAGACAGAGTCTTGCTCTTTCGTCTTGGCTGGAGTGAAGTGGCCCAGTCTTGGCTCACTGTAACCTTCTCCACCCCTCCACCCCCACCCCCCGAGTTCAACTGATTTTCCTGCCTCAGCCTTCCGAGTAGCTGAAATTGCAGGCACCCACCACCATGCTAGGCTAATTTTTTTTTTTTTTTTTTTTTTTTGAGATGGAGTTTTGCTCTTGTTGCCCAGGCTGGAGTGCAATGGTGTGATCTCAGCTCATTGCAATTTTTGCCTCCCGAGTAACTGGGATTACAGGCATGCGTCACCATGGCTAATTTTTTGTATTTTTAGTAGAAACGGTATTTCACCATGTTAGCCAGGCTGGTCTCGAACTCCTGACCTAAGGTGATCCGCCTAACTCGGCCTCCCAGAGTGCTGGGATTACTGGCCTGAGCCACCATACTCAGCCTAACGTTTGTATTTTTAGTAGAGTTGGAGATTAACCATGTTGGCCAGGCTGGTCTGGAATTCCTGACTTGAGGTGATCCACCCACTTTGACCTCCCAAAGTGCTAGGATTACAGGCCTGAGCTACCACACCTGGCCATCTTTCTTTGTGCTCTCCAAGCATTCTTTAGACTTGTTTCTTGTATCCCTTTTACTATGCTTCAGACTTTTTTTTTCCTCTGTTTCTTCAGGTCTGGGCTTACCTCCATTTGGCATTTGAAGAATAAAATATTCTCTCTGTACAAACAGAAACTTCTTTGTTTATAAACTTGATTAAAAGCAATTCTTCTAGGTAGGATAGATTTAAAAACCCGGTTGCTTCTAGCTTCACACATTTTACATTTATCCTTTCTGTGGTCTGATAAGATAGGTTTCGTTGTTCAGTGTGTTGATTTCTGTTAATGCCTCCAGCTTTTTCAGAATCATTTAAGTTTTAGGTACAACATCACAAGGTCATCTTTGGGTGGTCTACCCTTTTAGGGTTGGCTCATCTAAATCTTTTCCCAAAGGGATGGGAAAGTGCTGATCCTCTTGAATGCTATTTACATTCAAAATGGAGTTCACACTTTCTTTCTTTATGAAGAAGGGAAAAATAAAGATTATTGATTCACGTTATACCAGTAGTGAGACGCTGGAGAAGTTACTTCACTCTTGAGCTGCTTTTTATATTTGTAAAATTATAATAATCCACCTTCTCAAAGTTGTGATGGGGGTGTAATGAGAAGTTACAAATGCACTCTATAGCGCATATCAGTTTTCCAAATTGATGTTGAAGTCTAGTCCTGGTCCTTTTTAAGTATTTTTTTTTTCTTTATAACATCCCAGGTTCTGCTTTGATTAATTTTTTTTTTTTTTCTTTAAAGACGGGGTTTCACCATGTTGGTCAGGCTCGTCTTGAACTCCCGACCTCAGGTGATCCACCCGCCTTGACCTCCCAAAGTGCTTGGATTACAGGCCACCACGCCTGGCCTTTTTTTTTTTTTTTTTTTTTTTTTGCTTTGATTAATTTTTAAGAGAAAAGATTTTCAGTGGACAGTATCTCTATCTTTTTTTCTTTTTTTTCTTTTCTTTTTTCTTTTTTTCACTCATGTGCAGTGAGGAATCTCTCTGTTTATCTTTAGCAGTAAAGACCGCCATCTGCTAAGGAGAAGGCCTTGTTACAAAGTTCTGTTTATTCTGCTGCCCTCTTGCCATTTTCTTTAATAATGCAAATTCAGCTTGGGATCCTCTGTGATGTCTGGATGATTGTCTTCTTGCTGGAACACAGCTTTACATTGTTTGACTATTGTTCATCCTTTCAGAGTCTATCATAGACATAGCAGACAAGAAATTAAAATAAAGCCAGGAAAAGTAATAGAGAAATGTACACAGTATTGTTGCTTTTACAAAAGGTTCAGGGATAAAGTAACAATGGATTAATTCCATTAAAGACACAATAGTAGCTTTGCGCAGTGGCAGAATTGTAGCCAATGAGATTTATCCGAGGCGCGATTATTGCTAATTGAAAACTTTTCCCAATAGCCTGCCATGAAGACTTGAAATACAATCAGCATTGGCAATTTTTGACAGTCTCTATGGAGACTGAATTAAAAAAAAGACATGCTGGTGATTTTTGTGCCAGCATAGCAGCGCAATTAAAAATAAATTGCAGCAACTTAAATTTTCAGTTTTTTTTTCCAACTCAATCAAACCACTAAAAGGTAGGGGTCATTTTTACCAAAACACAGGTGGAGTGTATACAGGCAGTCTAGTCTGGGAGATCTATTGGGGATGGTTGAGTTACAGGAAGCTGTTGGGAACTGGAAGCAGAATGAGAATATACCTAGGGAAATGAACGAAGCTTTTTGTTTCCACCATGCTGTTTGTTTTTAGTGTTGAAATTAATGAGGATTAATTTTTCCTTGTAAAACGTTTGCTGCTGCCTCCAGCATATTCCTGATTATTGGTGCTGAATCTGTCAGTAGGAGGGCATCTCCCCAATGACATGGTAAATGCAGATGTTAAAACAAATTTTTTTAAGAACAAGACAAGCTCTAGGAGTGTAAGAAATACTGAATTTAGACCATTAAGATTAAATGTCGGCTGGGCGTGGTGGCTCACGCCTGTAATCCTAGCACTTTGGGAGGCCGAGGTGGGTGGATCACCTGAGGTCAGGACTTCAAGACCAGCCTGGCCATCAGGGTGAAACCCCATTTTATTTAAAAAAAAGAAAGAAAGAAAAAAAAGATTAAATGTCATATGTAACGTTTTCATTATGACTGAAATCATTTCAGTTTGGTAGATACTGATGGGGTGAGAGGCCACATCATGGTATTTATTCACTTTGATTAACTTGTGAAATGGTTTTCTTTAGAGGGGGAATACATTATGGCTCTAGTGATCATGATACATGTTTTCTCTCTTTCTTTTTTTCTAACAGAAAGCGTGGATACCCATCAACGAAGTTTTGATATTGGAATTCAGATTGGCTATCAGCGACGCAATAAGGATGTGTTGGCTTGGGTTAAAAAAACGCAGAAGAACTATTCGTAGAGAAGATTTGATCAGCTTCCTGTGTGGAAAAGTTCCTCCACCACGAAACTCTAGAGCTCCCCCAAGACTGACTGTAGTGTCCCCTAACCGAGCTACTTCAACGGAAACTAGCTCATCTGTAGAGACTGATTTGCAACCCTTCCGGGAAGCCATAGCTCTGCATGGTAAAGCCGTTTAAACATATTTCTTTGGAAAATGGTTAAGAGGGTGCCTGTGGACCCATTTTTCACGTTTAGGTTTAGGTCCAGATATATTGACTGTTTTTTGTCTTTTACGGTAACAGCTTGCTCTAGAAATGTTTAGTAGAATGTAAGCTAAGAACTTACATGGTGAACTTATTACTCTGTCAGCTAACCCATCCTAGAAAATGTTTTTAGAAAGTTAGTTTGAGCTTATCGGTGTTAAAATGACAGATCTTTCTGCAGCGTTGATTAGAGTATATCATTTTATACACTTACATGTTGTATATGTTTTTTTCCTCTTCTGAAGTCAGAGAGGAAGTTCTTGTGTCTTAAGAATTCTATTACATTTCTAGGCTGGGCGCGGTGGCTCACGCCTGTAATCCCAGCCCTTTGGGAGGCCGAGGTGGGCGGATCATGAGGTCAAGAGATCGAGACCATCCTGGCCAACATGGTGAAACCCCGTCTCTACTAAAAATACAAAAATTAGCTGGGCGTGGTGGCGCGTGCCTGTAATCCCAGCTACTCGGGAGGCTGAGGCAGGAGAATTGTGTGAACCAGGGGGTCAGAGGTTGCAGTGAGCTGAGATTGTGCCACTGCATTCCAGACTGGTGACAGAGCAAGACTCTATCTCAAAAAAAAAAAAAAAAAAATTCTATTACATTTCTAATTGCTTGCTCCATGACAGGCAAGTAAGGCGGGAAATTGTTGGGTTAGTTCTCACGGGACCTGTCACCTCCCTTGACACCTTTCTTACCTAGTGTGCTAGAGACTGTGGGAGAGGACAGATGTAAGACTGTTTTCCTTCTGCCTGTTGTCCCTCAGGTCCCTTGCACTTGAATAGGCGGGACCAGCAGAGATGCAGCCAGTGGACAGGTAGATCACCGTCTCCCCAGTGCAGACCTGTCATAAGAAGGCACTGTTGGCTGAGGGATTTTTAGTATTGCTGGAGAAGCCCGGGGGAGTGTAGTCAGTGATAAGTCTGTTGTTGCCTGTTGCTCTCTAATACAGACTTCCAGATGGAGCTGGGAGAGTGAACCTGTGTGACAGCATTTAATACTGCTGTAGAAAAAAAGCAACAGAATAAGACTTGCTTGAAACCAAGATGAAAATGTGTCATGCAGAACACTAAGCAAGTAGAAGTAATTAGTTAGGTGTCATGAGTCTTGTTGAAAGTTAACAAACATTTTTGGGCCGTAGTACAGGTCATCTAAAATGAAGTAACCTGGTAAGGTACTAAGAAATAGTGGAATATAAAGAAACTTTATTGAAGTTGCATCATTGAAACTTTAGACCTGTAGAGATCTTGTTCTCTCTGGCAAACTGTGATTCTTTCCTAAACCCCAGTGTTGTTTTTTTTTTCCCCTAGATCATGTTTAGGACAATTAAAAACAAAAACTTTAATTGCAGGAAAGTTCAGGTTGTATGGATGCAGTACTTAAGACTGTGCATTATTCCTGATACAGTGGAGTAGTTAAGCCGTCAGAACTTTGGAAGCTCAGACAAAAATGTGACTGATCTGTTTCTGCTGAATTAGAGAGTTTTGCATCTTTCCCCGTAAAGTTTGGGAAAACAATTAACTAGAGGTGTACATAGTTTGTTAGATTAATTTTAGTGCATGGTAATATTTGATACAGTTGTCTCTACTTAAGTATTGTGATTTTCTTTATTAAGAGGGTTATGGCTGATTCCATGCTTCTCTTAGGGTATCTTTTTTATTGTATTGTGCTATTATACGTTAGAATATAGTTTTAAGAAACATAAAAACCATGCTTGTTAACTTAACGCAGTAGTGTACGTAATAGTAACAATGGCAGGTCAGCCCCCCTCTGCCCTGAAAAACCTCAACTCCCATTACATTTTCTCATATTTGATCTGTTCAACCTGTTATTGATCATTTTCCTGAACTTTGGGAGTTTTAAGTAATGATAAGTTGAAGGGACTATTTATAATTTTCACATGTTTAAGTTGTGAGGATTTTTAAAAGTTTGAATATAAGACTTTGTGTGGGGAAAAAAATGATCTTTCCCTTCAATAAATTGATAATGTAGAACTAATCCCGTATAGATCGGAGACTGAATGTATTCTTACTCTTAGGGTTCATACCTCTAATTCATATGGTTAAAACAGTGCTGTGGTGAAGTAATAGGGCCCTTTGAAAGCATCTCCAGAAACGTAAATTATACTGAGTTGTGCTCTACTGGTTTGTGAGAACATCAGTGTATTGAGGAGAATGGTAGTTTAATTTGAATATTTAAAGAAAGTAATTTGAATGGTTCTAGGAATAGGGCCATTGTTAACTAGTAATGTAAATTAGTGACTTTAACTGGGTGTCCTTATTATCTGATTTGTTGAATTGTCTGAAGTGAAAACTGTTAAGGTGCTCTTTTAAAAATGTATTTGGAAACACCGTAGTTAAAGTAAATACAATGTCATAATTCAGTCTTGCATATTATGTGCTTAGCCAAATTTATGAAGTTAAGTTAGGTCAAATTGAAATTTTTGGAGGTTTACATTTGGGGTGAATCTAAATTCATGTGTTTGGAGAGCAAAAGGACATGGGAAAAGAATTGATGTGTTGAGGCAGGCTTGAGTTTATAATTAAAGCAAACTCATACTCCTCTATCATGTTCTATGTATTTATAAGAGAAGACAGTTTTCCCTCAGTTTTTTTTCCCCCTTCCTTACTCCTGCGCCCATTAAACATAGCCCAACCAAATAAATATGCTCTAAACTTGAAGGAAAATGGCAGACTTGAGATACCTGCCGAGTATTTCATGTAGACAGAATATGACAATGAATAAAATCCCCATTCATTACCCTTGTAAGCCTCAGAGCCCAGTTTAGTGGGAGAGACTAATGTAAAGAGCTTTTTTTTTTTTTGAGATGGAGTTTTGCTCTTGTCACCCAGGGTGGAGTACAGTGGTACCATCTCGGCTCACTGCAACCTCCGACATTCCTGAGTTCAAGCAAATCTCTTGCCTCAGCCTCCTGAGTAGCTGGGATTATAGATGTGCGCCACCACACCCAGCTAATTTTTGTATTTTTAGTACCGATCGGTTTTCACTGTGTTGTTCAGGCTGATCTCCAACTCCTGACCTCGTGATCTGCCCTCCTTTGCCTCCCAAAGTGCTGGGATTACAGGCATGAGCCACCATGCCTGGCCAACAGCTTTACTCAAAAGTAGATCAGTTGGCCGGGCACTGTGGCTAACACCTATAATGCCTGCATTTTGGGAGTCCAAGGTGGGCGGATCACTTGAGGTCAGGAGTTTGAGACCAGCCTGGCCAACATGGTGACTCTGTCTCTATTAAAAAAAAAAAAAAAAAAAAGTATATCAATTAATGGTTGTCAAAGAGGATTTTTTTGTTTTGGTTTTTTGGGTTTTTTTGTTTGGGTTTTTTTTTTTTTTTTTTTTTTCCAATTTTAGTATATGTACTGCCGAAGCGAGCACTTGGGTTTTTTTTTGAGACTGAGTCTTGCTCTGTTGCCCAGGCTGGAGTGTAGTGGCGTGATCTCAGCTCACTGCAGCCTTTGCCTCCCGGGTTCAAGCCATTCTCATGCCTCAGTCTCTTGAGTAGCTGGGATTACAGCTGTCCACCACCATGCCCAGCTAATACTTGTATTTTTAGTAGAGACAGGGTTTCACTGTGTTAGCCAGGCTGGTCTCAAACTCCTGACCTCAAGTGATCCACCTGTCTCAGCCTCCTGCCTGTCTCAGCCTCCTGCCTATCTCAGCCTCCCTAAGTGCTGGGATTGCAATTGTGAGCCACCACACCCAGCCTCAAATAGTTTTTGTTTTTGTTTTTTTTGAGACAGAGTTTCGCTCTTGTTACCCAGGCTGGAGTGCAATGGCACGATCTCGGCTCACCACAACCTCCACCTCCTGGGTTCAAGCAATTCTCCTGCCTTAGCCTCCTGAGTAGCTGGGACTTACAGGTATGCTTCACCATGTTGACCAGGATGGTCTCGATCTCTTGACCTCACGATCTACCGCCTCGGCCTCCCAAAGTGCTGGGATTATAGGCGTGAGCCACCACACCCGGCCTGCCTCAAATAGTTTTAATCAAAATGACTTCAGTTAGTGGTTAGCAAGGCTTAAAGACTTAATTCAGTGCTTTGACACTTGTCTGCAACATGTTGCTTTTTTTTTCTTGTGTCCTGTGGGACCCAGTCATCTGTATGTTAGACTCACAGAGGATTTAAAGAGATACATATGCATGTGCTAAATTGATTGCTGTCTTGCTTTGTTATCCTGTCTTAAAATAACATTATAAATTTCCCAAATGAGTTAATAACTGGTCACTCATTTTTATGTAAACAGCATACTTGAGACCAGAAATTTCTGAACTGCTTTGCGGATCTCTGTCTACGATTCTCACTGGTCCTCTGTTCATTCCTTCTCTTCTAGAGTTTTCCCTTACCTTGGCTTCTCTTCTGCCACATTGGCCTGCCTGACGTGTCCTCAGGCCCTGTTGCCCTAGATTACGTTCCCCGTGTCACTCTTCATGTCCAAATGTGGGCCTCTCATTTAGATCTCCTCTCTTGACTGCCAGACGGCATGTCCCCCGTCCTCTGGTGTACATCTCCAAAGTGTCCCACAGGCATTTGTCTCAGATGACATTTCAGGTTGGACTCATTTTTCTGCCCCAACAGCAGACTCGTTGAGCCATTCAGCACATTTTCCATATGGCAGATTGAGTGCTGTCTCTGGAAATACATAAACAAATATAGAGTGCTTCCTTTTTCTGTTGAGGCAAACAAGGATTTGGATAATTTCTATTAATGCCATCAATGTGGTATGTGTAAGATATTCTGAGGGCAGAAAGGGCTGTTTCACAGTACAGCCCCGCTGTGTGTGGCTCAGGGCAGGCCATCTAGAGGAGGTGAGCCTGAGCCCTGGGGCTGATGTTTCAGCTCTCACTTCGGAGTCCCGAGCTGTTGCCAGTCCATCTTTCATGAGACCATTGGAGTGATCTTCCTGTTCTTGTCACTTCTTGGTTTAAAGATTCCCTGAGGCCTACACAGTGAAGTTCAAATTCAGCATGCTATTGCAAGACCCTTATGATCTGGTCTTAACCATGGGTCAGGTATCTTGTCCATACTGTTTATCTCTTAAATACCTCTGTGCTCTTTGATGAGTCCAGCTCCTACCCCTACATGTTCATAACTCACTTCTGTGACACAGCCTTCCTTCAGGTCTCCCCAAACTCTGTAGCCTCCCTGAACTATGCATTTGCTTTGCTGCATGATTTGTTTCTGTGACTGTCCCAGTCCCCTGGGGCCACATTATAGCAGGGACCTTGCCCTTGGTCCTTCTGGCTTTGACAGAACATAGTGAAGAACATCACATAAATGTATTCTGAGTTTACCACTGGGGTTATCGAAGAGACCTGCTGAGTGAATGAGTACACAGTGGGGACCCAGAACCTCTAGAAAGAGTTAAGGATTACAATCCCCAGATAGCTACAATCAGGGTATAATGTAACCTGTTTGCCTAGGGTGCTACATGATAATCTTAAATTAGAACAACTGAGACTTACATGGGACCATAGGGTGATAACCGTTAAACCTGCTATTTCAGTGTTTACTTTATAAAAGCATTACACTGGCTCCCCTCCTCTCCTCCCTGCCACAAAAGATAAAATAAGCATTACACTAAGGAGGTTCTCATTTAATCCTCACACCTACCCTGGGTTATTAACACTTGGTTGATGAAGAAAGACTCACTTGGCTAAGAAAGGGAGCAGGTTAGTAAGTGGTAGAATAGATACTCCAGTCTTGTCTCTAAAAATACATAGTTTTTGAATTTATAAATTTTTAATTTTCAATATATTTCTTAATTTTTTATTTTTTGTAGAGTTGGGAGTTTCGCCATGTTGCCCAGACTGATCTCAAAACTCATGGGCACAGGCTATCTCCCAACCTTGTCCTCCCAAAATGTTGGGATTACTGGCATGAGCCACAGTGCCTGGCCTCAAAGTGCATACTCCTAACCACTGTGCCCTTATATTTTTACATGTAGGATTTCCATCTGCCGCATCATCCCCGCTGAGACCTAGAGCTTAGGTGTTGAGGTAGGAAAGATCTCAAGGCTTTTTTTCTTGAAAGTCATCAGAAACTATGTGAATTTTTTATCTTTCTGGGGTTTTCCCCATAAGCAAATCTGGATAACTAGGCTTAAAGGTGAATGACCAGCTGTATCCCTGGTTCACTGTTAGGAGGAGTACATAGGCTTGCTGTATGGGCTCTTTTCCTTGCGTAACCTTGGGCGACATGCTCAGCCTCTCCAAGCCAGTCTCCTTTGTTAAAGGTGATGTACTTATAAGATGATACACTAAATGAGAACCCAGGCAGGTTACCTACCCTACCATGACACTGGAAGTATTATTTGCCTTGAGAAAAGGAGAATTGCTGGTTAGTTGCAGGTCCTGTGAGTACCGTCTTTTTCCCTGGGCTATTTTGCTACAAAAATAGACAAAGGATCTCAAGGCCCAGAGGCCATTGCCTTCTGGAATACTTTTTTGCCTCCCTGTTTAGTAAGGGTCACATTTTAAATTGCAGATATCACGCTGGAGGGTCAGGTCATTTAAAGCTTTTGACTGCTTAAATATTCTTGCTAAGATCTTGAGCTTGTCTCACATGTTGACACACTAGTGAAGTTGGTTTACATTGTCTCTCTCCTCACTGGAGGGTGAGATTTGGAGTTGCCCTGCCCAAGCCAGTGCTGTTTCTTGAAAACGTTGGATTGAAATCTGGTCTCCCTTCCTAGCTGTCATCATGGGGGTTAGGTGAATAGGGTCCTGAGTAAGGAGATGGCATGTGTCCTAGGGTGGGGAGCCAGGCACCAAGCCAGACTTCACTCTGAAGCTTTATTCAAAGCCTCACTCTCACTCATAGCATCTTATAGGTGGTCTCTGTAAGTTGCTGACCCTAATTTAGACTGTTTAATGAAAATCAGGTACTTGGTTTTAGTTCCCAAACTAAATTTGATTTTGATGACATTCTTGACTGCAGGGCTTGGAATTAAATCCACTGGGCCTGACTTGTCTCTCTAAAGTTACACATCATTTCAGACTCAAAGGCTTCTAGCATGCAGAATCTGGTGTCATAATAGGCACCAGTGGGAACCATTGCTGTCATTGGCTTTTCGCTTTAATCCCAATTGTAAGTTCCTTTTGTGTTCAAAACAAGTTTAAAAGACAAGGGGACTTAGGCAAGCTTAGGCAGTCTAGCCTTTAATACAAGAATTTCAAAACATAGAGGAAAAAACTTAAGGAGATACATATATCTATTTCATGATATATATATATATTTAGCAGTGCTTTGTGAGTTACAAGACAGCGGCTCCTTAGTCGATTGCCGAGAACTTTTTGGTTTGAAAACTCTGCTTTGTTTGTGGATTTGGTGTTATGAGTTCTTATTGTCATTCTGCAGCCTTTCCTATGGTCCTGTATTTACTGAATACAGTGAATACCAAGCACTCTATTTATTAGATAGAGGCTAGGAGTAGGGGCAGGTGATTTAAAAAAGGAATAAGCTAATAATCTCCTCAAGGAGTTTCTGAGTTTCTGGCCTAATAGAATTATAGTAGTGTGAGGTATCTAAATCCAGGGAATCAGATTGAGGCACAGTGTCATCGCCTTGAGAATTTTAGTAGGCTGCATTTGTGTGTTCTCTCTTTTTTTTTTTTTTTTTGCCCAACAGAGTCTTTCTGTGGACTCCATGGAACTTCTTGCTCTCTTAAATCATTAAGTTGCTTGACAAGATTCTTGGATCTGGAGAAACTGGGTGTAGGGCCCTATATAAAAAAAAATTATTCAAAACAGATTTAGGGGTATAAGGTTGGATAGGAATGTTTTACAAAGAAGAATGTAAGGCACATAACTAATTTGTCACATCCAAAGTATAAAACTGCTACCTTTTCCCTAGAAGAAGGAAAGCTTATTTTAGGCACCCTGAACCAGTAAGATGCTCTTTCTCCTCCAAGTGCAGATTTTTGTATCCTTTGTTTGTCAAAATATTCTTGGCCCTACCCATGCCAGAGTGATACAGAAAGGAAGTTACATTTTTTTTTTTTGGTGGGGGAGAACAAATGACTACTGATAAAATTTCTTAGATGATTGATAATCATTTTAAGAAGAAATTTAGTTGTGTTCGGTTCTCTGTCTCGCCCTTTCATGTCACTTTTCTACTTCTTCCGTTGCTATAGCTAAATATTTAGAAGTATGTCTTGACAGCTAGCACAAATGTTTCAGTTAAGTATTTTAAAACTGATGATATGGCCGGCCGTGGTGGCTCACGCCTGTAATCCCCCAGTACTTTGGGAGGCCAAAGTGGGTGGATCGCCTGAGATCAGGAGTTTGAGATTAGCCTGACCAACATGGTGAAACCCCGTCTCTACTAAAAATACAAAAATTAGCCGGGTGGTGGCGTTCGCCTGTAATCCCAGCTACTCGGGAGGCTGAGGCAGGGGAATTGCCTGAAATCAGGAGGCGGATATTGCAGTGAGCTGAGATCACGCCATTGCAATTCCAGCCTGGGCGACAAGAGTGAAACTCGGTCTCAAAGCAAAACAAAACTGATGGTATAGTATAAAGAAACTTCTTGCAGTTTTCTGTTACAGAGGATTAATTAGAACCAACCTGTTGGATATACCCATCCACCTTTCACAACTCTTTCTTCTCTCTGGAAATCCACACTCCTGGCAGTGTGTGGAACACAGTAGATTCTTAAGGAATGCTTGTTGAATGTTGCACTCTGCATCTTCTTGAAATAACTGTTAATAACTGTTTAACAGTAAAATGTGTCTGAAAAATATTCGGAAATTAAGATGTAAGAGATTAATGCACCAAAGCAATCTCTTAATTGCTTAAAATGAATTATTTTAAAGAATCTTTAATTGAATATCCTGTGAAGGCTGGAATTTGTAAATTATGCCCCTTTGTTGAAGCCAGTCCCTAAAAGAACAATTAAGGCAATTCAGGTAGCATTAAAGTTTACAGTGAAAAGTTGGCATTTTCTGTAGATTAAGGTTAGGTGTTAACTGCTTATGTTCGAGGAGGTAGGACATAAAGCTTCCAACATCAGTAATGCAACATTGTCTGGAAACTGCGGTAAAATTTTGTTGGGCATTTTTTTCATTGCAGTGAAAAAGGAGGCCATGTAGCATACCTCAAAGCCAGGTGACTCAGCCTAGTGCTTGTTTTAAGCAGTTTTGATATTCAGTTTAATTTTCTCACTGATTTTATGATTTATAAATAATTTCTTGGAAAATTTGAAAGTTTTCAAAAATTAAAAAATGAATATCTTGTTATTCCACTATATAGAGAGAAACTGCAGTTCAGTGTTTGGTGCATTTTCTTCTAGTCTTTTTTTCAATGTATAAATATTAAAATTATTTCATAGTTGAGATACTGCATATATGATACTGTATTTTGCTTTTTTCATTTTAACGTCGTGAGCAATTTTCCCATGACATTAAAAACTGTCTTTGAAAAATGTGGAAAACATTTGGGGCTGTCAGCATAACTGAAAATGTTTTCTTGGTGTGACCCATGTATCTTTGTAATTGGTTTGATTTAGTGTGCTTTATTTCAATAAAAATTCAGTATTACAATTTACAGATTGGGGTGGGGAGTGGTATCTACTTCAAATTACCAAAATCTTCCTAATAGAATTCCATTTTAAATGTTTGAACTCCCCTGGTACATCTTAAACACGACACTGACACTGCAAGTACTTGTATGTCCTGGCACCTTAGATCACAACTTTATGCAAAAGGAGTGCCGTGCATCTGAATAGTGCAATTCATTTTCAACGCAAGAATGCCAGTTTCTTAGGGCCTCCAGTCAGGATATTACCCACTTTGTTTAAGTTGTGATCTCAAATCCCATTTTCTTTGGGAGAT
Source organism: Ateles fusciceps (assembly GCA_036589455.1). Lineage (NCBI taxonomy): Eukaryota > Metazoa > Chordata > Mammalia > Primates > Atelidae > Ateles > Ateles fusciceps. The sequence goes on from JAZHEH010000903.1 coordinate 1,661,282, forward strand.
AACACTGGTGGAACGGATCTGCAAAGGTGGACCAACGATGCCTTCTCACCTCCAGGGCTGGCTCCCTTGCCTTCCCTCATGTGGCTTAAGCGGTTGGGAAGCAGGTAGACAGTGTAGATGATGTCCTGGGCCACTGGCTGCTGGACTGAGGCAGTAAGATGACTGGGCTGGCATTGCTCTTTCTCTGCCTGCATGTGACCTCTAACTATGTGCCTGGAAACTGAATTACGTGTAATTAATGCTGCAAACAGGATTTCCTTGTTGCTTAAGCCTGAACTTGATATGACAATAATAGTTATGTGCTACTTTTAACAATTTACCATGTAACTTGGATTCCTATAACCTGGTCTGTACATTTCTTTTAGCTCCAGTGGGAGTTTCCTTTTCAAAGTATGATGAAACCATCCTAATCTTTTCCACCCCTGGACTAATTTAAAATGGATACAGAATACACCTGTTGAGTTTATCTTCTGTTAAGCAATTGAGACTTCTCTGTCTAATCATGCTACTTGTTCTTTTTTTTGTCAATTGATACTCCCGTAGCCCTTTTGAAAAAGTGTTTTTGGAGGAAATTAAGTTGTATGCCCTCAGGACGTACAACTTGGTTTTTGTTGTTTTTTGTTTTTATTTGTTTGTTTAGTTCTGAAGCATGTTTAGATTTTTCTGTACTTGTATAGGCCTGATTGTTTATGTGGCTTAGCTAAGGTTTCCTAAAGCATCTTCTAGTAGCTGTCATTGGTTTGTAAAATAAAATTTGGGCTGTCAAAATGCACATTTTTTGGTTGTTAATCTTAATTATTTTTGACCCTTGTGAAGTCTTTTTGGGGGAAGATTAGGTAGGCAGACTTTGTTAATATTTTCACTGCTATGAGAGTCAGTCATAGATCATATTGCACATTACAATTATCAAGCTAAACACCCAGGTCATACACCCAGTAGAAAAAGCAGTTTTCCCAGAAGCTGCTGGAGTTGAGATTTACCAAATTGATGTTTAATACATCTTCTTTTTCATGGAGAATGGCAGTCGAAACAATAAGGAACATTTGCTTGAAATGCCTAGTCCACTTCTGATAGAGTGTTTTGAGCCTTCCCTATTTGTTGTTAGATATTAAACTGCTGCCATTGGAGTCCTGTGTTAACAAGGGCATTGGGGTGGGGTTCGTTGAATTCTTCTTGTCTTTTGAAATGATAAGGGGTATCTTGATTTTAATTATTGAAGTAGGCCAGTTTATTGCCGAATGTGCCTGTATTTTGCCATATGACCTTGGGACCTTTTGCATTATGAAACAAGTATGAAAGGTTATCTTTGAAGAACATGGGCACCTTGTAGTAATATGTTACAGGCTGAGACACAAGGATAAAAGAAGGCATATCTCTCCCCTTAACTTTAGTTTTGCTGTAGAACCTCAACGAAAGCCAACAATAGGGATGAATGAGTTTTAAACTCGATGGCAGTGATATAAGTGGAGAAAACCACCTGGGTTTATTTCCTGGTATTGCAGAGGTGAATAAACATCAACAGCCGAGCCTTGGATTTCAGTGGATTTCAACGAGGGGGTGTGTAGGACTTTGAAATATTATTCTTTTTCAGAATTCGTTGAATGTTATGTGTCAGGCACTGTGTTAAGGTCATTAGATAGAAATAAAAAGATAAAAATAATTCATTTAAAAACCTGTGTAGGCCAGGCGTGGTGGCTCACACCTGTAATCCAAGCACTTTGGAGGCCAAGGCGGGCGGATCACCTGAGGTCGGAGTTCAAGACCAGCCTCACCAACACGGTGAAACCCCGTCTTTAAAAAAAAAAAAAAAAAAGAAAAAGAAATAAAAAGATATTTTCTATAGGAAGAGATGGTTGATTATACCGTGCTATAGAAAAATAGCTTAAGATGGTGTTTTGTTTTAAAGAATAAGCTTCTACTGGTTGGGTGAGAGGAAGTGAGGTTCCTTTTTGATGGTGTTGAGTTTGAGACGTCCAATAGGCAGTTAGAAATCTGAGAAAGCCCTTGAGATCATTAGTCCAGTTTTGGGAAACACTGATGCATGTGGGTAAGGTGGGAGTTGAGGGTGTCACCCAGGGTGACAACAGCCTTTCAGGGGCAGAAGGGAACCCCACAAAGGCGACTCGGGAGGGAGCTGGCAGGCTGGTAAATAGGAAGGAGCAGAGAGTTTCAATTTCAAGGCGGAAGAAAAAGGAGCCAGCAGGAAAATGGAGAGGTAGAAGAACCAGGAAAGGAGCCTCAGAGGGGAAGTGCTGGGGAGTAAGTGGGCTCACTCGGCGTGAATGTTGGAAGAGAGAGTTGCAGGCCTCACTATTTTAGAGAGCTTCAAATTGCATAATGTTGGTAGTGCGGATTCGGTCTAAGGGTAAACAGGGCAGAAAGAGAAGGGAGAGAAACTGTTCAGAGAAATGAGGCCTAAGAGGCAAACTGGTCCTAGGACCGACTTGAAGCCACCTTTTTGCTAAAATACTCTAGACTTGAAAGAGAATCAGAATAACTGAATAGGAATATGGATTACACTTGAGTGGGAGTCCCAGCTCTTGTTTACTGCCTGTTGACCTTGGATGAATTACTTAACCTTTAAACTTGGATTTTCACCTGCAGAGTGGAGATACTATAGGTGGCATAGGAGTAATTGACATATAGTACCTGATGTAGGAAGTACTCCCACGTTAATGCTTTTATTTTTTAATAGATGCTAGCCTTTGAAAGGTTTAGAGGCTAAAGAGGGACACAGTTTGATTTCCTCTGACCACCAGCGGAAAGGGAGGATGCATCTTCTTCAGGGAGAGCAGCCAGGGAATTGGTTGGATTAGTGCAGGAAGGAATGGGAGGCACCTAGAGTGCAGAGTTGAGAGCACCCCAGAAGGGAGATGTGGCCCGGAGGACATTGGCAGCACGTGGGACGATAGTGGAGGCCATGTATTTGAGAACGTTCACGGCATATATTTGGTGGAGGGAGAAGAATGTCAAGGGGAATTTAATAGATTTCGTGTGATAGGCAGATAATCTTTTTTCAACTTAAAGTTCAAATTTAAACTGCATATTTACAGAGTTCATGATTAGAAAGAATGGGCCCCTGTCAAATGAAATCTCTAAGCTTACTTGAAGATGTAAGTTCTAGTCTTTGAAAATTGATTATACTAAACTGTGTTACAAATTTAGTCAAGCAATAACATCCCTACGTGAGGCGAGAATAGTGGAAGGGGAAATTCCTAAGGCCTAAGATAACTGCCAATGACGGTAGGTTTTTAAAAATGCAACACTATAGTTTATGTTTCCTTGCCTGACTCATACCTTTCACAGGTTTATCCTGAACCTTTAGGGGTGGAATGTAAGTTTGGCTCTTTTAACCGTGTAAAAGTTTAAGGAAAGGAATGAGTGTCCGGAGTGCTGGGTATATTCTGGATTTAGTAACTTTTTTAAAAAAATTTATTTGAGACAGAGTTTCGCTCCTGTCACCTAGGCCTGGAGTACAGTGGCATGATCTCAGCTCATTGCAACCTCCTCTTCCTGGCTTCAAGCAAATCTCCTACCTCAGCTTCCCGAGTAATTGGGATTACAGGCGCCTGCCACCACACCTGGCTAATTTTTGTATTTTTTTAGTAAATACGGGGTTTTACCATGTTGGCCAGGCTGGTCGCAAACTCCTAACCTCAAGTGATCTGCCTGCCTTGGCCTCCCAAAGTACTGGGATTACAGGTGTGAGCCACTGTGCCCGGCCCTGGATTCAGTAAACCTTAATGTTGAAAACAAAGCAGTATGATTCTTTACAACCCCTTTTCCTCCCCCACTTCTCTAAAGGATTAGAGAGGATCATGACTGAGGCTATCCTTAAGGATAGCTACATTCCAGACTTGAGGGGGATCACGTAGCCCAGTTTGTCCAGGGCAGACTGACTTTGTACCTGATGTCCCAGTAGACATTTTAACAGTGACTCTTTTGGGTTCAGTAGTCATACTGTTTTGGATGATAAATTACATGGTCACCTTATTTAAAGGGGGTGTTGGAATAAGCCCACCTAGGCCTGGAAGTGATTTCTTGCTCTCTTGAATACATCACAGACATACACACTCATCACAGACATACACACTCATCAGGAATGGTAACTGGGTAACCAAAAATGTCTTGTTTTTTAAAGCAAACGCCTCCTGTCCTTTCTGTAAATTGTGTGTAGCACCTACCTAATAGATGGGAGATTTCATGAGCTATTTGTACACCTAGCACGGTGGCTGACACATAGTAACTTGTAGTAATTGGTGGTTACCAATATTGCAGATATTGGTGGTATTACCAATAAAACATATCTCAAGGCCAGATGGTGTGTTTTTCCAGAATAAAATTTAATTGCTTGCTAGTAACCCTTTATAAGAGAAAATAGGCAGACATGCTTTGACATTGTGACAACATGGAAAGTAAGTGGGTTGCGTTCGAAAGGGTTAAATAATTGAGCAACTCTAAAACCTTTTTTCTTCTTCCTAGGTCTTAGTGGTGCAATGGCTAGTATAAGCGTGCGTTCGAGTACCCCAGGCTCTCCTACACATGTAAGCAGTGGATCGAATGCTAGTCGAAGGAGAAATGGACTCCATGATGTCGATTTGAACACTTTCATATCAGAAGAAATGGCACTCCACTTGGACAATGGTGGAACTAGAAAGCGTACCTCAGCCCAGTGTGGCGATGTCATTACAGACTCACCAACCCATAAACGCAACAGAATGATCTAAACTGCAAACATTTTCACACCCACCATGCTGCTTGAAAGCCACTTGATCCTCAACATATACTATAATTGCAAAGGAAACATGAGGCCATCTTCCTGTGTTCACTGTTTAAGACAAGTGAATTCTATAGTGGTTGCCATAAAAGGAAGTTGTAGGTATTTGCAGTAGATGCCTCTTGTAACTATGGCTTTCTTAAAACTATAATCCTAGCAGAGGACATCAGATATTGTGTAGTCGTTAGCAAGATCATCATAGGAAACATATATCCGTTCCAAGGCTAAAAGTGACCTTAACTGTATTTATTCTCAAAGGGAAAGGAAATATCAGATGTTTATTTGGTTATAGAAAGCTTTTTTTTTTTTTTTTTTTGGTCCATTTCCTGCTGTGTTGAGTATTTTGCTTCAACAGTATTGCCAGATTCCTAAAATTGTCTAAAAACATGATTTGGCTTCCATTTTTGTAGCTGCACTGTACCATGCACCTGGTTTCTAAATAGTAACAGTGTGCAACTCTAATTATTGGACTGTGCTCTGTTTTTAATTTTCAAAGCAGTTTCTAATTCTGGTGATTGTGTGATGTGAAGAGGTGCTATGATGGTCATGCAATTAATACTTAATATTGAATCAATGCACAGAGCTTTATTGGATTCACTTTGTGTGTTAGTGCTCTCAAGTAGCAATATTATTATTAAACTGCCCCAGATTAACCCTGTAGGCCTAAAGTACTCAGTTTTAAGACAAAACACTACTTCCTATGTGGGGTACTTGACTTATGGTAAATGTAAACATGTAGACTGCATTTGAGGTGACCTAAAGTAGAGAGGTTATGAACTTTGAGAATGGGCTTCCTTTTTGGTTCAGTATTAGAGGGAGAGGGGAGATGGATAGTGGGGTAGGTTTTCTAGTCTATCATTTTACATTTTTCATGGAGGCCCTGCTTAGTGCAGTTTCCATTGGAGTGGGCGGAAGATGATAAAGCTCTCTTTATCTACTAATAATGTGATTGCAACTTAAAATAGCAAAACCCAACTCTCCCTGTCCCTCCAATCCCTCTCCTAAAAAGTTCAGTTTGGAATCTCATTCTGGAAAAGGTGGAATCGCATGGAGATTCTCAAGCTGTTAGGTAGACCTAAATAAAAGTTCTCAATAGATTTCTCTTTTGAGTCAATATAAAACCTCTTGTAGCTACAATGTTTTAGAGCATGTTTCATCTTCATTTTTAATAATCCTGAACTGAATGATAGTGTTTTTTTTAGATGAAGAACTGATGTCAGCCTGCCAGGTACTGTAATTTATTCTATCATATTATTATATTATATATCAAGTAGGACAGTGAAAAATGTTTCCTTGCAAACTTGTAGTCCAGTATCAGTTACTTCCTATTTTTATCCTTAAAAGACCATTGCAAATCAGTGTAAGGGTTTTTCCAGTAATTACTCACAGCACTTTTGTTGAAGTTTGCAATTTCTTCAGCCATTTAGTAATATCTTTCTGTGAAGAAACTCTGCTAAGTTAACCATAAATACTCATTCATTGACTGGGTGGGATGTGAATGGAATGTTAGAAATGTTGTGTGAATTGAAGTTCTGTATTCATTGTAGATGTAGCCCTTATTTAAAAAAGTCAATTCCATACTAAAACTAGGAATGAACGTGAGATATTTCTAAATTTTTGCAAAAGTGGATCATTTTTTGTTTGACTATAATAGCAGGAAGAATTATAGCAACCTGTCATTTTACCTGAAACAGACAAGCCTATGTGTTATGAATACTTTCAAGCTTCCCTTTGGAATATACAAGACATGCATTTGGAGTTACCTTTGTTTTTCTATCGTTGTAAATTTAGATTCTGGAATTGGGGTTCGGTGGTATGCTGTGTTGCTCACAAGTGGCCAGAACTCCTATTCCTAAAAGGATTTTGAGATCGAGGAACACGTATTTAATTCCCCTTTCTGCCTTGGTTCTTGTTCCTCTTTCCAAGTTGGATAACAAATTTTTTTGTTATTTTGTTTAAGTTGGTGCTCTGAAGCTTACTCTCAGTACCCTTTACTCTGAATTGTCAAATTTTGATAAAACATGTGCCATTTTCTTTGGTAAGAGAAAGCAGGTCTTAATGTCTGCCAGAACACAATTTATATGCCTTAATGGCTTCATTAAACTTTTACAAAACCTTAGCATTTGTTACTTTTTTCCATTGCATTTACTCTCAAATGCACCTGATGCATTTGCCACGCAGTTGCAACTTTTCCCTTCTCTGTCACATTGCTTTCTCCTGTTCTCCCACGCAAGCTCACTTGTAGAAGGGTAATGATTTCTCTTAGGAAAACTTAACTTCTGACAGCTAGGTTTTTGAAGTGTTTGCCTGGGCTAGTTTAGATGCTAAAGAAAGAGTGGAAGATTGCATACCTTTGTGGTACTTTAAGAACAAGTTGACTTTTTCAGTTTCTTGAACAGTTTAGGCTGGATTTAAAGACTAAATACTGTAGTTTGGGGGGAACAGAACCTCTCTTCATCTTAAGCCAGATTCTCTGATTCTTTTAGACGTTCATAGTTCATTAGTTCTGCTCCTGTTGCCCTTACTTGGCATGGGTGGGTTGAGGTTCATCCTTAGACTGCAGCATTCTGAGCATGGCTGAAGTATTACAATGTTTAATATTTTATAGAACAAACCTACTGGAAAGCATTTGGCTGAATCTAAAGACCTGCAGTCAAATTCTTCAATGTGGTTTACCCAACTGGAGTAGTGATACACACCTTAATCATAAAATGAATAAAAGCAAAAAAACCATGGGGCTTGTCTGCAGTTTTGTTTCGGTCATCACATCTGAATAACTTTGATGCAATCAAATGAAGTTTAGGCTTTTAAAAAAATTAGCTAACTAAGTGTTTTTTTTCTAAGGGCTACTGGAACTCATTAAATTTGAGTAATTGTGCCTTTGGGCCTGAAGATTGCCATTCAGCAGTGGAAACTGGGCTAACTTCCTTTATAGTGAGAGGGACGGCCAATATCGACCCAGAGGGCTAGTCAACCTCAGAGGCCAGTGCAAGACACCAAGAGATGGTTTTGAAATGGGGCCATTTCAGAAAATTATGAACAGAATGGTTAAATTTTTGGCCTGGCTACTACCTCTAGTGGTGACTACGTTAGCAGATCAGTCTCGTTGCGTTTTACTTCACATAGTATGTTATAACCTGGCAGTTCATTCGTAAGATTGATGACAGAGTATCTAGTTATGTGAGGATGGGAATCTTCAGAGATACATTCTGGAGTTTTGGAATGAAGTGACTAGAAAGGTTCTTCCATAGGAACCCCTTGTTTAAAGTTGTAAGTGTTTATAGAACCTGCTACCCCTTTTTGAAAGCTGTCAGCTTTGGTAGTTGAGATGACCTTACCCCATATGGCCAGCTTCTAGCTTCCCCTTGGAGTATTTGAGATGTGTGATGTTTTAGTGGGGACAGTATTTAAGAGAGGAGCAGGGCTGAGCACCCAAGCTGGCTGTCAGACCATGTGTTGTACCTGTTGGATTTGATGGGGCGAGATCAGGGTTTTACTTCCTGCAGGCTTTTTGTGAAGTTCAGTAGACAGTAGCCTGTGACATGGCAAGTCAAATTTTCAATGGCCCTTCATTTTCTTTGTACTGATTTAGTACTTTAAAAAAGAATTAAAACAGCAGAAATCAAGCCATACAGTAGCTTATAGTATATACAGGTCTTTTTTTTTTTTTTTAAATGGAGTTTCGCTCTTGTTGCCCAAGCTGGAGTGCAATGGCACGATCTCAGCTCACTGCAACCTCCGCCTCCCAGGTTCAAGTGATTCTCCTGCCTCAGCCTCCTGAGTAGCTGGGATTACAGGTGCATGTCACCACGCCGGCTAAATTTTTTTGTATTTTTAGTAGAGAAACAGGGTTTCACCATGTTGGCCTGCCTGGTCTCAAACTTCTGATCTCAGGTTATCTGCCCACCTCGGCCTCCCAAAGTGCTAGGATTATAGGTGTGAGCTACCATGCCCAGCCTATACAGGTCTTTTACACATTAGAATTAATATGGTGACATCTTTTTGTTGTTAAGACGAGTCTCACTCTGTTGCTCAGGCTGGAGTGCAGTGGCACTATCTTGGCTCACTGCAACCTCTGCCTCCCAGGTTCAAGCAATTCTTATGCCTTAGTCTCCTGAGTAGCTGTTATTACAGGCGTCCACCATTAATCCTGGCTAATTTTTGTATTTTTGTTAGATACAGGGTTTCAAATATGGTGAAATCTTATGACAGAATAGTATTTCCTTGTACAGATGAGCCTTGATACAGGTTCCAGGTTTTTTTTGTTTATTAGTAGTAATGCAGCAGTGATTTTTTTTTTTTTTTTTTTTTTTTTGAGACGGGGTCTCTTTGCCCAGGCTGGAGTGCTGTGGTGCGATCCTGGCTCACTGCAACCTCCGCTACCCAGATTGAAGCAATTCCTTCCTGGAACTACACATGTGCACCACTACGTCCAGCTAATTTATTTATTTATTTTTATTTTTAGTAGAGACGGAGTTTTACCTTGTTGGCCAGGCTAGTGTCGAATTCCTGACCTTAAGTGATCCATCTGTCTTGGCCTCCCCAAGTGCTGGGATTACAGGCATGAGACACTGTGCGCGGTCTTTTTTTTTTTTTTTCCTTCTCTAGATGGAGTCTTGGTCTGTCACCCAGACTGTAATGCAGTGGCCCGATCTCAGCTCACTGCAACCTCCACTTCCCGGGTTCAAGCAATTCTCCTGCCCCAGCTTCCCCAGTAGCTGGACTACAGGCACGCCACCACCATGCCTGGCTAATTTTTGTACTTTTTAGTAGAGATGGGGTTTCACCATGTTGCCCACGCTAGTCTCAAACACCTTACTTTGTGATCCACCCACTTCGGCCTCCCAAAGTGCTAGGATTACAGGTGTGAGCCACTGCACCCAGCCAAATATTTAAGCTTCTCTGTGACAAAATTTTGCAGATGAACTAGCTGGGTCAAAGGAATTTCTCTATAAAATACTGTGATGGGTTCTGCCATCAGAAAGTAAGAGTACCTGCCCCCTTGCATTTTAGCCAGTGTTGGGTTATCTATACTTTCTTTGGCAGAAGTGACCTTTCGGTTTTAATATGCTTTTTGCCCACTCGTATGAAAGACGACTTTTTGCTTGATATCATGTGGGTTTGAATGCTGACTCTGCTTACCAGGTATGGGAACCTAGTTAAGTTTGCCTCTCTGGGCTCAGTTTCATCATCTGTGATATAAATAGAAAAATAAATTTAAAAATGTGTACGTTAGTGACTTGTGTTGCTTGGAAGTTGGATACATTTACATCTGCATTTATCATTCTCCCATAAGCAGAGCCCTGGAGAACTCTGGAATATGGCTGATAGTTTATTTCAATATGCCATTGAAAAATTAGCTCCCCTTTTTTTTTTGAGACAGGGTTTTACTCTGTTGCCTAGGCTGAGGTGCAGTGGCGTGATCATAGCTCACTGCAGCCTTGATAGGTAACAAACACTAACAAACTAAAGAAAAAGAAAAAAAAAGAAGTCATGTTATCCTGTCCCTGAGACTGAAATTTTTCAACATAAAAAAAAAAAATCTCTGGAGGAGGAATTAAAAATTCCAATGAGGGCCTGGCATGGTGGCTCATGCCTGTAATCCCAGCACTTTGGGAGGCCGAGGTGGGCGGATCACCTGAGGTCGGGAGTTCGACACCAGCCTGACCAACATGGAGAAACCCAGTCTCTACTAAAAATACAGAATTAGCTGGGCGTGGTGGCACATGCCTGTAATCCCAGCGACTCTGGGAGGCTGAGGCAGGAGAATCGAACCCAGGAGGCGAAGGCTGCCCTGAGCCGAGATCATGCCACTGCACTCCAGCCTGGGCAACAAGAGCGAAACTCCATCCAAAAAAAAAAAAAAAAAATTCCAATGAATTGAGAAGTGACTGAAACTGGACTGGCCATGAGCTGATGATCTGAGCATTGCTGAAGCTGGGTTCATGATTCTAGTCACTGCTTTTGTATATCTTCTGAAAAATTCTTCAATGAAAAAAAAGTCCTCCGCCCAGCACAGTGGTTCATAGGAGATGGGAGACCAGTGAGAAGGGTATTGCAGCTGCAGGGGCAAGTGAGGTCTAACCTAGGGTGACGGTGTGGAGAGACCAGAAGAGAAGGATGGATTCAAATATGCTTGGCTGTATTCTACATTATTTCAGCATCTTATTTCAAAGTCCCCATTCATATTCTCTCCTCCTTCACTTCAAGTGCTTTCCCTGTACCCGTTAGGGCTTTAGTCTAGATGCCATGGGAACTTTTTTTTTTTTTTTTTGAGACAGTCTGGCTCTATCACCCAGGCTGGAGTGTAGTTTCATGATCTGGGCTCACTGCAGCCTGCAATTCCTGGGTTCAAGCGATTCTCCTGCCTCAGCCTCCCAAGTAGCTGGAATTATAGGCATGTGCCACGACACGGAGCTATTTTTTGTATTTTTAGTAGAGACAGAGTTTTATTATGTTGGCCAGGATAGTCTCAAAATCCTGACCTCAAATGTTCCAGCCACCTTGATCTCCCAAAGTGCCGGTATTACAGGCGTGAGCCACCACGCCCAGCCAGGCATGGGAACTTTTAAGAGTTTTCAATAGGCCGTGGCCTGATTTTAAAAGTCCCTCTAGGATGCCAAGATGGGAGGATCCCTTGAGGCCAGGAGTTCAAGACCAGCCTGGGTAACTTAGGGAGAGCCTCTCTTAAAAAAAAAATTAGCCAAGTGTGGTGCATGTCTGTAGTCCCAGTTACTCAGGAGTCTGAGGAACACGGATCCCTTGAGTCCAGGAGTGAGGCTGCAGTGAGCTATGATCATGCCACTGCACTCCAACAGAGGTGAGACCCTCTCTAAAAATAACTAGTTAATTAATTAAAAGTCTTCGGCAGGCGTGGTGGCTCACACCTGTAATCCCAGCACTTTGGGAAGCCAAGGTGGGCAGATCACGAGGTCAGGAGTTCGAGACAAGCCTGACCAACATGGTGAAACCCCTTCTCTACTAAAAATACAAAAATTAGCTGGATATGGCGACTCGTTTCTGTAATCCCAGCTACTCAGGAGACAGGCAGGAGAATCGCTTGAACCCAGGAGGTGGAGGTTGCATTGAGCTGAGATCTTGACACTGTACTCCAGCCTGGGCGACAGTGACACTTCGTTGAAGAAGAAAAAAGTCTCGGCCCAGCACAGTGGTTCACACCTGTAGTCTCAGCACTTTGGGAGGCCAAGGAGGGTAGATCACTTGAGGTCACGAGTTAGAGACCAGCATGCCAACATGGTGAAACCCCATGTCTACTAAAAATACAAAAAATAGCTGGGCGTGGTGGCAGGCACCTATAATCCCAGGTACTCAAGAGGCTCAGGCAGGAGAATTGCTTGAACCCGGGAGGCAGAGGTTGCAGTGAGCAGAGATCTCACCATTGGACTTCAGCCTGGGTGACAAAGCCAAACTCCATCTCAAAAATAATAATAATAAAATTCTCCTCTAGCCTAGCTAATGCAGAGATGATAGTTTGGAGTGGGCTGCCTGTAAAAAGACCAGCTAGGAGGCACTGCAGCATTTCAAGTACTTTATAAGCATTTTTTTTTAATTGACACAGAGACTCCCTCTGTGACCCTAGGCTGGAGTGCAATGGCACAATCTCTGCTCACTGCAACCTCTGTCGCCTGGGTTCAAGAGATTCTTCTGCCTCAGCCTCTCAAGTAGTTGGGACAACAGGAGTGTGTTACCACGCCCAGCTAATTTTTGTATTTTTGTAGAGATGGGGTTTCACCATGTTGGCCATGCTGGTCTCGAACTGACCTCAAGTGACCCACCCAACTTGGCCTCCCGAAGTGTTGGGAACAAAGGCGTGAGCCACTGTGCCTGACAGCATTCTTATTTACTTCTCAAAGCAAGTCTGTGAATGGGGATTGTTGCCTTTATTTTGAAAAGATAATCTGAGACCGGGGGAGTTTGAGAAGGGTACCCAAGGTCACACAGCAATTCCCTGCAGGGTTGCCAGATAAATTAAAATGTGGCATGGAACATACTTACACCAAAAAAATTATCTGAAGTTCATACTTAACTGAATGACCTGTAGTTTTGTTTTTTGGGTTTTTTTGAGATGGAGTCTCACTCTGTCTGTAGTGCCATGGCGTGATCTCGGCTCACTGCAACCGCTGCCTCCCATGTTCAAGCGGTTCTCCTGCCTCAGCCTCCCCGAGTAGCTGGGATTACAGGCACCCACCACCATGCCTGGCTAATTTTTGTATTTTAGTAGAGATGGGGCTTCGCCATGTTGGCCAGTCTGGTCTCAAACTCCCAACCTCAAGTGGTCCACCCACTTCAGCCTCCCAAAGTGCTGGGATTACTAGCATGAGCCACTGCACCCGGCCCTGACCTGTAATTTTATTAGTGAAATCTGCAACCCTGATTGCTGATCAAGCCAGGATTTGAGCCCAGAGTCTCAAACCATCAGCAGATGCTTGCTGCATGAATGTATAGGGGCAATGTGCAATGTTAGAGAAGTTGAGGTCCTTTTTAGACAATCAAAAATTCTGGTATCATGAGCCAAGTAAGATGAAGGTAAGAGCACAGGCTCAGATATCAACTCCCTGGGTTCAGATTCTGCCACCATCATCTAACTACCAGCTGTGTGATTTGAGGGCAGGTTACTGAAACCCCCCCATGCTACAGTTTTCTCATCTGCAAACTGGGAATGAGAATAACAGTACTAATAATAGCACATTCCTCTAGGTCGGCTTTGAGGATTAAAGGAGCCAACTTATATATTCATTGCCAAGCCTTGTATGGAAAGACCTCTGGAGATGTTGGCTGAGTGAGGTTATAGCAAACAGCATGCTAAAAGAATAACTACAGTGTTACAAACCCTCCTCATAGTACCAATAACACACACAGGTAAGTGTTGTTGTTGTTGAGGTGGAGTATTTTTCCTTTGCCCAGTCTGGATTGCGGTGGCAGGATCTCCACTCACTGTAACCTCCACCTCCGGCCTCTCAGGTTCAAGCGATTCTCTTGCCTACGCCTCCAAGTAGCCGGGTCTACAGTCACCTGCCACCACTTCTAGCTAATTTTTGTATTTTTAGTAGAGACAAGGCTTCACCATGTTGTCCAGGCTGTTCTTGAATTCCTGACCTCAAGTGATCCTCCCACCAAGCTTCCAAAAGTGCTGGGATTATAGGCATGAGCCACCGCGCCCAACCTAGGGAAGTTTTGCAAAGTGGGAACTATGTTTTGTCCTTACTGTCCCTACCTTAGTGCATAGAACCCTGCTTAGAGTAGGGGATGGGGTTTCACCTTGCTGGTCAGGGTAGTTTCAAACTCCTGACCTCAGGTGATCCACTCACCTTGGCCTCCCAAAGTGCTGGGATTACAGGCGTGAGCCACCACGTCCGGCCGGATTTTTTTTTTTTTTTTTTTTTTAAAGACAGGACCTCAATGTGTTGCCCAGGCTAGAATGCAGTGGCACAATCATAGCTTACTGCAGCCTCGAACCCTTGGGCTCAAGCGATTCTCCTGCCTCCGCCACAGGCACACACCAACAAGCCCGGTCAATTTTCTATTTTTTGTAGAGATGGGGTCTTGCTATGTTGCCCATGCTGGTCTCTAACTCCTGGCCTCAAGTGGTTCTCCCACCTGGGACTCCCAAAATTTTGGGATTGCAGTCATGAGCCACCATGCCCAGCCCACGATAAATATTGATTTAATAAATAAATGGGCCTGGGGGAGGAGTTTCTAATGGGACTAGAATTGACCTGTAAAAATCATCAAAAACTAAAACACAAAAGAATCCCACAAAAACAAAAATTATATTAGAGGGAAATAATGTAAGGAATGACCCGAGAATGTGACAGTGAGTAAATCAAAGCATTCATTATTGAAAATACTATATTTTTAGACAAATATGTTTGATTTCTCATGAAAAGCAAAAAGGGTTTGTGGCAAGCCATAACAAATACTGTCATTAAAGCAAAATTAATACAGGTCTTAAATTCCAGAGGTTACAAAATAGCCTGGCTGAGGTCATTCGTGCTTAATTATTGTGCCTAATAGTTACCTTGACTAATTAGAGCAAAGGTTTTGGAGTATGTTTCTATTCCCAGACACTGAGTCACCAGTGACCCAGAATAAATCATTTTGCTCTATTTGTGTCTTGTATCATCGACATGAAAGCACCCTCAGCCAACCCCTTGGGGAAATTGCAGACTTCATTAATTAATATTTGGACAACAGTATAATTTGTATATGCCAGAGCTATAAAAACATGGCATCAGGATGTTTTGTAAGTTGGGTTCATTTATTTAATTATTCAACTACACTTCAGGTGCTGTT
This sequence comes from Ateles fusciceps, assembly GCA_036589455.1. NCBI lineage: Eukaryota > Metazoa > Chordata > Mammalia > Primates > Atelidae > Ateles > Ateles fusciceps. The sequence goes on from JAZHEH010000903.1 coordinate 1,676,373, forward strand.
AACATTTATTAAGCTCTGCTCTGAGCCAGGCCCTGAGCTGGGAACTAGAAGTGCAGCTGTGAATAAGGGAGATCAGTGCCTGCCCCCGTGGAGCTTCCAGTCTAGCAAAGGAGACAGATGCTAAGTAGGTAAACCAGATACAATCATTACAAATCATGAGTGGCAAGAGGAAAGCAAATAGAAATCTGTGATAGAGGCTAGGGGAAGTGGCCCTGCTTTTCTTTATTTTTCTTTTTTTTTTTTTAAGACAGAGTCTCATCACCCAGACTGGAGTGCAGTGGCATGAACTCCGCTCACTGCAACCTCAGTCTCCCAGGTTCAAGCCATTCCCCTGCCTCAGCCTCCAGCTGGGATTACAGGTGTGCACCACCGTGCCGGGCTAATTTATGTATTTATTTTTAGTAGAGACGGGGTTTCACCATGTTGGTCAGGCTGGTCTGGAACCCCTGACCTCCCAAAGTACTGGGATTACAAGCATGAGCCACCGAGCCTGGACTGGAGGGATCTTTTTTTGATGACATGGTCATAAGAGGATTCTTAGGAGAGGATTCCCACCCTAAGACCTGGAGGAGGGGGAAGGAACCAGCCAGTTTGACAGAGGGGGAAGCGCATGTTAGGCAGAAGGAGCAGCGAGAACAAAAGCTGAGGTGAGGAAGAGGTTTTCATTTGGGGAAACTGCAGGAGTCAGTGTAGCTACAGTGTAGTGAATGAGGAAGGTGGAGTGAGGCGAGACCCAGATTACTCAGGGACTCGAAGGAGTTTAAGAGTTAGCCAAATGCTGTTCCTGGCCTCTTCCTTGGCATGTGGCTGGACTACATCTCCCAGCATCCCTTTCTGTTGAGGGTGAGCATGTGATTGGATTTTGGCCAAAGGAAGGCAAGGAGAGGCAAGGACAGCTGCATTCAGACCTTGCTAGTGACTACCTCTTGGGCCAACCTCTATGCTTCCGCATTTTACTCATCTTGTTGGAGAAAGCAGAGCCAGAAGCTAGCAGGAGCCTGGATTCCTGGATCAGGTATTGGAAGAGAGCCACCTGCCAATCAAGAATACCAATTTTGGACTTTACGTGAGCAAGAAATAAATTTCTATTGTGTTAGGCCACTGAGATTTGAGGGTTTCTTTGTTTTGTTTTGTTTTGTTTGTCCCTTTGAGGGTTTCTTTGTTACAGTGGTTAGTGTTCTCTTAAGTAATACAGACTCATTATACAAAATCCACCTTAAAAAGCTGAGCTCGGGGCTGGGCCCAGTGGCTCATTCGTGTAATCCCAGCACTTTAGGAGGCTGAGGTTTGCAGATGACGAGGTCAAGGCCAACATGAAACCCCGTTTCAACTAAAAATCCAAAAAAATTAGCTGGGCATAGAGGCACGTGCCTGTAATCCCAGCTACTCAGGACACTAAGGCAGGAGAATCACTTGAACCAGGGAGTCGGAGGTTGCGGTGAGCCGAGATCATGCCACTGCACTCGAGCCTAGCAACAGAGTGAAACTCTAGCTCCAAAAAAAAAAAGAAAGAACAATAGGAGGGGCTTCTTCTAACCTCTCCCACCAGCTTCTAGTTCCACCCCCAGGTGCACAGTAAGGAGAGGGAATGTGGTTTCCAGATAAAATGCAGTTACATTTGAATTTCAGATAAACAGCCACTTATTTTTTAGTGTAAGTATCTCCCCACACAATATTTTATCTCTTAAAAAAATACTCACACTAAAAACATTGTTTTTCTGAAATTCACATTTTGGTGGGGGATCCTGTATTTTTATTTGCTAGATTTGACCACCCTAACTGGGTAGTGGGCATGGTGTCTGCAGATGGAGTTGGTGCCCATGGAAAGCATGAAAGGAAGCAAAACTGAGTGGGCAAGAGCAGTGCATGGACATGAAGAGCACAGACTTCCTGGGTTTGAATCCTGCTCTGAAATCGACTTACTGCGTAATCTTGGATGTTATTGGCCTCCGTTTCTTCATCTTTAAAATGGGGACAGTGACAATACCTGTTTCATAGGACTGTCTTGAGAAGTCAGTTAATTGTGCCAGGTACAGTGGCTCACACCTGTAATCCCAGCAATTGGGGAGGCTGAGGCGGGTGGATCACTTGAGGTCAGGGTTCGAGACCAGCCTGGCCAACATGGTGAAATCCCGCCTCTACTAAAAATACAAAAATTAGCCAGGTCTGGTGGCGCACACCTGTAGTCTCAGCTACGTGGGAGGGCTACTTGGGAGGCTGAGCCAGGGGAATCGCTTAAACCCAGGAGGTGGAGGTTGTGGAGAGCTGAGATTGTGCCACTGCACTCCAGCCGACAGAGCGAAACTCCATCTCAACAACAACAACAAAAGTCAGTGAACTGGTATTTGTCAAGCTCCTAAGCATCGTGCAAGTGCCTGCAGGGTCTGATGATGCTACCTGTATCCCCTTGCTCACCTGAGCTCACCTGCAGCTGCAGAAGAGATCGTTTCCAGTTCACTCAGCACTTCCGGTTTTAGGAGCCTGAATCTCTCTGCTTCTCCATCTGAGGGTGCTCTCCAGCTCAACCAAACACAGGCTCACCCCGGAAATGTCGGGGGGAGTTCCAGTCCCAAGGGCCACCTCAACCAGTCAGGTTAGGAGTGGTTTGGATAAATGCCCCAGGCTCCCCCGCCCTCCACTGGGGCAGCACAACATATACAGTTGCCCACAATAACCTGCACCATTTGTTGGTTCTGGTCTTCTCATCCCCTTCACTCCCTCTGCCTCTGAGTGATTCCTGACATCACCTCCCAGGGCTGGAACTAGGACTTGGCCAGCAAATCATCAAGAGGGTAAAATGGGCTGGGTGCAGTGGCCTCCCAAAGCTATGATCTCAGCGTTTTGGGAGGCCAAGGTGAGAGGACTGCTAGAGGCCAGGAGTTCCAGACCAGCTTGAGCAACATAGCAAGACCCCATCTCTACAAAAAATAAGAAATACAAGCCGGGTGCAGTGGATCACCCCTGTAATCCCAGCACTTTGGGAGGCCGAGATGGGCGGATCACCTAAGGTCAGGAGTTCAAGACCAGCGTGACAAACATGGAGAAACCCGGTCTCTACCAAAAATACAAAAAATTAGCCAGGTGTGATGGCACACTACAGCCTGGGCGACAGGGAGTGAGACCTGTCTCAAAACCAAAAAATGTTTAACATTTTAAAAATCACTTCAACTGATGAATGAATAATCATAGATTGAATATCCACACAATGGATTATTATTCAACTATAAGAAGGAACAAAGCATTGACACATACTACAACTTGAAAGAGCCTTAAAAACATTATGATCATTGCTTATAGCCATTACTGGAAATAGTGGGGAAACAAAACAAAACATTATGATCAGCCAGGTGTGGGGGCTCATGCCTGTAATCCCAGCACTTTGGGAGGCAGAGGCAGGAGGATCACTTGAGGTGGAGAGTTCAAGACCAGCCTGGCCAACATGGTGAAACCCCGTTTCTACAAAAAATAAAAAGATTAGCCAGATGTGGTGGTGCATGCCTGTAGTCCCAGCTACTCTGGAGGCTGAGGCAGGAGGATCTCTTGAGCTTGTGGTGAACCAGGAGTGCACCACCGCACTCCAGCCTGGGCAACAGGAGAGAAACCCTGTCTCAAAACACCAAAACAAAAAACATTATGCGTAGTGAAAGAAGCCAGAAACACAAAGTCACATATTACATGATCCCATTTATGTGAAACATCCAGAATAGAAGGTAAACCAATACATAGAAATCAGATTAGTGGTTGTCGGGGACTAGGGAGGGAGAGGAATGAGGAGTGACTGCTTTATCGACTCAGGGTTTCCTTTTGGGTGCTGAAGATGTCTTGGAACTGGATAGAGGTGGCATGGGTGGTTGCACAGCATTGTGAATATACTAAATGCCACTACATTGTTGACTTTAAAATGGTTAATGGTTAATTTTATGTTATGTGAGTTTCACCTCAATAAAAACAGTTCATTTATTTACTTATTTATTTATCTTTAGAGACGGGGTCCCCCTCGTTGCCCAGTCTGGAGTGCAGTGGTGTCACCATAGCTCCCTGTAACCTGAGACTCCTGGGCTCAGGTGGTCCTCCTGTCTCAGCCTCCTGAGTAGCTGGGACTACACGTGCATGTCACCATGCCCAGCTAATTTTCTTTAATTTTTATAGAGATGGAGGGGGGGTCTCCGTATGTTGCCTAGGCTGGCCTCAAACTTCTGGTCTCAAGGGATCCTCCCACTTCAACCTCCCAAAGAGGCTGGGATTGCAGGCATGAGCCACTGTGCCGTTCTGCTGTGTGTGTGTGTGTGTGTGTGTGTGTGTATTCTGTTCAGTCCTGTAAGCCATGTGCCCCTTAATTCCTAAACCACAAAAAGGACAATCTGTATTTATTTATTGAGGCCCTAGCCTGTCAGACCCAGTGCCAGACACTCTATAGGGACTTTCTCGTCTAATCCTCTTACCTCCTCTTACCTCTACACCTCACCCGTTTACTTTTTCTTCACATGCTCACCACCAGCTGGCCTTACATTATACATACAGATTTGTTCATTGTTGTTTTTGCTCCTTAGAATGTAAGCTTCGTGGGGGCAGGAATTTTGTCTATGTCATTTACTATCACCTCCTCAGCTCCTGGCACTGATTAGGTGAAGGAATCTTGCCAGGTAGGCCTTAGCACCCCTATTTGACAGATGGGGGGGGATGCAGGCTCAGCGATTTGCCAACATCGTGTGATTAGTAAGTAGCAGAGACTGAATTTAAACTTGGGGGCCCCTGGGGGCACAGCCCACACTGCAGGGAGCTTTACCTTATCAGCTTCCTCTACATTGCTGGGATGAGTTCGAAAGTCTGAAAATTAAAGGCATATCGGTGATGACTCATCTCTTAGACAAAGAAGAGGCAAATTAGGGCCCAGAGCTGAGTCATCATTTCCACTTCCCACTGTGCTGACTCATTCAGACCTCTGACTCTTGCTCTCCCAGAGCTTGTTGCTGGGAGAGCGGCCAGGCGCTCAACACAGTCCCTGGCTCCTTTCTCATCTGACCTTCCAGATTGCCCTATTGGCTGGACAGTCTGACCCACACACAAACATGGATGTGGGTCCAGGCCAGGACTCTCCAGAGAGCCCTGCAGATCTGGAGGCAAGACTCCAAGGCTGTTGCAAGATCAGAGCACTGGCAGCAGAGAGGCTCTTGCTTCGCTGGGGGCTCCTTCTAGGTTTTCTTTTCTTTCTTTTTCTTTTCTTTTTTTTCTTTTTTTTTTTTTTGTAAGACAGAGTCTCGCTCTGTTGTGCAGGCTGGAATGCAGTGGTGCAGTCTCGGCTCACTACAACCTCCACCTCCCAGGTTCAAGAGACTCTCCTGCCTCAGCCTCCCAAGTAGCTGAGCTTACAGGCACCTGCCACCATGCACAGCTAATTTTTTGTGTTTTTAATAGAGACGGGGTTTCACCATGTTGGCCAGGCTGGTCTCAAACTCCTGACCTCGTAATCCACTTGCATTGGCCTCCCAAAGTGCTGGCGTTACAAGTGTGAGCCCCTGCGCCCAGCCAGGAGGTTTTCTTGGATAGATGTTCACCTGCAGTAAACTGCATGCATACCTGACTTATTTAAATTTTGAAAGAACTGTGTGCACACCTGATTAAATTTTGAAAGAGCACAAGCCTTGACATCAGAAAGAAGTGGGTTTGAAGCCCAGCTCTGCCCCTTATTAGCTGTGTGATCCTAGGCACACTACTACACCACTCTGTGCCTCAGTGTCCATATCTGGAAAATGAGGTCATAATATTGTCTACTTACTAGGGTTGGCAAGAGAAAGGCACTGGATATTTTGAGTGAGAGCCCTTTGCACAGCCTAAAGAAGGAGGAAACACACTCTAAAGTCCTAAAGGCAACTGAGGACTGAACCTCGTGGTAGAGACGGAATGGAATGGAGTTGGAGGAGAACAACGTTCTATATGCGGGGCCAGGCTGGCCAGGGAGTCAAAGGCTGAAGGTGGACAAATGGCTTAACCTCCAGCAGCTTCCCTTTCTCCAGCAGCTTCCCTTTCTCCAGCTGCACAATGGTCATGCGAGACTCTGCCCTGTCTCACACAGAATGAGAATATTCTACAGAAGGAAAAATGTTACTGACATCATGGTTGGGGATTTGGGAGTGGAGGGTATTAAAAATATCACCCAAGTAATGCATGAATCTATGATTATTGTGAAAGATTTTAGCAATCTGGATTTTAGCAAAACGTGAAGTCCCCTTTCACTAGCTTCCACTATCTACAGTTTGGAGCACATCCTTACAATCTCTCTCTCTCTCTCTCTCTCTCTCGCTCTCTCTCTCTCTTTCCATTTATGTATATATGTGCACAGGGCTAATAGCTAACACTAATTGGGCATTTTGCTACATATCAGGCACTGCTCTAAGCACTTTACATGAATTCTTTTATTTAATCTTCACAAAATCCCATGAGGCAAACTCGATTATTAACTCTATTTTACAAAGGAGAAAATTCAGGCCCAGAGAGGTAAAGTAACTTCCCCAAAGTCACACAGCTTCACAGAAAAAGAGTGGGGATTCAAACCCAGGGAGCCTGGTTCCAGAGTCTTTTCATAACCATTACATTCTACTGTCTCTCAAATACTCTCTTTTCTCCAAAAATGGCATCATACTTTGTGCATCTTTTGCATTTTGCTTTTTGCATTTAATAAATCTTGGAGAATACCTTATGTCTGTCCATACTTCTCTGCCTTTAATGGTGGCACAGTCCCATGTGGCATTGTACAGCACAAAGATGCTGTCATTGACATCCACTCCATTGCTAATGGACTGTTAGGGGACTTCCACTGTTTTATTTTCACAAATAATGCTTTGTCAATTGTCACTTGTACATACATCCGTGGGCACACATGCATTGATTTCTAAGGAGTTCCAGAAGTAAGGATTTAAATCTTTGAGAAATGTTGTCCAATTGACTTTCCCAAAGGATGCTTCGGTTTACTGTTGATCATCTGTGTGTGTGCAATCCCCATGCTCCAGCCAACACTGGTTAGCGCTGTCACTTACAGCTACTCTGATGGGGGAGGTGAGAAAGAGATAGTCATTTGATATTTCACTTGGCACTTGGCATTTCCCAAAGAAGACCTCAAGCATCTTTTTTGTTTTTTCCAGACAGGGTCTCACTATGTTGCCCAGGCTGGAGTGCAGTGACACAATCACAGCTTACTGCAGCCTCCACTGACTAAGCTCCAGGGGATCCTCCTGCTTCAGCCTCCCAAGCAGTTGGGACCACAGATGCATGCCACCATGCTCACTCAGCTAGTTTTAAATGTTTTAATTTTTTTGTAGAGATGGTATCTTGCTATTCTGCCCAGATTGATCTCAAACTCCTGACTTCAAGTGATCGTCCTGCATTGGCCTCCCAAAGTGCTGGGATTACAGGCCTCAGCCACCACTCCTGGCCTTCTCTAATGTTTTTGTTTTGTTTTGTTTGTTTGTTTGTTTGTTTTCTGAGATGGAGTTTTCCTCTTGTTGCCCAAGCTGGAGTGCAATGGTGCAGTCTTGGATCACTGCAATTTCCGCCTCCCCAGTTTCAAATGATTCTCCTGCCTCAGCCTTCCAAGTAGCTGGGATTACAGGCACCTGCCACTATGCCCGGCTAATTTTTGTATTTTTAGTAGAGACAGGGTTTCCCCATGTTGGCTAGGCTGGTCTCAAACTCCTGACCTCAGGTGATCCACCTGCCTCGGCCTCCCAAAGTGCTGGGATCACAGACATGAGTCACTGCGCCCAGTCCTCTAATTTTTTTTTTTTTTCTTTTAAGACAGAGTTTCTGTCTTGTTGCCCAGGCTGGAGTGCAACGTCTTGATCTGGGTTCACCACAACCTCCTCAAGTGATTCGCCTGCCTCAGCATCCCAAATAACTGGGATTACAGGCAGGCACGCCACCATGCCCAGATAATTTTGTGTTTTTAGTAGAGACTGGGTTTCTCTATGTTGATGAGGCTGGTCTCAAACTCTTGACCCTCAGGTGATCCACCCATCTTGGCCTCCCAAAGTGCTGGGATTACAGGCACGAGTCACTGTGCCTGGCCAAAATTCAGGGATTCTGAGTCTTGATGGTATTGTTATCTGAGCCCCTGGATCCAGCCCCGCCCACAGTCTAACAACATCTGAACTTCCCCCATTGTGTATGTAAATACATTTTTTTGTTTGTTTTTAAATGTGTTTTAAAGTTTATCTTTTTTTTTTTTTTTAAGACGGGGTTTCACCATGTTGGTCAGGCTGGTCTTGAACTCCCGACCTCAGGTGATCCACCCGCCTTGGCCTCCAAAGTGCTTGGATTACAGGCGTGAGCCACCACGCCTGGCCACTTTATCTTTTTAAAGACAGAGTCTCACTGTCACCCAGGCTGGAGTGCAGTGGTGCCATCTCAGCTCACTGCAACCTCCGCCTCCTGGGCTCAAGCGATCCCCCGACCTTGGCCTCCGAAAGCGCTGGGATTAGAGGTGTGAGCCCCTGTGCCTGGCCAATGTTTTTTAAACAGCTTAGGTTGAGGTTGTTGGTTTGTTGTTTGTTATTTTTTCCATCATGCAATGAGTCCTGTTTGATCCACATGCCTAGAAGAAAGAAAACAGATTCACATTCAGCTAAACTTGGCTTTCAAGTCTGAAGACGTGGGTTTCCATCTATGCCTGCTGAGAAGTTATTTGGAGGGAGGCAAGGTAGGTGTAGAAAAGATAGTCCTCAGGCATGGCGGCTGTGCCAATAGTCCCAGCTACTTAGGAGGCTGAGGTCAAAGGCTCCCTGGGCAACATAACGGGTCCTCATCTTTACAATTTTTTTTTAAATTAGCCAAGCATGGCCGGGCATGGCGACTCATGCCTGTAAATCCAGCAATCTGGGAGGCTGAGGTGGGTGGATCATTTGAGGTCAGGAGTTCCAGACCAGCCTGGCCAACATGGTGAAACCCCATCTCTACTAAAAATACAAAAATTGGCCAGGCATGGTGGCGGATGCCTGTAATCCCAGCTACTCAGGAGGCTGAGGCAGGAGAATCACTTGAACCTGGGAGACGGAGGTTGCAGTGAGCCAAGACTGTACCACTGCACTCCAGCCTGGGTGAAAAAGCAAGACTCTGTCTCAAAAATAATAGTAATAAAATAACAGCCAGGTGCGGTGGCGTACCCCATCAATCCCAGCACTTTGGGAGGCCAAGGCAGGCGAATCACAAGGTCAATAGATCGAGACCATCCTGGCCAACATGGTAAAACCCTGTCTCTACTAAAAATAGAAAAATTAGCTGGGCGTGGTGGCACACGCCTGTAGTCCCAGCTACTCGAGAAGCTGAGGCCTGAGCAACAGAGCAAGGCTCTGTCTCAAAAAAAAAGCCCAAGTGTGGTGGTGCCTGCCTGTAGTCCTAGTTACTTGAGAGGCTGAGGCAGGAGGATTGCTTGACCCCAGGAGTTTGACGCTGCAGTGAGCTCTGATGGTGCCACTACACTCCAGCCTGGGCGACAGAGTGAGTCCCTATCTCACACACACACACACACACACACACACACACACACACACAAACAAGGCCTGTCTTAGCAGATCCTTGGAGACTTTGTAATATAAGCAAACAGCATGGGCGGCAGAAATGAACAGACGTTCTCATTACTTTTGTTTGACTCAGGTTTTCTCACTTGTTGGGGGTGGGCAGGGGGGTTGCCGTAAGTGGGCTGATAGCTCTTTTTTGTGAAATGAACTGCAGCTGTCACTGGGAAAGGCTTTTACACCTTCTGTGAACAATTTCTTTTGAATTCTGATTTTTCTTTTCCAAATAAAAATGAGTGCTCTTGAGATTAGTCAGAGGTCCCAGGCAGGGGGAGAGGAGGCGGGTAAATGCTGATGGTGCTGGTATTTCACCACACAGCAAGAGTAGGATAGTGGGGGAATGTAGTGGAAAGAGTCTCGGATGCCTACATTCAAACCCTGACTTCCACACTCATTAGCTGCACCTGTTTTTACGACTTCACACTTATTAGCTGCTCAAGTTTTTATGACTACCCCAAAACTCAGTCCTATAAAGCAACTATTTATTATGCATGTAGTTGCAGTGGGTCAGGAATTCACACACAGAACATCCATGGTGACAGCTTGTCTCTGCTCCTTTTTGTCTGGAACCTCAGACTGGAAAGCCAGGGACTGGATCATCTCATGGCTCCCTCCCTCCCTCTGACTCATGTGAGAAAGAGGATGCTCCTTGTAGGCGGGGCCTCAGTGCTTCCCCACGCGGATCTCTTTGTGTGGCTGGCTTGGGCTCCTTCACAGCATGGCGGCTGGGTTTCAAGGCCAAGCATCTCGAAAGAAAAAAAAGGTAGGGCCTGGTGCAGTGGCTCACGTCTGTAATCCCAGCACTTTGGGAGGCTGAGGCGGGCAGAACACTGGAAGTCAGGAGTTCAAGATAAGCCTGGCCAACACGGTGAAACCCCGTCTCTACTAAAAATGCAAAAATTAGCTGAGTGTGGTGGCGAGCACCTGTAATCCCAGCTACTTGAGAGACTGAGGTAGGAGAATTGCTTGAACCCAGGAGACTGAGGTTGCAGTGAGCTGAGATTGTGCTACTGCACTCCAGCCTGGGTGACAGAGCGAGACTTCATCTCAAAAAACAAAAAACGAGAGAGAGAGAGAGAGACAGGTGGAAGTCAAATCACCTTTCCTGAATTAGTTTTGGAAGTCATTTCTCCCATATTCTGTTCACTGTGGCAGTCACAAGGTCCTAACCAACTTCAAATGTGGAATAAACAGAGTCTGCTTCTTGATAATGAGGAACAAGGCTTTGGAAATGCATATGGGAATATAAATTTTTTTTTTTGAGACAAGGCCTGGCTCTGTCACTCAGGCTGGAGTGCAGTGGCTCTCAGGTCACTGCGCACTCTGCCTCCTGGGCTCAAGTTATCCTCCCACCTCAGCCTCCCAAGTAGCTGGGACTACAGACAAGTGCCACCACACCTGGCTTTATTCTTTTGAGACAGAGTCTTGCTCTGTTTGGCAGGCTGGAGTACAGTGATGCGATCTCAGCTGACTGCAATCTCTGCCTCCTGAATTCAAGCAATTCTCCTGCCTCAGCCTCCTGAGTAGCTGGGACTACAGGTGTGCACCACCACGCCCAGCTGATTTTTGTATTTATAATAGAGATGGGTTTTTACCATCTTGGCCAGAAAGGTCTCAATCTGTTGATCTCGTGATCCACCTACCTCGGCCTCCCAAAGTGCTGGGATTACAGGTGTGAGCCACCACATCCAGTTTTTTGGCTTTTTTTTTTTTTTTGTATTTGTTGTAGAGACTAGGTTTTGCCATTTTGCTCAAGCTGCTCTCAAACTCCTGAGCTAAAGTGATCCTCCCACCTTGGCCTCCCAAACTGATGGAATTACAGGTGTGAGCCACCATGCCCAGCCTTTTCTTTCTTTATATCCTTATTCTATAAGCTTTTTTTCCTATTTTTATTTATTTATTGATTTATTGATTTATTTTTATTTTTCCTCAGGGGGAAGTGCAAACGCAGTCCCCCCACTACCACAAATTATGCAGTTGAGTTTCCCACATTTGGGGAAATCGGAGGGGTCAGCACATCCGGAGTGCAATGGATAAGCCTCGCCCTGGGAAAACCACCTTAGTGATCATAGTATCTCCCCTACCAGGTAAGTATTTATTTATTTATTTATTTATTATTGAAATGGGGTCTTGCTATGTGCCCAGGCTGGTCTCAAACTCCTGGGCTAAAGTGCACCTCCTGCTTCGGTCTCTCAAAGTGCTGGGATTACAGGCCTAAGTCACCATGCCCAGCCTTTAAGCTTTTTAATATGTTTAATAATTTGTTAATTTTTTTTGTTAAAAACAAAAACACAAGCCAGGCGTGGCTCAAGCGTGTAATCCCAGCACTTTGGGAGGCCAAGGGAGGTGGCTTGTCTGAGGTCAGGAGTTTGGCCAACATGGTGAAACCTAATCTCTACTAAAAACTACAAAATTTAGCCATGCATGGTGCGGGGCACCTGCAATCCCGGCTACTCGGGAGGATGAGGCAGGAGAATTGCTTGAACCTGGGAGGCAGAAGCTGCAGTGAGCTGAGATGGCACCATGGCACTCCAGCCTGGGTGACAGAGGAAGATTCCGTCTCAAAAAAGAAAAAGAAAACATATTAAATTGTGTTTACTCTTTGAACCAACAACTTTGCAACCAGGAATTTAGTCGAGGGTGTACTGTACCCAGAGATTCGGCCATAAAGGTTTCTTCTTTCCTTCCTTCCTCCCTTCCTTCCTCCCTTCGTCCCTCTGCAGGTTCTATGCCCCAAACCCTGCCATGGAGTGAGGACTCCTCTCTCTACCGCGCCCGGCCCCCCCTGTGGATTTTTAAGTGATGGTCCCCCTAACACATCTTTGGACCCCAGGCGTGGTGTCTGAATGGGCAAGCCTTGAGGGTGAATGCGTGAGGAAGCTAATGGGGTGATGCGCCCATCCCGGCCATCGCCACAAGGGGGCAGCACATGGCTGCTGTGAGTCCGCCTCAATTTCTTCCCCTGCAGGTTCTTTTTTTTTTTTTTTTAAATACAGACGGGGTTTCGCCATATTGGCCCAGGTTGGTCTCGAACTCCTGACCTCAGGTGATCCGCCCACCTCAGCCTCCCAAAGTGCTGGCATTACAGGCGTGAGCCACCGTGCCCGGCCCCTTCTACAGGTTCTATGCCCCAAACCCTGCCATGGGTTGAGGAGTCCTCTCTCTACCGTGCCCGGCTGCCATGTGGATTTTGACGTGATGGTCCCCCTAACACAGGATGGGATGCCAGGCGTGTTGTCTGAAATGGGGGAAGCCTTGAGGGTGAATGGGTGAGGAAGCTGATGGGGAGGATGTGCTCCGCCTCGGCCCATCCTGGCCACTGACAAGGGGCAGCACCGGGCTGCTGTGAGTCCGCCACAGTTTCTCCCTCTGCGGGTACTATGCCCCAAACCCTGCCATGGGGTGAGGAGTCCTCTCTCCACCACGCACTGCTCCCCTGTGGATTTTGAAGTGATGGTCCCCCCTAACACAGGTTGGGATCCCAGGCGTGGTGTCTGAACTGGGGAAGCCTTAAGAGTGAATGGATGAGGAAGCAGATAAGGGGATGTGCTCCGGCGCTGCCCAACCCGGCCATCACCACAAGAGGGCAGCACTGGGCTGCAGTGAGTCGGTCTCAATTTCTCCCTGTGCAGTTCTTTTCTTCTCTTTTCTTTTCTTTTCTTTTCTTTCTTTCTTTTCTTTTCTTTTATTGCATTTTAGGTTTTGGGGTACATGTGAAGAACATGCTAGATTGTTGCATAGGTACACACATGGCAGTGTGATTTGCTGCCTTCCTCCCCATCACCTATATCGGACATTTCTCCCCATGCTATCTCTCCCCAACTCCCCACCCCAGTGTGTGATGCTCCCCTATTTCCCCCTGACAGACCCCAGTGTGTGATGCTCCCCCTCCCTGTGTCCACGTGTTCTCATTGTTCAACACCTGCCTATGAGTGAGAACATGTGCTGTTTGATTTTCTGTTCTTATGTCAGTTTGCTGAGAATGATGGTTTCCAGCTTCATCTATGTCCCTACAAAGGACACGAACGCATCATTTTTTATGGCTGCATAGTATTCCATGGTGCATATGTGCCACATTTTCTCTGTCCGGTCTATCATCAATAGGCATTTGCGTTGGTTCCAAGACTTTGCTATTGTAAACAGTGCTGCAATGAACATTCGTGTATGTATCCTTATAGTAGAACGATTTATAGTCCTTTGGATATATACCCAGTAATGGGATTGCTGGGTCAAATGGAATTTCTATTTCTAGGTCCTTGAGGAATCGCCACACTGTCTTCCACAATGGTTGAACTAATTTACACTCCCACCAACAGTGTAAAAGTGTTCCTATTTCTCCACATCCTCTCCAGCATCTGTTGTCTCCACATTTTTTAATGATCACCATTCTAACTGGCATGAGATGGTATCTCAATGTAGTTTTGATTTGCATTTCTCTAATGACCAGTGATGATGAGTGTTTTTTCGTATGTTTGTTGGCCTCATATATGTCTTCTTTTTTAAAGTGTATGTTCATTTAAAAAAAAAGTATCTGTTCATATCCTTCACCCACTTTTGAATGGGCTTGTTTTTTTCTTGTAAATCTGTTTTAGTTCTTTGTAGATTCTGGATATCAGCCCTTTGTCAGATGGGTAGATTGCAAAAATTTTTTCCCATTCTGTTGGTTGCCGATTCGCTCTAATGACTGTTTCCTTTGCTGTGCAGAAGCTGTGGAGTTTGATTAGGTCCCATTTGTCTATTTTGGCTTTTGTTGCCAATGCTTTTGGTGTTTTGGCCATGAAGTCCTTGCCTATGCCTATGTCCTGAATGGTTTTGCCGAGATTTTCTTCCAGGGTTTTTATGGTGTTAGGTCTTATGTTTAAATCTTTAATCCATCTGGAGTTAATTTTAGTGTAAGGTGTCAGGAAGGGGTCCAGTTTCTACTTTCTGCACATGGCTAGCCAGTTTTCCCAACATTATCTATTAAACAGGGACTCCTTTCCCCATTGCTTGTTTTTGTCAGGTTTGTCAAAGATCAGATGGTTGTAGATGTGTGGTGTTGCCTCCGAGGCCTCTGTTCTGTTCCATTGGTCTATATCTCTGTTTTGGTGCCAGTACCATGCTGTTTTGATGACTGTAGCCTTGTAGTATAGTTTGAAGTCCGGTATTGTGATGCCTCCTCTTTTTTTTTTTTTAAATAGAGACAGGGTTTTGCCATGTTGGCCAGGCTGGTCTTGAACTCCTGAGCTCAGGTGATCCGCCCGCCTCAGCCTCCCAAAGTGCTGGCGTGAGCCACCGTGCCCGGCCCCCTCTGCAGGTTCTATGCCCCAAACCCTGCCATGGGGTGAGGAGTCCTCTCTCCAACATGCCGGACCCCCTGTGGATTTTGAAGTGATGGTCCCTCTAACACAGCTTTGGACCCCAGGTGTGGTGTCTGAACTGGGGAAGCCTTGAGGGTGAATGGGTGAGAAGCAGATTGGGGGGATATGCTCCGGCTCTGCCCATCCCGGCCATCGCCACAAGGGGGCAGCACTGGGTTGCTGTGAGTCTGCCTCAATTTCTCCCTCTGAAGGTACTATGCCCCAATCCCTGCCATGGGGAAAGGAGTCGTCTCTCCTCCGTGCCCGTCCCCGCTGTGGATTTTGAAGTGATGGTTCCCCCTAACACAGTTTGGGACCCCAGGCGTGGTGTCTGAACTGGGGAAGCCTGGAGGATGTGAATGGGTGAGGAAGCTGATAGGGAGGATGCACTCTGGCTCTGCTCATCCCGGCCATCGCCACAAGGGGGCAGCACTGTGCTGCTTTGAGTCCGCCTGTTTCTCCCTCTGAAGGTACTATGGCCAAATCCTGTCATGGGGTGAGGAGTCCTCTCTACACTGCCCACTGCCCACCTGTGGAGTTTGTAGTGATGGTCCCCCTAACACAGGTTGGGATCCCAAGCATGGTGTCTGAACGGGGGCAGCCTTGATGGTGAATGGGTGAGGAAGCAGATGGGGTATGTATTCCAGCTCTGCCCATCCCGGCCATCACCACAAGGGGACAGCACTGGGCTGCTGTGAGTCCGCCTTAATTTCTCCCTGTGCAGGTTCTTTATTTTTATTTTTATTTTTTCAAATAGAGACAGGGTTTCGACATGTTGGCCAGGCTGTTCTCGGACTCCTGACCTCATGTGATTTGCCCGCCTCGGCCTCCCAAGGTGCTGAGATTACAGGCGTGAGCCACCGTGCCGGGTCCTCTCTGCAAGTTATATACCCCAAACCCTGCCATGGCGTGAGGAGTCCTCTGTCCACCACGCCGGACCCCCCTGTGGAATTTGAAGTGATGGTTCCCCCTACCACAAGTTGGAATCCCAGGCGTGGTGTCTGAATTGAGGAAGCCTTGAGGATGAATGGGTGAGGAGGCGGATGGGGTGATATGTTCCGGCCCTGCCCATCCCGGCCATTGCCACAAGGGAGCAGCACTAGGCTCCTGTGAGTCCGCCTCAAATTCTCCCTCTGAAGCTACTATGCCCCAAACCCTGCCATAGGGTGAGGTGTCCTTTCTCCATCGCGCCGGGTCCCCCTATGGAATTTGAAGTGGTGGTTCCCCCCTAACACAGGTTGGTACCCCAAGCATGGTGCCAGAACTGGGGAAGCCTGGAGGGTGAATGGGTGAGGAAGTGGATAAGGGGATACGCTGCGATTCTGCCCATCCCAGCCATCACCACCAGGAGGCAGCACTGGGCTGCTGTGAGTCCGCCTCAGTTTCTCCCTCTGCAGGATTTTTTGTTTGTTTGTTTTTATATAGAGATGAGGTTTCTCCATGTTGGTCAGGCTGGTCTCTAACTCCCGACCTCAGGTGATCCGTCCACCTCAGCCTCCCAAAGTGCTGGGATTACAGGCTTGAGCCACCCTTCCCGGTACCCTCTGCAGGTTCTATGCCCCAAACCCTTCCTTGGGGTGAAGGGTCTTCTCTCAACCATGCCCACCCCCCACTGTGGATTTTGAAGTGATGGGTCCCCTAACATAGGTTTGGACCCCAGGCATGGTGTCTGAACTGGGGAATCCTTGAGGGTGAATGGGTGAGAAGCGGATCCGGGGATATGCTCCGGCTCTGCCCATCCCGGCCATCGCCACAAGGGGGCAGCACTGGGTTGCTGTGAGTCTGCCTCAGTTTCTCCCTCTGAAGGTACTATGCCTCAAACCCCGCCATGGGGTAAGGAGTCCTTTCTGCACCGTGCCTGGCCCCACTGTGGATTTTGAAGTGATGGTTCCCCCCTTACACAGGTTGGGACCCCAGGCGTGGTGTCAGAACTGGAGAAGCCTTTAGGGTGAACGGATGAGGAAGCAGATTGGGGGGGTGCGCTGAGGCTCTGTCCATCCCGGCCATCACCACAAGCGGGCAGCACTGGGCTCCTGTGAGTCCGCCTCAATTTCTCCCTCTGCAGGTTTTCTTTTTTTCTTTCTTTCTTTTTTTTTTTAATAGAGACGGGGTTTCACCATGTTGGCCAGGCTGGTCTCGAACTCCTGAACTCAGGTGATCCGCCCACCTCGGCCTCCCAATGTGCTGGGATTACAGGCGTGAGCCACCGTGCCCAGCCCCCTCTGCAGGTTCTATGCCCCAAACCATGCCTTGGGGCTTGGGGTCCTCTCTCTACCACACCCAGCCCCCCTGTGGATTTTGAAGTGATGGTTCCCCCCTAACACAGGTTGGGACCCCAGGCCTGGTGTCTGAACTGGGGAAGCCTTGAGGGTGAATGGGTCAGAAAGCGGATTGGGAGATGTGTTCTGGTTCTGCCCATCCCAGCCATCTCCACAAGAGGGCAGCACTGGGCTGCTGTGAGTCCGCCTCAGTTTCTCCCTCTGAAGGTACTACGTCCCAAAACCTGCCGTGGGGTGAGGAGTCCTCTTTCCACCGTGCCTGGCCCCTCCGTGGATTTTGAAGTGATGGTCCCGCTAACGCAGGTTGAGATCCCAGGCGTCGTGTCTGAACTGGGGAAGCCTTTAGGGTGAATGGGTGAGGAAGCAGATTGGAGGATGCCCACGGGCTCTGCCCATCCTGGCCATCGCCACAAGGCGGCAGCACCGGGGTGCTGTGAGTCCGCCTTAATTTCTCCCTCTGCAGGTTCTATGCTCCAAATCCTGCCATGGGGTGAGGAGTCCTCTCTCCACCATACCCGCGCTCCCCCGCAACACCTCCCTCCCGTGGATTTTGAAGGGATGGTTCCCCCTAACACTTGTTGGGACCCAAGGTGTGGTGTCTGAACTGGGGGAAGCCTTGAGGGTGATTGGGTGAGGAAGTTGATTGGAGGATGCGCTCAGGCTGTGCCCATCCCGACCATCGCCACAAGTGGGCAGCACCGGACTGCTGTGAGTCCGCCTCAATTTCCTTCTCTGCAGGTTCTATTCCCTAAACTCTGCCATCTGATAGGGACTCCTCATCACCCACAGGCCTGGCTGGAAGAAGTTGCAATGCCAGCCCAGGTCACACAGTATGGCTGCGGGAGAGCTGAATTAGACCCCAGGCCCTCAGCACCCAGGAAGTCGCATGGGTTAGGGCTTCTAGAAGACTATTTTTTTGTTGGTTTTTTTTTTGTTTGTTTTTCTTTTGAGATGGAGTTTCGCTCTTGTTGCCCAGGCTGGAGTGCAATGGCGTGATCTCAGCTCACCCACCTCCTGCCTCCCTGGTTCAAGCGATTCTTCTGCCTCTGCCCTCTGAGTAGCTGGGATTACAGGCATGTTCCACCACCCCTGGCTAATTTTTGTATTTTTAGTAGAGACAGGGTTTGTCCATGTTGGTCAGGCTGGTCTCAAACTCCCAACCTCAGGTGATCCACCCACCTCGGCCTCCCAAACTGCTGGGATTACAGGTGTGAGCCACCGTGCCCAGCGATGTTTTGTTTTCTTAAAACCTCTTCATCCCCCCACATAGGACCTAGCACAGAGGAGGATAAAGTTGATCAAACTGTGGACTCTCTCACTCCAAGCTGTGTGACTCTAGACAGGTGTCTTCTCTCTGAACCTCAGTCTCCACCCCTGCAAAATAATACCTTCTGCTGAGAGTGTTACGAGCTGGGCGTGGTAGCTTACACCTGTAATCCCAGCACTTTGGGAGGCCGAGGTGGGTGGGTCACTTGAGCCCAGGAGTTCTACACCATCCTGGACAACATAGTGAGACTCTGTTTAACAACAACAAAAAAAAATTAACTGGGTGTGGTGGTGCACAAATATCATCCCAGCTACTTGGGACGCTGAGGCAGGAGGATTGCTTGAGCCCAGGAAGTCAAGGGTGCAGTAAGCCGTGACTGGGCCACTGCCTTCTAGCCTGGGCAGCAGAGCAAGACCCTGTCTCAAAAAAAAAAATTAAGAGTGTTGTGAAAATTAGTGAGACAGACCTACTGCGCTGACTGGTTCTTCCCACATGCCTATTTTCCACTCTGCTTTAATCCCTGGGCCTTTGCACTGCTGCTGGAGGTGCCTGAAATCTCTTCCTAAAGATATTCCCAGGCACTCATTCATTTTCATTGTCTTGTCTTGTCTCTTCCTTCCCTCCCTCTCTCCCTTCCTTTCTTTTCTGTAGAGATGGGAGTCTCACTATGTTGCCCAGGCTGGTCTCGAACTCCTGGGGTCAAGCCGTCCTCTTACCTCAGCCTCCTGAAGTGCTGGGATTACAGGAATGAGCCACCGTTTCTGGCCCTCAAAGGTGCTTTCTGTCCCAGCTTTCCAGAAATGCAAAATATTGAAGCCATTCAAATATTAGCAAAAAGAGATGATTTAAGTAAACGATGGTGCATTTATGAAATGCAATGTGATGCAGCCAGAAAAAGCGGTAGCGGCAGAGCTGGTTAGCTACCGCCTGCAGACTGAATGCAGCCCCTACCCCCCACCTGTTTTTATGCAGTCTGTGGGCTAAGAATAGTTCCTACTTTTTTTAAATGGTTAAAAAAAAAGATGTGAAAACTATATGAAATTCCAATTTCAGGGACTGTAAATAAAGTTTTATTGGAACACAGCCACACTTACTCATTTACATATTGTCTGTGGCTTTTTTTTGCACTAAAAGAACAGGGTTGAGTAGCCGCTGAAAAGAACATGTGACCTGCAAAGCCAAATATATTTGCTTTCCGGATCTTTACTGAAAAAGTTTGCTCACCCCCATCATAGAATATCTGATGATGTGCAAATAAAACAATATCTTATGTGCAGTGTACTGCTGCTTTGGTAATAGGAAAAGCAAATATCCAATGCCATATTGTACAGAAAAAATGCTGGAATGAATACATGCCAACATGAATACATATCTCTGCGAGTGGAATCATAGACAATTTTTTTTTTGAGCCCAGAGTCTCACTCTGTCACCCAGGCTGGAGTGCAGTGGCACGATTTCGGCTCACCGCAACCTCCATCTCCAGGGTCAAACAATTCTACTTCAGCCTCCCAGGTAGCTGGGATTACAGGCGCCTGCCACCATGCCCAGCTAATTTTTGCATTTTTAGTAGAGACAGGTTTTCACCACATTGGCTAGGCTGGTCTTGGACTCCTGACCTCAGGTAATCTGCCTGCCTTAGATAATTTTTATCTCTGATTTTTGCATGGTTCAATTTTTGTACAATTTATTTTATGTACTGTGCAAGTACAGGTTTTTAATAAGAAAAAAGCGTCCTGCCCGTCTCCTCTGAACTCTGCAGTTCCTTGGCTGAACTGTGTTCACTTTGTCCTCCTTTGCCCCTTCTTTGCCCTTCTTTTCCTTCCAGCTTCATCTAGCTCTCTACCCTTTTCCACTTTTTACTCATTGTCTTATTTCTTCCTTCAAAATTCAGCCCAGACCTCTTCACCTCCTCCAAGAAGCCTTCCTTGATTTCCCCAGACCTGGTCAAGGGATCTCCTCCCCCACTCTCATAGTACCCTGGGCTATCTTGCTTGTTGCTCTTGAAGCAGGAAAGGCAGCGAAACAGACCTCTCCAACACGGAACTGGGAAGGAAGGGGTGATTTATTCGGCCAAGAGCAAGGTGGCATAGTTGCCTAACAGCCAAGTTCCAACTCACAGAGCAAGTCCCTGCCCTTTGAAAGGTTCACAGCTCTAGAAATTACATGTGAAAGGGTCTTGGGCCATGGAGTAGGGTTGGGTATAGTGACTTAGGTGGGGATTTGATCTTGTTTAAGTAAAAACAAAGCCTTCCGGAAAGATTCCTCTACACCAAGCCTGCGATCTATAGCAGGGTGATGAAGGTGACGCCTGGTCTACCAGCCTTTACTTCTCCTATTGAAATGCTGTGTGGACTTCGAGGCGGAGGTGGTCTTAGGCGCTTAGGTCTCCCTCTTCACTCTCATTACACTACATTGTAATGAGACAGGTTCTTATTTATACCCAGCAAAGGCCTAGAACATGATAGGTTCTCAAATAAATAATGGATGAATGAAAGACGATTTGAATGGATGAATAAATGAATGAATGGGACCGGTGCTGGAGATACAAGCAGACAGACTGGGAGAAGCTTTCTAGAAATGAGGCTCTTACACAAAGCCTCAACGGATGACCAAGAAGGCACCACGCTGACATACAAAGGAAGGAAGAGCATTCTTGACAGAGCTACAAAATTTTAATTTTTAAAACTTTATTTTTTATTTTACTTTATTTATTTTGAGCCAGGGTCTCACTGAGTGCAGAAACACTGTCTCGGCTTACTGGAAGCCTCTGCCTCCTGGGCTCAAGGTTTCTTCCCACCTCAGCCTCCTGAGTAGCTGGAACTAGAGGCCAACATTTTTTACATTTGCATAAATGTCTTTGTAAATGCATGGTAAAAACGTCTGGTGAGATACAGGTCAGAGAGGAAGCAGCACAAGAAACACCCAGACATTAGCAGGCCATGAAGATTCAGCACTGTGGACAGGGATGTCTGTCTGTCTGTCTCGCGCGCGTCTCTCTCTCTCTCTCACACATACACACACACACCCCTACTTCTGGTGGTAAGTTAGTTCCATTTGTGGTAGAGGCAAAGAGGACTAAGAATAGACATTACCTTCAAGGAACCCACAATCTTACGGGAGAGATCGCTATGTAGTTGAATAATAACTTAATAATAACATATGTGAATTACATTATTATAGCAAGAGGCCAGGTGTGGTAGCTCACACCTGTAATTCCAGCACTTTGGAAGGCCAAGGAGGGTGGATCACTTAAGGCCAGGGGTTTGAGACCAGACTGGCCAACATGGCAAGACCCCATCCTACTAAAAATGCCAAAAAAATAGCCAGATATGGCGGTGGGTACCTGGAATCCCAGCTTCTCAGGAGGCTGAGACAGGAGAACCCAGGAGGCAGAGGTTGCAGTGAGCTGAGATCATGCCACTGCACTCCAGCTTGGGTGACAGAGAAAGACCTTGTCAAGAGAAGGAAAGAAGAGAAGGGGAAGGAGGAAGGGGGAAGAGAAAAGGGGAAAGAGGGAAGGGGGGAAGGGAAGAAGGAAGGGAGAAGGAGGAAGGGAAGGGAGAAGGGGGAAGGGAAGGGAAGAAGGAAGACAGGAGAGAAGGAAGGAAGGAAAGCAAAGGAAAGGAAGGAAGGGGAAGGAAGGAAGGGAGGGAAGGAGGGAGGGGAAGAAAAGAAAGGGAAGGAAGGAAGGGAAGGAAGGAAAATAGCAATAATGG
Source organism: Ateles fusciceps (assembly GCA_036589455.1). Classification (NCBI taxonomy): domain Eukaryota; kingdom Metazoa; phylum Chordata; class Mammalia; order Primates; family Atelidae; genus Ateles; species Ateles fusciceps. The sequence continues at coordinate 1,698,540 of JAZHEH010000903.1, forward strand.
TCATCATTATCATTCGTTTATTTATTTTTAGAAGCAAGGTCGCATTCTGTCACTTGGGCTGGAGTACAATGGCACAATCATAACACTGCAGCCTCCAGTGACTGAGTTCAAGTGATGCTTCCACTTCAGCCTCCCGAGTCACTAGGACTACAGTGCATACCACCATGACTGGCTAATTATCCTTTATTTCTTATTTTCTTGGAGAAATGAGGGTCTTGCTATGTTGCTTAGGCTGATCTTGAACTCCTGGCCTGCAGTGATCCTCTCAAAGTCCTGAGATTACAGGTGGGAGCCACCTTGCCTGGCCCATTAACATTTTTTCTTTTTTTTTTTTTTTTTTGAGACGGACTCTTGCTCTGTCGCCACGCTGGAATGCACTGAAATCTCCACCTCCCGTGTTCAAGCAGTTCTCCTGGCCTCAGCCTCCCAAGTAGCTGGGACTACAAGTGTGCACCACCACACCCAGCTAATTTTTGTAGTTTTAGTAGAGGTGGGGTTTCACTATGTTGGCCAGGCTGATCTTGAACTCCTGACCTCGTGATCCACCCACCTCGGCCTCCCAAAGTGCTGGGATTACAGGCGTGCACCACCACACTCAGCCCATAATCACGTTTCATTGAGATACTCTTGTCATTCTGTTTTACAGATAGAGAAACTGAGGCTCAGGAAAGTGAATTAGCAGGAGTCAAAATTTCATGACCTTACAAATACACATCTTACAAACTAAGAAAAACCCTAGTTGTGGTATATGGGTAGGAAATTTCCTGGGGCTGGATATCACATTCCGCTCACTGATCTTGGGGGTTACAGCATGTGTTCACACTCAATTTGCTTCTTGTTTGGCTAGTCATTTATTCATGCCTCAATAAGGAACTGCTGCTGAAACATCTACTCATTATAGCACAGGAAAAATAAGCAGATGTTGATTTATTAAAATAAAAAAGTAAATACAAAATGATGTGGCCATGGTCCTCCAAGAAGTCACCAAGGGGTTGTGACTCCCTAGAGGACCATGGCCACATCTTTTTTTTTTATTTTTTTATTTTTTGAGACCGAGTCTCGCTCTGTCACCAGGTTGGAGTGCAGTGGTGTGATCTCAGCTTACTGCAACCTCCGCCTCCCAGGCTCAAGTGATTCTCCTGCCTCAGCCTCCTGAGTAGCTGGGACTACAGGCATCTGCCACCACGCCCAGCTAATTTTTCTATTTTCGGTAGAGACAGAGTCGCCCAAGCTGGAGTGCAGTGGCACTATTCTGGCTCACTGCAACCTCGGCCTCCTGAGTTCAAGCGATTCTCCTGCCTCGGCCTCCTGAGCATCTGTGATTACAGGCACCCGCCGCATGTCCAGCTGATTTTTGTATTTTGTTTTTTAGTAAAGATGAGGTCTCACCATGTTGACCAGGCTGGTCTCAAACTACTGACCTCAAGTGATCTGCCCATCTTGGCCTCCCAATGTGCTGAGATTAGAGGTGTGAGCCACAGTGCCCGGCCTAATTTTATTGACATAGGATGTTGCCCAGGCTGGTCTTGAACTCTTGGCCTCAAGCAATCTTCCTCCCTTGGCCTGCCAAAGTGCTGGGATAATGGACATGAGCCACCTTGAGTGACCTATACTTGGTGTGTGTGTGGGGGGGGGAGTGTTGTTTGTTGTTGCTGTTGTTTTGAGACGGGGTTTTGCTCTTGTTGCCCAGGCTGGAGTGCAATGGCGAGATCTCGGCTCACTGCAACCTGCGCCTCCCAAGTTCAAGCAATTCTCCTGCCTCAGCCTCCAGAGTAGCTGGGATTACAGGCACATGCCACCATGCCTGGCTAACTTTTCTATTTTTAGTAGATATGGGGTTTCATCATGTTGGCCAGGGTGGTCTGGAACTCATGACCTCAGGTGATCCACCCACCTCGGCCTTCCAAAGTGCTGGCATTACAAGCATGAGCCACCGCACCCAGACTTTGTTTTTTGGGATGGAGTCTCTTTCTTTTGCCCAGGCTAGCATGCAGTGGCACAATCTCTGCCTACTGCAACCTCTGCCTCCCAGGTTCAAGCAATTCTCGAGCTTCAGCCTCCCAAGTAGCTAGGATTACAGGCACACGCCACCACATCCAGCTAATTTTTGTATTTTTAGTAGAAACGGGGTTTCACCATGTTGGCCAGGCTGGCCTTGAACTCCTGACCTCAAGTAACCTGCCCGCCTCAGCCTCCCAAAGTGCTGGCATTACAGGCATGAGCCACCGCACCCAGCTGGTCCTGTCTCTCAAACCTATACATATATATATATGTGTGTGTGTGTGTGTGTGTGTGTGTGTATGTATATGTATATATGTGTATGTGTGTGTGTATATATATAAATAAACATATATTTGTATGACATATGTATATATCATAGAAGTTAGATCATTCTAGGCATGTGGTTCTGCAACTTGCTATTCCAACCGGATGCATCTGGCAGATGGTTCTATTTAAGGGTGTTCTCTGCCTCATTCTTTATAAAGGCAGCATGACAATCCAGCCATAGTGCCGTAGTCTCATGATTTATTTATCAAATGTCCAACTGATGGATTTGAACATTCTTTTCAGTTTTTGAAATGACGCCGTTGGGCAAACTCAAGCTATTGTTGGACAAGGATTACTTGTGAGAAATGAACTGAATGACAAGAGTCCCGCTTTGGGTTTAGATAGGTATTGCCCTGCATAAAAAGGGTTCCAAGTAACAGTCCCTTCTTCTAACACAAAATGAGATGGCCCTTGCCCTATAGCCCTCCTCCTGCCTCTGCACTTTGCATTATCAAAGTTTTTCATCTTTCTCCACTGATATGGTTTAGATTTGTGTCCCTGCCCAAATCTCATGTTGAATTGTAATCCCCAGTGTTGGAGAAGGGACCTGGTGGGGAGGTGATTGGATTATCGGGGTGAATTTCCCCCTTGCTGTTTTCATGATGTGAATGAGTTCTCACAAGATCTAGTTGTTTAAAAGTGTGTGGCACCTCGGCTGGGCACAGTGGCTCACACCCGTAATCCCAGCACTTTGGGAGGCTGAGATGGGCGGATCATCTGAGGTCGGGAGTTCGAGACCAGCCTGGCTAACATGGCAAAACCCCATCTCTACCCAAAATACAAAAATTAGCTGGGCATGGTGGTGGGTACCTGTATCCCCAGCTACTTTGGAGGCTGAGGCAGGAAAATCACTTGAACCTGAGGGGTGGAGATCACAGTGAGCTGTGAGCTGAGATCGGGCCACTACTCTCCAGTCAGAGTGACAGAATAAGACTGCATCTCAAAAAAAAAAGTGTGTGGCACCTCCCCCTTCTCTGTGTTCCTCCTGCTCTGGATATGTAAGCCATGCCTTCTTCCCCTTCATCTTCCCCTTCATCTTCTGCCATGATTGTAAGTTTCCTGAGGCCTCCCCAGCCATGCTTCCTGTACAGCCTCTAGAACTGTGAGCCAATGAAACTTCTTTTCTTATCAATTACCCAGTTTCACAGGTATTCCTTTATAGCAGTGTGTCAATGCACTAGTACACCAATCAAATAATAGGAATATGATTTCCTGTTACAATATATATATATTTCCCTCCCTCCCTCCTTTCCTCCCTTCCTTCCTTCCCTCCTTCATTTTGCTTGTGTGTGTGTGTGTGTGTGTGTGTGTCGTGTGTGTGTCTGTGTGTTGTGTGTGTGTTTAGGTGGAGTCTCGCTCTGTCACCAGGCTGGAGTGCAGTGCAATGCAGTGACACGATCTCGGCTAACTGCAACCTCTGCCTCCCAGGTTCAAGCGGTTCTCCTGCCTCAGCCTTCCGAGTAGCTGGGACTACAGGCATGCCCCATCACGCCCAGCTAATTTTTGTATTTTGGGGAGGGAGGGAAGGAAAGGAGGGAAGGGAGAGAGGGAAAGGAGGAAGGGAGGGAGGCAGGGACGGAAACCAGTGTCCCTGCTCCACCCAGATTTGGGAAGAAAACCACTTGAGAGATTCCAGAGACTCCCTTTCACCACCAGAGGGCACTTGTCTGGTCTCTTAAGCCCAGGAAGCTTGGAAGACCAAACACAAGGCTTCCACAAGAAGGGAAACCAAAGGCATTTAAGGTCCTAGGGTCCAGGAGTCCGTAAAATCAAAAGCAAGTTAGTTATCTCATAGATACAATGAGGGTACAGGCACTGGATAAATACACCCTTTTTAAATGGGAGAAATTGGCTGAAACAAAGGGGCTGCAGGTGCCATGCAAGTCTGAAATCCAACAGAGCAGTCAAAACTTTTTGTTGTTGTTGAGATGTAGTCTTGCTCTGTCGCCAGGTTGGACTGCAGTGGCGTGATCCAAGCTCACTGCAACCTCCGCCTCCCGAGTTCAAGCAATTCTCCTACCTCAGCCTCCCAAGTAGCTAGGACTACAGGTGCGTGCCACCACATCCAGCTAATTTTTGTATTTTTAGTAGAGATGGAGTTTCACCATGTTGGCCAGGATGGTCTCGATCTCTTGACCTCGTGATCTGCCCATCTCGACCTCCCAAAGTGCTGGGATTGCAGGCGTGAGCCATTTCGCCCGGCCATGTCAAATCTTAAAGCTCCAAAATGATCTCCTTTGATTCGATGGCTCACATCCAGGTTGTGCTGATGCAAGAGGTGGGATCCCGTGGTCTTGGGCAGCTCCTCCCCAGTGGCTTTGCAGGGTACAGCCTCCCTCCCTGCTGCTTTCGCGGCTGGCATTGAGTGCCTGCAGTATTTCCAGATACGTGGTGCATGGTGGATCTACCATGCTGGGGTCTGGAGGACGGTGGCCCTCTTCTCACAGCTCCGCTAGACAGTGACCCAGTGGGAACACTGTGTGGGGGCTTCAACCCCACATTTCCCTTTTGTACTGCCCTGGGGAAGTCATCCCTGAGTCCTGAGAATTCTCCTGAGGCCCCTATGGCCACTGGAGGAGCCCATGCCTTGGCTTTTTTTTTTTTTTTTTTTGACAGAGACTTGCTCTGTTCCCCAGGCTGGAGTGCAGTGGTGCAATCTCGGCTCACTGCAACCTCCGCCCCCAGGTTCAAGAGATTCTCCTGCCTCAGCCTCCCGAGTAGCTGGGATATACATGCCCGGCTAATTTTGTGTTTTTAGTAGAGATTGGGTTTCTCCATGTTGGTCAGGCTGGTCTCGAACTCCCAACCTCAGTGGTCCGCCCATCTCAGCCTCCCAAAGTGCTGGGATTATAGGTGTGAACCACCGTGCCTGGCCCATTTTTGTATTTTTAGTAGAGATGGGGTTTCACCATGTAGCCCAGGCTGGTCTCAAACTCCTGGCCTCAGGTAGTCTCCTGCCTTGGCCTCCCAAAGTGCTGGGATTACATGCATGGGCCACCATGTCCGGCCTGCATTGGCTTCTCAGCTGTGGGCAGAATATACATAGTAAGAAGACCAGCATTCCAGATGAGGACAAACGTACACAAAGAAGTTACCGGAACCCAAAAAGAAAAAAAAAAATAAAAACAGAAGTTACCAGAACCCATCCCAATTCTAAGAAAGTCACTTTCACCTAACAGGTTCACACAGACACTGTAACGGAAGGAGGGGGAACCGCCAGTTAAACAGACAGGCCAGTGTTAGGGAAACTGAATATCCACATGTAAAGGAATGTTGGATCCCTACTTCACACCACATGCAAGAATTAATTTAAAAAGGCCAGGTGCGGTGGCTCACACCCGTAATTCCAGCACTTTGGGAGGCCAAGGTGGGCGGATCACCTGAGGTCAGGAGTTCAAGACGAGCCTGACCAACATGGAGAAACCCCGTCTCCACTAAAAGTACAGAATTAGACGGGCATGGCAGTGCATTTCTGTCATCATCCCAGATAGTCGGGAGGCTGAGGCAGGAGAATCGCTTGAACCTGGGTGGTGGAGGTTGCAGTGAGCCAAGATCATACCATTGCACTCCAGCCTGGGCAGCAAGAGCAAAACTCAGTCTCAAAAAAGAAAAAAAAGAATTAATTTAAAAAGGATTGATTACCCAGACGTAAGAACTAAAAACACAAAGCTCTTTTTTTTTCTTGTTGGATTTTTATTTTCTTAGACATTGTTTCATTCTGACGCTCAGGTTGGAGTGCAATGGCGCAGTCTCGGCTCACTGCAATCTCCACCTCCCAGGTTCAAGTGATTCTCGTGCCTCAGCCTTAGAGTAGCTGGAATTACGGCATGCACCACCACGTCCAGCTAATTTTTGTTTTTTTTTAGTAGAGACAGTGTTTTACCATGTTGCCCAGGCTGGTTTTAAACTCCTGACTGCTGGTGATCCACCTGCCTCAGCCTCCCAAAGTACTGGGATTACAGGTGTGAGCCACCGTACCCAGCCAAAACATAAAGCTCTTAAAAGAAAGTGTAGGCACAGGTTGGGCCCAGTGGCTCATGCCTGTAATCCCAACATTTTGGGAGGCTGAGGTGGGTGGATCATTTGAAGTCAGAAGTTCAAGACCAGCCTGGCCAACATGGCGAAACCCCATCTCTACTAAAAATACAAAAACTAGGGCATGGTGACATGCGCCTGTAATCCCAGCTGCTCAGAAGGCTGAGGCAGGAGAGTTGCTTCAATCGAGAGGTGGAGGTTGCAGTGAGCCAAGGTGAGCCATTGCACTCCGGCCTTGGCGACAGAGCGAAAATAATAATAACAATAATTCTTAAAAAAAAGTCAACAACAAAAAGACAAACTATCTGATTTTAAAATGGTCAACGGACAGGAAGAGACATCTCTCCAAGGAAAGTACACAAATCTTCAATAAAGCCCATGAAAATATGCTCAACACCAGTAGCCATTAGGGAAATGCAAAACTAAACCACAATGAGATACCACTTTACACCCACTAGAATGGTAATAATTTTAAAAATGAAGAATAGCAAGTGTGGGCGAGGATATGGACAAATTTAGAACCCTTGTGCATCGCTAGTGAGAATGTAAATGGTGCAGCTGCTGTGGAAAAGTTTGGCAGGTCCTCTAAAAGTTAAACATAGAGTTACCATGTGACCCAGCAATTCCACTCCTAAGTACATACCCAAAAGATTGAAAATAGGTATTCAAACAAAAACTTGTATATGAGTGTTCCTAGTAGCAGTATTCATGATAGTGGCTAAAAGTGGAAACGATCTTTATGTCCATCAATGGATGAATGAATAAACAAACTGTGATATATCCAAACAATGGAACATTATTCTGACATAGAAATGAGGTACTGCCAGGCCCGGTGGCTCACGCCTCTAATACCAGCCCTTTGGGAGGCTGAGGCGGTCAGATCACTTGAGGTCTGGATTTCAAGACCAGCCTGGCCAACAATAAAATACAAAAAATGCTAAAAATACAAAATATCTACTAAAAATACAAAAATTAGCTGGATGCCATGGCAGGCACCTGTAATCCCATCCACTTGGGAGGCTGAGGCAGGAGAATCACTTGAACCTGGGAGGTGGAGGTTGCAGTGAGCTGAGATTGTGCCATTGCACTCCAGCCTTGGCCACTCCATTGCAAAAAAAAAAAAAAAGTCTGTAATGTTAGTTAAATGAGTACATTCATCTATAACCATCCCCGGGTGTTGACTGTAGCTTTGAAAACAAGGGGTTTGTTTTGTTTTGTTTTGTTTTGGAGATGAAGTCTCACTCTTACAGTCCAGCCAGAGTGCCGTGGTGCAATATCAGCTCACTGCAACTTCTACCTTCCAGGTTCAGGCAGTTCTCCTGCCTCAGTCTCCCGAGTAGCTGGGATTACAGGCGCACATCACCATGCCCAGCAAATTTTTTGTGTTTTTAATAGAGATGGGGTTTCACTATGTTGGCCAAGCTGGTCTTGAACTCCTGACCTCGTGATCCACCCACCTCAGCCTCCCAAAGTGCTGAGATTACAGGCGTGAGCCACCATGCATGGCCCCATCTCTATTTAAAAATAATAATAATTCAAAAATTAGCCAGGCATGGTGGCAGGCATCTGGAGTTCTAGCTACTCAAGAGGCTGAGGCAGGAGGATCACTTGAGCCCAGGGGTTCAAGTTTGCAACGAGCTGTGATCATGCCACTGCACTCCAACCTGGGCAAAAGAGTGAGACCTCCATCTCTAAAATAAATACATAAATAATAAAGGAAAGAGGATTGCCAATTGGAGGTCTGAAAATCAGAATTTAACCCAGAAATGTGTTTTTGTTTGGCTGGCAAAACACTTCATTTAAAAAATTGAGCCACTGGCCAGGTGCGATGGCTCACCCTATAATCCCAGCAGTTTGGGTGGCCAAGGTGGGCAGATCACCTGAGGTTGGGAGTTCGAGACCAGCCTGACCAACATGGAGAAACCCTGTCTCTACTAAAAATATAAAAATTAGCTGGGCATGGTGGCATATAGCTTGTAATCCCAGCTACTTGGGAGGCTGAGGCAGTAGAATCACTTAAACCTGGGAGGCGGAGGTTGCAGTGAGACAAGATCTCGCCATTGCACTCCAGCCTGGGCAACAAGAGGGAAAGTCCATCTCAAAAAAAAAAAAAAAAAAAATTGAGCCACCATTTAAAACTCAACAAACATCAGCTGCAGATTTCCAATGTCTCTTGAAAATTCCTAGAATGGGTGGGGCTGGTGGTTCATGCCTGTAATCCCAGCACTTTGGGAGGCAGAGGCAGGAGCATTGCTTGAGCTCAGGAGTTTGAGACCAGTCTGGGCCCCGTCTATTAAAAATAAAAAGACAAATGAAAATTTCTGGTCAGGTGTAGTGGCTCACACCTGTAATCCCAGCACTTTGGGAGGCTAAGGCGGGTGGATCACTTGAGGTCAGGAGTTCAAGACCAGACCGGCCAACATGGTGAAACCCCGTCTCTACTAAAAATACAAAAATAAAAATAAAAAAACAAAACAACCTTAGCTGGGCGTGGTGGACAGGTGCCTATAATCTTAGCCACTTAGGAGGCTGAGGAAGGAGAATTGCTTGAACCTAGGAGGCAGAGGTTGCAGTGAGCCAAGTTCACACCACTGCACTCTAGCCTGGGGTGACAAAGCAAGACTCCATCTCAAAAAAAAAATTTTTAAGATGTGACAACCCTGTGCCCACACCTCGCCTGGCAACAAGCAGCCAGAATTCAATAGTAGCTTCCTCTTTAGAAAGGGCATGCAACCCCAGTTCGCCACAGTCTCCACCCCTCTCTACTGTTGCCCAAAGATGAGGCTGAAATTTGAATTTCAAATGGATTACCATAGCATTTGAACTGCCATTTTTCTTTCAACAAAGCAATATTTCTACGTATCCATTTCTTTATCAGAATTTAGAAAGAAAGTCAGGTGGAAAGGCATTTTGGCATTTGAAGAGTAACCCTAAGTACTGTGTTATGCAAAGAAAGATTACTCAAGGCTCCCTGGCATTTAGTTCCGGGAACTTTTGAACTTTAGATTCTTGCTGAAACCTGTCAGAAGCTGACAAGACAAGGAGGGAGGGGGCTGAGTGTGGGGGGAGTGGAGAGAACAGGAGTTTCTAGAACTCAGTTTGCAGCATCCTCACTACAGTCTCAGCTGTTAAGGAAAGAAATTAAATTCCTTGAGCCTCTGGGAAATGGGAGATGAACACACTGCCGTTTTCTTATGATTCCTGAATAGGACAGTGGTTTTTGCATGGCTTAATTATATAAGACAAGAGAAGGAATTTTGCAGCAATATGTGTTAAAAGGTGACTCCAGTCATGCGCTACATAAAGACATTTCAGTCAACAACGGACTGCAAACACAATGGTGGTCCCATAAGATTATAATACCAGGTTTTGGCTGAGCTGAGTGGCTCATGCCTGTAATCCCAGCACTTTTGGAGACCGAGGTGGACAGATGACTTGAAGTCAAAAGTTCGAGACCAGCCTGGCCATCATGGCGAAAACCTGTCTCTACCCAAAATACAAAAAATTAGCCAGGCATGGTGGTGGATGCCTGTAACCAGCTACTTGGGAGGCTGAGGCAGGAGAATCGGTTGAATCCCGAAGGTGGAGGCTGCAATGAGCCAAGACCGCACCATTGCACTGCAGCCTGGGTGACAGAATTAGACTCCATCTCAAAAAAATAATAAAGGCCAGGCGTCGTGGCTCATGCCTGTAATCCCAGCACTTTGGTAGGCTGAGGCAGGTGAATCACGAGGTCAGGAGTTTGAGACCAGCCTGGCCAACATAGTGAAACCCTGTCTCTACTAAAAAGAAATACAAAAAATTAGCTGGGCGTAGTGCTGGGCGCCTATAATCCCAGCTACTTGTGAGGCTGAGGCAGAAGAATCGCTTGAACCCGGAAGGCAGAGTTTGCAGTGAGCTGAGATTGTGCCACTGCACTCCAGCCCAGGCAACAGTGATACTCCGTCTCAAATTAAACAAACAAATAAATAAATAATAAATAATGCTGGGCACAGTGGCTCACACCTGTAATCCCAGCACTTTGGGAGGCTGAGCTGGGCGGATCATGAGGTCAAGATCGAAACCATCCTGGCTAACACAGTGAAACCCCATCTCTACCAAAAATACAAAAAAAATTAGCTAGGCATGGTGGTGCGCGCCTATAGTCCCAGCTACTTGGGAGGCTAAGGCAGGAGAATTGCTTGAACCTGGGAGGTGGAGGTTGCAGTGAGCAGAGATGGTGCCACTGCACTCCAGCCTGGGCAACAGAGCAACACGGTGGCTCACGCCTGTAATCCTAGCACTTTGGGAGGCCAAGGTGGGTGGATCACCTGAGGTCAGGGGTTCAAGACCAGCCTGGCCATCATGGTGAAACCCCATCTTAAAAAAAATAATAATAAATAAAAATAAATTAAAAAATAATAATAATACCAGGTTTTTACTGTACCTTTTCTATGTTTAACTGTGTTTAGATACTCAACTGCTTCCTACTGCATTTCAATTGCCTATAGTATTCAGCACAGTAACATGCACAGGTTTGTAGCCGGGGGAGCAATAGGCTAGGCCTACAGCCTCGCTGTGCAGTGGGCGATACCATCTAGGTTTGTGCAAGTGCGCTCTGTGATGCTCCCCCAATGAGAAAACTCCCTGAGGACTCCCTTCTCAGCGCATGTCCCCACTGTTAAGCGACGCATGACTATATTTGATTATATGCATTTTTTGCTCTTCCGTAAGTAGTGTACTACCACTCTTAAGAATTACTAGGACAGGCGCAGTGGCTCACACTTGTAATCCCAGCAATTTGGGAGGTCGAGGCAGGAGGATCATTTGAGGTCAGGAGTTCGAGACCAGCCTGGCCAACATGGCGAGATCCCATCTCTACTAAAAAAATATAAAAGTTAGCTGAGTGTGGTAGTGTGTGCCTGTAATCGCAGCTACTTGGCTGAGGTAGGAGAATCACTTGACTCTGGGAGACGGAGACTGCAGTGAGCGGAGATCGTGCCGCTACTACTACAGCCTGGGTGACAGAGTGAGAAAAAGGAATTACTGGCCTGTGGCTTACGCTGGTAATAACAACACTTTGGGAGGCTGAGGCAGGAAGATCGCTTGAGTCTAGGAGTTTGCAACCAGCCTGGGAGACATGGCAAAATCCTGTCTCTACAAAAAAGTAAAAAAAACATGAGCTGGGCATGGTGGGACATGCCTATATTCCCAGCTACTCAGAAGGCTGAGGCAGGAGCTTGAGTCTGGGAGGCTGAGGCTGCAGTGAGCTTCGATCACACCACTGCATTCTAACCTCAGCAACAGAGAGAGATCCTGTCTCAACAACAACAACAAAAAATTATTAAATTGAAAGGTATTTTTTTCTCTGCCTTTCTTTTTTTTTTTTGAGACAGAGTCTTACTCTGTTGCCCCGGCTGGAGTGCAGTGGGGCGATTTTGGCTCACTGCAACCTCTGCCTTCCAGGTTCAAGCGATTCTTCTGCCTCAGCCTCCCAGGTAGCTGGGACTACAGGCACGTACCACCATGTCCAGCTAATTTTTGTATTTTTAGGAGAGACAGGGTTTCACCATATTGGCCAGGCTGGTCTTGAACTCCTGACCCTGTGGTCCGCCTGCCTCGGCCTCCCAAAGTGCTGGGATTATAGGCGTGAGCCACCGCGCCGGGCCAAAGGTGTTTTTTTAAAGATACGACTGAAGAGTGATTAAGGAAGATGGGATTATTGTTGATTCTCTAGGTAACAATCTAGCGTTCTGGGATTTTCCATCTGCTGAGTATTCTCTCTGTATCTCCTCTTCGTGTCTCTGAATTCAACCATTCATCACCTCTGGGGAGATATATAGCAAGGGCTCCTATATCACAGAGATATTATCTTTTCAGCTCTTGTTTTCAAATGTCCAAAGCACATTACATGCAGTCATATCCAGGCCGTATCATTAAGTAAAGTGTGAGGCAGAAGAGCTTGTTTCACTTGCTAAAGTTCATGTGGAGGATAAAAAGAAAACTGTGGAGCCCCCGGACTCAAAGGGCTTTTTGGAGAAATGTTTCTGCTGTTGCTTTGTTTTTGTTTTTTTGAGACGGTCTCATTCTGTCGCCCAGGTTAAAGTGCAGTAGCACCACCTCCACTCACTGCAACCTCCTCCTCCTGGGTTCAAGCAATTCTGCTTCAGCCTCCCGAGTATCTGGAACTACAGGTGCCTGCCATACACCCAGGTAATTTTCATATTTTCAGTAGAGACGGGATTTTGCCCTGTTGGCCGGGATGGTCTTGAACTCCTGACCTCAGAATATCTACCTACCTCGGCCTCCCAAAGTGCTGAGATTACTGATGTGAGCCAGTGCACCTGGCTGGAGAAATGTTGGATTTAGGTCTGTGCAGAGAAAAGTACAAGGGGTGAGAGAAAGTTATCGGACTGCTAGTGTTGCATCCAGTAGACTGAGGTGGCAAGCTGAAGGGGCTCCTGCTGGCCTAAAAGGATCATTTGAGTATCTATGAGGATGATAACTGAAATGAGTTGAAACATATCAAACATATTTTATCCATAAATTCATAATTACACTTTTTTTTTTTTTTGAGATGGAGTCTCATTCTGTCGTCCAGGCTGGAGTGCGTGATCTCAGCTCACTGCAACCTTCACCTCCCAGGGTCAAGTGATTCTTGTGCCTCGGTCACCCATGTAGTTGAAATTACAGGCACGTGCCACCACACCCAGGTAATTTTTATATTTTTAGTAGAGATGGGGTTTCACCATGTCAGTCATGCTGGTTTCTGACTCCTGGCTTCAAGTGATCCACCCACCTCAGCCTCTCAAAGTGTTGGGATTTACAGGTGTAAGCCACAATGCCCAGCTGAGGTTTTTTTTTTTATGGAGTTTTGCTCTTGTTACCCAGGCTGGAGTGCAATGGTGCGATCTCAACTCACTGCAACATCTGCCTCCCAGGTTCAAGCAATTCTTCTGCCTCAGCCTCCCGAGTAACTGGAATTGCAGGTATTCGCCACCACGCCCAGCTAATTTTGTATTTTTAGTAGAGACAGGGTTTCTCCATGTTGGTCAGGTTGGTCTCAAACTCCCGACCTCAGGTGATCTGCCCGCCTCGGCCTCCGAAAGTGCTGGGATTACAGACGTAAGCCACCACACCCAGCCAGCTGAATTTTTTTTAAAGTATGATTATGAGGCCGGGATACAGTGGCTCATGCCTGTAATCCCAGCGACTACAGACAGTATATATATAATGCTTAGTACACTTAGCATATAGTAGATACATAGTAGTGCACATTAAAGCTATGATTAATTATATGGGGTCAGTATTATAGATCCTATTTTACAGTAAGGGAAAATATAAGTTCAGAGAACACAGTGAACTTTTTAAGATCGCCCTGAAAATAAGTGCCAAACCAAAGGTTTTAGTTTAGGATTATTGGCCTGCAAAGGCCACACAACTTGTGGTGTGCTACTAAATGTTTACAACTGGCCCACCAGGTATAGTTTGGATAAATTTGGCTGATATTTAAATTTATATTAACAAGTCAGATGAAAGTGGAACAATGATAGTGTATATGGAACTTTGCTATTTTGTTGTTTTTTGAGACAGGGTTTTGATCTGTCACCCAGGCTGGAGTGCAGGGGTATACTCTCGGCTCACTGCAGCCTCAACCTCCTGGGTTCAGGTGATTCTCTCGCCTCAGCCTCAAGAGTTACTAGGACTACAGGCACGCACCACCATGCAGCTAATTTTTGTATTTTTTTTTTAGAGACAGGGTTTTGCCATGTTGTCTAGGCTGGTCTTGAACTCCTGGGCTCAAGAGATCCACCGCCTTGGCCTCCCAAAGTGCTGGGATTACAGGGGTGAGACCTGGCACTCAGCGAACTTTGCTCGTTTCTCAATGCAAGCAACATTTTTGTTGAATTGGATCTTGAATATTGCAAGATTTTTCTCAATTTGTTGTAATATTCATAATGTAATGGTTACAGATATGATACCCTTTTGAGTTTGACCTGCCTTATTAACATTCTCTCAGGCCAGGCCCAGTGGCTCACTCCTGTAATTCCATCACTTTGGGAGGCCAAGGCAGGTGGATCACCTGAGGTCATGAGTTGGAGACCAGCCTGGCTAACATGGTGAAACCCCATCTGTAGCTGGTGTGGCAGTACACGCCTGTCATCCCAGCTACGTGGGAGGCTGAGGCAGGAGAATCGCTTGAACCCAGGAGGTGGAGGTTGCAGTGAGCCAAGATCGTGCCATTGCACTCCAGCCTGGGCAATACAGCGAGACTCCATCTCAAAAAAAAAAAAATCCTATCACTTTCTCAAACCTGGACAATCAACTCAACAAATAAAGCCAGGATTTGTAGTGTCTGCTGATGGCTCTTGTGTAAATACTCCCACCATGGTTTATTTTTTATTTTTATTTTTATTTTAAAGATGGGGTCTTGCTCTGTCACTCGGGCTGGAGTGCAGTGGCCACTATATTGCCCAGACCGGCCTTGAACTCCTGGCCTCAAGCTGTGCTCCAGCCTGGGCCCCTAAAGCACTGGGATTACAGGTATGAGCCACCGTGCCTTGTGGGCAGCCCTAGGGTAGTTATATCAGCCTGGGCAGTCTGACTCCTGGGCCCAGTTACTACTATGTATAGACCACAAACTCAGTTGTGCAAGCACATTATTTTCTTAGATTTCTAGAGTTCAAGTTCATTGATTTTATTTTATTCATTTATTTATTTATTTATTTATTTTTGAGATGGAGTCTTATTCTGTCACCCAGGCTGGGTGCAATGGTGTGATCTCAGCTCACTGTAACCTCCGCCTCCCAGGTTCAAGCGATTCTCCTGCCTCAGCCTCCTGGGTAGCTGGGATTACAGGTATGTGCCACCATGCCCAGCTAATTTTTTGTATTTTTAGTAGAAATGGGGTTTCTTCATGTTGGTCAGGCTGGTCTCAAACTCCTGACCTTGTGATCTGCCCACCTCAACCTCCCAAAGTGCTGGGATTACAGGCATGAGCTACCATGCCTGGACCTTCCTTTTTTTTTTTTTTTTTTTTTTTAAAGACAGGGTTTCACCATGTTGGCCAGGCTGGCCTTGAACTCCTGACCTCAGGTGATCCTCCCACCTCGGCCTCCCAAAGTGCTGAGATGACAGGCGTGAGCCACCATACCTGGCCCCCGCTTTTTTTTTTTTTTTTTTTGTGAGACAGTCTCGCTCTGTTGCCCAGGCTGGAGTACAGTGGCACAGTCTAGGCTCACTGCAATTTCCACCTCCTGGGTTCAAGCGATTCTCCTGCCTCAACCTCCTGAGTAGCTGGGACTACAGGCATGTTGCCACCATGCCCAGCTAGTTTTTGTATTTTTAGTAAAGACGGGGTTCTGCCATGTTTGCCAGGCTGGTCTTGAACTCCTGACCCCAGGTAATCCACCCACCTCAGCCTCCAAAAGTGCTGGTGTTACAGGCATGAGTCACCACGCTAGTCTCAAGTTCATTTCTATTTGAGTCATCGTTGAGATAGGCCAAACCCAAGTCCAGGCCCAAGTCTTTTCTGGGACTCCCACCCCTCTCCAGAGCTGTGCTATGGTCCTGGAGGGTGACATGGTACCAAAGTGCCCCTCTGTCATTTGCCAACACAGGTTGCCATGGAGACATCTACAATCTTGGTGCATATGGCCTTTTAGGTTCTAGAATATTCTGTGGATTCTATGTCCTCTTCAGGGCTCCAGGAAGTCTGGGTTCAGTCTTAGCTCTGCCATTTACAAATCCCTTCACCTCTCTGAGTCTTTGCTTCCCCACCTGTAAAAGAGGGATGAAAGAAGCTGTGGTCAAATCAGCCTGGCGTGGTGATGCTCTCCTGTAATCCCAGCTACTCAGGAGGCTGAGGCAGGAGAATCACTTGAACCTGGGAGCTAGAGGTTGCAATGAGCCAAGATTGTGCCACTGCACTCCAGCCTGGGTGACAGAGCGAGACTCTGTCAAAAAAAAAAAAAAAAAAAAAGGAAAGAAAGAAATATTAGAGTACTGTGGAGAATGAGAAGTCTCCCTCCCTTGCCTGTCTCTCTTCCCCAGTTTCTCATCCCAGGTGCCAACATTGTCACTGGTTCCTTTTGTCCTTCCAGAAAGCATCTACACATATCCTAGCAACTAGTTCTAAATATTCTCTCCCTTCCTACATGCACACTGTTTTTTAATTTTCTTAAGAAAAATTCCAAACAGACGCCAAAATAGAGGGAATGGCATAACGATCTCACTTGGGGCCCCATCAGCCAGCTTCAGCCCCTGGCCACTTATCACCAGCCTTGTGTCACCTCTACCCCCACCCAATTCCTACTCCCACTAGATTAATTTGAAGCAAATCTCAGACATTCTTATTATTTCAAACATAAATATTTCAGAAGAGACCCTGAACACATAAAGACCCTGTTAAGAAGCACAGTTACACCAGGCACAGTGGCTCACGCCTGTAATCCCAGCACTTGGGGAGGCCAAGGTGGGCAGATCACTTGAGGTTGGGAGTTCAAGACCAGCCTTACCAACATGGAGAAACCCCATCTTTACTAAAAATACAAAAATTAGCCAGGCGTGGTGGTGGGTGCCTATAGTCCCAGCTACTCAGGAGGCTGAGGAAGGAGAATCACTGGAACCCAGGAGGCAGAGGTTGCAGTGAGCCAAGATCGTGCCATTGTCCTCCAGCCTGGGCAACAACAGTGAAAGTCCATCTCAAAAAAAAAAAAAAAATCCAGATAAGGTTCAAACATTACAACTGGTTGATGTTGCTAATCTCTTTTTTAGTTTTTAGAGACAGGTTTTTACTGTGTCACCCCCCATGGGAATGCAGTCATGCAGTTATAACTCACTGCAGCCTCACACTCAAGAGGTCAGGCAATCTTCCTGCCTCGCCCTCCTGAGCAGCTGGGGCCATAGGTGTGCATCATCATGCCCGGCTAATTTTTTTTTCTTTTTTTTTCTATTCTAAGCCCGGCTATTTTTTTTTTAAATGTTTTGTAGTGACAGGGTCCTACTGTGTTGCCCAGACTGGTGTCAAACACCTGTCTTGAGCCATCCTCCCACATCAGCCTCCCAAAGTGCTGGGATTATATAGGTGTGCACCACTGCGCCCGGCCACCAGGGCTGGTTTTAAGTTACCGACATGAGATGATGGAGGGCTGAGGATGGGAAGAGATGTGCAGTGGCTCACCATGTACAGTGTCCCCATCATACAGACGAAACAGATAGGAGTAACTTCAAACACACAGGTAATGCTAAAATGTAGTAGAATTATTGGAAAGTAATGAGTTTTAAGTACTTATGATCTTCACTTTTTTTTTTTTTGAGACAGAGTCTCACTCTGTCATCCTAGGCTGGATAGTGCAGTGGCGCTATCTCGGCTCACTGCAACCTCCGCCTCCCAGGTTCAAGCAATTCTCATACCTTAGCCTCCCTAGTAGCTGGGATTACAGGTGCGCACCACCACACCTGGCCAATTTTCAGTATTTTTAGTAGAGACGGGGTTTTGCCATGTTGGCCAGGCTGGTCTCGAACTCCTGACCTCAGGTGATCCAAAGTGCTAAGATTACAGGCGTGAGCCACCGCACCCAGCTTGGATATGCTGTGTTTTTATCCATTTACCATCTCATGGGCATTTCTTTTATTTCCACTTTTTGACTGTTGTGAACAATACAACAAAATTTCTGAAAACTTAACAATGAGCTCTCACAAGCTGGGGGTCTGACTCCAACACAACACAGCACACAGCAGCTATTTCTGAACCAAGAAAAAACAGGCAGATTCATGTTAGGAAGAAAATGCCAAGAACAGTTCTCTCTCTTTTTTTTTCCTGAGACGTAGTCTGGCTGTGTTGCCCAGGCTGGAGTGCAGTGGCGTGATCTCAGCTCACTGAAGCCTCCATCTTTGAGGTTCTGGCAGTTCTCCTGCCTCAGCTTCCCCATTAGCTGGGACTACTGGCGCCCACCACCATGCCCAGCTAATTTTTGTATTTTTAGTAGAGACAGGGTTTTGTCACGTTGGCCAGGCTGGTCTCGAACTCCTGACCTCAGGTGATCTACCCGCCTTGGCTTCCCAAATTGCTGGGATTATAGGTGTGAACCACCGCACCTGGCCGCCAAGAACAATTCTCACGAGGCTAGAGAATCTCCCAAGCACTGAACACCAAGTTGTTGAAACCTGGAGATTTCTCTTCCAGGGCCTCAATGTGAATGGGTGAACAGAGGTATCTTGAAAGGCATCCACTGAAGCCACAGAAGGGCACACATAGCAGGGTCGGCACTGGTGAGAGAGCCAGAGAAACCCAGGTCTGCCACGTTCTGGCTATAGAACTATGAGCAAGTCACTCCACTTTTCTGAGCCTCCACTTTCTCCTCTATAAAATGAGGCTAATTGGCCAGGTGCAGTGGCTCATGCCTGTAATCCCAGCACTTTGGAAAGCCAAGGTGGGTAGATCACGAGGTCAGGAATTCAAGACCAGCCTGGCCAACACAGTGAAACCCCATCTCTACTAAAAATACAAAAATTAGCCCAGCGTGGTGGTACCCGCCTGTAATCCCAGCTACTCGGGAGGCTGAAGCAGGAGAATGGCTTGAACCCAGGAGGCAGAGGTTACAGTGAGTGGAGATGGCACCGCTTCACTCCAGCCTGGGCAACAGAGCGAGACTCCTTCTCAAATAAAAAAGAAATGAGGCTGATTGTAGTGCCTACCCTATAGGGTTGCTCTGAGCATTAACTGGAATACCATGCAGAAAGTACTGGGCACTTGTCTGAATTAGAGGAAGCACTTGATAAATACTAACTCCTAACATGGTCCTATCCTGTCCCTCCACTGATCCAGGACAGAATGATGGGGAACAGCAGTGTCTCCTTTGATTGGTCCCATTCTGTGTCATGGTGCATTCTGGTGCCACCCTGACCCCACAGTGTGGCCAGAGTCGGGCACTGAGTAAATGAATGCCCCAGAGGTAGTTGTTGTGCTCACTGAAGTCTCATGTCCAGGATGCCTCTGGGTTGCCAGCTATGTGGAAGGAAGTGGTGAGACCACAGGCCATTCAATAGGTCATTCACTTTGCAGACTTGCCGGCCCCATGGATAAACATGGTTGATAAAGACAAACAATGGCCATTGTTATTTGAAACATCCAAGGCGGAGAGAGCAACACAATAATGTCCCTGAAAGCTTGGAGGGTTTTTGGCAAGAGCCCTGGATTTGGAGCCAAGGGCTATGACAGACCCTAGGCGACTTTCCTTTATGTTTTCTGTTCTTTTTTTGCCCCCATTTTTTTTTTTCTTTTTTTTTTTTTGAGACAGAGTCTCACTCTGTTGCCCAGGCTGGAGTACAGTGGTGTGATCTTGGCTCATTGCAACTTCCACCTCCCGGATTCAAGCAGTTCTCTGCCGCACCCTCCCAAGTAGCTGGGATTACAGGCGTATGCCACCACACCTGGCTAATTTTTGTATTTGTGGTAGAGACAGGGTTTAACCGTGTTGGCCACGCTGGTCTTGATCTCTTGACCTCATGATCGGCCCTCCTTTGCTTCCCAAAATGCTGGGATTACACGCGTGAGCCACCGTGCCCAGCCATTCATTCATTCATTCATTCATTCATTTAAAAGCGATTGAGGTCTCCCTCTATCACCAGGCTGGAGTGTAGAAGTGCAATCACAGCTCACTGCAGCCTCAAACTCCTGAGCTAAAATGATCCTCCCACCTCAGCATCCCAAGTAGCTGTGACTACAGGTGTGAGCCATTATGCCAGCAGACTTGGTGATTTCTGGCAGTTCTCTCAGTAACAGCAATCTAGCATTTTAAGACCTCTTCCATGAGGGAGCCTCTCTCTCATTGATTCAAAATATATTGACTGGGTGCCCATCATGTGCCAGGCATTACACTAGGAGCTGGGGATTTCTTTTTCTTTTTTTTTCTTTTGGGAAAGTCTTGCTCTGTCACCCAGGCTGGAGTGCAGTGGCATGATCTCAGCTCACTGCAACCTCTGCCGCCTGGGTTCGAGTGATTCTCCTGCCTCAGCCTCCCAGGTAGCTGGGACTACAGGTGCCCGCCACCACACCCAACTAATTTTTTTGTATTTTTTTTTAATAGAGATGGGGTTTCACCATGTTGGCCAGGCTGATCTTGAGCTCCTGGCATGCCTTAGCCTCCGAACGTGCTGGGATTGATCCACCTGCCTTAACATCCAAAAGTGCTGGGATTACAAATGTGAGCCACCATACCTGGCCAAGCTGGGGATTCCATGGGGAAAAAGACACACATGGTCCCTGGCCACATAGTAAACAAACACATACAACTAGAATTACCAATTGTGGTAAGTACTGTGAAGGTGTCAGAATGAAGAAAAACCTATTTTAGATGGGGAGATATTAGCAAAGACCTCTCTGAGGAAGTGATACTTACTAGAGTGAGCTTAAATGAATATGCAGGTGTTAGGGAATGAGGGTTGTGTTAGTTATGATACTGGTTTGGCTGCTGTGACAAAGGTCAAACTAATAGGGGCTAAAATCAAATAAAGGTTTGTTATTCTCTTAAGTCTCCTCAGTCCAGGGCTGGTAGGCCAGCTCCTCAGCGTCAGGGATCCAGGCTGCTACGTCCTAGTCCACAGTGGCTACGTCAGGCCGGGTGCGGTGGCTCACACCTGTAATTCCAGCACTTTGGGAGGCCAAGGCGGGCAGATCACTAGAGATAAGGAGCTTGACACCAGCCTGGCTAACATGGCGAAACCCCATCTCTACTAAAAATGTAAAAACATCGGCCAGGCATGGTGGCAGATGCCTGTAATCCCAGACACTAGGGAGGCTAAGGCCTGAGAATCACTTGAATCAGAGAGGTAGAGGTTGCAGTGAGCTGAGATCACAACACTGCACTACAGCCTGGGTGACAGAGTAAGGCTCTGTCTCAAAACAAATTTTTTAAAGGGCTACTTCAGCTGGGCATGATGGCTCATGCCTGTAATCCCAGCACTTTGGGAGGCTGACGCAGGTGGATCACTTGAGGTCAGGAGTTCAAGACCAGCCTGGCCAACATGGTGAAACTCCATCTCTACTAAAAATACAAAAATTAGGCAGGCATGGTGGTGCACACCTGTAATCCCAGCTACTCAGAAGGCTAAGGCAGGACAATCGCTTGAACCAGGGAGGCAGAGGTTGCAGTGAGCCAAGATCGTGCCACTGCACTCTACCCTGGGCAACAGAGTGAGATTCTATCTCCAAAAAAAAGGGGCAGGGGACTACTTCAGCACCTGCCATCACACTAACAATCCAGCCAGCAAGAAGTAAAAATGGAGAGCATACTTGTTTCCTTTAAGGGCATGACCTAGAAGTTTGACATATCACTTTGCTCGAATTCCATGAGCCAGAGCTTAATCAAGTGGCAAACACAGTCTCCTCTGAGTGGCGTGTGCTCAGGTAACACACATGAACTTAGTACTGAGGAAAGAAGAGGAGAATGACTATTAGGGGACAGTTAGTATTCATTGCCACAAGCTGGAGAAGGAAAATCTCAGGCAGAAGGAATTGCAATTGCATGCACACACAGACTTTCAGAGCAAAAGATACTTGAGCTGGGTATTAAAGACATTTGAAGTGAGCTGGGTAGAAGCAAGGGGACCTGAAAGATGCCAGTGTCTTGAGACAAGAATCCCAGTGTACCTGGAGCACTTACAGCAAGAGAAGTCTTGAGATGATGCAGCTGCCACCCTCCCTGTGTTACAGGTAAATAAAGCTCAGGGAGGTTCAGAAACTTGGCCAGGATCACAGGCTGGACTCTGTGAAGCTCAGGTGAAGTCAGGACTCAACTGGTGAGGTCAAGAGTCAAACCCAGGCTCACAGGATGCCTATAGGCTTATGGTTTTCTCTGCTCGGTAGGGTTTTGGGTTTTATTACCTGCATTAAATCACTGGTTCTAAACTCTGAATGCACATTAGAAACAACTGAGAAGTCTTTTTTTGTCTTTTTTGGTGTCCAAGTTGGTCATAGTGGCTCATGCCTGTGATCCCAGTGCTTTGGAAGGCTGAGTTTTGAGGATTGCTTGAGGCCAGGAGTTTGAGACCAGCGTGGGCAACATAGTGAGACCCCAGTTTGTCAATCTCTACAAAAAAAAAAAAAAAAAACTAGCTAGGTATGGTGGCATGTACTGATGGTCCTAGTTACTCAGGAGACTGAAGCAAGAGGATTGCTTGAGCCTGGGAGTTCAAGGCTGCAGTGAGCCATGATTGTGCCACTGCACTCCAGCCTGGGCAACAGAGTGAGACCTTGTCTCCAAAAAGAGTCAGTGGGGTGGGCCAGACCCATTGAACATGGCTTTCTGGGCATCAGTATTTTTTTAAAGTTCCCCACCTGATACCAACATGCAGTCAAGTTTGAGATCCTCCTATACCCCAGATCATGTTCTGGTGACCCCGGTACTGTCCAGATGGATGTGATTTTGTCATACCTCTTAATGTGAGTACCAGAAGATTCTAGAAGCAGGGAGAGGAGGGTTGCAGAATCCAAAGCAGAACAGCCAGCGTTTGCTCTGCTCCAGCACGAGGCCTGGGTGATTTACTCCCACGTCCTGGCGTCCCATTTGCAAGAAAAGGAATTCAGAGTATCTCCCTCCGCTGTTTTGCTCACTATGACTCCCACCAGGTGAGAAACAGGAGCCGTGCTTGGCATGGGGGCAGGCAGGCAGCTGCTGCCGCCTCCTCCTCCCGGGAGCTGAGGCCCAAAGTGGTCCAGCCTCCTTCCTACCCACCCCTGCAGGCGGCAGATGGAGCTCGAGTCCTCCACACGCACAGTCGCCCCAGCTGGCCCTGTGCTGGCAGAGAGGGGAGAGGGGGATGCCACTGGGAGGAACAGCTTCCCCACTGCTGGCTGTACCTGGATTATTTTTGAATCCCAGGAACACAAAGGGTCCCAAGGGCTCTCCTCACTTGGAGACAACTTTTTCCTTTGACATCCAAATCCTGGAGCTCCAGTCCCCATCTCAGGCCTCCCATCTGAAATTGAAGGCCCGATAGGTGATGTGGCTCATGCTTGTAATCCCAGCACTTTGGGAAGCTGAGGTGGGAAGATCGCTTGAGGACAAGAGTTTGAGACTAGCCTGGGCAACACCGCGAGACCCCTGTCTTTCCAAAAATAAGTAAATAAAAATTTTTAATGCAATTGAAAGTTTAACAGAATGCAGCCCACTTCATCACTATGGTCTGCTACCATTGCTGGTGGCTCCTGAACCTATCCCACTAACCCAGGGACCTTGCCACTCTTGCTACATTCCCATACCCCACCAGCAAGACGGAGTCTTGCTCTGTCACCAGACTGGAGTGCAGTGGCCCAATCTCGGCTTGCTGCAACCTCCACCTCCTGGGTTCAAGCGATTCTCCTGCCTCAGTCTCCCAAGTAGCTAGGACTATAGGCATGCACAACCATGCCCAGTTAATTTTTGTATTTTTAGTAGAGACAGGGGTTCATCATGTTGGCCAGGATGGCCTCGAACTCCTGACCTTGTGATCCACCTGTCTCGGCCTCCCAAAGTGCTGGGATTACAGGTGGGAGCCACCGTGCCCAGCCTGGAAACTTCCTAATCAACTGCACGCCAGCCTGGGCAACAAAGCGAGACTCCATCTCAAAATAAATAAATTAAGTAAGTAAGTCGGTAAGAAAGTAAGGGAAACCTATCTGAAATGGGCTTAACCTAGAAGGGGAAGCAATTGATTCATATAATTGAAAAATCCAAGAGAGATTTCAGGCCTGGCTGGATCCAGCACCCACATGAGGCTGGTTGCCTTTCCTCTCCTGTGGCCTCTCTCTTCCCTTGTTTTGTTTTGCATCTCCTCTTTCCCACTTCTATCTACATGTCCCTCCTCTACGGTTTTCCTGTGTGCCAGTTTAATTCTTAAACAGGCCCTTGGCCGGGCATGGTGGCTCACGCCTGTAATCCAAGCACTTTGGAGACCAAGGCGGGCGGATCACCTGAGGTCGGGAGTTCAAGACCAGCCTGACCAACATGGTGAAACCCCGTCTTAAAAAATAAAAAAAATAAAATAAAATAAACAGGCCCTTTCCACGAGACAGGGAATAGCACCCCCTCAGCCTGAGTTTCACACTGATGGGAAAAGACCTTTTTCTCCCTTGGCTCTGGAAGCAAAGCTCGTAGTCCAGCCTGGATTCTGATTGGCTCAGTGATGAAGTGGGGTGGAGCCAACTGACTTACAGACAGGTGGGGACCACTGTCAGTGGCGAAGAAGTCCGCTAAAGGCAGTGATGCTGATCAAACAAACGATGCTTGTGCATTAACTCTTAATAGCTCATTTCTCTTCCTGCAACAGGCTTGCAATCTCAAGTTACTCCTTATGCAGAGCCTTGTCCAAACCTGGCTATGGCCAGGGCATCTTACCTTTTATGACCAAGCCAAGTTTCTCTTTCTCTTTGAAAAAGTCAGTGGGCGGGCTTGGTGGCTCCCATCTGTAATCCCAGCACTTTGGGAGGCTGAGGCAGGTGGAGCACTTAAAGTCAGGAGTTTGAGACCAGCCTGGCCATCATGGTGAAATCCTGTCTCTACTAAAAATACAAAAATTAGCCGGGCATGGTGGTGGGTGCCTGTAGTCCCAGCTACTAGGGAGGCTAAGGAAGCAGAATCACTTGAACCTGGGAGGCAGAATTGCAGTGAGCCAAGATCACATCACTGTACTCCAGCCTGGGTGACAAAGCAAGACTCTGTCTCAAAAAAATAAAAATAAATAATAATTTTTTAAAAATGTTAACACATTCCCTAGTCTATGCCAATTGTCAAAAAAATAAAAATAGACCTGACATGGTGGCTCATGCCTGTAATCCCAACATTTTACGGGGCTAAGGCAGGAGGATCGAGCTGAGCTCAGGAGTTCAAGACCAACCTGGACAACATAATGAGACCCAGCCTCTACAAAATATTTAAAAATTAGCCAGGCATGGTGGCATGCATCTGTAGTCCCAGCTACTTGGGAGCCTAAGGTGGGAGAATCGCTTGAGCGCAGGAGGTTGAGGCTTCAGTGAGCCATGTTTGTGCCACTTCACTCCAGCATGGGTGACACAGCAAGACTGTGTCTCAAATAATTACAACAACAATAATAATAAAGTGACCAGGAATGGTGGCTCACACCTGTAATCCCAGTACTTTGCAAGGCCAAGACGGGCAGACCACCTGAGGTCAGGAGTTCAAGATTAGCCTGGCCAACATGGTGAAACCCCATCCCTATTAAAAATACAAAAATTAGCCAGGCATAGTGGTGGGCGCCTGTAATCCAACCTACTCAGGAGGCTGAGGCAGGAGAATCACTTGAACCCGGGAGGTAGAGGTTGCAGTGAGCCAAGATCATGCCACTGCACTCCAGCCTGGGCAACAGAGCAAGACTCCGTCTCAAAAAAACAAATATAAGTGTGACACAAAATTGATGAGATTTTTTGAGGTGAAACAAAGCAAGTAGCATTTAGTTTCCCTTCTGAGCTGAGCATTGCATGGCACGATCATGGGATCAGGATTTGGTTGTCCCTTCTGTATCAAATTAGTGGCTTGGAAAGGTGCATTAAATTGTCCCTTTGATGCAATAATTGCCTTTTGCTATGGTGATGCCTCTGCTGGAACTGAAAGCCACTCACTGTTAACTCCTCCAGCCTAAAGAAAAATGTCATTTTGTCAGAACCAAAGTTCAGGAGATGATGACTTCCTGAGACTTTAAGTGCTAACTTGGTCATTGTTTTCCCAGATGTGGGCGGAGGATAACATCTGGATTCCCTCTCAACTTAGTTCCTCTTATCTGACACCAAAGAGCCTACACTCTCATGTTTCCATTTCACCTTGAATTCCTGGAAACAACCAAACACAAGTTCAATTCCTATCAAATGCATTGATTGGCTGGGCGCAGTGGCTCACACCTGTAATCTCAGCACTTTGGGAAGCTAAGGCAGGTGGATTACTTGAGGTCAGAAGTTTGAGACCAGCCTGGCCAACATGGTAAAACCCCCATCTCCACTAAAAAGACACAAATTAGCCAGGTGTGGTAGCACATGTCTGTAATCCCAGCTACTCGAGAGGCTGAGGCAGGAGAATCATTTGAACCCAGGAGGCAGAGGCCATAGTGAGCAGAGATCATGCCCACTGCCCTCCAGCTTGGGTGACAGAACAAGAGTCCATCTCAAAAAATTTAAAAATGCATTGATTGTCTCTGTTTTGGCTCCTGGTGCAATTGTCCTGTCTTCCTTTCAAGTGGTTTGAAGTGACACTTTTTTATTTATTTTAACCTGCTTGCTCTGGGTCATTGTATTTCAAGAAGAAATCTGTGGATCCCTTTGGGGAATGTGAATAAGCATGTGAATTGTTGAAATTTAGGCTGAACCATATGAAATTAACTTGTTATGGATCAAAAATAGCTGATAAGCTTGGGCAACACTTCAGTGAAACCCTGTCTCTAAAAAAAGAATTTTTTATTTTTTTATTTTATTTTTATTTATTTATTTTTTTTTTTAGAGACAGGGTCTCGCAATGTTTCCCAGGCTGGAGTGCAGTGGCTATTCACAGGCATGATCCCACTACTGATCAGCACGGGAGTTTTGACCTGCTCCGTTTCCGACCTGGGCCGGTTCATCCCCTCCTTAGGCAACCTGGTGGTCCCCCGCTCCCGGGAGGTCACCATATTGATGCCGAACTTAGTGCGGACACCCGATCGGCGTAGCGCACTATAGCCCAGAACTCCTGGGCTCAAGCAATCCTCCCACCTCAGCCTCCCGAGTAGCTGGGACTACAGGCACGCGCCACCGCGCCCGGCAAAAGAATTTTTTTTTAATTAGTTTGAACCCAGCTCTTCCATCGACCTGGCATGGTGGCGTGTACCTGTAGTCCCAGCTGCTCAGGAGGCTAAGGTGGAAGAATGGCTTAAGTCCAGGAGTTTAAGACTGCAGTGAACTGTGATTGTGCCACTGCACTCCAGCCTAGGCGACAAAGCCAGACTCTGTCTCAAAAAAAAAAAAATAGCTGAGTATCAGCCAGGTGCAGTGACTCACACCTGTAATCCTAGCACTTAAAGGAAGCTGAAGTGGAAAGATAACCTGAGCCCAGGAGTTGGAGACCAGCCTGGACAACATAGCAAGATCCCATATCTACAACAAAAATTTAAAAATTAGCCTGGTGTCGTGGTGCTTCTGTAGTCCCAGCTACTTGGGAGGCTGGGGTGGGAGGATCTAGCTCGGGAATTAGAGGTTGCAGTGAGTTACGGTAGCACCACTGCACTCCAGCCTGGGCAAAAAAGTGAGACCCTGTCTCAAGGGCAAAAAGAAAAAAAAAGATTTATTTTAGAGCTAATAAGGCTGGACACATGTAATTGATAAGATCGTGGATCCCTGTGCTTATTCAGCGCCAACATGCTCTAGAAAGAGACGTGTGAGGGGAGTCATCCATTCTTTGGGTTCTCTGTCCTGTTTGCCGGATGGGGCCCAGTGCCTACCGGGACCCAGCTCTCGAATCTCTCTGCTGAGCTACTTTTTTAATCCCCCGTGGCCACGAGAGGGCGCAAGGACCGAAAGAAGGGGCTGAATCTGAGCTCAGCCCGGGGAGCCGGGGGTCAGGGCCCTGAGCTATGGCTGGTGATTTGGCGCTGGTAGGCCCTCCCTGCGCCCCTGCGGAAGGAAGAACAGGCTCGGGAACCCAGGACTGCGGTGGACACACCCACCTCTAAGCCAGCCGCACGCACGGGGACGCGTGCATGGGATGGCAGTCCCAGGAGTCCCGTGGGAATGAGCACACTCCGCGGTGGGGCTTTGCTCCCCCTCAGCTTTGCATTCCTGAGCCTTGACCCCACTGCCCCCGTTGAAACCCTCTCGGGCCCTCTCCAGACAGTCTGGCTGTGCCTGAAAGCGCACAGGTACATTACAGGCTAGAATAACCCTGTAATGGATCGGGCCGTGCTTCCTGTACAAGTCTTGGTTTTCATTTACTGTAAGCAATCCTGCTTCCCCATGGGGGAAGAGGGGAAGGAGCATAGCTATGAGTTTGCTTAAGCCAGCACAGCAGTGGGCAAGGGGGCCAAAGATGTGACTGGACCAGCCAAGGCCTCTGAGAAATGATATAATGAACCTGGGGGAGAGGTGGCAGTGGGACATGCACAGGCCTTGAGGCTCCAGACTCAGACGTGGGCTCAAACCCAGCTCCTCCATCCACCAGCAGGCTTAGAATCTCCCCTGTCAGAGCCTCCGTTTCTTCATCTTGATAATACAGGCTCACACCTGTAATCCCAGGGCTTTGGGAGGCCAAGGCGGGAGCATTGCTTGAGGCCAAGAGTTTGAGACCAGTCTAGGCAACATAGTGAGACCACCCCCCACCTTTTCTCTACAAAACATTTAAAAATTAGCCAAGTGTGGTGGTACATGTCTGTCGTTCCAGCTACTCAGGAGGCTGACAGGGAGAATGGCTTGAGCCCAGGAGGTCCGAGGCTGAAATGAGCTATGATTGCACCACTGCACGCTAGCCTGAGTGACACAGCCAGATCCTCTCTCTAAAAAAAAAGAAAGAAAAGAGGCAGGGCGCAGTAGCTTATGCCTGTAATCCAAGCACTTTGGGAGGCCTAGGCAGGTGGATCACAATGTAGTCGATCGAGAAGACCATGCTGGCCAACACGGTGAAAGCCCGTCTCTACTAAAAATATAAAAATTAGCTGGGCGTGGTGGCACACGCCTGTAATCCCAGCTACTTGGGAGGCTGAGGCAGGAGAATCGCTTGAACCCGGGCGAGTCAAGATCACGCCACTGTACTCCAGCCTGACAACAGATCGAGACTCCATCTCAAAAAAAAAAAAGAAAAGAAAAAGTGGGGGTGATATTGATGACAATGAATGATGAATGAGTTGAATGAGATAGTAGTTCCCCAGCACCCACCATGGCAGCCTTCAACTCATGGCCGCTAAAATTGGACAGTGGCTTGGTTACAATGGTTGCAAAATAAATTCAGTTCCAACATGGAGTGGTTAGAAACAGCTATGTCATTATGTCTCTGGTTCTGCCAGTGCACTGGGCTCAGCTGGACCATTCCATTGCTGATCTCACCGGGGGTCTCTCACGCTGTTACAGGCTGGAGTCCTCCGGAGGCTTCACGGGATGCTGGGAAGGCTGCCTCCTCTCACTCCCATGCTGCTGCAGGGCACTGCCTCCCCATGTGGCCTCTCCAGCAGGGTTGCTGAGCTTCATACACTGCATTTTGGGACTCCTAAAAGTACAAAAATGGATCTGCCCAGTCCTCTTAAATCTTGGGTCTGGAGCCGACACAGCACCACGTCTGGCATCATGTGTTGGTGAGTTGCAGGCAGCTCCGATTCAGGGTGGGAGGGGATGAGTCCAGGGAGCCAGCACCAGAGATGTGGTTCCCAGGGGCCTATAGCTAGGGACTAGACACCAGAGATAACGTATCACCGACCTAGGTCTGCTATAACCAACTACCACCAACTTGCTGGCTTAAAATAACACACATTTATTATCTTACAGTTCAGGAGGTCAGAAATTCAAAACGGGTCTCACTGGGATGAAATCAGGGCATAAAAGGGTGTGTTTCCTTTCTGGAGACTCTAGAAGGAATTTTTTTTTTTTTGAGATGGAGTTTTGGTCTTGTTGCCCAGGCTGGAGTGCAATGGCACAATCTCGGGTCACTGTAACCTCTGCCTCCCAGGTTGAAGGGATTCTCCTGCCTCAGCCTCTCGAGTAGCTGGGATTACAAGTGCCCGCCACCACACCAGCTAAAATCTTTGTATTTTTAGTAGAGACAGAGTTTCACCATGTCAGCCAGGCTGGTCTTGAACTCCTGACCTTGTGATCTACCCACCTCAGCCTCCCAGTGCTGGGATTACAAGCATGAGCCACCACACCTGACTTTTTGTTTGTTTGTTTTTAAAGACTGAGTCGGCCAGGCGTGGTGGCTCACGCCTGTAAATCCAAGCACTTTGGAGGCCAAGGCGGGTGGATCACCTGAGGTCGGCAGTTCAAGACCAGCCTGACCAACATGGTGAAACCCTATCTTTAAAATATATATATATATAAATAGAATAAATAAAGATTGAGTCTAGCTCTGCCACCCAGGCTGGCGTGTAGTGGCACAGTCAAAGCTCACTGCAGCCTCAACATCCTGGGCTCAAGCAATCCTCCCACCTTGGCCTCCCTCAGTGATGGGATTACAGGGGCGAGCCACCACGCCTGGCCAGAAAATCCTTTTTCTTGCCTTTTCCAGTTTCTGTTTTGTTTGTTTGTTTGTTTTTCAGACAGGATCTAGCTCTGTCACCCAGGCTGGAGTCCATTGGTGCAATCTCAGTTTACTGCAACCTCCGCCTCCTGGATTCAAGCAATTCTCCTGCCTTAGCCTCTTGAATAGCTGGGGCTACAGACATGTGCCACCATGCCTGGCTAATTTTTGTATCTTTAGTATAGATGGAGTTTCACCATGTTGCCTTGAACACCTGGCTTCAAATGATCTGACCTCAAGTGATCTGCCCACCTCAGCCTCCCAAAGTATTGGGATTACAGGCATGAGCCACCACACCTGGCCAGTATTCAATATTCTAAGCCTGATATTCCACAGATCTAGTAGTTTTTTTTTTTTTTTTTTTTTTGAGACAGAGTCTCACTGTGTCATCCAGGCTGGAGTGCAGTGGTGTGATCTTGGCTCACTGAAACCTCTGCGTCCCCGGTTCAAAGGATCCTTGTGCCTCAGCCTCTCAAATAGCTGGGATTACAGACATGTGTCACCACATCAGCTAATTTTTTTGTATTTTTAGTAGAGATGGGGTTTTACCATTTTGGCCAGGCTGACCTCGAATTCCTGGCCTCTAGTAATCTGCCCACCTGGACCTCCCAAAGTGCTGAAATTACAGGTGTGAGTTACCACGCCTGGCATCTTTCAGTTTCTAGAGGCTCTCTGCATTCCTTGGCTTCTGCCCCATGCCCCACTTTCAAAGTATATCCCTCCATTCTCTGCTTGTGTCCTCACATCTTCTTTTCTTTTCTTTTTTTTTTTTTTTTTCTGAGGCTCTATCACCCAGGCTGGAGTGCAGTGGCACGACCTTGGCTCACTGCAACCTCTGCCTCCCGGGTTCAAGGGATTCTTATGCCTCTACCTCCCGAGTAGCTGGGATTACAGGTGCCCGCCACCACGCCCAGCTAATTTTTGTATTTTTAGTAGAGATGGGGTTTCACCATGTTGCCCAGGCTGGTCTTGAACGCCTGACCTCAAGTGATCCACATGCCTCAGCTTCCCAAAGTGCTGGGAATACAGGTGTGAGCCACCATGCCCGGCCTTCTTTTTCCTCTTCTTCTTCTTTTTATTTATTTATTCAGAGACGGAGTTTTGCTCTTGTTGACCAGGCTGGGGTGCAATGGCGTGATCTCAGCTCGCCGCAACCTCTGCCACCCAACATCATGCCACTGCACTTCCAGCCTGGGTGACAGAGTAAGACTCTGACTCAGAAAAAAAAAGTTCCTAGATCTGAGTATTGTCAGGCTTAGAATACTGAATCTTATTTGATGGCTCCTGCTATGTGAATTTCTTTGGGAAGTTGACATATTTGCCAATTTGGGTCAGGCTTGGTAATGAATTATACGAATTTAGAATCATGGCTGGGTGCAGTGGCCCATGCCTGTAATCCCAACACTTTGGGAGGCTGAGGTGGGTGGATCACTTGAGCCCAGGAGTTCAAGACGAGCCTGCCCAGCATGGCAAAACCCCGTCTCTACCAAAAATACAAAAATTAGTTGGGTGTGGAGCCACATGCCTATAATCCCAGCTACTCAGAAGGCTGAGGCACAAGAATTGCATGAGCCCAGGAGAAGGAGGTTGCAGTGAGCAGAGATGGCACCACTGCACTCCAGCCTGGGTGACGGAGGGAAACTCTGTCTCAAAATAAATAAACAGACCAGGTGCAGTGTTTCATGCCTGTAACCTCAGCACTCTGGGAGGCTGAGGCAGGTGGATGACCTGAGTTCAGGAGTTTGAGACCAACTTGGCCAACATAAGAAAATCCTGTCTCTACTAAAACTATAAAAATTAGTCAGGCGTGGTGGCACATGCCTGTAGTCCCAGCTACTTGGTAGGCTGAGGTGGGAAGATCACTTGAGCCCAAGGGGCAGAGGTTGCAGTGAGCTGAAATCACACCACTGCACTCCCGCCTGGGCAATAAGTGAGATCCTGTCTCAAAAAAATAAAAATGAAAATACGGCCAGGCGTGGTGGCTCACACCTATAATCCCAGCACTTTGGGAGGCCGAGGTGGGTGGATCACCTGACATCAGGAGCTGGAGACCAGCCTAGCCAAAATGGTGAAACCCCCACCTCTACTAAAAATACAAAAAATTTAGCCAGGCATGGTGGCGGATACCTGTCATCCCAGCTACCTGGGAGGCTGAGGCAGGAGAATCGCTTGAACCTGGAAGGTGGAGGTTGCAGTGAGCTGAGGTCACATCATTGCATTCCAGCCTGGGCAACAAGAGCAAAACTCCATCTCAAAAAAAAAAAAAAGAAAATAAATAAATAAATTTAAACAAAATAATGCCAAGCTGGGCATGCTCACTCCTGTATTTCCAGTGAATCTGGAAGTTGGAGGGGGGAGGATCACAAGCCCAAGAGCTCGAGGCTACAACGAGCTATGATTGCGCCACTGTACTCCAGCCTGGGAAACAGAGTCAGGCCCCGTCTCAAAACAAATAACATAACATAACATAACAACATAATAACATAATGCCAGGTGTTCAGAACAAATCCTAGAAATAAAGGGTAGCGTACCCTGTCCCTGCTCCCTGGAGCTTTCATGACAAATGACAATGTGCTTAGAACTATGCCAGGACCAAGAACTATGTTAGACACGGCACCAACATCCCTCGATATTTGCAGGGGCCCAGGGAATTGTTTTAATTTATTTTAATACTAGAAGTAAAAAAGTAGGCAGTCGCGATGGCTCACTCCTGTGATCACAGCACTTTGGGAGGCTGAATCAGGTGGGTCACCTGGGTCGGGAGTTCAAGACCAGCCTGGCCAACGTGGAGAAACCCCATCTCTACT
The DNA here is from genome assembly GCA_036589455.1 of Ateles fusciceps. Lineage (NCBI taxonomy): Eukaryota > Metazoa > Chordata > Mammalia > Primates > Atelidae > Ateles > Ateles fusciceps. The sequence goes on from JAZHEH010000903.1 coordinate 1,731,925, forward strand.
AAAAATACAAAATTAGCCGGGTGTAATGGCACATGCCTGTCATCCAGCTACTCGGGAGGCTGAGGCAGGAGAATTGTTTGACGCTGGGAGGCAGACGTTGCAGTGAGCCAAGATTGCACCATTGCACTCCAGACTGGGCAACAAGAGCAAAACTCCGTCTCAAATTAAAAAAAAAAAAAAAAAAAAGGAAGTAAAAAAAGTAGGCTGGGTGCGGTGGCTCATGCCTGTATTCCTAGCATTTTGGGAGGCTAAGTTGGGTGGATTGCTTTAGCTCAGGAGCTCGAGACCAGCCTGGGCAACATGATGAAAACCTGTCTCTACAAAAAAAAATTAAAAAATTAGCCAGATGTGGTGGCTCGCGCCTGTAGTCCCAGCTGCTTGGGAGGCAAAGGTGAGAGGATTGCTTGAGCCCAGGAGGCGTAGGTTGCAGTGAGCTGAGATCATGCCCCTGCAGTCCACCCTGAGTAATAGCGTAAGACTCTGTCTCAAAAACAAATAAATAAGATGTGAAAAATGAATACAATCCAGTCTGCCTTATTTTTCTCTTTGTACCAATACAGTCATGAACAACGATATTTTTTCATGAAGGAAGGGCTCATGCAAGTTATAGTGTGGCTTTCACAGAGTCTGGCACAGAATAGACCTCAGTAGATGTGACTTGTTTGACTGCTCTCACCTGTTGCTATTATTGGCAAGAATGAGCCACTCCTTCTTAGACTATGGTCATCAGACCAGCCTAGCCAGCTGGGAGGGTAAATAGAACCAAGGTAATTATAAGGCTGGGCACAGTAGCTCACACCTGTAGTTCCAGCTACTCCAGAGGCTGAGACAAGAACGTTGCTTGAGCCCAGGAGTTATAGGCTGCAGTCAGCTATGATTGCAACACTGCACTCAAGCCTGGGACACAGAGCAAGACCCTATCTCTTAAAAAAAAAAATGAAAGCTGGGCAAGGTGGCTCACGCCTGTCATTCCAGCACTGTGGGAGGCCAAGGCAGGTGGGTTACCTGAGGTCAGAAGTTTGAATCCAGCCTGGGCAACATGGTGAAACCCCATCTCTACTAAAAATACAAAAATTAGCCAGGTGTGGTGGTGGGCACCTATAATCCCAGCTACTCGGAAGGCTGAGGTAGGAGAATCGCTTGAACCCAGCAAGCAGAGGTTGCAGTGAGCCGAGATCACACCACTGTACTCCAGCCTGGGCAACAAGAGCAAAATACTGTCTCAAAAAAAAAAAAAAAAAAAAAAAAAAGATGAGGAAATGGAGGCCAGAACAGTGAAGTGACTTGCCTAGGATCACACACCTAGTAACAGGGGGAGGCAGGACTTGAAACCAGGTCCCTGGGATGCCACAGCCACATCCTCTATGTGCTAAGAGAGGTAATGCCCATCAGAAGGTCTTGCATGACAGTCTAGGGAATTTGGATCCCCTCACGCAGAAGACAGTACTGGCAGGTTTTTGGAAAGCAGCTAAGTGGTGCTTAGGGAGATGAATTTGGCAGTCATGCTTGGAGTCTCAGTGGGTTGTCATAATTCCAGGGAATATTCCAAGAGGTGTCTCAGATTGGCAAAGGGGCCGGGTACAGTGGCTCACACCTATAATCCCAGCAATTGGGAAACTGAAGCAGATGGATCACTTGAGCCCAAGTTTGAGACAATGTAGAAAGACCTCGTCTCTACTAAAAATTTACCTTAAATAAAATTAGCCAGGTATGGTGACACTTGCCTGTGGTCTCAGGTACTTAGGAAGCTGAGGTGGAAGGATCATTTGAGCCTGGGAGGCCGAGGATGCAGTGAGCCATGATTGCACTCCAGCCTTGGTGACAGAGCAAGACTCTGTTTAAAAAAAAAAAAAAAAAAAAGCTGGGTGCAGTGGCTCACGTCTGTAATCCCAGCACTTTGGGTGGTTAAAGTGGGCAGATCACCTGAGGTCAGGAGTTCGAGACTAGCCTGGCCAACATGGTGAAACCCCATCTCTACTAAAAATATAAAAATTAGCCAGATGTGGTGGCATGCGCCTGTAATCCCAGCTGCTCAGGAGCCTGAGGCAAGAGAATCGCTTGACTCCAGGAGGCAGAGGTTGCAGTGAGCCGAGATCGTGCCATTGGACTCCAGCCTGGATGACAAGAGCGAAACTCTGTCTCAAAAAAGAAGAAACAGGTGGAAATAATTTTTATGACATATTTTATTTAACCCAGTATGTACAAAACATTATCATCTCAACTTAAAAAGTATTAACTAGGCCCAGCAGGGGACCGAGGTGCTTTAACCAACATTTTGAAAGCTCCTTCTGGCAGGGCACAATGGCTCACACCTGTAATACCAGCACTTTGGGAGGCCGAGCCTGGCTTCCATGAGGCCAGGGCATCAGTCTGGCCAAAATGATGAAACTCCATCTCTACTCAAAGTAAAAATTAAAAAAATTAGCTGGGTGGGGTGGCTCCCTCCTGTAGTCCTAGCTACTTGAGAGGCTGAGGCAGGAGGATCGCTTGAACAAGAAGGCGGAGGTTGCAGTGACCTGAGATCTCACCAGTGCACTCCAGCCTGGGTGTCAGAGTGAGATTCCATCTCCAAAGAAAAATAATCATTCCTTTCTTCCCCTAGTAAGTGCTGGAGTTCACCACTGTGAGTGATCAATCAGACTTCCTAGGTTGAAATCTCTGCTCTGTTTCATAATGCTGTATGACCTTAGACAAATTCCTTAATCTCTCTGTGCCTCGGGTTTTTCATCTATAAAGGGGGAATGATAATAACAGAACTTACCTTGGGGGTTGTTGCAAGGAGTATATGTTAACCACTTAGACAAGCGGTGACAGGAGAATCCCTTGAACCCGGGAGGCAGAGGTTGCAGTGAACCAAGATTACACCATTGCACTCTAGCCTGGGCAACAGAGTGAAACTCCATCTGAAAATGATAATAATAATAATAATTAGCCAGGTGGTGTGGTGGTGCACACTTGTAGTCCCAGCTCCCAGCTAGTAGGGAAGCTGAATTGCTTGAGCCCAGGAGGTCAGGGCTGCAGGGAGCCATGATCGTGCCAATGCACTCTGGGTCAGGAAAATAGTCCTAGACCCTGTCTCAAAAAAAAAAAAAAGGCCAGGCATGGTGGCTCATGCCTGTAATCCCAGCACTTTGGGAGGCTGAGGCAGGTGGATCACTTGAGGTCAGGAGTTCAAGACCATCCTGGCCAACAGGGTGAAACCCTATCTTTACTGAAAAGACAAAAATTAGCCAGGTATGATGGCACCTTGTTGAGAACCAGCCAGGTAATCCCAGCTACTTGGGAGGTTGAGGCAGGAGAATGGCTTGAACCCAGGAAGCAGAGGTTGCAGTGAGCCGAAATCACACCACTGCACTCCAGCTTGGGCAACAGAGCAAGACTCCGTCTCAAAAAAAAAAAAAAAAAAAAAAATAGCCATGGTGACACATTCCTGTGTCTCAGCTAATTGGGAGGCTGAGACCAAGGGATTACTTGAGCCAGGGAAGTCAAGGCGGCAAGAGTCTGTGTCAAAAAAAAGTAACTATTTTAAAGAATGAATGCAGATTAATCACTTAAACCAGTGCCTGATACATGATAGATATTCAACAATTATTCGCTCCCATTATTCTTGTTGTCGTTATGAGTTGTTTTACAGAAATGGGGCTGATGGGGCATGGATGCTCCAAGCTAATCCTCATACTGGTGTGATTAAGGGCATTAGCCTGGAAGCCAGACAGACCCAGCTGTGCCATTTACTAGCTGAGTGACTCATTTTTATTACATAACTTCTTTGAGTTTAGTTTTCTCAAATGTGAAATGAGACTACTATCTACATGTATCCACCAGATGCTTTTGGCTGTAAGGAACAGAAATTGGTTTGAACCATAAGAGAATATATTATCTCACACAGCAAAAATCCCAAAAGTAGGGTGGCCTTCAGAAGTGGCTGATCCAAGGCCGGGCATGGTGGCTCACGCCTGTAATCCCAGCTACTTGGGAGGCTGAGGCAGGAGAATCGCTTGAACCTGGGAGGCAGAGGTTATAGATAGCAGAGATCACATCACTGCACTCCAGCCTAGGGGACAGAGCCAAACTCAGTCTCAAAAAAAAAAAAAAAAAAGAAGAAAGAAAGAAATAGCTGATCAAGAAGCTGAACCTGGTCACCAAGGACCCAGAAACTTTCCATCTCTATATCTAAAGTTCACCTTAAGTTTAAGGTTCATTTTGTTTTCGTTTTTGCTTTTGTTTAGAAACGCGGTCTGCATACGCCACCCAGGCTGAAGCACTGTGGCACTATGACAACTCACTGCAGCCCCAAACTCCTGGGCTCATTTGATCCGCCCACCTCAGCCTCCCCAGTGGCTGGACTCCAGGCATAAGCCCTCAGCCTGGCCTCAAAGTTTTGGATTTTTTGTTTGTTTGATTGTTGTCTTTTTTTTTTTTTTTTTGTCCACATGTAGCTCCTGTAAGAAATGTGTTTCTAACCTGTGGCTGGTTGTTTTTTTTGTGGTTGCTACATGGCTTCTGGTGGTAATGGCCACATGCCTTGTTGTTCATATCCAGTGAGCAATAGAGAGTCTTCCCCCATCATGATATAAAATTCCTTCCTTTCAATGTAATTGGTCCAATATAAGTCTCATACCCACCCACAGACAGAACCCATTTACAAGGTGGGATGCCTGAAGCTGATTGGCTTAGCACTATATATTTGAACCAATCACAGGCCGGGAAATGAGATAATCACGTTCAGACCAATCAGAGCCCATCCCTGGAGCTGAGGGTGGGGGCTGGCCCCCCTTAGTCACATGGGCTACATGCAGGCATTTGGTCTTAAAAAAAAATGCAGAGTGGATGCAGAGTCGCACTCCACAGTGCCCCTTACGCTGTCTCCCCGCGGTTCTCAACAAGATTAAATAAGAAAATGTCTTTAAAGCACTTAGCACAGTGTTTCACACCTATTATTAAGCTTTTCTGTGTTGTTAGTAGGAGCTGAATTAAGTGCACGGAACTGCTAAATTGATTACTAAAGGAGGGAACAGAGAGTACCAGTGAGATTAATTTTTTTTGATACAGTTAACAGAGAAAGAGCATAAATATTCTTAACCATTTGCCAGCCTTCGGGAGCCTTATAGACAGAGGTGAATGCAGTCAGGACACAATGCTTTAGCTTAATCTGATATAATGTCCATAAGAAAGTAATAGCTGAAAACAAATGAAGTGACTGATTCTGGGGTGCAAAGAGAGGTGTCTTCATGGGAGGGTCATGAAGCTTGAGCTTTGGGATCCTAAATTGTCACTTCGTAAGTCCTGGAAGAGACCGTAGCAATTTTTGTTGTTTTTTTCTTGTTGTTTTGTTTTGAGACGGAGTCTCGCTCTGTCACCTGGGCTGGAGTGCAATGGCGTGGTCTCCACTAACTGCAACCTCCGCCTCCAGAGTTCAAGCGATTACATTGCCTCAGCCTCCAGAGTAGCTGGAACTACAGGCGTGCACCACCATGCCAGGCTAGTTTTTGTATTTTTAGTAGAGATGGGGTTTCACCATGTTGGCCATGGCTGGTCTCGAACTCCTGATCTCAAGTGATCCTCCCGCCTCGGCCTCCCAAAGTACTGGGATTACAGGCATGAGCCACCACGCAGGCCAATCCTAGAGAAGATTCTGATTGGTCCAGCCTGGGTCACATGTCTGTCTACTGCGCCAATGTATTAGCCAGGGGCAGAAGCCACTCTGACCAGCCTTAGCTATGTGGAGAGGTGGGAAGAGACAGGACCACCTGAAGTTCTCCCAGAGGAACGTAGAGAAAAGGAGATGAAAATGTACATTGTGGCCAGGCGCGGTGGCTCATGCCTGTAATCCCAGCACTTTGGGAGGCCAAAGCCAGCAGATCACAAAGCCAGGAGTTAGAGACCAACCTGGCCAACATGGCGAAACCCTGTCTCTACTAAAAATACAGAAAAAAATCAGCCAGGCGTGGTGGCCAGCGCCTGTAGTCCGAGCTACTCGGGAGGCTGAGACACGAGAATCCTTGAACCCAGGAGGTGGAGTGAGCAAGTGAGCCAAGATCTGCAGTGAGCCAAGATTAGGCCATTGCACTCCAGCCCAGGTGACAGAGCAAGACCCTATCACAAAAGGAAAAAAAAAAAAGAGGCCAGGTGAGGTGGTTTATGCCTGTAAACCCAGGACTTTGAGAGCCTGAGGCAGGTGGATCAGCTGAGGTCAGGAGTTCGAAACCAGCTTGGCCAACATGGTGAAACCCTATCGATATTAAAAATACAAAAAATTAGCCAGGTGTGGTGTCCAGCACCTGTAATCTCAGCTACTCAGGAGGCTGAGGCAGGAGAATCTCTTGAACCCAGGAGGCGGAGATTGCAGTGAGCCAAGATTGCACCATTGCACTCCAGCCTGGGTGACAAGAGCAAGACTTTATCTCAAAACAAAAGAAACAAACAAAAAACAAAAGAAAGAAAGAAAAGAAGAAGGAAAGAAAGAAAAGAAGGAAAGAAAGAAGAAGGAAAGAAAGAAAAGAAGGAAAGAAAGAAAAGAAGGAAAGAAAGAAACAAAGAAAGAAAGAAAGAGTGCACATCGTTCAAGTACACAGTCCCTACACCAAAGGACTGCATCTACCTACTCCATGCTTGTCGTGTTATCACTGAGGGTACTGTGACCTAGAGATTTACACAAGATTATGCTGTATTTGCACAGTAGATCAATCTGTACTATGAAATCATGGACCTGGCCGGGATTACAGGGTGGCTCACACCTGTAATCGCAGCACTTTGGGAGGCTGAGGCGGGCGGATCACCTGAGGTCCAGAGTTCAAGACCAGCCTGGTCAACATGGTGAAACCCCATCTCTACGAAAAATACAAAAATTGAAAGAAAAAAAGTACAAAAATTGGCTGGGCAGGATGGCGGGTGCCTGTAATCCCAGCTACTCAGGAGGCTGAGGCAGGAAAATCGCTTGAACCTGGGAGAGGGAAGTTGCAGTGAACAGACACAGCACCACTGCACTTCCGCCTGGACGACAGTGAGACCCTGTCTCAAACAAACAAAAATATCATGGATCTGATATAAAACAATCCTACTCCCACACTCCCTGGTGTTTTACAGAGCAGGAAGAAATCACCACATTCACCGTGAAACTGATAGGATTCACTGTCCTGGGCATTGTGACCTGGAAAAATGGAAAAGACCTGTAGTCAAAGTGTCCAGCAGCACGCTTTTAAGGTTCATGAAAAGGACTTCTTTTAATATATCCACGGAGTCTTCTCCCTGTGGAAGCTACTCACACTGATGCCAGAGCTGCTTCCTAGAATAGCTACAGTTCAGGGGGCGGAGGTGGGATAGTCTCATCCATCAACCACAAAGAGTCAAACGTCATGTTTCATCACTACCTCTAGGGACACCCAGCTGCGCCACCACCAACTCTTCCTTGGTAAACTGGGTGTAATCCCAATCTCACCTCCCTGGAGTGTTTGGCAAGTCTCTCCCTGTCAACAGAGGAGAATGATGGCTGTAACCAAATGCTTCCTCCATTGTTAGGCATCTGCTGAGGCAGGAATGCAGCTATCTTAAACAAAAGAGAGGGTTTGCTATAAGGATACTGGGCATCTTGCAAAACCTAAAGGCCTCAGGAGGGCCCAGGAATGGAAGCCATCAGAAACGCTGGCCAGGGGCTGGGTACAATGGCTCACATCTGTAATCCCAGCACTTTGGGAGGTCGAGGTGGATGGATCACCTGAGCTCAAGAGTTCGAGACCAGCCTGGCCAATATGTTGAAACCCCGTCTCTACTAAAAATAGAAAAATTAGTCAGGCATGGTGGCACATGCCTGTGGTCCCAACTAGTTGGGAGGCTGAGGCAGAAGGATCACTTGAGCTGGGGAGGTGAAAATTGCAGTGAGTGGAGATCTTGCCACTTCACTCCAATCTGAGCAACAGGTGAGATCTTGTCTCAAAAAAAGAAAGAAAGTCTGGGCACAGTGGCTCACGCCTGTAATCCTAGCACTTTGGAAGGCTGAGGGGGGGGGGCAGGTCACTGGAGGTCAAGAGTTCAAGACCAGCCTGGCCAACATAGTGAAACCCCGTCTCTACTAAAAATACAAAAATTAGCTGGGCATGGTGGCACACACCTGTAATCCCAGCTACTCAGGAGGCTGAGGCAGGATAATTGTTTGAACCATGGAGGCACAGGCTGCAGTGAGCCAGATCCCGCCACTGCACTCCAGCATGGGCAACAGAGCCAGAGCCAGACTCCATCTCAAAAAAATATATAACAAAAATAATAAAGTCAGGTTGGGTCAGGCACAGTGGCTCATACCTATAATCCCAGCATGTTGGGAGTCCAAGGCAGGAAGATCACTTTGGGCCAGGAGTTCGAGACCATCCTGGCCAACATGGTGAAATCCTGTCTCTACTAAAAAGAGAAAAATTACCCGGGCATGGTGGTAGGAGCCTGTAATCACAGCTCCTCTGGAGGCTGGGGCAGGAGAATTGCTTGAACCCTGGAGGTGGAGGTTACAGTGAGCTGAGATCGCGCCACTGCACTCCAGCCTGGGCGACAGAACAAGACACTGTCTTTAAAAAGAAAACAAAAGTTAAAAATAGTCAGCTGATTAGCAACCTTAATTTCTGCTTGCCATGTGAGGTAACATATGCACAGATTCTGGGGATTAGGGTGTGGACATGTTTGGGAAGCCATGATTCTGCCCATCACAGCACCCCTCGGAGGAAATCAGTAACTGGAGCAGCTGCACACCAGGTCTCATTTTACATCTTACATAGAATCTGGCTCTGTTGGCTGCTGTGAGCCAGGGGATACCCTGGGATGCAGAGTGCATGTGGTTGTCACAAACTGGAAGAGACAAAAATAATCATGGTCTCTTAGAGACATCCCTGACCTCTGCAGAGAAGACAGGGTCCACCAGGTACCAACCTACTGTCTGCTTTATCTTCCACTGTGTTGATTTGCCTAGGGTTTGGGGGAAGTAATCATCAATGCTTATAGCAATAATATAAGAAGCAATGTTTAGAGCATGGGTAGTGTCCTGCTTAAAAGAAGCAAAAGAAAATAGGGGAGGGACAGCGGGGGGTGGGGAGCTGCGGAGAGATAGCAAGAGGAGAAATGCCAGAGATAGGTGATGGGGGGGAAGGCAGCAAATCACACTGCCATGTGTGTACCTATGCAACAATCTTGCATGTTCTTCACATGTACCCCAAAACCTCAAATGCAATTAAAAAAAAAAAGAAGCCTTTTTTTTTTTAATTTCTTTTGGTGCCGTGACTCGGATGAAGCCTATTGTTTTGGGGAATTTTGTTTTGTTTTTTGAGACAGGGTCTTATTCTGTTGCTCAGGCTGGAGTGCAGTGGCACAATCACAGCTGACTGCAACCTGGAACTCCTGGGCCCAAGCATCCTCCTGCTTCAGCTTCCCAAGCAGCTACTAACTTATTTATTTATTTATCTAGTGTAGAGACGGGGGTCTCACTGTTTTGCCCAGACTAGTATGGAACTCCTGGCCTCAAGTGATCGCCTGTCTCAGTTTCCCATAGTGCTGGGATTACAGGTGTGAGTCACTCAGCCTGGCCAAGCCCAGTGCTATGCTCTCGGATCATCCCAGTCTCACACAAGAAATCCCACCCAATTCCCCTTTGCAGCCACGGCCAATAATGTCTTTGGAATTGAAAGGGCTTCCAATAAAAATCTCCGTTGAGCCGGGAAGTCAAGACAGAGGTCCCACCACCAGCTATCTGCTGGGAGAAACACCTCCCTGAGAGTGTCTGAGCTTACTGGTCTTTTTTTTTTTTTTTTTTTTTTGGCAGGCTCTTGCTCTGTCACCCAGGCTGCAGTGCGGTGGTACAATCATGGCACACTGCAACTTCAACCTCTGGGCTCAGGGAGCCTCCCACCTCAGCCTCCTGTAGCTGGAACTACAGGCACAGGCCACCATGCTTAGTTGGGCTTCCTGTTCTTTGTGTTTCCGGGAACCTGCCACCTGCTTAGGGTGTCTAGTCGATGAAGGCAGCATGGCCTGGAGTTTAAACACTCAGCCTTAAGTTCAAATCCCAGCTCTTCCACTTAAGAACTGGGACTGGCTGTTTCCTCTGAGAAATGGGAGATGATCATTATAATCCTGTCTCCTGGGAGTGTTGCAAGGGTAAAAATGCAACTGCAGATGTAAACATCATGCAAATTTGCCTAGTGGGTCCTAAATAAATGTTTGCTCTTGCTTTTATTATTATCTCAATAGGAGTGATTAGAAATTAAGAGCTCAGGCCAGAGCTGTGCTTGGTGGCTCATGCCTGTAATTCCAGCACTTTGGGAGGCAGAGGCAGACGGATCACGATGTCGGGAGATCAAGACCATTCTGGCCAACATGATGAAACCCCATCTCTACTAAAAATATAAAGAAATTAGTCCGGCCTCGTGGTGCGTGCCTGTAGTCCCAGCAACTCAGGAGGCTGAGGCGGAGAATTGCTTGAACCTGGGAGGCAGAGGCTGCAGTGAGCCGAGATTGAGCCATTGCACTACAGCCTGGGCAACAGAGTGAGACTCTGTCTCAAAAAAAAAAAAAAGAGAGAAATTAAGAGCTGAGACATTTTCCAGACCCAGGTGATTCTATCAGCTGTTACAAAGGTATGTAAAGAGAGAAAAGACATTCATGCCCAGTTTAGCCATTCTCATGTAAAATTAAAATTACCATTCTAAAAGCTGGACATGGCTGGAACCCAGGAGTTCAACTACAGTCTTGGCAATAGAGGGAGACCTGTCTCTAGAAAAAATAAATTAATAAAATACCATACTGGCCGGGTGCGGTGGCTCACGCCTCTAATCCCAGCACTTTGGGAGGTGGAGGTGGGTGGATCACCTGAGGTAATTTTTGTATTTTTAGTAGAGACAGTGTTTCACCATGTTGGCCAGGCTAGTCTCAAACTCCTGACCTCAAGTGATCCATCCCCTCTGGCCTCCCAAAGTGCTGAGATCACAGGTGTGAGCCACCAAGCTCGGCATACAATTTTTAAAATCCAATAGGCAGCCAGGCACGGTGGCTCACACCTGTAATCCCTGGGAGGACAAGGGGCGACAGATCACTTGAGGTCAGGAGTTTGGGACCAGCCTGGCCAACATGGTGAAACTCTGTCTCTACTAAAAATACAAAAATTAGCTGGGCGTGGTGGTGCGTGCCTGTAATCTTAACTATTCGAGAGGCTGAGGCAGGAGAATGGCTTGAACCTGGGAGGCAGAGTTTGCAGTGAGCTGAGATTGCGCCATTGCACTCCAGCCTGGACAGAGTGAAACTTTGTCTCCAAAAAAAAAAAAAAAATCCAATAGAGCAGGAGCTACTGTGATCACCCCATGTTACAAATGACAAGCGGTGAAGTTCAGAGAGACCACATGCCTCACCCAGGCTGGGAGGTGGGAGTGGCTAAGCCTGGACTTTATCCTAGTGTACCTGACACTGTTGTGAATGCAGAGACCTTTGTGTATTTATCCTTTTGTTCTCTCATTGAACAAACCTTGACTGGGCATGGTGGCTCACACCTGTAATCCCAGGATTTGGGGAAGCCAAGGCAGTCAGATTGCTTGAATCTAGGAGTTTGAGACCAGCCTGAGCAACACGGCAAAATCCCATCTCCACAAAAAATACAAAAATTAGTCAGGCATGGTGGTACATGCCTGTAGTCCCAGCTACTAGGGAGGCTCGGGTGGGAGGATTGCTTGAGTCTGGGAGGTCAAGACTGCAGTGAGCCATGGTTGCACCAGTGTTCTCCAGCCTGAGCAACAGAGCAAGACCCTGTCTCAAAAACATAAAACAAAAAAAAAAACCAAGTTGCATCCCTACTAAGTGGTAGGCCCTGTATGAGATACAGAGGGTTCTGCAGACAACAAGAGAGTGGATCATTAATACAAAATGAGCCGGGACTGGTGGCGCATACCTGTAATCCCAGGAGAATCGCTTGAACCCAGGAGGCAGAGGTTGCAGTGAGCCGATGGCATGGCATTGCACTCCAGCCTGGGCAACAAGAATGAAACAAAAAAGAGTCAGGGAGTGCATGAAGGGAGTTAGGAAGCAAAGAATTTTCTGGCCACAGGGAGCCACTTTTCCAAAGGCCCTGTGGCCTGTATGGCTGGTGAAGAGGGTTTGGGAGAGGTGGAAGTAGTTAAGGACGCAGAGAAGTGCAGAGGCCAGATCACCACCTGGAAAGCTTCAGCTTCACCTTTGTCCCAAGAGTAATGGGGACCCTTGAGGGTGAAAAGCCAGGCTGGGTGCGGTGGCTCATGCTTGTAATTCCAGCTGAAGCTGAAAGTTCGAGACCAGCCTGGCCAACATGGTGAAACCCCCTCTCTACTGAAAATACAAAAAATTAGCCAGGCGTGGTGGTGGGCGCCTGTAATCCCAGCTACTCTGGAGACTGAGGCAGGAGAATCACTTGAACCCAGAGGGTGGAGGTTGCAGTGAGCCAAAATTGCACCGCTGCACTCTAGCCTGGGTGATCTCAGCTCACTGCAACCTCCGCTCCCTGAGTTCAAGTGATTCTCCCACCTCAGCCTCCAGAGTAGCTGGGATTACTGGCCCCCACCACCACGCCCGGCTAATTTTCTATTTTTAGTAGAGATGGAGTTTCACCCTGTTGCCCAGGTTGGTCTCGAACTCCCGACCTTAAGTGATCCGCCTGCCTCAGCCTCCCAAGGTGCTGGAATTATAGGCGTGAGCCACCTCACCTGGCCTACTATTATTTTGAGCATTCTGTATGGAGGTGAATGGACTTATTCCTCGGTCCCAGGCACAGCATCAGAATCAAGGCAGATATCCTAGAAACAGGGCTTGCTGCCAGCACACTCAGGATAATAACAGTGCACACTTGGGGGCCTCTGTTTCATTTCATTGCCTTATTCCATCTTCAGAGCAACTCCGGGGGGGGGGGGGGACCATCAGTACCTCCATTGTTCCCAATTCAGACACTGAGACAGACGCAGAGGGGGAACCTCAGCCTGAGAAGCCTTGGCGCTGGCTGTAAGAAGTCCAGGGCTGTCTGACTCTTGGTCCCAGTCACCTCCTACAAGATTGCCTTGGGCCCCGTCCTGGGAAGAATGCCCTCCACCATACCGTCCTTCCTCTGCCTCCTGCCGCTCACAGATACGTTCATTTCTTCCCCCACCAGAATGTAAGGTGAAAGGGGACGCTCAGAGATGAATTATCCCCTGCCGGCACAAATGAAAATAATCTGATTTAGGGAGAAATGAGCATAACAGACTTGAATGAACCCTTTAAAATCATCCCACTTTTTTTTTTTTTTTTTTTTTTTAAGACAGAGTCTCGCTCTCTTGCCCAGGCTGGAGTGCAATGGCGATCTTGGCTCACTGCAACCTCTGCCTCTCAGGTTCAAGCAATTTGCCTGCCTCAGCCTCCCGAGTAGCTGGGATTACAGGTATGCACCACCATGCCCAGCTAATTTTTTTTTTGTTTAAGAGACTATGTTGCTCAGGCCAGAGTGCAGTGGCTATTCACAGGCACAATCCCACTACTGATCAGCACAGGAGTTTTGACCTGCTCCATTTCCAACCTGGGCCAGTTCACCCCTCCTTAGGCAACCTGGTGGTCCCCTGCTCCCAGGAGGTCATCATATTGATGCTGAACTTAGTGTGGACATCCGATCAGCATAGCGCACTACAGCCCAGAACTCCTGGGCTCAAGTGATCCTCCCACCTCAGCCTCCTGAGTAGCTGGGACTACAGAAACGCCACCGCGCCCAGTGCCGATTTTTGTATTTAGTTGAGACAGGGTTTCACCAGATTTACCAGGCTGGTCTCAAACTCAAGTGATCCACCAGCTTTGGCCTCTCAAAGTGCTGGGATTACAAGTGTGAGCCACTGCACCCACCAAACCATACCACTTCTGGCAGCTCTCATAGTTGCTGAGACGGTGGCTACACTTGTGTTGTTCACACCTGTGTTCCCAATGCCTAGTACAATACCAGGCACATAGTAGGTGCTCAGTAAATGCCTGTTGAGGGATTTAATGAATAAATGGAATGATTTCAGTCTTTTCTTTCACTGCTAAATTATATCCATATTGTCCTCATCCCCTTCCCTCCTTCCTTCCTTTCTTCCTGCTGTTCACAGTTTTCGAGCCCCTACCAGATGTCATGCACCTTTATAGAGGCTGCTATAAAAAGCTAAAAGTGACAGGAAGCACATGATAGTTGGTTCAATGGGTAGATATTTAAAAATGATCCCACCCTTTTTAAAACTTTTATGTATTCATTTATTTATTTATTTTGAGATGAAGTCTCACTCTGTTGCCCAGGCTGGATGGCACGATCTCAGCTCCCTGCAACCTCCAGCTTATGGGTTCAAGCAATTATCATACCTCAGCCTCCCGAGAAGCTGTGACTACAGGCGCACGCCACCACGCCCGGCTAATTTTGGTATTTTTAGTGGAGATGGAGTTTCACCATGTTGGCCAGGCTTGTCTGGAACTTCTGACCTCAGGTGATCCACCCTTCTCAGCCTCTGGAAGTGCTGGGATTACAGGCGTGAGCCATAGCACCTGGCCTAAAAATTATCTTTAATATGATGTGAAGACTGGGTGCAATGCGTCACGCCTGTAATCCCAGCACTTTGGGAGGCCTGGGGTGCGGATCACCTGAGGTTGAGAGGTTGAGACCAGCTTGACCAACATGGAGAAACCCCATCTATTCTAAGAATACAGAATTAGCCGGGCATGGTTGCACATGCCTGTAATCCCAGCTACTCGGGAGGCTGAAGCAGGAGAATCGCTTGAACCCGGGAGGCGGAAGTTTCAGTGAGCTGAGATCGTGCCATTGCACTCCAACCTGGGCAACAAGAGCAAAACTCAATCTCAAATATATATGTGTGTGTGTTATTATATATATATATATATATATATTGAAAAGCACTATTTTATTTGTTTTTTCTTTTTTTTTTTTTACATTTTTTTTTTTTTTTGTAAAGATGGGGTTTCACCATGATGGCCAGGCTGGTTTTGAACTCCTGATCTCAGGTGATCCACCCACCTTGGCCTCCCAAAGTGCTAGGATTACAGGCGTGAACCACCACGCCCGGCCAGTTTTATTTATTTTTTCATCACTTGTTCTTTTCTGCGGCTTTATTGTGGTATATTTATTTGTTTATTTTTTGTCGGTTTTTGTGTTTTGGAGACAGGATCCCGCTCTTCTTGCAGGCTGGAGTGCAGTGACACCATCACGGCTCCATGCAGCTTTGACCTCCTCGGCTCAAGGGATCCTTCTGCCTCAGCTTCCCAAAGTGCTGGGATTATAGGCATGAGCCCACACTTGACCTACTCTGCCATTTGATAATGGACTTGAGCATTCTGGAACTGTGGAGCCAGTGGACCCTGTCTCCGCAGATGCAGGGGCCGACTTTGTGAACTTTGACAAGCCTGGACGTGTTCATATACCCACAATAACATCACTATAATGAAGGTAATAGACACATCCATCATTCCCAAAATATTTCTTGGGTTCCCTTGCTTTCTTTTCTTTTGTCTGGTTTTTGTGGCAAGAACACTTAATTAATATGAGATCTGCCCCTCTTAACGGTATTTTCAGTGTACAACACTGTATTGTGTATTAACGGGAGACACAATGGTATCCAGCAGATCTGTAGAACTTATTCTTTTGTATTCTGAAAACAAAACTAGAGGCTGGGCAGGCTGGCTCACACCTGTAATCCCAGCACTTTGGGATGCAGAGGCGGGCGGATCACCTGAGGTCAGGAGTTTGAGACCAGCTTGGCCAGTGTGGCAAAACTTCATCTGTACTAAAAATACAAAAATTAAGGCCGGGCGTGGTGGCTCACGCCTGTAATCCAAGCACTTTGGGAGGCCAAGGCGGGCGGATCACCTGAGGTCGGGAGTTCAAGACCAGCCTGACCAACATGGTGAAACCCCGTCTTTAAAAAATAAATAAATAAATAAATAAATAAATACAAAAATTAGCCAGGCAAAGTGGTGGCAAACACCTGTAGTCCCAGCTACGCGGGAGGCTGAGGCAGGAGAATCACTTCAACCCAGGAGGCAGAGATTGCAGTGAGCTGAGATTTCACCACTGCACCCTAGCCTGGGTGATAGACTGAGACTCAGTCTGAAAATAATAATAATAATAAAGTTACCAGATTATTTTACATTCATAAACTCATTAGTGCGAGTAATACATAAACTAAGCTACTTGGGAACAACTTCTAAAGATGTAATATAAATAAATAAATAAGCAACAACAATATATAGTATGGCCTGCAACTGTGCTATGTTAAATTATGTTTCTGTTAGCCCCTGTTCTGTAATGTGAACAATGAGATAATATGGTGATGATGATGATGATACTATCCAAAGTGACGTGTCTGTGTAGCCACCCAAGGAACCTGGCAGAAGCAAACACGGGGAAGGGCTAAATTTTCTGGAAAACAATGTGAATGACGAAATGCAGACCATTTATATGGCAGACACTTATCTGGAGCATTGCTAAATTTATCTATGTATGTATGTATGTATGTATGTATTCGTTCATCAAATTGTCATAGCAGATATTTGGGAGAGTGACAGTGCTTTTTATTTTTACTTTTCTTTTTATTTATTTTCTTTTTATTTTTTTGAGACAGAGTCTCACTCTGTTGCCCAGGCTGGAGTGCAATGGCATGATCTCAGCTCACTGCGACCTTAGCCTCCTGGGTTCAAGTGACGCTCCTGCCTCTGCCTCCTGAGTAGCTGGGATTACAGGCACACGCCATTGCACCCAGCTAATTTTTGTATTTTTAGTGGAGATGGGGTTTCATAATGTTGGCCAGGCTGGTCTGGAACTCCTGACCTGAGCTGATCTACCTGCCTTGGCCTCCCAAAGTGCTGGGATTACAGGTACAAGCCATCACTCCCATCCTTATTTTATTTTTGAGACAGGTTGTTGCTTTGTCAGCCAGATTGCAGTGCGGTGGTGTGATCATGGTCCACTGCAGCCTCAACCTCCTGGGCTCAAGCAATCCTCCCACCTCAACCTCGTGAGTAGCCGGGACTACAGGCATGTGCCACCATGCCCAGCTAATATTTCTGTTTTTTTTTTTTTTTTTTGGTAGAGACGGAGTTTCGCTATGTTGCCCAGGCCGGAGGTGAGCTTCTGGGCTCAAGCAATACTCCTGCCTCTCAGCCGAAAGTGCTAAGATTGCAGGCATGAGACACCATGCCTGGCTTGATTTTTATTTTTTATTTAATTTTTGTAGAGAGGCAGTCTTGCTATGTTGCCCAAGCTAGTCTCCAACTCCTGAGCTCAAGTGATTCCACCTTAGCTTCCCAACCTGCTGGGATTATAGGCTTGAGCCACCACACCAGGTCCTGTTTTCATTCTATTTATTTATTTATTGTTTTGAGATGAAATGTCGTTCTTGTGGCCCAGGCTGGAGTACAGTGGTGCCATATTGGTTTATTGCAACCTCTGCCTCTGGGGTTTAAGTGATTCTCCCTGAGTAGCTGGGACTACAGGCATGCACCCCCATTCCCCGACTAATTTTTGTACTTTTAGTGGAGATGGAGTTTCACTACGTTGGCCAGGCTGGTCTTGAATTCCTGACCTCATGTGATCTGCCTGCCTCGGCCTCCTAAAATGCTGGGATTACAGGCGTGAGCCACTGCACCTGGCCTGTTATATATATATACATATATATATATATACACACACATATATATATACACACACACACATATATATATATTTAATTTTATTTGAAACTACGTTGGGGCACAAGATAAGGTCAATCTTTTAAAATATTTAAATGAATGACTCTAATCCTTATTTTTTTTCTTTGAGTTTTCAGATGGCCCTTCCTTCTTTCTTCTTTCTGTTTTGTTTGTTTTGGTTCTCTCTTTCTTTTTCTTTTTTTTTTTTGAGACAGAGTCTCACTCTGTGGCCAGGTATCAGTGGTGTGATCTCGGCTCACTGCAACCTCCACCTCCTGGGTCCAAGCAATTCTCTTGCCTCAGCCTCCTGAGTAGCTGGGACTACAGGCACACACCACCACGCCCAGCTAATTTTTGTATTTTTAGTAGAGACGGGGTTTCACCATGTTGGCCAGGATAGTCTCAATTTCTTGACCTCGTGATCCACCCGCCTTGGCCTCCCAAAGTGCTGGGATTGCAGGCATGAGCCATCGTGCCCGGCCTCTTTTTTTTTTTTTTTTTTTTTGAGATGGAGTCTTGCTCTGTGGCCCAGGCTGGAGTGCAGTATCCCGATCTTGGCTCACTGCAACCTCCGCCTCCTGGGTTCAAGTGATTCTCCTGCCTCAGCATCCTGAATAGCTGGGATTATAGCTGTGCACCACCATGCCCAGCTAATTTTTTTTTGTATTTTAGTAGAGACATGTTGGTCAGGCTGGTCTCGAACTGGTGACCTCGTGATCTGCCCACCTCAGCATCCCAAAGTGCTGGGATTACAGGCGTGAGCCATCACATCCAGCCCGTTTTTATATTTTTTATTGAAACGAGTCTTACTCTGTCACCCATCCTGGAGTGTGGTGGTGCGATTACAGCTCCCTGTAGCCTAGACCTCCTGAGCTCATGTGATCCTCCCACCCCAGCCTCCCAAGTGAAGGGGAGAGTGGAAGTCTTTACATGAGACATTTTTGTACTGTACTTAGAAAAAGGCGCAGGTACTGGTCCTGGTGGCTCACACTTGTACTCCCAGCACTTTGGAAGTCCAAGGCAGGAAGATCTCGAGGCCAGGAGTTCGAGGCCAGCCTGGGTACCATGGCCACCCCATCTCTACAAAAAACTTAAAAAACAAAAAATCACCCAAGTGTTGTGGTACACACCTATGGTCCTAGCTACTCAGGAGGCTGAGGTGGGAGGATCGCTTGAGCCCAGGAGGTTGAGGCTGCAGTAAGCTATGATTGCACCACTGCACCCAGCCTAGGGGACAGAGCAAGACAATAAAGAAATAAATGAAAAGAAAACAAAGCAGCAATGGAGGGAGGAAAGAAAGAAAAAGAAAGAAAAAAATAAAGAAAGAAGAGAGAGGAAGGAAGGAAGGAAATAAATACAGTAGTAGTTTCTTTTTTTTTTGAGACCAAGTTTCTTTTTTCTTTTTTTTTTTTTTTTAAGAGGGGGTTTCACCATGTTGGTCAGGCTGGTCTTGAACTCCCGACCTCAGGTGATCTGCCTACCTTGACCTCCAAAGTGCTTGGATTACAGGCGTGAGCCACCACGCCCGGCCGAGACCAAGTTTCGCTCTAGATGCCCAGGCTGGAGTGCAGTGGTGTGTTATTGGCCTACTGCAACCTCTGCTTCCCAGGTTCAAGTGATTCTCCTGCCTCAGCCTCCCGAATAGCTGGGATTATAGGCACTGGCCACCACGCCTGGCTAATTTTCTACTTTTAATAGAGACAGGGTTTCTCCATGTTGGTCAGGCTGGTCTCAAACTCCCAACCTCAGGTGATCCGCCTGCCTCGGCCTCCCAAAGTGCTGGGATTACAGGCGTGAGCCACCATCCCTGGCAAATACAGTAGTTTCTGATAGAAATTTCTGGGGCCAGGTGCTCACTTGAGGTCAGGAGTTCGAGACCAGCCTGTCCAAAATGGCGAAACTCTGTCTCTCCTAAAAATACCAAAAAATTAGCTGGGCATGGTGGCGCGCACCTGTAATCCCTGCTACTTGGGAGGCTGAGGCAGGAGAATTGTTTTAACCCTGAAGGTGGAGGTTTCAGTGAGCCAAGATCATACCACTGCACTCCAGCCTGGGTGACAGAGTGAGACCCTGTCTAAAAAAAAAAAAATTAATGGAAAGAAAAGAAAAACAAAGGTGGAGGCTTCAAAATTACTTTAGCCTGTTCTTTTGTTTTGGGACCGCCTTAAGTAAACCTTTAAGCTATGCATATTGGGTAAGGAGTTCAGATCCAGCCTTAGTGAGTGGGTGGAGAGGGTGGGGGAAGGGTGAGGAGGGAGAGTTGAATTATAAGAGGCTGGAGGTGGAGAAGGCATGGATCACATTATTTTCTCTTATTTCCTGTCTTCCTCTGAGTGGGCTTAGGAGCCAGGAAGGCCCCAGAGAGCTTGCTTTCCAGAGATTCCCCATGCCGTTGTCGAGACCAATTCGGAAATTGAGGACTGAGCCAAGATTCAAGCCTAGCCAGAGGCGCAAATGTCAGCCCCTCAAGGCCCTGAAGTACCTTCCCCAGGAAGGCCCCAGTACCAGCCGCCAGTCCTTGTGGCTAAGGGCTGAGTTCAGCCACAGTGACCTCAGCACAAAACAAGGTATGTTTTTTAAAATTATACTTTCCAATTTTATTGCTGGTTCATAAGAACACTTCATGGACATAGATAATGCCATTGGTCTCCTTAGAGAAAACGGACAGTGCTTTCGATCGCTCCCGTTTCTTCCTCTATAGAGTTTGAGGCATGCAAGCATGTCATTTGCAAATGAGTGTTTGGCCTCTTCTGTTGCAGTTGACCTTGTGTTTTCTCTTCTTGCCTTTCCTGGTGTTCTTTGGAAATGGATTGAATTTATAAGAATGGAGTTGGTTTGTTTTTGTTCGTTTGTTTGTTTGTTTGTTTGATTTTTGAGATAGGATCTCTCTCTGTCATCCAGGCTAGAATGCAGTGGTGCTATCTTGGCTTATGCAGCCTGAGCCTCCCGGGCTCAAGCAATCCTCCCACCTCAGCCTCCCAGAGTAGCTAGGACGGTAGGCACTACCACACCCAGCTAATTTTGTTTATTTTTTGTAGAGATGAGGTTTCACTGTGTTGCCTAGGCAGGTAGTGAACTCTTGGGTTCAAGCAGAATCCCCCTTGTCTTAGCATCCCACAGTGCTGGGATTACAGGCACAAGCCACAGTACCTGTCTAGGAGTTGGTCTTTCGAGCACCAAATGGAAGGATGAATTTGGGAACACAGGCTAGAGGCAGGGTGGAGAGAAAGGATGAGATGTAATCTAGTGCAGCAAGAGTAATGGCTAAAGGACAAAGAACAGAGGTTCTGAGATTGGAACAAATGCCAAAGTCAAGTAGGATCATAATTACCCTTAAATCACCTTTGTTTTTTTTTTCTTTTTTTTTTTAAGACGGGGTTTCACCATGTTGGTCAGGCTGGTCTTGAACTCCCAGCTTCGGCCTCAGCCTCAGGTGATCCGCCCACCTTGGCCTCCAAAGTGCTTGGATTACAGACGTGAGCCACCACGCCCGGCCTAAATCACCTTTGTAATCTCTTCCATACTAGAACAGATCGCATCATTGAGTGCTACTGAATTGACTGTTTAGCAGTATCATTACATTTCCCCAACAAAGGTCTGCTGGGATTATAGATGTGAGCCACTTTGCCCGGCCCACATAATTGGCCTCTTCTGTTGCAGTTGAATTTGTGTTTTCTCTTCTTGCCTTTCCTGGTGTTCCTTGGAAATGGATTGGATTGATAAAAATGGAGTTGGTCTGTTTTTGTTTTTTTTATTTTTTTTGAGATGGAGTTTCGCTCTTGTTGCCCAGGCTGGAGTGCAATGGCGCGATCTCAGCTCGCTGCAACCTCCGCCTCCCTTGTTCAAGCGATTCTTCTGCCTCAACCTCCTGACTTAGCTGGGATTACAGGCGTGCACCACATCTGGCTAATTTTTTGTATTAGTAGAGACAGGGTTTCTCCATGTTGGTCAGTCTAGTCTCGCAACTCCTGACCTCAAGTGATCCGCCTGCCTCAGCCTCTGGAAGTGCTGGGATTACAGGTGTGAGCCACCACGCCCGGCCCATTTGATTGATTTTTGGGGTAAGATCTTGCTCTATCATCCAGGCTAGAGTGCAGTGGTGCTATCTTGGCCCATGCAGCCTGAGCCTCCCTGGCTCAAGCTGAGTCTGCTTGATTTCAAAACTCAGTGTAGAATTCAATGGTTTTCAATGTATTCACAAAATTTGCAACCATCACCCCATCTAATCCCAGAACATTTCCTTTTTTCTTTTTTTTTTTTCTGAGACAGGATCTCGCTCCAGTTGCCCAGGCTTCAGCTCACTGCAGCCTTGACCTCCTTGGTTCAAGTGATCCTCCCACTTGAGCCTCCTGAGTAGCTGGGATTACAGGCGTATGCCACCATGCCCAGCTAAATTATTTGTATTTTTAGTAGAGATGGGAATTTCACCACATTGCCCAGGCTGGTCTTGAATTCCTGGACTCACGTGATCTGCCTGCCTTGGCCTCCCAATGTGCTGGGATTACTGGCGTGAGCTGCCACACCCACCTTCAGAACATTTTCATCATGCCAAAAAGAAACACCATACCAGGGCTGAGTGTGGTGGCTCCTGCCTGTAATCCCAGCACTTTGGGAGGCTGAGGCAGGCAGATCACTTGAGGTCACGAGTTTGAGACCAGCCTGGCCAACATGGTGAAACCCTGTCTCTACTAAAAATACAAAAATTAGCAAGGCATGGTGGACTGTACCTGTACTCCCAGCTAGCTACTAGGGAGGCTGAGGTGGGAGGATCTCTTGAACCCAGGATAGGAGGTTGCAGTGAGGCAAGATTCTGCTACTGCACACAAACCTGGGCAACAAAGTGAGACTCTGTCTCAGAAAAGAAACAAACATCATATCCATTAGCAGTCACTCCCCTTTTTTTCCCCCCCTCTTCTCAGCTCCTGGCAAAAACTAACCTATTTCTGTCTATAATTTGTATATCCTGGATATTTCTTTCTTTCTTTTTCTTTTTTTTTTTTAGAGACGGGGTCTTGCTATGTTGCCCAGGCTGGAGTGCAGTGGCTATTCACAGGCGTGATCCCACTACTGATCAGCACAGGAGTTTTGACCTGCTCCGTTTCTGACCTGGGCCGGTTCACCCCCTCCTTAGGCAACCTGGTGGTCCCCCGCTCCCAGGAGGTCACCATATTGATGCCAAACTTAGTGCGGACAGCCGATCGGCATAGCGCACTATAGCCCAGAACTCCTGGGCTCAAGCAATCCTCCCACCTCAGCCTCCCGAGTAGCTGGGACTACAGGCACGTGCCACCATGCCCGGCATATCCTGGATATTTCTTATAAGTGGAAGCAAATAATGTGACCTTAAAGGCAGGGTGCAGAGGCTCACACCTGTAATCCCAGCACTTTGGGAGGCTGAGGTGGGCAGATCACCTGAGGTCGGGAGTTTAAGACCAGCCTGACCAACATGGAGAAACCCCGTCTCTACTAAAAATACAAAATTAGCCGGGTGTGGTGGCACATGCCTGTAATCCCAGCTACTCGGAGAGGCTGAGGCAGGAGAATCGCTTGAACCCAGAGGTGGAGGTTGCGGTGAGCCAAGATCCAGCCATTACACTGCAGCCTGGGTAACAAGAGTGAAATACTCCATCTCGAAAAAAAAAAAAGTGACTTTTTGTGTCTGGCTTCTTCTCTTGGCATAAAGTTTTCAAGATTCATCCAAGTTGGCCAGGTGCAGTGGCTCACACTTGTAATCCCGGCACTTTGGGAGGCCGAGGCAGGTGGATCGCTTGAAGTCAGGAGTTTCAGACAAGCCTGACCAACGTGGAGAAACCCTGACTGTACAAAAAATACAAAATTAGACTGGGCGCGGTGGCTCACGCCTGTAATCCCAGCACTTTGGGAGGCCGAGGTGGGCGGATCACCTGAGGTCAGGAGTTTGAGACCAGCCTGGCCAACATGGTGAAACCCCATCTCTATTAAAAATAAATAAATAAATAAATAAAAATAAAAATAAAATATAAAATTAGCTGGGTGTGGTGGCGCATGCCTGTAATGCCAGCTACTCAGGAGGCTGAGGCAGGAGAATCGCTTGAAATTGGGAGGCAGAGGTTGTGGTGAGCTGAGATCATGTCATTGCACTCCAGCCCCGGGCAACAAGAACATCTCAAAAGAAAAGAAAAAAAAGTTTCATCCAATTTGTAATATGAATCTAGTTTATTCCATTTTATGGGTAAATAGTATCATTATATGGAAGATATTTTATTTATTATCTTTTTTTTTTGAGACGGAGTTTTGCTCTGTCCCCCAGGCTGGAGGGCAATGGTGCGATCTTGGCTCACTGAAACCTCCCCGTTCCTGGGTTCAAGCGATTCTCCTGTGTCAGCCTCCCGAGTAGCTGGGATTACAGGTGCCTGCCCTCACACCCGGCTAAGTTTTTGTATATTTAGTAGAGACAGTGTTTCATGTTGACCAAGCTGGTCTTGAACTCCTGATCTCAGGTGATCCACCCGCCTCGGCCTCCCAAAGCGCTGGGATTAGAGGCATAAGCCACTGTGCCTGGCCTATCATTATTATTTTTAGAGGTAGTATCTGTGCTATGTTGCCCTGGCGGGTCTTGAACTCCTGGCCTTGAGTAATCCACCTCAGCCTCTGGAGTAGCTGGGATTACAGGCAGCTGAGCATGGTGCTCAGCTATTAGATCACATTTTATTTATCCATTCATTCCTTGATGAACATTTGGGTTGTTTCCACCTTTTGGTGACTGAATAACGCTGCTATGTATGTGTGTATACATATATTTGAGTACCTGTTTTCAGTTCTCTTGGACATATACCTAGGAGTGGAATTTTGGGTCCTATGGTAACTCTTTAGCTTTTGGAGGAACAGGTTTTCACTTGCAGTGAGCCGAGATCGCACCATTGCACTCCAGCCTGGGCAACAAGAGCAAAACTCTGTCTCAAAATAAATCAAATAAATAAATAAATAAAAATAAAATATTAGCCTTGTGTGGTGGCACGCACCGGTAGTCCCAGCTACTTGGGAGCTGAAGTGGGAGAGTTGCTTGAGCCCCAGAGGTTGAGGCTGCAGTGAGCTGAGATCGCATCACTCAACTCCAGCCTGGGTGACAGACGACACCCTGTCTCAAAAAAAAAAAAAAAAGAGGTGAGCCATGACCACGTGGCTTGCAGTATCCCTTATCTATATGCATTATTCTGGTGGTCCCACCTGATTGTGTAAACACCCCTTATCTATATGCATTACTCCGGTGGTCCCACCTCGTTGTGTAAACAGAAATAGCCACCCCCCATTGCTAAGATTTGCTGTGAATGATTAGCTTAAATGTTGCCAAGTCTTCAGGAACAGCACTGGTGTAAAAAGTGGAGTTAATGTAAGAAACGTGGCTGGCACAGAGTGGACCAGGAAAAACAATGACTATTTGTATAAATTCGGTGGCAGAACATTAGTTTAGGGTTTTCTTTGTATGTGGGTTTTGAAAAATTGGTAGGCCTGGGTGAAGACAACATGAAGACTCATTAGGAACTCCAGCAGGGAGTTGAAACCTTTAAAAAAAAGAAAGAAAGAAAAGAAAAATAACAGCTTTACTCCTCTTTGAGGCAGAGGCTCACTCTGTGGCCCAGGCTGAAGTGCAGTGGTGCAATCTTGGTTCACTGCAACCTCCGCTTCCCGGGTTCAAGTGATTCTCCTTCCTCAGCCTCCCAAGTAGCTGGGACTACAGGCTCTTGCTACCACGCCCGGCTCATTTATATATTTTTAGTACACACGGGGTTTCACCACATTGGCCAAGCTGGTCTCAAACTCCTGACTACAGGTGATCCACCCGCCTCGGCCTCCCAAAGTGCTGGGATTACAGGCATGAGCCACCACCATAGATGCCCAATAACAGTTTTATTGAAATATAATTCACCTACCATACAATTTATCTATATTAAGTAAGCTTCCCAAGCTCAAGTTACAGAACCCTGTGTGGAGCTGGGTTCCATCTGGTTTCCGAATCCAAAAGCCCCTTACCTTCCCAAACTCCTTGACCTTGGCTAAGTCCCTTATCTTCTCTAAACCCAAATCCTCATCGGTAACCTTGTGGTGTGGGGATTAGGTCATCTTTCTAGGTATGGATTATTTAGGAATTTAGTTAACCCGACCAGTGGGGCGGGGGTGGGTAGATGAAGGCATGGGGAAGGGAAAAGCTGTTAATCTCTTTTTTTTTTTTTTTTGATGGAGTCTCACTCTGTTGCCCAGGCTGGAATGCAGTGGCGTGATCTCAGCTCACTGCAACCTCTGCTGCCCAGTTCAAGCAATTCTTCCACCTCAGCCTCCTGAGTAGCTGGAATCACAGATGCCTGCCACCATGCCTGACTAATTTTTATATTTTTTTTTCTTGAAACGGACTTTTGCTTTTGTTGCCCAAGCTGCAGTGCAATGGTGCGATCTGTGCTCTCAGCAACCTCCACCTATTGGGTTCAAGAGATTCTCCTGCCTCAGCCTCCTGAGTAGCTGGGATTACACGCATGTGCCACCACGCCAGGCTAATTTTGTATTTTTAGTAAAGATGGGGTTTTTCCATGTTGGTCAGGCTGGCCTTGAACACCTGACCTCAGGTGATCTGCCCACCTCAGCCTCCCAAAGTGTTGGGATTACAGGTGTGAGCCACCTGCGCCTGACCTAATTTTTGTATTTTTTAGTAGAGACAAGGTTTCACCATCTTGGCCAAGTTGGTCTTGAACTCCTGACCAGCCGCCTCGGCCTCCCAAAGTGCTCGGATTACAGGCATGAGCCACCATACCAGGCCTAATCCCATTTCTTCTCTGACACTTCATTAAATAATTTTAGACCCTGACCAACGTAGCTTCCAGGTAGATAAATATTTTGGTTCTCAAGAGGTAAAACCAACCCACTGTTTATGCCAAGTCATGGCACAGCCCCAGGAGCAGCAAAATATGTTTTGCTCCCAGTAATGATAGGGTGGCCCCTCCCTGACCTTTACTGTCTCTAGCTAATGACAAGTCAGTTTCTCCGGTGGTTCCTGTCTCCCCGGTTTTCATCTTCTCCAGTTTCTGAACCATGGGAGGGGTCATAAATTTTTTTTTAAATTGGCAGTGATCAAAAATGGTGCCCTCAGTCATCTTCCCCTTCGGAGCCCTCCATGTCCTTTGGAGGCATCTTGGTATTCACCCTCCGAGGAAGCAGGCATTACTCAGCGGATTCACTTCTACTGAGTTCTTCCACATACACCCTTCTGTGTGCAAATGGACTTTATAGCCAATGCAGGCACAATTCTACCAGGGGGAAGAAGAAAACAGGCCAGCCGAGCCTGCCGGAATAATCGAGTTGGGCCTTTTTAGTAGGCCTCCGAGGGCACTGGTATTGCTTTTCTTGTAGCTGTGGCGCCCTAGAAATGAACTCTCCCTTCACCATCCACTCCTCCGTGAAAGATGTGGGCCAGCCAGGAAGAAGCAAAGAAGTGCTGTTTTATTGACTCCAGATGAGAGGCCTTCCAAGCAAGCCGGCACTGTCATTCCCAGCCTGTATCCCAGAGGCTCTGGGCTCCTAGTAAGCAGTAAACAGTTGCAGGGGTGAAAGCATTCATTCGGCACATCTTCACTGAGCATCTACTATAAGCTCAGTGCTGTACTGAGGATAGAGCTGTAGACAAGACAATTTCTTCCCCAAGGCACTTCTAGAAGACGAGACAGATATTGTTTATGTGTATTCATATTCTATAGCTGTGTAATAAATTTCCTTCAATTTAGCAGTGTAAAACAATACCCCCACCACTTTTTTTTTTTTTTAGGCGGAGTCTCCTGCTGTTGCCAAGGCTGCAGTGCAGTGGCGCGATCTCTGCTTACTGCAACCTCCACCCCCCCAGGTTCAAGCAAGTCTCCCACCTCAGTCTCCTGAGTAGCGGGGGCTATAGGACCACGCCACCACACCTGGCTAATTTTTGTATTTTAGTAGAGACAGGGTTTCACCATTGTTGGCCAGGCTGGTCTCGGACTCCTGACCTCAAGAGATCCACCCCCCTTGGCTTCCCAAAGTGCTGGGATTACAGGCTGAGCCCCACTGCACCCAACCTCATTCAACAAATCTTCACTGAGCATCTACTACAAGCACAGTGCTGTGTTGAAGATAGATCTGTAGACAAGACAATTTTTTTCTCAAGGTGCTTCTAAAAGGAGAGACAGATATTGTTTATGTGTACTCATTTTCTATTGCTGTGTAATACATTTCCTCAGATTCAGCAGTGTAAAACAATATCCCTTTTTGATCTTATATTTCCATAGATCAGAAGTTAGAGTAGGCTGGGCTGAGTTCCTTTAGGTTTTCCACAAGGCCAAAGCCAAGGGCTGGGCTCTCATTTGGAAGCTCTGGGGAAGAACAACCTTACTGAGGTTGTTGGCAGAATTCACTTTTTTTTTTTTTTTTTTTTTTTTGAGACAGGGTCTCACTCTGACATTCAGGCTGGCGTGCAGCGGCACGATCTCGGCTCACTGCACCCTCAACCTCCTGGGCCCAAGCTATTCTCCGCCTCAGCTCCTGAGTAGCTGAGATCACAGGTACCCACCATCACGCCGAGCTAATTTTTTAAATTTTTTGTAGAGACAGAGACTCACTATGTTGCCCAAGCTGGTATCGAACTCCTGAGCTCAAGCAATCTACCTTCCTTGGCCTTCCAAAGTGCTGGGATTACAGGCATGAACCACCGTGCCTGGCCAGGTTTTTATTTTTATTATTTTTAATTAGTCAACACATTGTCACTCTGTTGCTCAGGCTGGAGTGCAGTGTCATGATCTTGGCTCACTGCAATCTCCGCCTCCTGGGTTCAAGCAATTCTCCTGCTTCAGCCTCCCGAGTAGCTGGGACTACAGGCACATGCTACCACACCTGGCTAATTTTTTTGTGTTTTGTTTTTGTTTTTTTCTTTTTTGGTAGAGGCCAGAGTTTACTATGCTGGCCAGGCTGATTTTGAACTCCTGATCTCAGGTGATCCGCCCACCTCGGTCTCCCAAAGTGCTAAGATTACAGGCATGAGCCACTGTGCCTGGCCACACAGATTGTTTTGTGTGTGTGTGGTTTTTTTGTTTTTGTTTTTTTGAGAGGAAGTTTCTCTCTTGTTGCCCAGGCTGGAGTGCAACGGCCCGATCTCAGGCTCACTGCAACCTCTGGCCCCCAGGTTCAAGTGATTCTCCTGCCTCAGCCTCCAGAGTAGCTAGGATTACAGGTATGTGCCATCACACCCGGCTAATTTTCTATTTTTAGTAGAGGTGGGGTTTTACCATGTGAGTCGGGCTGGTCTCAAACTCCCGACCTCAGGTGATCCACCTGCCTCGGCCTCCCAAACTCTGCTGGGATTATAGGCATGAGCCACGGTGCCCAGCCATAGATTGATTTTGAACTCAGTGATGAGGCTAAGGTTGGCCACTGTAAACTGACAGCCACATACAGAACTTTCTGCCACCTCTTCCTCTGCCAGAAAGGCTGTTTATTCCTTCCTCTAAGCTTCCAGAATACTAGACAGAAGGATTCTTTTGCATCTGAGCACTGTTGATTAGCATTTGTGAGAATCTGAGTGAATAACAATGCCTCTTCTTCAGATTCTGGGGGTGACCCAAGGGATTCCTGTTGAAGTGACTGGGCTCTCCCCTGCTCACCTCTGTGGTCTGGCAGGAAATTGACCGGTGGGAAAACTTCAAGTGTATGAAATGCTGGTGAGGGGGATCCAGTCACACTTGAGTCTTATGTTCATTCAACCAATTGATTGAATGATTGATTAACTGGCTGACTGAGATGGAGTTTTCCTATGTTGCCCAGGCTAGTCTCCAACTCCTGGGCTCAAGTGATCCTCCCACCTCAACCTCCCAAAGTGCTGGTATAAGAGGCGGCAAGCCACCATGCCTGGCCCATTCGACCAATATTTATTTATATCGATTTATTTATTTAAGATGAAATCTCCCTCTGTTGGGAGTGCAGGGGTGCAATGAGCTCACTGCAGCCTCCACCACCCGGATTCAAGCGATTCTCCTGGGGCAGCCTCCGGAGTAGCTGGGATTACAAGTGTGCAACACCATGCTGGACTAATATTTTGTGTGTGTATTTAGTAGAGACGTGGTTTTACCATGTAGGTCATGCTGGTCTCGAATTCATGATCTCAGGTGATCTGCCCACTTCGGCTTCCCAACTGCTGAGATTATAGGTGTGAGCCACCGTGCCTGGACCAACCAATATTTATTGAGCACTTGCTGTGTACCCCAGGCATCTGTGATACAACAGTGAGCAAAACATTCTTTTAGGGGGGTGGGGAGATGAACAGTACATAAACTGAAGAAAAATGCAGGGAAAGTGGGTATAGGGAGATGGAGAGGAGGGCAGGTACCATAATCTTCTGGCCTTGTTAGGGCAAAATTCTCTTCTCCCTTGAGATGTGTAGAAATGTATACCGGTTTGCTTCATTTTTATTGACCCCCCACTGCCTTGGTTAGCTGGAAAAGCTGAACCCTAATCATCAGTCTGTCAATTCAGCAGATATATTCACTGAATGTCTCCTGGAATAGGGAAGCCCTGGGTGTGTAATCCCAGACTGGGTTGTTGGGAAGGAAATAAATTAATGCCAAATGTGAGGGGTAGTGGGTTTATTTTAATATATTATTATTATTATTTTATTGTTATGATACTGGGTCTCACTCTGTCACCCAGGCTGCAGTGCAGTGGCGCGATCTTGGATCACTGCAGCCTCAGTCAACCTCCCGGGCTCAAGTGAACCTCCAGCCTCAGCCTCCCAAGTAGCTGGGACTACTGGCGCGAGGCACCACAGCCAACCAATTAAAAATAAATAAATAAATATATATATATTTAAAAACCCCAAAACTAAAACCTTGTAGAGAGGGTGGTCTCTTACTCCTGACCTCAAGTGATCCTCCTGCTTCCGCCTCCCAAAGTGCTGGGATCACAGGTGTGCGCCGCTGAGCCCCGCCTTGGGTTGCTCCTGATGAGCCAAACGTTGCCAGATTGGGTTCACAGTGAGAAAGTAAGTTCTTCCACAGTAGAGATTGGGTGAAAAAGTGCAGGTCAGCAGGCGAGGGCAAATAACGACAATAACAGGAACTTCTATGAGTTGACCCCAAGCTCCCTTCCGGGCCCTGTCCTGAGCAGTCCCGGGCAACCTCCGGCCCTCGCCCCGGCGCGCTCGGCTGGGACCTGAAACCCGGCCGCCGGGCGGCTTTGGGCCCCTCCTCATTGCCGCTACTGGGTCTTTCGGGGAGTCCGGCTCCCCGGGATGGGGCGGATTCCGGGCCACCCCCGCAGGGCTGAGTTACCGGGCGGCTAGCTTCAGCCCCGCCCCCCCCAGGCCCGGGGGCAGCGAGCGTCGAGGGTCCGCCGCTGGGCTCCTAGGCAAGCGGCGCTGGGACGCGTGGGGGCGCGGCGCTGGGGCGGGCGCGCCTCGGCGGCGGCGGCGACGGGCGGGCCGCTCCCTGCTCCGCCTCCCGCGCTCCGCCCTGAGCTCCCGCTCCGCCCTCCAACTCGGCGCCCGCCCGCCCGCTCTCTTCGCTCGCTTGCTCGCTCCGCGGCCCCCCATGCGGATGTGACATTTCACGCCGCCGCCATTTTGAGAGCGAGCCGAGCCGAGCCGCCGGGCGCCGCGTCCGCTGCCGGAGCCCGACGACGACGCCGAGAAGGCGGAGGCCGCGGCTCTCGGAGCGCGGCCGGCCCGTCGCCCGCCCGCGCCGCCGCTCCCGCCGGCCCCAGGGCCAGTAGGCCCGCCGCGGCCGGCCAGGCCTCCCGCCCGCCGCGCCCGGCCCGAGGCGGGGCTGACTCCGCGGCCCCCGCCCGGCCGCCCTCCGCCCCCGGCCGGCCCGCGGCCCCGCAGCCCCGGCCCCGGCCCCGGCGGCGGGAGGCGGGCCCCGCGGCGGCGGCGGCGGCGGCCGCAGCAAGCAACGAGGCCGCCCGGCCCGGCCCGCCGGCCGCCCGCCCGCCTCGGCGCCGAGATTGGGCGAATCGCGAGCAAGTACGTGCGCGTCTCCCTGCCGCCGCCGCCGCCCGCCGCGGGCCGCCCCGGGCCGCCGCCGCCGACGACGCGCGGGAGGAGGAGGAGGAGGCCGCCCCGCCGCCGCCGCCGCCGCCGCCGCCCCGGCTCGCCGCTGCCCGCCCGTCGGGCCCGCAGCCCCGGCCCCCGGCCGCAGGCGAGGCCCAGGCCGCGGCCGACATGAACCACCAGCAGCAGCAGCAGCAGAAAGCGGGCGAGCAGCAGCTGAGCGAGCCCGAGGACATGGAGATGGAAGGTGAGGCCCGGGGGCCGGCCACGGCGGGGCCGGGGTGAGCCTTTCATTGTGGCCGGGGGAGCCGCGGGAGCCATGCGAGGGGCTCGCCATCTTTAACCAGGCCCCGGGCGGCCGCCGGGCCTCGGCCTGGCCTCCCGGCCCCGGCACGGCGAGGCTGCAACGTCATGCCGGGCCCGTGAGCGGGGGGCGGCCGCTGGGACCCCGGCTGGGTGCATTGTCCCGACCCCGCGTCCGCCTGGCCTCCCCCGGCACAAAGCGCCCGGAGTTGTAAATTAGAACGCTCCGGCCGCAGAGGGACGGAGGTGTTTTCTCGCCCAGGTTGGGAGGCGGGCTCCGGGGACCGTTCCCTTTCTGGGGCGTCTTGCTGGATCCGGTCTGGCTGGGGAACTCCTGACCTCCCCGGGCGCGGGGCTCGCCCCGCACCTGCTCCTGTGCGCTCCCCCGGAGGGCGCGCCGTGGCTCGGAAGCGCTCCTCCAGATCACTTTCTAACAGCACTGCCTAGCGTCGGGCTTACGTTCGAAAACACCTGCAAGGAACGCAGATGTTGTCAGGCTTTGGACTGGCCCGGAGTTCTGACCTGGGCTCTGTTGGTTTCCGAGTCCACCTGTTTTTCGGGGAGTTTGGCACCTGGCAGTGTGTAGTGCAGCCAGCATCCGGTCAGGTGTGCGCTTGCAACCGTGCGAAAGCCCTGCCGCACATGGCTGCCTGCTTCAGAATCAAACCTGACTAGAAAGGTAACTCGGTTTTCTGCCGATGTGGCGGTAATTTTCCAAGGCACTGAGTTTGAGATACGGAGTCTTGGTTATAAAGGTTGCACGTAAAAGCACTGTAAAGAGAAGGGTGTTGGATTTACGGAGTTGGTCATTGGAAGACACTTTTTATTTCTCATGGCCCATTCCACTGAACAAAGCAAAGCCCAGATGGTCTTTAAAAAGTTTTTTTTTTTTTTTACCTGCGTGACGGGTTCAGGCTGTCGGGAGTCAAATGGAGGCCACCTGAGTGAAAAGGGCGTGGAATGCTTTATTCTAGTTTTGCTTTTAGCAAGGGATCTTGGGTTGCGTCAATGAATGAGGCTCTAAGGGAGCTCAGGAAAAGCAGTGTTTGTCCTGTGAGGTGGCTGCAAGTGTGGGGCGCTGCACACCGGTTGGTGGGGAACACTTAAGCGTGATTGGTGTTCCTCTCTGAATAACTTACTGCCAGTAATTGGATGGTCACTGAAAAAATGGCTGGCCAGGTTGCAAATGGCAAAGTGGCTGCGATTCTGCACAAGGCACTCCCCCGTGGTACTTAATCAGTGGTGGTAATGAGGTACAGAAGAGCGGAGTCCACGCCACGGACTCGGTTATCTATTTCACTTGGCCCCAGCAAAGCGGCAATAGAGCGCCTGCTATATGTGATTAAACCAAATAGCTGAACAGAAGTACATTACTGAGAATTTTGTGTATTCCTTTTATGCTATATTTTGCAGCTCGTCTAAAACAACAAAAAAGGTTGCTTTTCAGTTCCCCTGGTCAAGACAAATATACAGTAACACGAGCATGTGGATTTCTCGTGACATTGTCGTACCACTTTCCGAGTGTTTTTGGACACTACTGAGAATTAATAAACAGAGACATTAATGCAGAGCATATATCTTTTGGAAAATGACCCCCAGGTCCACAATTTCAAGGTCTTCGCCTTTTTTTTTTTTTTTTTTTTTTGAGACGGAGTTCTGCTCTTGTTGCCCAGGCTCTGGAGTGCAGTGGCGTTATCTCGGCTCACCTCGACCTCTCCCTCCCGAGTTCAAGCCATTCTCCTGCATCAGCCTCCCAAGTAGCTGGGATTACAGGCATGCGCCACCACGCCTGGCTAATTTTGTATTTTTAGTAGAGATGGGACTTCTCCATGTTGGTCAGGCTTGTCTCGAACTCTCGACCTCAGGTGATCGCCCACCTCGGCCTCCCAAAGTGCTGTGATCACAGGTGCGAGCCACTGTGCCCATCCGGTCTTTGCCTTTACAAGACCAGAGAGTGTTGAATTTTTAGGAATTCAGTCTCTATGCATGTTTTCGAGGCTACTTTTCTCTTCTCATAAAATGAAGTTTTGTTTTCATGTTACAGTTTGTATTGGAAAGGTAACCCCTAGGACAATTTACCAGAATTTCAAATTGGATGGCAGAGGTTTTAATTAATATTGCTGATTCCTTAAACTTAAGAAACTCACTTCTTCTGAGTGGGCACCTGTCTGTTTCATTCTCCAGAAGATCCCTTGTCTTGTAGGGAGCGCATAAGGGTGTAGACGAGTAGTAGTGCCCTGTGAGTACTCACAGGTGTGTGGTTTAAAAAACTACCTGTGTCTTAGACTGTTTCAGCATTTTCACTCCTGAAATGTGGTGCTAGGCTTACGATGGGAATGTGACTTAGGATCTGAAAGAGTGAAAGAATGCTTTTGTGAAAAAGCCAGAAGGGTGAAATTTAGCGGATATCAACTCATTGGCTTCATGGGCCAGGCTGTGGGTGGAGTCGGGTCAGAGCTAGAGGCTTGTACCTGTTTAGTGTGTTTGCCTCGGTTCCTACAGAACCAGCAGCTGGAAACTGTCAGGGTCTGAACACCTTGAGGAAGGGAAGTCTTAGTAAACCAGGAGCATCCTGCCTGCGCCTCCTGGGCAGGGTGGTTTTGAAGGAACCTGGGAGACTGTTTAGGTTGGTTGTTTTTTCTCTTTCAATAGGTCAGTATGAGTTTGCTCTCCGGCCTGACATTCTTGGGGTCGCATTTGATTTTGAGTGAACTCACGCACCCTTGCATATTCACTAAAACAGCAGTGCTCTGGAATAGTTACTTAAAAAAATGCCTTGAGCAGTTAGGAAAGTGAAGGAGGATGAAGTGCGGAGAGGGAAGAGGTGAGGGGCTGATGGCAGTTTGCTGAGGTTGTGACCACACGCTCCCTGTGAGGCCTGAAGTAGCCAGTTGCATGTTTCCAGTTGCAAGGCAAATAGAGCTGTGGAGGTTGTGGAGGTGGTGGCATGATTAGGTCTAGCTGGGAATAAGGTTGCCTGGCAGTGTATTTATTGCCTCTCTAACTTTGGCCATGAAGGTCTAGGGGCTGAAGGAATGACTTGTACAGTCTCTGTCCTTTGAATACTCTATGGTCATCTGGTCCGTATAGAGGGTGTTGAATCGACAGGAAGTTATCCAGAGGCCTTGCTCCTTCACACGAACTGTTTTTTGCCCCTGGTGTGATTCTTCTTCCCGTGTGAGCAGTCTCAGTTTCAGAGGGTCAGCCCTGAGACGAATGGGATAGATGTTTGACTTTTGTATGATACTTAGACTGCTGCTGTTAGGAGCAAATTAGTGGGTCACATGCAGTTCTGAAAAGAATTGATCACAGGCTTCTGTGTTTTGTTACAGGGGTGGTGGTGGTGGGGTTACTTCCAAACTTTGTGCAGTTACTTTTCTGCTGAAGCATGTTTGGGAATAGAAAGTGACTTCTCTTGCACACACCCACCCATACAAGCTTGTGCTGTTGTAATTAATTATAACTAATTAGAAGATTCTTTCAAATAGCACTGTAACAAGACAAAAGTCAAATACGAGGGTGTTGATTTTCCTTACATTGGCTTATGTTGCTAAGATAATTCTTTGCAAAGCTACAAGATGAACATCAGCTCAGAGAACCCAGTACAGAAGAAATTAGGCCAAACCTAGCATCTCACTCCGGTATGAGCATGTCAGGTTTTGATATGATTCAAAGCTATTCCCCCAGGCTTCAGCTCTCCTTATTTCTGGCTGCTGATGCTGATTATTAATTTTTTTCTCTATAATCAAATGATCGATACTAGCAAATAGAGGAAGAACGTATTCTTTTTTTTTGAATTAATGTTTTGGAAAAGGTGAACGAGGTCATTAAGTTAAAATTCACTGTAGGACAGTGTGGTGGCTAAGACAGTCTGGATTTAGAGTTCGGGATGGGTTTGAATCCGGATTTTGCCATTTAATTGCTGTGGGACCTAATGCATATTGCTTCAGCTCCTGGTGCCTCAGTTTCTTCATCCCTTAAAAGAAGTCGTTCGTGCCTGTCAAGGTTGTTGTCAGACTGGAATTGCCAAGCACATGTAAAGTGCCTGGCACGGAATTTGGAGCATAGGAGCCATTCAGTGCGTGGTGTTCCTTTGATGGTAGGGCTTTTGTAGCTAAGAAAACAGGACGCTTATGTTAGAACTTAACGTGGGGCACACACCACAGGTGGGGCCACTGGAGATGGGTGCTGTGTGGAAAGGGCCCACAGTAACTATATCTGATGTGGATTAGGGAGAAGTCATGCTGCCTCCGCCTAAGCAATGCTGTTCACGAAATCTTGGGCTTGATGTGCCTGGTTTGGAATTTTAGGTTAAAGGCGTTTTATATATATATTTATTTATTTATTTATTTATTTATTTAGAGTTAGGGTTTAAAGGTGTAGTATTTTGAGAACAGTTTGCTCTATGGTAAAAGTTGAGTGGATTTGGTGCCATCTGCCACTGGTGCTTAGTGGTGGTCAGCCTGGTGGCCTTCTGATGATTCTTGAATGAATGCTAGAGCTCCCTACGGTGAGTCTGGGGAGGCGGAGCTATAGATAGTGGCAGGGAAACCCTGTCCCTGAGTGTGCAGATGTTGGGAGTCAGTCTCGAAACACCTGTCTCTATCCCACATCTTGTTGCCAGGCCTGTTTGATTTTTTCCAGACATCCCCTGAAAGCAGGCCCTTGTGCTACAACTGTGGTGGTAGCCTCTCTCCTGGTCCTGCTTCCCACCCCCATGTGCTGTGAAAGCTCTTGCCCAACTGGACTTCTCTCCTGTCACTGCCCTGCTGAAAAGGGCTTCTTGTCCTGCCTTCTCTACAGGAAGTCACAGAGCCAGGCTCTCAGGATGGCCCCAGCCTCTTTGGTGCTACTGGCTCCCAGCACATGTGCACTTGTGTGGGCACAAACAGGACAAATATCCCAGGAAAGTGGTTCAAAATCCTACCCATGTGCCACCTTTCCCCCAAGCCTTTCTGGTCACCTCTGCCCCTTGGCTTGCATAAGAACCATGCACTGTTTGCCCCACTTGCTACTGTACCGGTGGGGAGGGATGTTGGGGTGTCTCCTCCACACTCTCAGCTTATTTGCTGTGAAGGTGACTGTCTTGTGTTTTTTTCCTTTTTTTTTAACCCTTCCATATACATTCATGAAGTAAGTTGTTTTTTTTTTTTTGAGACGGAGTTTCGCTCTTGTTTTGATGCCCAGGCTGGAGTGCAGTGGCGACATCTTGGCTCACCACAACCTTCGCCTCCCGAGTTCAAGTGATTCTTCTGCTTCAGGTTTCTGAGTGGCTGAGATTACGCCTGGCTAGTTTTGTACTTTTAGTAGAGACAGGGTTTCTCCATGTTGGTCAGGCTGGTCTTGAACTCCTGACTTCAGGTGATCCGCCCGACTCGGCCTCCCAAAGTGCTGGGATTAGAGGCATGAGCCACCATACCAGGTCAAGGTGACCATTTTAAGGTTTCCATTTTGTTAAATTTATTTGTGGGGAGTTGCTCATTCAGGAAACACTTTTTCAGTGTACTCTGAGAATAAACAGTGGTGCAGGAGATGGCTGGCTGGCAAGTGGCCCTGAGAAAGACGCTTAAGCCATAAAACGGTATTGCTTTGATAGCTCCTCATTTAGTTTTACTGCTTTTAACGTTAACCTAATGGTGTTTTTTTGATCTGGTGTTTTTTTGATCCTTTCTGAAGTAAAAGCCTGTTTTCCAGACAAAGACATTGGTAACTGAAAATTTCTTTTGGGTATTTTGTAAAGTATATTTTTGTTAGTGCTTTGTGTTTTTAAAAAATTATTTAAGAGGCAATGTCTTGCTCCGTTGCCCTGGCTGTAGTGCAGTGGGGTGATCATAGCTCACTGCAGCCTCAAACTTCTGGGCTCGAGTGATCCTCCCACCTCAACCTTCCAAGTAGCTGGGACCACGGGGTCGGCATGACTGCATCTGGCTAATTTATTTATTTATTTGTTTTTTTATTTTAAGTTTTGTAGAGATGGGGTCTTGCTATGTTCAGGCTGGTCTGGAATTTCTGACCTCAAGCAATTCTCCTGCCCGAACCTCTCAAAGTACTGGATTATAGGTGTGAGCCACCTCACCCAGCCTGTTTATGTTTTTTGCGTGAATAACAAGTGGGTATCCTGTTTGATTTCCAAGGCAAAGAAATCTTACCCTGGAGAACAAGAGTTGTAACAACGTATTTCTTGCCATGTACCCCCATGACAGAGTTAAATGTTAAATGTCACCTGCTTTAATTACTTGTTCTGAACTAATTTGTACTTAAGAAAGTTGGAGAAGCAGGGTTTTAAGTGTCACAAGTAGGCAAGAAAGTCGGTTATGCCATTTTTCTAGTAAGTTAACACATGCCTCGGCTAATGAGAAGTCAGATGTGTTGAAATTCTTTAAGAAAAGGTCTACTTTTGAGGATTGGTAATTTTGACTTTTTATTTGTAAGTTGGAATAAATAATTAGTATGTTTCTTATATGGAGAAATACACCAACCTGAGCCAGAGCAGGGATGCTTCCAGAATTCAGTGATGACACCCCTGAGACAGAGGCTTGCAAGAGCCCAACGTGGGACAGGAAGAGGGGCATCTGGGAGAAGGCACCCTGAGAAGCAGCGTCAACTTGTCTGTGTTGTGTTGCCCAGAAGGGCCGGGCTTGGCAGGCAGTAGTGCACTAGCTGCAAGGGGCTGGGTCCTCACTCTGCTCTGCCTGTGACTGTGTAAAGCAAATTCAGTTTTTTTGAGAAAGGGTCTTGTTTTATCACTCAGGCTTGACTGTAATGGCGTGATCTTGGCTTACTGCAACCTCTGCCTCCCAGGTTCAAGCAATTATCCTGCCTCAGCCTCCCGAATAACTGAGATTACAGGCATGTGCCACCATGCCCGGCTAATTTTTTATTTTTAGTAGAGATGGGGTTTAACCATGTTGGTCAGGGTGTTCTCAAACTCCCCACCTCAGGTGATACGCCTGCCTCGGCCTCCCAAATTGCTGGGATTACAGGCCTGAGTCACCGAGCCCAGCTTTTTTTTTTTTTTTTTTTAAATACAAAATCTCACTCTGTTGCCCATGCTGGAGTGCACTGGCACGATCTGTGCTCATTGCAATCTCTGCTTTCCCGGTTTAAGTGATTCTCCTGCCTCAGCTTCCCAAATAACTGGGGCTACTAGCATGGGACTACTTGGGAGGGTGAGGCAGGAGAATCACTTAAACCTGGCTGATTTTTGTATTTTAGTAGAGATGGGGTTTCACCATGTTGCCCAGGATGGTCTTGAACTCCTGAGCTCAGGCTATCCCCCCACCTTGGCCTCCCAAAGTGCTGAGATTACAGGCGTGAGCCATCTTGCCTGGCCGAATTCAGTTCTTAGCACACCCCTTGAGGGGTGGAGACACTGTTGTGAGGTCACAGCTGTTCATAGTCTCAGAGATGATGATGTGTCCTTGGAAGGAGCCCATGTTATCTGCCAGGAGCTCTGGGAGCAAGTGTTGTGCTGCCCTAGTCTCAAGGTGGTGATCCTTGATTCTCTGGGTCATTGAGAATCTAAAAGCTATTTAGAAAGAGGCTCCCTTGTAAAACCAGGACAGGTCATGTGATTTTTCTGCCTGCCGTAGAAGATCAAAAAATCCAGGTCCCTCTGTTTTGATTACATGCCAGTGACTAAGGTTTCCTGACATCCTGATACTGGGAGGACAGTGTCCTGTGTTATGTACCAACCTCCAGCTCTCGCAATAAGTTGTTAAACTGGCATCTGGTTTGGAAAGCATGCTGTGTGTTTGGTAGGGTGACCTGTATTGTGGAACATGGTCCCATCCCAGGGTGTGGCCGCAGGTGTCTAGGTGATAATCTCACTTTTGGCTCTCATGCCACCCCATTCACAGCACTTCAGAAAAAGTTGAGGGAAGTGTTTACAAGGGACACCATGTGGCATTGCTTTGAATGCGTAGGCTGAACAAACCTTTCTACTCCACAGCCCCTTAAAAAAGCTCTAAGCCATTGACCTCAAGTTGCAAGTACATTTCATCAATCAGACTTTGGGGGAGTAAATTATATTTCATGACTCTTAATTGACCCAATGCAATTGCTATTTTTTATTGTTGTTTTTTGAGACGGAGTCTTGCTCTGTTGCCAGACTGGAGTGCAGTGGCTCAATCTTAGCTCACTGTAACCCCTGCCTCCCGGTTTCAGGTGATTCCCCTGCCTCAGCCTCCCGAGTAGCTGAGACTACAGGGGTATGCCACCACGCCCAGCTAGTTTTTGTATTTTCAGTAGAGACAAGATTTCCCCATGTTGGCCAGGATGGTCTTGATCTCCTGATCTCCTGATCTGCCCACCTCCGCTTTCCAAAGTGCTGGGGATTACAGGTGTGAGCCACCACACCTGGCAGTGTAGTTGCTTCCCTGCCCCAACCCCCCCCCCCCAGTCTCACTGTGTTGCCAGGCTGAAGTGCAGTGGAGTGATCTCTGCTCACTGCAACCTCTGCCTTGAGGGTTCAGGGGCTTCTCCTGCCTCAGCCTCCCGAGTAGCTGAGATTATAGGCATGTACCACCATGCCTGACAAATTTTTTTCTATTTTTAGTAGAGATGGGATTTCTCGACGTTGGTTAGGCTGTTCTCGAACTCCCGACCTCAGTTGATCTGCCCGCCTCGGCCTTTCAAAGTGTTGGGATTACAGGCATCAGCCACTGCACCCAGTGCAATTCCTATTTTGAAAGAATCATGTGAGCCTGGGCATGGTGGCTCATGCCTGTAATCCCAGCACTTTGGGAGGCCGACGCGGGTGGATCATGAGGTCAAGAAATCCAGACCATCCTGGCCAACATGGTGAAACCTCCTCTCTACTAAAAATACAAAAATTAGCCAAACATGGTGACACACACTTGTAATCCCAGCTACTCAGGAGGCTGAGACAGGAGAATCACTTGAACTTGGGAGGTGGAGGTTGCAGTGAAACCGAAATCGCGCCCAAAACTCCAGCCTGGGCGGCAGAGCAAGACTCCGTTTAAAAAAAAAAAAAAAAAAAAAAAAAAAAGGAATGCAGAGCATGTTCACAGAAAGTGGGTATAGGTGATTAATAGAGTGATTGGTCCAAACATCAGTGTTGTTCACCTCGTGGTAGCTGAGCGGAATGTTGTGTGAAACAGCGGTTGCTGTTTTGTTTTTTGTTTTGAGTCAGAGTCTTGCTCTGTCACCAGGCTGGAGTTGAGTGGCACAATCTCGGCTCACTGCAACCTTCACTTCCTGGATTGAGGCGATTCTCCTACCTCAGCCTCCTGAGTAGCTGAGACTATATAGGCTCGTGCCACTATGCCCAGCTAATTTTTGTATTTTTAATAGAAAAGAGATTTCACCATATTGGCCAGGATGGTCTCCATCTCTTGACCTCATGATCTGCCTGCCTCAGCCTCCCAAAGTGCTGGGACTACAATTGTGAGCCGCTGCGCCTGGCCAGCAATTTGCTGTTGTTAAACTACGCAAACCTCAAATGAATACAGACCTGCATATTAAGTAAATTTTTTGGTGAGGCGTCATCTCTGGAAAGCTTCAAGGATGTATCCTATAAACTTATAGCTAAATTGTCTTCCATTGAAAAAAATAGATTCTGGATTTTACTTTTGAGTTAACAAGCTAATCCTAAAATCTCACAGGCTGTAATGTGGTCCCACCACACGTGACCCGAATGCAGTCACGCCTCATGTGAGTGATGAGTTTGAGAACACCCAAGCTGCATCATGCTCTGTTTAGAGAGATGAGGAAGCCCCACTGAACACGTTTGGA
Organism: Ateles fusciceps; assembly: GCA_036589455.1. Classification (NCBI taxonomy): domain Eukaryota; kingdom Metazoa; phylum Chordata; class Mammalia; order Primates; family Atelidae; genus Ateles; species Ateles fusciceps. Next base: position 1,773,692 of record JAZHEH010000903.1, read on the forward strand.
TGTTGCAGCAGAGTCAGATTTCTTAAAAGGGTATCTACAGTCTTAGTCTCTATTTCCTTTAGGTTCCCAGGGGCAGCTTGTTTTCTCTCCAATACCCGTTTCTTACTGTCTGGATTGTTGCTCAGACTTCATTTAGTGGCAGCAGGGGCGTCCTTGGTGTCCTGTGGTGTCCACAGAGGGTGGTGCAGGCTTTCCTTCACCAAACATTTCCTGACTGTCAGGAACTGTGCTGGCTGCTGGGTTCTAGTCCCAGCTCTGCCCCCGATAGGACCGCCCCAGAAAGGGAAGGAGCCCTGAACAAGTGTGTAAGGGAGGGCTTCTTGAAGGTCTCTGTGTAGTGGTGGTGGGGGGTGATGTGCTCTTGTGGCTTAGGAGAGACCGAACTGGCTTACTGCGGGGAGGGGGGAGCCTCAGGTTTGGCCTCACAAGAGATGGTGACGCAGCTGAGTGTGAAAAGAAGAGGCGAGTGTGGTCACAGGCAGGAGGGGTGGTATAGCAGGTTGAGTTTGGGAACTGCCAGTCTCTGTGACTAGAGTTTTAGGGTCTGTGGTTGACAGAATGATGCGCTGTCCCCCAAAGGTGTCCACATCCTAATCGCTGAAACCTGCAAATATTACGTTACCTTAGGTGGCAAAGGGATTTTGCAGACCTGATTGAATTCAGGATCCCTAGTGAGGAGATGGTCCTACGTGCCCCAGATGGGCCCAGTGTACTCACAGTCATCAGTGCCAGAGTGAGGGGATCTGAGAAAACAGATGCAAGGAGGAGTCCAAGAATGGGGTGACTCTAGGACCTGGAAGAGGCAGGGAAACATTTCCCCCAGAGCCTCCAGAAGAAATGCGGCCCTGCCAGCACCTTGGTTTTAGCCCAGTGAGACCCATTTCAGACTTCTGACCTCCAGAGCTGTGAAAGAATAAGGTGTGTTGACTTACCTGGGTCACCCAGAGCAAGTGGCAGAGCTGGGATTGGAACCCATGCGGTCTGGCTTCACCGTAACCAGTATGCAGCATTGGTCATCAAATAGCGGTTACTGCTTTTTAATTAATTAATAAACTTTTAGGGCTCAGGCAGTCCTCCCGCCACAGCCTCTCTGTAACGGCAACTACAGACACATCACCCCGGCTAGTTTTTTTTCTTTTTTGTAGAGACTGGGGTCTACTTTTTGATTTAAACACCCTCTTGCTTTCATCCATTTTTCCTCCCTCACTACCCAAAAGTAATGAACTGCAGTTGGTCTTCCCCATCTGAAGATTGTGGTGTGGTTCACCACATGCTTTAAATATAGAAAGTAGCCCACTGCTTGAATAGGGCTAGGGCCACAGATACACTTCAGGTGGCATTTGGTGGCATAAAAAGAGATGAAGCAAAATAACACATGTTGGTAGATTTCTTCCTTTGTGAATCAGGTGTTCAGTAACAAGTTTTAATGAGATCCTGAGCTGAATGAATCATTACTAATGCAAACCATCCTGGGCTGTATGTCTCTGAGTATATGGAGTGATTTAAATGTGAAAAGGCCTGAGTCTTGTCTGCTAGGGCTCAGGGCGCAGGTGTACCGCATCTCAGCATACCCAGATCTCTAGATGTGCGGAGATCGATATTACAGCATTTTAGATGTAAGTATAGCTTCATGGGCTCAGGTCCTCAGGTCCTCAAGCCCTCTGCATTTACAGATGAGCAAATAGGATATCTAGGCGCTCTCTCCAAGCCCGCAGAGCTCATTGCATCAACCCAGCTGGTTCAGGCCCCAGTGGGTGAGCCCCCTACTCCGGGGGCAGTATTCTCTGTGGAACCCTGGCCAGCTGGGGTGGTGTGCTTCTTGTTGCCTAAATCACCCTGGTTTTTTTAAGATGACAACTTTCACAAGGTGGAAGGAAAACTGGGTCAGGGCTACCAGAGGCTCAGGATTCCTTAACTGAGCAGAGGTTGAAAGACATTAGAGGACTTAAGAGGCCAGTCTCTTGCATGTCAGTCACTCTTAAAAAAAAATAGATCAGTCTCTTTGCTTCCTTAACTTCTAGCTAGCTGTGTGGTATTTATTGTTTTTGTGGCATATTTTGAATATTTTTCCACGTGGCCCTCTTTCCCTGACAATAGATTTTTAAAGATACATATATGTATGTATTTATATATATGATGTACATCTTCGTAGGCAACTTTGGAAAAATACTTAGTTTGTAAAGTGACTGTAGCAGTCAAAAAACGGTGGCAAGACTACAGTTTTAAATACAGAAATCCTTGGTTTGTTTGCCTGTTAAGTCACTGATTGAAGAAAGTGGAAATATACATGGCTTTTTGATCTTAGTAGTTTTCTGTATGTCTCTGCTGCTCACACAATGCACAAGAGCTGTGAATTCTTCTTTGGGCATTGAATCAGATTAGTTTTTTCAGTCCATGCACAGATGCTAGCTTGAATGGTTACTTACTGGTCACCAACTGTGCATGAGGTTCTCTTGGGAAAAATAAGTTGGGAGACCTGAGTTCTGGCCCCAGTTAACTAAGTCAGGAGTGACCGTGTGCACAGAACAAATAGCATGCAGTGCCCGCTCAGATCTCTGCTGTGGGCTGGTCAGTGCCTGGGGAAGAGAGATGCGTGTAAGCCAGGTGACCCTTGGGTCCCTAGTCAGGAGGATGTGGCCCTCCAGGTGACTGGTTGAGCTTCAGGACACAGGGCAGCCAGGCACACAGCTTCTGAAGCTTGGACACCTAACAGTGTGCCATGTTAGTGGCAGGGAGGGCTGGGGTGGTAACTGAGACTGTTGTCTCTGCCAGCACCCAGTACCATCGGAAAGGTGCTGCTGTGCTGCTGAAAGCTCTCTCTCAGCACAAGTGATCAAAGTCTTCAATGTTGTAAAGTTGGGGTTAATTGCCTTGGAGTAAGGGGTATGGAGAGAGGAAGAATTAGCACTGCACATCTACCTTTACTGTTAATGATTAGTATTTGCTTTTGGAAATCAGAAGCTGTTATTTAAAATCTAATTCTATTTTGATGACATTAAGTTCTATACCTTTTTAAAAGGGCTTTTGTTTTTCTTAAGATACTGTTTTTATCTTGTGTGTTTGTCAGACAGCACAGGGTCCGATATTTCTTTAGAGCCAAAAATGTCTATTGTGGCCCCTATTCTACAAGCCTAGAAACCAAGGCTCTGAGTGATAAAATTGTTTCTAGACCTTCGCTGTCCACTGTGGCAGCCACTAGCCACATGTGGCTGATTAAATGCATAAATATTTGGTTTTTTGGTCTTTATGGCCATATTTCAATGTGCTTAATAAGTGCATGTGGCTCTTTAAATAAAATTAAATTGCGTGAGATTAATGATACCAGTTCCTCTGTCACAACAACCATGTTTCAAGCGTCCAGTTGCCACACTTAACTCCTGGCTTCTGTATTTGATAGCACAGCTGTAGGTCATCCTCTGACCTCAGGAAAGTGTGGTGGGACAGCGCTGCTGTTTAGACAGAGCCTGTGAGTGGGGTTTTTCCTTTGCTATTCTAGGGGATAGCAACCCTTAGACCCCCTTGACCAGGATGGTTTAGAATATGGAAAGCCAAGCATTTTCATGTCATAGCTTCTTAGAAGGAGCTTCTCCAACCTCAGCTTAGGGCATACTTGCTGGTAATCATTGCCCTGAGGGCTTGCAGGGGAAGCAAAGATGAAGCGATAAGGTGTCTCTGCCTAAGGAATGCCAGCACAGTTCAGATAGGTCATATGAGCAAATAATTAATGTGAGTAGGTGATGAATGTCCAGAGGTGAGCACTTAGGGGCCTGGAAATTGTTGAAGAGCAAGACTGTACCTTGAGAGCAGGAAGGCTTGGTGAAGAGGTGGTGGGCCTGAAAGCAGGGCTAGGACTTGAGTTCAGGGGAATTGGAGGTAAACATGGCAGCATCAGGGCTTCTGGATTGATGAAAATGGAAGCACTGGCTGTCCTAGGCGTGTGCATTGTGTTGTGTTACTACTTTGCTTTTCTTCTCCATTAGACTTTGAGGTTGTAAAGTTCACAGACTGCCAGGGCATTTTCAATGCCTAGAACTGTAGTTTCTCCCTGCATAGTATCCAATAATCAATTGCATTGCATTTTTATGTCTTAGTTTCAATCAGAGTGGAATGTGCCATGATGTTAAATGTCACTTAGCCTTAATTTTACCTTGTTTGGTAACAGTTATAAAGGATTAGTTTGCATCTGTGCTTTCTGATAAAATTCGCTAACAATCATGAACTTTTTTTTTTTGAGACGGAGTCTTGCTCTGTCAGCAGGCTAGAGTGCAGTGGCACCATCTCAGCTCATTGTAACCTCGACTTCCTGGGTTCCTGTGATTCTCCTGCCTCAGCCTCCTGAGTAGCTGGGATTATAGGCACGCCCTGCCACACCCAGCTAATTTTTGTATTTTTAGTAGAGATGGGGTTTCACCATGTTGGCCAGGATGGTCTTGATCTCCTGACTTTGTGATCCCCCCACCTCAGCCTCCCAAAGTGCTGAAATTACAGGGGTGAGCTACCTCACCTGGCCAACAATCGCGATTTTTAAAATAACTTCATTGAGAATTCACATACCACAAATCACCCATTTAAAGTGGGTTCAGTGGTTTTTAGTATTCAATTGTGTGACTATCAGCAATCAATTCGTGCACATTTCCATCACCACAAAAGGAAACCCTGTACCCACTAATCTATGGATTTGCCTATTCTAGATATTTCATAGACTGCAAACTTTTTTTCTTTCCCCCTTGGGAGACATGATCTCTGTCACCCAGTTTGGAGTGCCGCGGTTTGATGATAGCTCATTGCAGCCTTAAACTCCTGGGCCCAAGCGATCCTCTCCCATCTCAGCCTCCTGAGTAGCTGGGACTATAGGCGTCCACCACCATGCCAGGCTAATTTTTGTGTGTATATATATTTTTTCTGCAGAGACGGGTTTTGCTGAGTTGTCCATACTTGTTTTTGGTTGCTTTTACTTAGCTTAATGTCCTCAAGGTTCTTCCACATAGTAGTAGGTATTCATCGCCCTCCCCTGCTTTTTTTTCTTTTTTCTTTTTTTTTTTTTTTTTTTTTTTGCAACGGAGTCTCGCTGTGTCACCCAGGCTGGAATGCAGTGACACCATCTCAGCTCACTGCAACCTCTGCCTCTCAGATTGAAGCGATTCTCCTGCCTTAGCCTCCCAAGTAGCTGGAATTACAGGCGTGCACCACCACACCTGGCTAATTTTTTATTTTTAGTAGAGATGGGGTTTCACCATGTTGCTCAGGCTGATCTGAAACCTTTGGGCTCAAGCTGTCCACTGGCCTCAGCCTCCCAAAGTGCTGGGATTATAGGCTTGAGCCACTGTGCCCGGCCCTATCCCCTTTTCTTGAAGCATATACTATTTCATTGTGTAGAACTCTTCACCATGATTTAGTAAAAAGATGTGCAGATTCTTAGGATTGTGTCATCTGTAATGGACTTATTTTTAAAGGGATTTGAACTCTTTTGTAGTTAGGAATATGCTTCACTTACTAAGTTGAGTTAACTGGGGGCCAGATTTGCATCTGGGTCTGGTGCTAGATATAGCTGATGGATGTCTGCAGGGCATGCGGTCTTGAGGGGTGGTGGGTGGGAGTGGGGAGCCAGGCTGTGCTGCACTCCAAAGTGCTGACCACGGCCAAGCCTCAAGGGCAGTCATGAAGCCTAAAGACCTGGGAGGCAGAGAAAGCACCAGGCAGAAGGGCATGTGGCAGCTGCTTTATTCCTGTCCTCCACATTGCACAGTGAGGGTCTCAAAAGCGAGAGCTGTGCAGGGAGGGGCATGGCATGCCCACCTACCTGAGGCAGCATGGCACAAACCCACCAAGCAGTCCCACATCTGGAATAGCGAAGCTTTTGATGGCGGGATCCTGTCGAAGTCCGAAAAGACTTCACCTCCTGAAAAGCTTTTGGTGGGTGGGTTATATCTACTGTTATTTACCATATAGAAATTAAGGCCAACCTTAAATATTGATTGAAAAACAGTAAGGCCTGCTGCGGTGGTGCATACCTGTAATCCCAGCATTTTGGGAGGCTGAGGCAGATGGATCACTTGAGGCCAGCAGTTTGAGACGCCTGGGCAACATGGTGAAACTCAGTGTGTATTAAAAACACCAGAATTAGCCGGGTGTGGTGGTGCATGCCTATAGTTCCAGCTACTCAAGAGGCTGAGGTGGAGAATCCCTTCAACCCGGGAGGTGGAGGTTGCAGTGAGCCCACATGGTGCCACTGCATTTCAGCCTGACTGATAGAGTGAGACCCTGTGGGTTTGGGGATGGGGGACTGTGGAAAAGCAATAAACCAGTACATGGTAACGTTGTATAAAAAATAATTATTTTCCAAAAGTCTAGTGAGAGAAACGATACTGCTTTAGATTTTTGTAAATTTCTTAGTTGTCTGTCTTTTTTTTTTTTTTTTTTTTTAAGACGAGGGGTTTCACCATGTTGGTCAGGCTGGTCTTGAACTCCCGGCCTCAGGTGATCTGCCCGCCTTGGCCTCCAAAGTGCTTGGATTACAGGTGTGAGCCACCACACCTGGCCAATTGTCTGTCTTAATAGAAGACTTCTCATCTGCTTCTGCATTCAGTCAGCTGCAGTGTAATTTTAATTAAAATATGAAGCAAACCCAATCTTACAGAGATACGGTGAGAAAAAGGAGGAATGCTTTAGTAGCCTTTTCAGGTGATTGTGGCTATTCTGATACTCCAGCAAAACAAGTGGTCGCTTAATGAAGGTTAATTACACTCTGTTACCTTAAGTTCATTGGTCTGTCATGCATTTTCAGTGGATTATTTTCCAGTTCCATTCAGTGGCCATTTGGAAAATACGGAATCATTGAGTTATACAGGTCTGCTAAATGTTGACATGTTTTATTACACAATTACCTTAAAAATTTGAGTTTACATGCCCAGACATCAACGTTGTTAGAAACCTTGGTGCTGTTTGCTCTGTGAGTGGAGCCCTCTGCATGCTGGCAGATGGTTGAGTGGTGGAGCATGAGTAGCTGTGTGGAGGCCGCCTCTGTATCTGCCGGCGCGTGGGGCTGGGGTGCAGGCCAGTGACCAGACTGTCAGAGGTGTGCATTTGCCATGCCTGTGTGTTTTTGAGTGTCGGTTCAGGTGTTCTGACTTTTTAATTGGGTTGTTTGTCCAGCTGTTGAGTTTTGCAAATATATATTTGAGATTCCAGTCTTTTGCAGATACATGATTTGCAAATATTTTCTCCCAGTAAAAATAAAATAGTTTGTAGTTTGTGTGTATTCTCTTAACAGCTTCTTTCTGGAGCAGAAGTCTTCATGGAGCACAGCTGATCAACATTTCTCTTTTAGAGAAGAGAACAGCATCTCTAGAAGATGGCCAGGCTGGTCTTGAACTCCTGGCTGTGGGTGATCTGCCCTCAGCCTCCCATAGTGCTGGGATTACAGACGTGAGCCGCCGGGCCCTGCCATTTTTTTTTTTTTTAAATCTTGCTTTTGGTATGTCCAAATATTTGTCTAACCCTTCATGACAGATGTTTTCCTGTGTTTACTTACAGTTTGACATTTCATTGTTAGCTGCTTTTTGTATAAGGTGTGAGGTTTATTTAGGTTGAGAGTCTTGTCGGGGGAGGGGCTATGGAGTCCAGTTTTTCCATGGTTTCATGACTTATTAGAGACTGTCTTTTTGCCATTGAATTGCTTTTTACCTCATTCAAAAATCAAATAGAATCTGTTCCTGGACTCTTCCTTTCTCTCCTGTCCGTCCCTTTGCCAGCAGTGCTGTCTTGATTGTCAAATTTCATAATTGGGTAACGTGATTCCTCAATCTGCGCTGTTTTTTGTTTTTAATTTTTATTTTCATTTTGGAAATGGTGTCTTGCTGTGTTGCCCAGGCTGGTTTCTGACTCCTGGCCTCAAACATTCTTCTCGCCTTGGCCTCCCAAAGTGCTGGGATTATAGGGTGTGAGCCCCCCAACCCAAGTCCCCCACCCAGCAGATGTGTGTTATTCAAAATTATTTTACCTACTCATTCTTTTATTGTTCCATGTAAACATTAGTATCAGCTTGTCCATAGTTATTAAAAATCCTGCTTTTTGCCCCAGTGCAGTGACATGCCTGTAATCCCACCACTTTGGGAGGTGGAGGCGAAGGTGGGTGGATTACAAGGTCAGGAGATCGAGACGTCCTTGCCATGCCTGTCTCTGCTAAAATACAAAAAATTAGCTGGGCATGGTGGCATGCACCTGTAATCCCAGCTACTTGGGAGGCTGAGGCAGGGGGAGTCTTTTGAACTGTGGAGGCAGAGGTTGCAGTGAGCCAAGATAGCGCCACTACACTCCAGCGTGGCGACAGAGCGAGATTCTGTCTCAAAAAAAAAAAATCCTGTTTTTTAATTGGACTTCGTTTAAACATATAGATTAATTTGGGAAGAACAAAAAAAAATCCTGCTTTTTAGTTGGACTTGTGTTTAAATGTATAGATTAATTTGGGAAGAACATCTTTACTGTGCTGTCTCCCAGTCCATGGGCACTGTATGTCCCCTGTCTCAGTGATGTTACCTTTTACGAATGGCTAGTATTCATGGCACATCAGTAGTGCACAGAAATGTTCAAGGTGTCTGTTGGTTTGTAGGTTGAACTGTTCCCCAAGCTCCCACTACCCCATTAACAGTAAAACAAGATTTCCTTTGATACTCTATGCACAGCTAGTCTTCCCAGGAACTGTTTTGTTTGTTTGTTCGAGATAGCGTCTGGCTCTGTCACTGTGGCACGATGTTGGCTCACTGCAACCTCTACCTCCTGGGTTCAAACAATTCTTGTGCCTCAGCCTCCTGAGTAGCTGGGATTACAGGTGTGCACCACCACACCCATCTAATTTTTGTGTTTTTAGTAGAGACGAGTTTTCACCATATTGGCCAGGCTGTTCTCAAACTCCTGACCTCATGAGATCTATCCCGCTCAGTCTCCCAAGTGCTGGGATTACAGGTGTAAGCCTCCGTGCCTGGCCCCCAGGAACTTTTCAAAATACCTTTGATGCAGATGTTTCATGCGAGTCTGTGTAGGTCCCCCTCTAGAGGAGATTAAAATCTGATTGGTGGTGTTTGTGTCTCTGCTGGCCAAGAGTAGACTGGCAGCCTGTGACATGGTGCAAAAGGAAAAAAAAAAAGGTTTCTTTCTGTAGTAGGTTGTTCCTGTTTGTGGTTTCATTCAGGTAAAGGAACCTGTTTGAAGTTGGTTATGTTTGACTAGTTTTAAAGGACTTAAATTAGCACAACCAAGAGTTTGTATAAAAATCTCCTTTCTACCTCTGACCTCACCCCCAGTCCCCTAACTGGTTTGTCTTTTCAAGTAGTTTTTAAGGAAAAACAGACATTTAAGAGAGGAAGCTGCTAGTTAGCTGCCAAGGTGTGAGTGGACTGACTAGGCCACAGATAGCCCCGGCAGTTCCTTTGTTCCAGGAGTCTGGCCTCTTCCTTACTCCCGGTGGGCAGCTGTTGTACCCCTTCTCCCTCTCAACTGCCAAGGGGGTGTCAAGCCTCAGCCAGTATTTTGGGTGTGAGTTTTTTTGCACCATTGTTGCTCTGCATATTTTTGCTTTTTTTTTTTTTTTTTTTGAGATGCGAGTTTCACTCATATTGCCCAGGCTGGAGTGCAGTGGTGCGATCTCGGCTCACCACAGCCTCTGCCTCCCAGGTTCAAGCGATTATCTTGCCTCAGTCTCCCAAGTAGCTGGGATTACTGGCATGCACCACCATGCTGCCTGGTTTATTTTGTATTTTTTTAGTAGAGATGGGGTTTCTCCGTGTTGGTTAGGCAGGTCTCAAACTCAAAACCTCAGGTGATCCGTCCGCCTCGGCCTCCCAAAGTGCTGAGATTACAGGCCTGAGCCACTGCACCCAGCTTTTTGCTTATAAGAGTAATACATATTCCCAGAAATATTCCAACATGCAAGCAAAAGGCAAGAAGGAAAGATTCTATTCCCTAGAGGGAACTACCATTATGTCCTTGATATATTGTGGATATTGTCCCAGTTCATTCTTGTTTGTTTTTAATTTTAGGGACGGGGATCTCCGTATGTTTTCCCAGGCTGGTCTTGAATTCCTGGATACCACACTCCCCCTCCCCCAACTTACAGTGTTGCCTTAAACCTGAATTATTGTAGAATAAGCAATAAAATAAATTTAACAGAGAAATGAAATTTTAAAAACCAAAACGTTTTCCTGCAAAAAATTAAGCTTGTGTTTAATTTCAAATTGTGCCTCAGTGCAGGAAGCACTGTTTGTTTTTATCCCTGGGCATGAATGCTCATTTTCTTGGGGAATGGGTTTTGCAATGACATTTCAAAATGAGTGAAAGGATATTCAGCATTTTGGTTTTGAGACATATTGCCTTGGGGGAAGGACAATTTGACTATATAAAAATGTGTTCCTGCCAGCCATTTGACACTACCCATACACTTGAACTTGAGTACCAGTGGGCATTGCCATTACTTTTCACCATTAATCCAGCAGAGGAAGAGTGGTGTCCCACGTTAAAGAGGAAAGTGAAGCCTGTTAGTTAATTGTTTGTGTTTCTCATGGCATTGGGGCCCTGCATTCTCGGTGTTAATCCTTTGGCTATCGAGTGTCATGGATCCTCATCTAGGTGGGGGCATCCCTTGCCCTACTGTGTCCATACCACTCGGTCCCAGCCATGCATGCTACGACTTCCTTCCCACAGCATTTGGATTGTGCTGCACAGTTTAGCAGATAATCTCGTTCTTTTATGGTACAAACCATACATGCAGAAGCAGTACAGGCATAATTATATGCTCTTTAGTCGGGCTATATTTGAAACCCCTCTTAGTACCCAACACAGCATTAAAACCAGTCATCACTGTTTGGACGGGCACCGTTGGTGGTTAGGATGGTCTCTAGGGAACAGATGATTTTTACATAATGAAGCTAAACTGAAAGTTTCAAACAAATAGTTTTATTTAAGGATCACATATTATATGTGGCCTTCTTTGGGGCTTGATTTTCATATGACTAATTTACATCAAGATTATTTCAGCATATAGAGCATGATTTTAATACAGTGGGTAGTGGGTCCACTTTGAGCATTCAGGTTCTACTGCCTTAAAGCCAGGTGGGCAACTGACCTCAGGGCCTGCAATGGTTGACCAAAGGCACAGGACTGAAGGCAACTGTCCCCTGGAAGTGGCTTTCCAGCCAGCCTAATGAGGGTGCGTATGGCCAAATAACTGGAGTGTATAAAATCACAAAGTGACTGGGCATGTGGCTTATGCTTGTAACCCCAACACTTTTGGAGGCCGAGCTGGGAGATTGCTTGAGAGGCCAGGAGTTCGAGGCCAACCTGGACAACCTAGTGAGACCCAGTCTCTATAAAAAATACAGAAACTAGCTGAGTGTGGTGGTGTGCGCCTGTAGTCCCAGATACTCAGGAGGTTGAGGTGGGAGGATTGCTTGAGCCTGGGAGGTCAAGGCTGCAGCGAGCCATGATGGCACCACTGCACTCCAGCCTGCCCGACAGCGAATCCCTGTCTCAAAAATAAGTAAGCCAAAATTTGTTAATAAGACCAGACAGATTCAGACTTACTTAGGAGGGCCCCTGTTTTAGACTACACAGGGATCTACTTGCACAGGCTGGAGTGAGGCACGGGCAGTCAGGCCCTCACAGTCCTGCAGAACAGTAAAGGAGCTTGTAGGGAGACCCCTAGCATGTGATAAGGATGGGGCAATACCTACTGCTGTGATATTTGGCAAGGGCTGGCACCAAGATTCCCACACTGGGGCTGTCTCACCTCTGACAGAGCTCTCTACTGGGCATCACAGTCACCCCAAGAACACGGCTTCCTCTTCAATGGGTGGGGCACCTTCACTTTATTCTTCATTAGAGTGAAGAATCCTTGCGGCCTTCAAGGCCCTCCACAGCCTTGGCCCTGCCCACCTTCCTTCCCACCCATCCCCTTCCACTGCCCTTTTCCTGTTGTCGTTTGCTCACCTAGAAGGCACTTCACCGTCTCTGGCCAGCCAGCTTCTTGCACTTTGTGCTTGCCACCCAGTTGTCCCCTCCTTCATGGCTAAGGGACGTGAACCAGCACTATGGCTGTCACTGTGTGCCGTTTGCCCTCTATTGTAATGATCATCAAGGGACTTGCCTCCCACTTTGTAGTGAGCACCAGCAGACCAGGGGGTGTGTCCACCCAGTTTCCTTTCGGACCCTGGGCCCAGCCATCCTCGTGGCACGTTCAAGTCACTGGACGTGTCGGTTAACTTGGGAGAAGTGGGTGGGTTCTGGCGAACTGTGGTTGGAGATACATGCCTTTACCCTCCAGGTCCTTGCTGCCTTGAAAAGTAATGTATTAGGTTACAGAATAAAATGTCTTCTTTGTTGAAAGACTTGTTAACTGCAGACTGCAGGATATATAGGGTATGCCCCCTATTAAGGGGATGCATGAAATCTTAGCTGATAGTAACAGCTTAGAAAGGCGCTTTCAGGATTATTTTTGAGCACAGTTGAAGTTTTCCACTTAGGATCATGTTCTGGAACTGTCCCCTTCCAAGAGGTTTCAGGTGCCTAGTCAGGCCCAGAGGGTGTGAGGACTGGGAAGTGTTTGAGGTGTCCTCATGCTGCCCATGGGCAGGGTGGCCTTTACGAGTGAGGTGGCAGCTTTTTGGCAAACAAGGGCAGTGTGGCCTGTCCAGCACCTACCTCTTTCTAACCAGTGGCTGGAAGGGGTGGTGAACCTTGAGTCCCTCAGTGCTGGATGAGAAGAAGGGGCCTAGGGGCAGGAGGAGAGAGGATTCTTTCCTGCTATTCCTGACTTTATTGTATCCTTTTATGACCTGCACCCCCACTTCATTACCCCCAGGTTATGGACATTGTATATATTCCAGGGCCCTAATTGAGGCCAGCCTGGGCTTTGCCTAGGAGGCCCCCCCCAACCCCCGAGGGAGTTGAGCTCACTCCACAGCCTCTGATCTTTCCCATTCCCTGGAAATGTCCTGAAGATGGCTGTCAGGAGCTTCTTAGGGAGTCTGGTAACTCTGTCTCTTTTGGTTGCCACTAACCCTGTTTCTTTGGATGCCTCAGAAGCTCACAAGCTCCCACCTCTCCCTTCCTGATGCAGGGAGCCTCGCTGTAACTGCTCCAACTCCCGCCCTGGGTTGCCTGGTCCCATGGGTAATCCCTGCCCTCCCACTCTGAACAACAGCCCTGATGGTGGCTCTCAGCTTCTTGGACGTTCCTGGTACACCTTGTGCCTCTCGTTGTGTTCAAGAAGTCGAAGTGTTCTCCTGAACACTGTGTGCAGGAGGCTGGTCCTGTGCTGTAGCTGGCCAGAGCTTTTGGTAATGTTCTGGTTCTTGGATAACAGTGTTGACATTTGCCATTGGACCAAAGCATGGCTAGCTACTTGCAGAGGCCAGATGTGTATATGATCTGGCTATAGAATATAGGATGCGTGGACAGGTGACCTGGCTGTAGGATGTGTAGATAGGCAGTAGAATGGGAGCCACAGGACAGAGTTCTTACAGCATCATTTGGAGTGGCAAAAATAAGGAAAAAACCTGGAAACAGTCTAATTTTTTTTTTTTAAGACGGAGTCTTGCTGTGTTGCCCAGGCTGGAGGGTAGTGGCACGATCTCGGCTCTCTGCAACCTCTGTCTCCTGGGTTCAAGCGATTCTCATACCTCAGTCTCCCAAGTAGCTGGGATTACGGGCATGCGCCACTATGCCTGGCTAATTTTTGTACTTTTAGTAGAGATGGGGTTTCACCATACTGGCCAGGCTGGTCTTGAACTTCTGAACCTCATGTAATCGGCCCGCCTTGGCCTCCCAAAGTGCTAGGATTGATTACAGGAGTGAGTCACTGGGCCTGGCTGGAAACAGTCTTCTGTAGGGGAGTGGCGGATAAATCATGACAATGTTTTGGAGTTATTGGACTTATCCACGTAATGTGAATAGCATATGTGTTTTCCTTCATGAGAAAAAGTGTATGCACAGTATACGTAATAGGTATATATGAACATTACACTGAGAATGCGTGGGGGTGAAACATTCATGGTTTCCTTTGTGTCGGCACTCAGGGAACGCTAATTCTTTTCTCCTTATTCATCTCTGCATCATTGCTAGCTGACATTTGCTTGTTTGTGTTTCCTTCTTTCAGAACTCAAAAGTAGAAATAAATATGAAACCTGGACCTGTCACATATTTTCATAGCAGCTTTATTTGTAAATTTCCTCTATCTGGGAAGGACCCAGATGTCAGCAGTGAATGGTCAGATGGCGGTCCATCCCTGCCGTGACATCCTACATAACAGTAAAAAGGAACAACTCATTCTGCACTGTGTCCATTTATGTAGCATTGGTGAAGTGACAAAATCACAGAGACGCAGAACAGATAAGGGATTGCCTGGGATGATGGGGGAGCACGTCGCCAGGGTGAGTGTGGTCATAACAAGGCCACCGGAGGGGATCCTTGGGGTGTTGGAACTGTTCAGGATCTTAACTCTGGGGGTGTTGGACACATACATCTACACACAATATAAAAGTGCACAGAACTAAATACACAAATAAGTACAGGTAAATGTGGAGAAATCTTCATTGGGTTGGCGGTTTATATCAGGACCCTGGCTGTTGATATGGCAGGGTGGTTTTGCAAAGTGGTGCTGTAAGGGGAAACTAGGAAAAGGGTACGTGGTCTCTCTCTGACCCTTGGTGTTAACAGGGTATTGGTTCCAGGACCCGTCTCAGGTATCAGAATCCAGAGATGATCAAGTCTTCCTTATATATAACAGCGTAGTATTTGCATATAGTCTTCACACATCTTCCTGTATAGTTTAAATTATCTCTGGCTTGCTTATAATATCTAATACAATTTAAATGCTATGTAAATAGTTGGTAGACTGTACTGTTTTGGAAATAATGACAAGGAAATCTGTACATGTTTACTACAGGATCCCCCCCCCCACCTCCCTGGTGTATTTTTGATGTGCAGTTTGTTGAATCCACAGATGTGGAAGACTGTTGTATGAATGTACAGTTATCTCAAAATTTAATCAAGAAAAGTTGAATCAAGTCAGTATAGTATGGTGTAGTAGCAGTCCTACAGGAGTCCGGATTATTTTGGGAATATCCGTATTTAAAAAGCATATGTAGTTAAAGAACTTCCGCTTTCTCAGTGTTGTGCCTGTTTGCCAAGTACTTTCCTTCCATTCTTCCTGCCTAGGTCCTTTTGGCAGTGCCTATGCCAGGCCAGCCGTGACCCTGGACATAAGGAGGATATCCTGCCCTACCTTACCCTGGGGCCAGTGACAATTACCCAAGAATTGTACAAGGCCTGGCACATAATAGGGGTTCATTGGAGTTACTGATTCATGGAGTACTTAAGCAGATAGTAGATCCTACTCATGCTGTATTTTCTCTCCCCTTCTTGCCCCGACACAGATGTAAGCTCCCTAGTCCCTTGGGTCTCCTCAACAATTCTCTTGTCCAGTTGTCTCCTGGCATCTACGTGGGAAATGTTTTGTGTTTCAGCTTCCAAACTGCTTTTTTGTCTGCCTTGAATTGCTTGAAAATTTAAGCCATGCTCTGAGAGTATGTGCATAATGCTGAGATTTTTCCCTTTTTTTTTAAGCCTATTTATAGGACAGGGTCTTGTTTGTTGCCCAGGCTGGAATGCAGTTGTTCAACCACTGCTCACTGCAGCCTTTACCTCCCACTTCAGACCTCTGAAGTGGCTGACACTACAGATGTGCACCACCACACCCAACTAATTTGTTGTGGAGATGGAATCTCACTGTGTTGCCAGGGCTGGTCTTGAATTCTTGGCCTCAAGGTGATCCTCCCACTTTGGCCTCCTAAAATGTGGGGATTGCAGGCATGAGCCACCCTGCCTGGTCGAATTTGTTTGTCTTATAAACAAAGTAGTTGAGTAGTTGATACACCTAGTTTTCTGTTACTCCGTTTTGTTTTTTTTTTTTAAGACAGAGTCTCACTGTGTTGCCCAGGCTGGAGTGTAGTGGCTTGACCCGGCTCACTGCAACCGCTGCCTCCTTGGTTCAGGCTGTTCTCCTGCCTCATCTGAGTAGCTGGGATTACAGGCGCGCACCACTACGCCTGGCTAATTTTTGTATTTTTAGTAGAGACGGGGTTTCAGCAAGTTGGTCAGGCTGGTCTCAACTCCTGACGTCATGATCCGCCAGCCTCAGCCTCCCAAAGTGCTGGGAGTACAGGTGTGAGCTACCGCACCCAGCTTCCTTAGTCCTTTTTTAAAAGACAGGGTCTCGCTGTGTTGCCCAGGCTCAGGGGAGTTTCTTGCCTCAGGGTCCTGAGTGCCTGGGATTACTAATGTGTGGTAAAGTGCCCTGAGATTTTTCACTTGTATCAATTATTCCTCCTGCTTCTTAGGCTGAGAGGGAATTCTACTTTGCCTTTTTAAAATTAGCTTTTAATTTTGGAGTAATTCTAGATTTACAGAAAAGTTGTGAAGTTACGACAGAGCTCCTGTGTGCCACCCTACCAACCTTCTCGAATTGTTAACAGTTTATATCACTAGTGTGAGTTTGTCAAAGCTAGGAAACTGGCATTGGTATGTTATTGTGAACCAAACTTTCAGGATTTCACCAGTTTTTCTATTAATACCCTCTTTCTGTTCTATCTAAATTGATGTTGCTTGAATATGTTTCTGGTCCTAAAGACAAGGCTTTTGTGGGATGCTTTAAAAAATAAAAAAGAATGCTGAGGTAGAGCTTCTAGAGATTCTATGCAGTCACTCTGATGTGGGTGAGAGAACCTCTCCCATCCCCCAGCATATGCCGCTGCAGAGCCATGCAGAGATGGCTGGGAACCACATGCTTGGGCTCGAAGGTGAGTCAGGGTTTCAGGTTGGGCTCCTTATGCTGGTTGATGGATGGAGATAACCGATACCGACATGTCTCAGCTAGACTTTTGAAATGTATTTGGGACTATAAATCTAGAAATAGTATGAATAAAGTTTATATAAAGATCACTGTTTTGTAATTTACGTTGATAACCTCCATTTTAAGTCATATATTTAACTGAGTTCAGTATGGGGGAGAGATGAGAGATCAGGAGAGGAGGACCACACAGAAGCCAGAAGGAGGGTGAACTGATGGGGACAGGGTGAGATGGGCTTTACAGTGCCGTGTGAGCCACCCAGGGACCAGGATTTGGCCCGTGTGTTCTGCTTATCTGCCGTAGTAACAGAGCTCTGGTTTTGATCTCTAAGTTGACACTAGTGGAAGGATTTGGGGGGGGGGCACGGTGGAGCCACCTGTGACTCAGAGGCTGAGCCGGATCTTCATGGACAAGGCACCACCTGGTGGCAGTACATGGACTCTTAGTTTCAATGTGCCAGAGTTTTATTGTGGTGTTCGCAACCCCTGCCCCCTGCCAGCTTTTTGGGGGAGGATTGATAAATCTTTGTGAACTGACAGAAAATATCAAAGCCAGCCAGTTGTAATCCTGCTTAGTCTGATGTGTTACCTCAGGAGTGAGATTCAGGTGCTAAAGGTAGCCTACCTAACTTCCATAGTGATTGGCAGGTGTTCTCTGGTAGGTTAGTAGTTCTGTGTTATGACATCACAAATGGAATTCAGGGAGAGGAAAGCTGAGTATAGGTTTAAGTGCCCAGTAGTTAGTGCAGGTGGGAATATAAGCCCTTGAACTAGCCAGGGAGCCTACTGGGTGTTTCTAAAACATATTTTCTGCTTTTTCATATACATACTGCATCAAAAGGCCTAGCAATCACAAATAATGGAGACTGTCTTCTATTTCTGGGTGGTATATGCATATTATGAGATGGCAATTGCTTTATTTCCTGCAGACATTTCTCATCCAGAGCTTGTCTATTTGACATTGCACATTGTCACTCGTGTTTACCAAACATGTCCCCAGTCTTATTCGAGGTAATTTTGTGTCAAAAATAGTGTCATAGGCCGGGCGCGGTGGCACACACCTGTAATCCTAGCCCTTTGGGAGGCTGAGGCAGGTGGATCACCTGAAGTTAGAATTTTGAGACCAGCCTGGCCAACGTGGTGAAACCCTGCCTCTACAAAAATACAAAATAAATTAGCTGGGCATGATTGCGGGTGCCTGTAGTCCTAGCTAATCGGCAGGCTGAGGCGGGAGAATTGCTTGAATCTGGGAAGCGGAGGTTGCAGTGAGCCAAGATCGTGCCATGGCACTTAAGCCTGGACAACAGAGTGAGACTCGGTCTCAAAAAAAAAAAAAAAAAAAGTGCCATAGCTCAAGTGTTTGGCCAAATCAGTCACCATGGCTTAAAAACTTCCAAAAAGGTGGGATATAAAACCTGGTATTACGTCACTCTTAAATAGCAATAAATGCATGTGCATGCCAATCATGCACATCTGCCTTGAACAACAAAAGAAGGCTGCCTTATTGTTTAGGCTATTTCTAGAAGCCTAGTACAAATTTTTGTTTGTGGCTATCCTGTGCTTTCATCATTTACTTCTGGACCAGGGATTTACCATGTCTTAATTAAAATTTTAATCCTCTTGTGGAACTAACTCATTTATGAGGAGCTTTTAAAAATGGGATCTCCTGCCCATGGGAACTGGGCTGGAATCGTCTTGGCGGCTGCTTGGACACTCATAGGGCTGTTGGTGGCTAGGACCATCCCCTCATATGCTCAGTGGCCACTACCAGTGGCCCTTTGCCATTTCACAGCCGCTAGCTTCGACCACTTTCTCTGTACCTGTCAGGTGGAAAAGGGCGGATTGGCCAAACCAACTCAGATGTGTTAATTTGTATGTAAAAGATGGGGTCTTGCTCAGATTCTGCTGCAACTGCAGAACAGAGAAGACCTAACTTTACACTAGAACAATTTTGGAAAATATTTATTTATTCGTCATACTGTAGTTAATCCCACTGCTGAAAAACAAGGGTAGAGCTTACCCATTTCCCCCATCCCGTCCTGTAAGATATTATGCGTTCTTGAATTGATCTTGGCTTTTATTATTGATGTAAATTTTGGAGACAGTGGAGTCTGTCTGAAGTCATTCAAACAAGCTAATCTGTGAGCTAATCTAAATTCACTTGTGTCTCAGTGCGATTTCACTGGACCTCATGAAGCCATAACCTGTACTTTAGGATTACAGATCAGTTATAAAGTTCGATTATTTGCCACACTTTAGACTGCTTACACTTACATATGATCCTAATTGTAGATGTAAAGTTTTGTGTACAGAAAATGAGCCCTGATTTTTGCATCCATACGTTAAACCTTGTCTTAAATCAATCGTTATAGGACAAGTTTGAATCAAGGAAGTTACTTTTAAGATTATAGGCCAGGTGTGGTGGCTCGTGCCTGTAATCCCAGCACTTTGGGAGGCCAAGGTGGGTGGATCACTTGAGGTCGTGAGTTCAAGACCAGCCTGGCCAACATGGGGAAACCCTGTCTCTACTAAAAATGTAAAAAAAAAAAAAAAAAAAAAAAATCAGCCAGTCGTAGTGGCGCACGCCTGTAATCCCAGCTACTTGGGAGGCGGTGGCGGGTGGATTGCTTGAGTCCAGTACACTCCACTGGAATGTGCCATAATTTATTTAATAGGCCTTCATATTAAGGTCTTTTTCCTATTAATACATAAATATATTCGTAAGTGGTTTTTTTTTGCTTGTTTTTGAAACGGAGTTTCGCCCTGTTGCTGGGACTGGAGTGCAATGGCATGATCTTGGCTCACTGCAACCTCCGCCTCCCAGGTTCAAGCGATTCTCCTGCCTCAGCTTCCCAAGTAACTGGGATTACAGGTCCCTGCCACCACGTCTGACTAATTTTTTGTATTTTTAGTAGAGACGGGGTTTCACTATGTTGGCCAGGCTGGTCTCGAACTCCGGACCTCGTGATTCGTCCACCTCAGCCTCCCAAAGTGCTGGGATTACAGGCAGGAGCCACAGTACCTGGCCCTTAAGTTTAAATATGCATGCTATTTCTCTAAGTATCACAGATAGATAAGGCCTAGCCTGCTTTATCTGTCCCCAGTCCCTTTGTCTTCTTGCCTCCTCCACTTTGTAGGGGCAGTCACTGTCTTTGGTTTACAGTTTATAAATCCCATAAAAGTTTTTAATGATTTGATATAGTTCTAGGAAAATGGATGTGGATGAAATGTGGATTTCAGAGTTCCTGATTTTTCTTGTCTTTTTTTATTTAGCATGTATGTTTGATTTAGAGTGTTTTACAGCTAGTTAAGAATGAGCAAAAAGATGTTTTTCCTTCTCTCCATCCCATCTCCTGAGTAGACGTCTGAGTTCCTTTCCTTAACACCCTTCCACAGCATTTCTGTCAAGACATGATGGCCTAAGGTCTAGTTTCAAGTATGTATATATATTTTCAGAAATAAGCTTTAAAAGAGAAACAGTAAGTTGAGACAAGGTCTCACTGTGTTACCCTGGCTGGTCTCAAACTTCTGGGCTCAAGCAATTCTCCCACTTTGGCCTCCCAAAGTGCTGGGTTTATAGGCAGTGAGCCATGATGGGTCAGACCAGAAATAACTTTAAACATCATTGATGAAGTGTATCTGTTAAGACACTGTCAAGATCGAAATTGGTCTCTAATGTCTTAATCTTAAATGTCTGGGTGGTAATTCTTCTTCTTGGTATTTTGAATGTTTTGAGATGCTTGGGTGGTGGGGGAGTATGATTTTATTTTGAAATTATCGAGGAGGTTTATGATAAAATCCCAGCATTGGGGTTTTGGAGAGTTCTAAAGGGGAAGTGGGAGTGGCACTGTCCGTGGTGCTGAATCAGATTGCATGCTGGTTCCAATGGCAAGAAGGCTCTGAAATTGTGAAAGGCACACATACAACTACCTGGCTATTAAAAAGCACGTCTGCTTGCACTTGAGATGAGATTCTTAATTTCTGTCTGATGCACCAGGGAAAGCCAACTGTGTAGGCAACCGTGGGGGCCAGCATTAGTTGCAGTGAGCTATTCAATTATGTGGAAAAACAAGTCGATTTAAATGGGATGTATGAACCTACCTGAAACCAACAAGTCCTGCTGTGGTTACTCTGCTTGTAGGATAACCACCTGTGTCAGTGTGAGAAAATTATGCTTTAAAATTAATGAAAAGTAACTAGAATGTTCTTGTAATTCACACCTTATTTGCCACTTATAACTTAAAATGTTTTGAATCTGAACTTGAGTTATATGTGTTTTTCAGCCCTAGCATTTAGCACACAATTTACAGTGATCAAACAGTTTTATGCTTTCCTAAACACTTTCCCAGGCTCTTTACAAAATTATACATTAATTGTCCAGTGACACCTTGAGGATGGTAATTTGATGTTTTAAGACACTGGCATGGTTGGGCGTGGTGACTCATGCCGGTAATTCTAGCACTTTGGGGAGGCCGAGGCAGGTAGATTACGTGAGGTCAGGAGTTTGAGACCAGCCTGACCAACATGTTGAAACCCTATTTTTACTAAAAATAAAAAATTAGCTGGGAATGGTGGCATGTGCTTGTAATCCCAGCTACCCGAGAGGCAGAGGTTGCAGTCAGCTTAGATTGTGCCTCTGCACTCCAGCCTGGGGGACAGAGTGAGACTCCATCTCAAAAAAAAAAAAAAAAAAAGACACTGGCTTGTGTTCATGATGAAAAAGTTTAAAATATTTAATGCCTACATTTGCATATGTTCAGTAATCTTCAGAACAGAATTGCCTGTAGAATTGTTTTAATTACCAGGAAACCTATTGTAAAATAATGACTTTTCACAACAATTAGATAAAGTTTCTTTATGCTGATTAACTATTGTAAGAACTACGTAAGGAGTTTTTTGGTTTTTGGTTTGTTTGTTTTTGTTTGAGATGAGCCTGTCGCCCATGCTAGAGTGCAGTGGCACTCTTGGCTCAGTACAGACTTTCATGCCTCAGCCTGCCAAGTAGCTGGGATTGCAGGCATGCACCACCACACCCAGCTAGTTTTTGCATTTCTAGTAGAGGCGGGATTTCACCATGTTGGTCAAGCTAGTCTTGAACTCCTGGCCTCAGGTGATCCATTCAGCTCTGCCTCTCAAAGTGCTGGGATTACAGACATGAACCACCATATCTGGCCTACATAAGAGATTTTGCATAAAAAGTTTTGTGCAGAATATCATTGCAAATAAAGCACATTACAGTGTGGCATAGCATATATTCAAATTCCATTTAGTGTTTTGAAATTAATGAAAGTTTGTATTTAGTAAACATTAGTATAAATACTTCTTGGATTAGAATGAACTTTTATTATGGTACAATTGGAATTTATTAATGACTAGGCAACATCAAAAGTATAAGTTTATATTTTGTTTAATCCATCAAATTCCATCAAAGCCATGAATGTAAAACACATGGAATTTCTTCTTCTTCTTAAAGCTGGAGATACCGATGACCCACCAAGAATTACTCAGAACCCTGTGATCAACGGGAACGTGGCCCTGAGTGATGGACACAACAACACGGAGGAGGACATGGAGGATGGTAAGTGCCTCTGGTTTGCCTCCTCACAGCGGGCGGAAACCTGCCAAAACAGATTCAGATCCATTGTTTTTTCCTTGGGTACTTCTGAGCTTGAGTGTAGCTAGTTCTCAGGACGCTGTAACTGAGGAAAATCCTGTTTTGGCTTTGAGTATCAAGATTGCCTATCACTTCCAGGTAAGTAGATTCTCCCTACCCTAGGCGAGGAGGTTGAATGTAGGTTTAAATATAATAGGTGGGTATTTACTCACGCCTACAGGTATCCAGCTACTGCTAGTATTGGGAACAACAAGCACCTCTAACTCTCCTTCCTGTTTGTTTGCAGCAAGATATGTGCAGCCATTGGGAACTTGGCTTTCCATTGCATTCTCATTGCAGGGTGTATATCAGTTGATGGTAGCTGAGAATCCCTCCCCCACTCCTGTTAGGGATGAAATCGGATTCAAACTTTGGCCTTCATTCTCCCTCACTGAGTTTTGGTCTATAGCTTCTCTGTGAGAAAGCATACACATACGTATGTGCATGGACATTTTTTTGTGTAGGAAATCAGTTTTTTCTTTCGAGACCATTCCTTCTTTAAATTTATCAGATTAGTGATCTCAGTATTTGCAAGGTCACAATATTGTGGGTTAGGGAACAGCCAGTAATCGCAATATGCAGCCCCTGGAGTCTTGAGTGTAATATGAAACCATGTTCTGTCAAAAAACATGTCCATCAATCCTCATGAGGGTTGTGTCCTTCCCAGGGGGAGTAACGGGGCAGTTGAAAGAAACCATCAGCCACGGGCTGCACCACCAGAAGGACTGCTGTTCAGACCTCCTGCCAAAAGTTCAGCCTCCATGAGAAACTGCAGCCGTAGTTGAGAGTTCTCTCACAGTGCGGTTTACCCCTGGCAGCTGGCTGAGGCAATATCTGAGGAAGGTAAAGAGGCGTGGTCTAAACCCGCTGCTTTGTTACCTGTGGAGTGCGCTTTCCACCGTAGACAAGGGCAATGGTGTGGGTGTGGTCTCGCTGGTTTTTGGGCTTTTGGAGGTTTTACTTCAGACACCAGAGATGCCGAAAGTGGTTGAGAGAGCGCATTTGGGAAGGCATGGCCAGGTCTGAGGTGCTAGGTGTGCGTTGGGATCAATTCTAGTCACTTGTGGAGCAGTGACAGGCCCCGCCCAATCGAGCATTCCCAGTCTAGTTCCCACAGAGCAATCTTTCCCAACATTTCCCTACTGTTTTTTCTTTTTTTAGGGGGAGGTGTTGGGAGGAGGTTTAGGGCGGAGTTTCTCAGCTTCTCATGGCATCTTGGATAATTCTTGATTGTGGGAGGCTGTCCTGTGCATTCCAGGATGCCAGTGGCCCCTGCCCACCACTTACAATCATGGCATGTCTCTAGATGTTGACAAGTGTCTCCTGGGGGAGAATGACTATAAGGGGACAATGTGGGTAAAAATCCCCTTGTTTTTGAGGTACATTTCACTAAATTAGTAGACAATGGTACCAAGCCATAGGTCCTGAAAGTGGAAATGCCTTTCTGTGACCTCCTTGATGGAAAAAGCGTATAATCCGAGAAGGTCGAGTAATCTTCAGTAGCACCTTTCTTGGTTTGGAACTGTGGCTGCTGTGGAAAGACCCAGTGTGTAATGTCTTTCTGATGACAAAGTGCATGGGAGGGAGGTGGTCCTGACTGTAGGAGTAGAACTTGGAGCTGAGGGCTGCATTTCCGGCACAATTTCCATACGAATTGTGCAACCCTCTTCTGCAGGAGGTAAATGTGTTGTGGAAAATGTACAGGTTTCTAGGAAGTTGGGGGATGTGCTGGGCTAAATAAGCTTTCTTTACCATTGTATGTCTCAGAGTTGTCATGTCAGAAGCAACATAAATTGCTTCACCAAAGAGGTTTTTGTTAATGATTCCCCCAAGACTCTGGACTGAGACCCCCCCCCCCCCCCCACCTTTTTTTATTTTGAATGTCCTGTTTCCTTGAGTGTTGAGTGTCTATTTCAGACTAGGACACACAATCTGGGAAGCACTGCATTAGAAGTTTTGTCCGTAGCCAATCTATCAGCGACTTGACTGATTTGCACAGAAGCCTTCTTAGTAAGGGACATTTCTTATGTAAGAAGCTAAATAGCTAATAACACAGAAAGAGATGGGAGAAATGTATAGTTGAGAAAGAGAACATTTAAAAATCCTGTTCACAAAGAATTCTGGACAAGTATCAGAATTACCTTTATTATATCTACTCATTCTACTTTTAGTTCCTCATTCACTGTTTTTTGTGAGATGATCAAGGAAGTTTTAGTTTCTTCATTTTTTTGAGGTAGGGTCTTGCTCTGTCACCCAGGCTGGAGTGTAGTGGTGTGATCACCGCTTACTGTAGCCACAGCCTTTTCTGCTCAAGCAGTTCTCCCACCTCAGCCTCCTTAGTAGCTGGGACTACAAGTGTGTACCACCATGTGTGGCTAGTTTTTTGTAGTGACAGGATGTCACTTTATTGCCCAGACTGGTCTCAAACTTCTGGGCGCAGGCAGTTTTCCTGCCTTGACCTCCCAGTGTGTTGGTTTTATAGGCATGACTCATTGCACTTGGCCCAAGGAAGTTTTGTTTTATTTTGAGACAGGTTCTTCTGTGTTGCCCAGGCTGGAGTGCAGTGGCACCATCTTGGCCCACTGCAGCCTCCACCTCCTGGGTTAATGAGATTTTCCTGCCTCAGCTTCCCGGGTAGCTGGGACTACATGCCTCCATGCTCAGCTGATTTTTGTATTTTTAGTAGAGATGGAGTTTCACCATGTTGGCCAGGCTGGTTGCAAACTCCTGACCTCAAGTGGTCCACTTGCCTTGGCCTCCCAAAGTGCTGGGACTATAAGCGTGAGCCACCGAGGAAGTTTTAGAGCAAATACGGCCTCTGAAGATCTAGATGGATCTGGATTTAGAATGTTGTTCTCCATGAAGCTAATTTGTGGAGATTGACTAGGACTTGTAAGAAATTGTATTAGAGTGAATAATGGAAGTTTGCTAAACTCACTGCAACAGGACCATTTAGGGAAATTTCAGACCAACCTTTCTGAGTCAGAAATCTGAAGAATGGTGTTTTTCTTTACCTTTCTATTTGCAGCTGAAGCCCAGGCTGGTGCATTGGTCTTTGCCCTGGGAGGATAAAATTTTGATGTAACAAAGCACACAGTGGGAACTTTGTGCTGTAATTCCCGCTGCTGCTGCTACAGGATCTCTAGGGGCAAGATTGGAAGATAGTAAGTTACCAAGGAGTCTGGTTGAGGATTTGTGGTGACAGCAGTTTGCAGAAGCTCGTTGCACTGTCGTTTACAATTAAAAGAAGCATGCAGTAATGAAATGGTGCTCTGTTAATGTTAATGGCATCCAGGCAGATTGGAGTCTCTGTGCATGAAGCACTAATTTGGCAGGGAATGTGAGGGTGTTCTTCCTCATCCCTAGTATACTTGGAAGTTGCAAAAAATAGTACATAGGATCCATTGTACTGTTAACTGTTTTCTTGGGCAAAGATCTCCATCACTCAGTCTCACTTTCCTCATAGGAGGAAAATCTGGCCAGCTGTATCTGTGAAAGCTGGATTCTAAGTCCACTTCTCTTTTTCGTTGGCTCTCCTGTCTTGACCTTTTGTTTCTTAATAAAAGTTTTCTTTTTTTCCTTTTTCCATCCCTTAAAGAGTAATGAGCTTGTAAAAAGTTTTTCTTTTTCCATCCCTTCAAGAGTAAAGAGCTTGTAAAAAGTTTTTAATTATTCTATTAGTATGAAGAGTTTTTGGAAAGCGAGGTGAAATTTTAATACACCTGAAGTGTCATCTATACTTCCTGATTAGCAGATTTTCTGTGTAAGAAATGTGCCTTGAGTCTGTGGCTGAAATTGAGTGTGTATTGCACCAACTGTGAACTCTTAACCACTGTGTGTCAGGGCAGTGACAGATGTGGGGGCACAGAGATGGATGCACGGTTGCCTCTGCGGGGCTGGCCTGCAGGTGGACCAAGTGCCATGCTGAGTCTCACCCTTGTTTGGTTGTTTTTAATATTTAAGGAATTTTTGAGAATTTAATGTATAGGGCGAAGAGTACAAAAAGTGGTTATAATCTATTGATTTTGTGTACATGAAATCAAACCCTATAAAGAGCTGAATTATGTAAAGTAGATGAGTTGGAAGAGAGGCATAACCTCATATCTTTCAACTTTTTAGGTCCTGCAGTGATTTTCCGTTTGGTTGCTTCTGTGCAGTTCTGTATGCGTGGGCTCCATAAAGTGGACAAGCTAATAGTCTCATTTTGTTGAGGTCTGTGTTTTGTGTTATGGTAACCTCCAGGAGTGGTATTTTTAAAACCAGAGGCAGGGTCACTGTGCTTAGTGTCTTGACAGATCTTGGGTATTAAAATCTTCTGTTGTCACTTTGTAAAACAGCCTCAGCGAACCTCCGTTTCCTCACCTAAAACGTAGGAATTGACATCTGTCTCGTCTGCCTTGTAGAACCAAACTGCTGATTATGAATTGTGCGATCCTAAAAACATGCAAAACTCATTCCACCAAGCCATTCTAGACATTTTTATCTTGAAAAAGTTTCTTGCCTTTTAGTAGACTTTTATCCCTCAAAGAGATTAGGGTAATACCACTTGAAGAGGCTTGAATAAATAATTCTCTTAGATAAGATGCTTACCATCACACATGCTTTTGATATACCACCCTCCCAGGAGGACTGATGGACATGTTTTTTTAAGACCAAACTAAGTCACAAACTTCAAGCAAATTCTATGCCCTGAGAAGTGGCTGATGCTGAGAACTCAGTTGTTAGTGAACTTTGGAGTCTGAAGCGTTGTTGGATTTCATGGTGACTGCCTTCAGGGGCCTGAAGATGAAGGATGGGAGGATGTTCTTGTGCGCTCTTTACCCAAGCCTAGGGAGTCTCGTTTTGTGCCTTAGGAGCCCGGTGGTCAGGGATGTCAGAGTAGCACCTAATTCTAAGCCAGGAACACCCTTCCAGGTACTACCTGTAGAGCGTGGCCCACAGTCTCCCTCCAGTCAGTGAGCTGTGTGTAGTCTATAATGAGATAGGTTCAGAAAGTGAAAGGAAGTGTTTAGAAGCTTGTATAGCATGTTGACCTTGCTGTGGCAATATCATTATGTTTTATAAAAGTATTGGTCAGTAACAGATTGGTGTGGGTGTGGGAGGACTGTTGCCTTCACAGGAGTTGTTTGAGAAGCAGTGAGCTGATGCAGGGTTTGTCAAAGGTGATTGATTGATGGCCACGTGCAAATGAATATCACTGTCATCAGTGAAAGATTGAATTTTAAACGGAGACCTTCAGTTGGACCTCTGCCGAGAGGCACTGTGTTGACAGAAACTTAAATTTCTTAAATCAGCCGTTGGGTCTTGTTATCATTGAACAATTGATACTACTCATGTAGGAAAAAAAATACCAGTTTCTTTTTTTAAAAAAATTATTCCCCCTAGGGTGTCCAGGGTAGTATTTTTGCAAACATCGTGAACTACTGAAGTTAACATTTATTTTTAGGCTAATGTCGTAGGCATCGTCTTGTCTCTAAGCAGTGCCGAGCTTCCAGGGGATGGCTGTTTCCCTGGCCCTGAAGTCCTGCCTGTGTGTTCTATGCCGTTTATTTCTCCTCTCTAAAGTCAGGCCAAGTCCCATACCGTGGTCTTTCCCCCCCAGAAGTCCTGTCCTTGAACAGATACGAGCCATGTCGCTCCTTCTCACCAAAGTTTCTCCACTCAGTTGGTGCCCAGGGTCCTTGGGAATTCAGCTTTAGTAGAGTAGAACTTGTTCTCACATGGAACTCAGTCTGACAGGGAAGTCAAGTGTATGGTTAGCACTCCGAGTTTTGGATCATAAGGAAGAATTCATTCATTCAGAAACTGTATGTCATCTCAGTCTTAGGCTTTTAATAAATTGGAAGCAATTTTTCCAAACCGTTAGATTTTAGCAGTTAAATCAAGATGTGTAGAACAGTTTATTCCAAGTCGATTGATGCTAGTGCTTTTGGTCAGCGCATGGGCTTTGTGACTGATGATGTGTTTTTTTTACAGACACCAGTTGGCGCTCCGAGGCAACCTTTCAGTTCACTGTGGAGCGCTTCAGCAGACTGAGTGAGTCGGTCCTTAGCCCTCCGTGTTTTGTGCGAAATCTGCCATGGAAGATTATGGTGATGCCACGCTTTTATCCAGACAGACCACACCAAAAAAGCGTAGGATTCTTTCTCCAGTGCAATGCTGAATCTGATTCCACGTAAGACAGTTTAAATGATGCAACTACAAATCCCCACATAGTTGTATTACGTTAGTGGAAGCCAAATTTGATCAGCGTAGAGCAATTTTATCTTAAAATTTGCTGCCTCTACGTAGTCTTTTGATTTTAAATTAAGTACGTCTTTCTGTTTAAAACTCACTGGTGTATGTATAATACCCACGCTAGAAAAGTATATTTTTGTCTATTAAGTAAAAAACTAAAAATAGTTTGTTAGAGTCTAGCAGCCCATGGAATCAGGGCCTGCCTGGATTAGCTGACCATTGAGCCACCAGGCTTAATTCTTACTGTGCCAGTAACTGCCTGAGCGGAAAATGGCAGCTGTCAGAGCCAGACATCCTTTCCATTGTGTGATAGCTAATTTGTACAGGTTGTTCAGAAAGTACAAGTAAAACATTCTTTGAAGGATTTATACACTATGGGATTCTGACTTGAGGAGCATTTAAAAATTCATATAATGAAATGTCTGAAAATTGAGAAATCTTGATGGTCCTTCTATTTAGATGAATTAGAAGATTAATTCACCTTTTATCAAAAACCCAGTTGATTCTGGGAGTGCAGACCACTTTGTCAACCTGTCTGCATCAGAACTAGGGGAAGCTGCTGAGTAAGACTGTACCTGTCCTGGTCTCCCTGCCACCACAGAGAGTGGCCCTTCGGAACCTTCAGTAACATGTTTCCCATGGCTCTCGCTGTTCTGTCAGTTCTCCCAGGGAATAAAATTTACTTTCTTTTTTTTTTCTTTTTGAGACGGAGTCTCACTCTATCACCCAGGCTGGAGTTCAGTGGCGCTGTCTTGGCTCACAGCAACCTCCACCTCCTGGCTTCAAGCGATTCTTCTGCCTCAGCCTCCTGAGTAGCTGGGACTACAGGTGTGCGCCACCACACCCAGCTAATTTTGTATGTCTAGTAGAGATGGGGTTTCACCAGGTTGGTCAGGCTTGTCTCCAACCTCTGACCTCAGGTGATCTGCCTGCCTCAGCCTCCCGAAGTGCTGGGATTACAAGCGTGAGCCACTGCGCCCTGCCATGCTTTCATTTTTTAAATGTTTAAGTAATAAGTGCCAAGGTAATTTTATAATGGAGCCAGGGCCTGTGGATGGTTAGTTTTCCTCTTTTCTTCACATCATGATGTGATCTGATGAGTATTTGGGCTAGGTTTGTTTTAGTCCAATGGACAGTTTTAGCCTGAACAGCATTTTGGAAGAAGTGAATGGTCCATGCCCAGTGTCAGTGTTTCGAGCAAGCAGGAAATGCTGCGGGAACAGCAGTGTCCTTCCCTTGTCCTGAAGAGTCAAACCACTTCAGGGTTTAGTTGCGGCGTTCATTTATAAGGCCTTACTTTAATCGCAGGCCTTAACTTTCTTTGACTTAAGCGTATGGTTTTTGAACCTGGATTTAGAGACCCTTTTGTGGTCCACTGCACGCATGTACAGTAGTTCTCTTGTGGTTGCAGTTTTGTGCCTCATCAGTGAATTCTTCAGTGCCAGGGCAGGACAGCAAGCTGTGAGGCTGCAGAGCTCCCCTGGTGCTGTTTTTGGGGCTGGTCCTTCCCCAGAGTGTGTGGGAGGGCATCCTAGGAGAGCTTGAGAGGCACGGCACCGACGGGCTACAGGAACAGGAGCGATGCTGAGAGGTGATTCCTTTATCAGCAATAGAACCAGAGGTTTACAGTTTATATCCACCTGTCTGTTCTTTTGGTTCTTTTTTCTTTTTTGGTTCTTTTTTTTTTTTTTCTTTTGAGACGGAGTGTGGCTCTTGTTGCCCAGCCTGGAGTACAGTGGCGCGATCTTGGCTCACGGTAACTTCCACCTCCTGGGTTCAAGCGATTCTCCTGCCTCAGCCTCCTGAGTAGCTAGGATTATAGGCATGTGCCTGGCTATTTTTATATTTTTAGTAGAGACAGGGTTTCTTCATGTTAGTCAGTGTGGTCTCGAACTCCTGACCTCAGGTGATCTGCCCACCTAGGCCTCCCAAAGTGCTGGGATTACAGGCATGAGCCACCACTCGTGGCTGTTTCTTTTCTAATAACTGTTGTCTGATCAAAAAGCTGTAGTCTTGTACAGAATCCACAACTGTTATTGAAAACTCAGAAAATTGTATAGATGCAATTAAAATTTGTTTCAACTTCTGAGGAATTAAAAAATAAAACCATGAGCGAAATCACTACAGACTACACTGGGGGAGCCCCAAATACCTTTTTCTCTATTAAAGGTAAAAATGCCTCTGTCCTACCTTTAACCCCAACCTGAAGGGAGAGAGTAATGAAAACATAAATGGGAAGTTTGGTGTACTATGTTTACTGTCTTTAAAAATGTGTAACATCTGGTAAATACGTCAACTAAGGCTTAGATTATTGTTTTTTTAAACAGGTCGTGGTCTTGTCATGCACAAGCAGTATTGAAGATAATAAATTACAGAGATGATGAAAAATCGTTGAGTCGTCGTATTAGTCATTTGTTCTTCCATAAAGAAAATGATTGGGGGATTTTCCAATTTTATGGCCTGGAGTGTAAGTAACAGTGGATTTAGTCCAAATAATTGGTGCATTACTGCTTGTTCCCCTTAAAACTTTTTGATTCTTTAAGTCCTTTATTCATTTTAGAGTCAGATTTTTGATTTGGGAACTGGACAGGTGTCTTTGAAAATGTGTTTTCTCCATTTTCCTAGCTTAGGTTTTTAACAGCTTTCTGAATTCACATCTTACCTTTTAGTCAGACATTCAAAGGCAGTTCCCAGTGGGCTCAATTTCCTTTGAAAGACATAATGCTGTTTGAGGTCCTTTCATGATTCAGGCATAGTTCTGAGTGGTTTCATGTAACTCCAGTAACTTCATTCAGTTTACTTTGGCTCCTTTTTGCAGAGGTGGTAGCCAGTGGAACAACCTTAGGAATGTTATTTCTTGTTACTTAGTGTTGCATTCTCGGTTTCCTTAACACTCCCCCTCGCTCTGCTTAGAAGAGCACAGATGTCTCCTGTCCCTGCTGTGGCACTGAGCCCCTGGGTGCCTCTGGGATGCCTCTGATGTGTCAAGCATTTACTGTATTTGTTATGAGACCACTGTTAAAAGCAAATTGAAACAGTTTAAACTTAGCATTGGGGTGTAACTTTAAAATATTTTAATCTATATTAAGTACAGGGCACCAGTGTAATTTGTCTCTTGGGAATAAAGAGTCTGTTCTTATTCAAGCTGGATATTCTTATTTATGTTTTATAGGAAGTGACTGATCCTGAGAAAGGATTTATAGACGATGACAAAGTAACCTTTGAAGTCTTTGTACAGGCGGATGCTCCCCATGGAGTTGCGTAAGTTTTTCTTTAATTGGGTGCTGTTAAAAATGTCTTTTGTGCTGGTGAAAGAAGCTTTATCATGCATGTAACAGAGATGCACATGTTTAATCAGTAACCATCCTCTGCTTGCCCTGTGGCACACAAGAGTCACACCTGCTTGACACTCGTTTAACAGATTGAGCAGTTCCTGTATGTTAGACCCTTGGAGCATAATTGTGTAATTATGGTCAACTAGATAGCTGTGGACAGGGAGGAAGTCCTGTCCGAATGTGAGGACGAGTGGGAGGGGAAGATGTGAGCATCACCGACGACTAACGTGCGCAAGGAGTAAAGAGGCATGACCAGGCCGTTAGGTGTAGTTGAGCGTTTGCAAGGCCAGGAACTAACCCCTGGAGTGACAGGGCACTGGTGAATGGTACTGCACAGTAGGTGTCTCCTCCAGCACTGGTCATGCTTGGTCGCTCTCATGTGTTTGTGTGGTGGTGGTCTGTACAGAGGGAGATGGGCGTAGCGGTGAGAGGATTGCTGTGCTTTCAGGCACCGTTCTGTATGCTTCCTTTTACTATTTGGGGTGGGGATAGGAAGGTACGAGACAGGAGAATCTACCTTTCCCCCAACCACCAAAACCACCGTAAAAAAAAGCACTAGGAGTTTAGAAGTCTGAGGCAAAACTTGCCGAATACACACTTCTCTTCTTCATGTGGTGTGTGTGTGTGTGTGTGTGTGTGTGTGTGTGTGTGTGTGTACAGAAAAGATGAGTTTCAGCTGTTTTAATGTTGTGCTGACCTCACAAGTGAAAAGTATAATTATGTAACCAGACTCTGTTGTGAGTTATGTTGGGTATGAACATGTGGGACTTCATAAGTGTCTGTTCTTGCTGGGCTTGATCAGTGACAGCACTGCCACTGTCAGCAGGCAGGTGCTTCAAGGACTGTGTGAATGTGGGGGTTGCATTTGCACCAGTTCACACAGTGCAGCAAACAGAAGGGAGTCGGTGGCCATTGAAGGAATCTGTGTGATGAGCGCTCCTGGCCTCGGTTTCCTTAACGCTGACCTCGAGTCAGATTGCTCCCCCACACACACTGCTGGAGCAGTGGGGTATCTGTGCAAGGTCCCCTCAACCTTGAACTGATCTTTCAGGTGGGATTCAAAGAAGCACACAGGCTATGTCGGCTTAAAGAATCAGGGAGCGACTTGTTACATGAACAGCTTGCTACAGACGTTATTTTTCACAAATCAGCTACGAAAGGTAAATGGATAGTGTTCCTCTGGATAGTGTTCCTCTCCTGCAGCTTTCGGCCTACCCTTTACTCTCAGGTATATCAGAGACAGCAAAGTCCTTTCAGCAAACATTCCAGTCTCCCTCCCCTGGCCCTGTCTCCTTAGACGGCTGCTAGTTCATCCTGTGTTTTCATTCCCCAGTGCTGGCCCACCTCCTTTGTAACCTGCCTCAGTGATTCAAAGTTAACACAGCTGACCTTTTTCTTTTTTTGAGACAGAGTCTTGTTCTGCCACCCAGGCTGGAGTGCCCCATTGCAAGATCCCACCAGTGGTGGGATCTTGGCTTACTGCAACCTCTGACTCCCGGGTTCAAGGCATTCTCTGGCCTCTGCCTCCCGAGTAGCTGGAATTGGGGGTACCTGCCACCACGCCTGGCTAATTTTTGTATGTTAGTAGAGACGGGCTTTTACCATGTTTTCCAGGCTGGTCTCAAACTCCTGACCCTAAGCTCTTCACCTGCTTCAGCTTCTCAAGGTGCTGGGATTATAGATGTGAGCCACCATGCCCAGCCATGACCTAATTTTACAGACTTATAATGTGCTAGAAATCACCTTATAAAGATATTTAGAAAAACAAAACCATAAACTCCATTAATAGCAACATTTGTGAAGTTTTATATCAAAATTTAGTTGAAAAGTCAAGGCAACTTTATTGAAAATTTTAATAAAAAGAGTAGACATACATTAAATGTAACAGATTAGTCAGTTAAGTCTGAGAATTACATGTGATTATTATGAAGCAGTACAGGAGACAGGCAACTCCTGGTTTTGGGGTGGGCAGGGGTGCTGGCTGGCTTGTCAGCCTTCAGAGTATGTTTGCACAGCCACCAAGACAGGTTGTCGTGATATATCCCAGGGACAGCTCAGTGTCGGTAATTTTAGTAACATTTAAGTTTTCATCAAATCTTGTTCATAAGTAATGGTAAGTTAAGAAATGGTGCTCAAGTAAGTTGGAAATAAAAGTAGTTCTCTGAGGGGTGATTTTGTTTTTTGTTTCCTTCTCTATTATCTTTATTATCTTTTTATTAAGAACCCATGGATGAGGCCGGGTGCTGTGGCTCATGCCTGTAATTCCAGCACTTTGGGAGGCTAAGGTGGGCAGATCACCTGAGGTCAGGACTTTGACAGCAGCCTGGCCAACATGGCCAAATCCTGTCTCTACTGAAAATTCAAAATTTGCCCGGTGTGGTGGCACACGCCTGTAATCCCAGCTGCTTGGTAGGCTGAGGCACGAAAATAGTTTGAACTGGGGAGGTGGAGGTTGCAGTGAGCCGAGATCGAGCCACTGCACTCCAGCCTGGGCAACAGAGTGAAACTCGGTCTCAAAAAAGAAAGAACACATGGATGGTGATTTTTTTAAATTGATTTTTGTGTTATTGTGTTTTCCCGTGTCCCTAAAGACATTCATGGTTTTGTAAATGTTCTCACCGATTAAGCTCTAGCAACAACCTTAGCCATTGTGTTATTAGAAATGATTTTTTTAAACATCAAGATTAAATTCTGTTTTTTTAAGTTCCCCTGCATCTTCTCAGAGTAAATTCTTATTTCTGAATTAATTCTTTCAGGCTGTGTACATGATGCCAACCGAGGGGGATGATTCGTCTAAAAGCGTCCCTTTAGCATTACAAAGAGTGTTCTATGAATTACAGCACAGTGATAAACCTGTAGGAACAAAAAAGCTAACAAAGTCATTTGGGTATGTATTAGACACCTGCTTTTGCCATTCTGACACATCCCCCCTCCTTTTTTAAGGAGAAGTGAGTAGAGAATAGAAAAGTTATTAGATCGTACTATAGGCACTTAATTTAGGGAGGCTTGAATATTTAATGGTGTCAGTGCTTGTATCATTGTGTTTTGTTTCATCTCTTTGGAAATAGACACTTTGTTTTAGAATTTTGCTTGAGGAAGAATTCAAGGCTTAAGGTTTTTACTTTTCAACACAAGAACCTATATTGCTTTCAGAATTGTTACATTTTCTTGGAAATACCACTTCCCCTAGCAGGAAATCTGTCTTTGAAATATAACTCCCAAAAATAATCTTCACAGAAAAGGAATTTGAGAATAATGGCTGATACGTAGTTTAGTTTTTCAATCTAAGTTACTTTTAATTTGCTCATTTGAAAGTTGAACATTTAAGTGGAGATGTCTGTTTTATTTTTGAAAGGTGGGAAACTTTAGATAGCTTCATGCAACACGATGTTCAGGAGCTTTGTCGAGTGGTAAGTTTCAAGCAATACTTGTATATTTCTTACAATGAATATATGGAAGCATTGTCAGAAGTTATTACTGAATAAAACCTCAGACCTAATTCAGAAAATGCCCATCTTTGTTTAGCATCAGACTTAGGCTAGAAAAAGGCAGCACCTCTGTAGTTTTATTAAAGACTGGGAAGAATTACTTGGATAGGGATTTGAAGGTGAATTTGAGAAAGCTTGAATTTTAATACCAGCAGGGGAGTAGGCTTTTAATTTGTTAAATTGGTGTATATACATGAGTTATTAATCCAAGAACCAAAAGGCTGGCTTTATTGGCTGTCCCGTTGGTCCTGAGTCACTGTAGAGTGGTGACTTCTGTTCTTACTCCAGTGTCCAGATCCCTCCTGTGCAGCGAGGTTCTCATCGAGGGGGACCTCAGTATGTGGTGATTACTCTCCCTGCGGCGTCACTAGTCACTAGCAAATTCTCCTTCTTCCAGTTATGATAAAAGACATAAAAACACACATACAACGTGAAATGGCTATTCAAGGTGATTGGCTGGGCAAGGTGTGTTTTCTTTTTGCAGCACTAGCTGGATTGAATCCAGTTCATTAAATATCCATGGACAAACCAGTCAATCCTGTTGACAGGCTCAACCTCATTAATCTCTTGGTGTGGACCATTACGAGTTAAGTTTAGTGAACAATTTTACATGCTTTTCCACAGAGGTAAAATGAATATAAAAATGCTTCTAAAGGCACTACAGATTACTAATTTATTCCGAAGGCTGTATAAAAGGTTAACCTCAACTGTTGCATGTAGAGATGTTTGTAAAAATCCAACCAAGAAAGAAGATTTTGTATATGTTTTTGATAATTGCATGCCAGAGGTCATAATAGTTTTATAGTCTACAACTTCTTTGAACATTTATATTTCTAGTCAATTATGAAATTGCTGTATATTACTTAAGCATAATAAAAAAAATTTTTTTAAAGGGCCAAACATTTCTTTTCCAGTTGCTTGATAATGTGGAAAATAAGATGAAAGGCACCTGTGTAGAGGGCACCATACCCAAATTATTCCGTGGCAAAATGGTGGTATGTGGCAACGAGTTCTAAAAGATGATTTTTAAAAGTTTTAGAATGTGAATTTTTTGACTGTTACTACTTAAACCACTTTTACTTTCCTTATTTGCAGTCCTATATCCAGTGTAAAGAAGTAGACTATCGGTCTGATAGAAGAGAAGATTATTATGATATCCAGCTAAGTATCAAAGGAAAGAAAAATAGTAAGTGTTGTATGTATCTAATGGCATGAGCTTTTGATGATTTCTATTGTGGTTTAATGTTTCATTGACACAGTTAAGTGATTTTTTTTTTAATAGTCTAGACACAGAGAATGGCTTAGATCTTAAGCAAACAGCTCACTGGGTGAACACAGGCTTGTCCCCTCCACCCAGCTCTAGTGTTGGCCAGCACCCCCACAGCCCTTCACAGGCACTACCTCCCTCTCCTCACAGGAAACCAGCACGTGGGCTTCTAACTTCCTAGGTTAACTTTGCGTGTTTTAAGTATCTGTTTAAATAGAACCTTGTAGTAGGATGTATTTGTATATTTTGCTGCTGTTTTTTAGACAGTCTTGTTTTGCTGTGCAGGCTGGGGTGCAGTGGCGCCATCTCGGCTGACTGCAATCTCTACCTCCCGGGTTCAAGTGATTGTCCTGCCTTAGCCGGAGAATCTCCCAAGTAGCTGAGATTACAGGCACCTGCCACCATGCCCGGCTAATTTTTGTATTTTTGGTAGTGATAGGGTTTCACCATGTTGACCAGGCTGGTCTTGGGCTCCTGGCCTCAAGTGATCCACCCACCTCAGCCTCCCAAAATTCTGGTATTACAGGTATGAGCCACTCAGTTCAGCCCCCCTACATACTTTTAAGGTTTTCTCCTCTCTGGTTTTCAGCTGTTTGATCCCGGTTACCTGAGGTCACCCCCAGCCTCCAGATGTCCCAGTCTCCTTTCTCTGGGTTTTGTGCTGCGGTTTCTGTTGCTCTGTCTTGACTTTCACTAATTGACTGCGGAGTCTCTAGTTTGCTGTGAATTCCATATGGTGTTGTTTCATTTTGAAACTTTTTTTTTTTAAAGGTTTGACTTGGATTTTTCTAAATAAAAATCTTTATCTCTTCTTTTTTTCTGTGTATTTATGAATTAATTATAATTATTTGGAGACAAGGTCTTGCTGCGTTAAGCCAGGCTAGTCTCGGAGCTCCCGTGCTCAA
Source organism: Ateles fusciceps (assembly GCA_036589455.1). Lineage (NCBI taxonomy): Eukaryota > Metazoa > Chordata > Mammalia > Primates > Atelidae > Ateles > Ateles fusciceps. Next base: position 1,811,474 of record JAZHEH010000903.1, read on the forward strand.
GTTATCCACTCGCCTCGGCCTCCTGAAGTGCTGGGACCATGTCCTGCCCTATGCCTCTTCTTAGTGTGCTCTTGCTTTCTTCAGCTTAGGGAATATAGTTGATAATGCTCTTGTCTACCAATTCTGTCATCTGTGAGATTTCTGGGTCTGTTTCTATTGAAGGATCGTCTCTTCATCATGGGTAGGGGTTCCAGCTTCTTTACCTTTCTTCTTCTTCTTCTTTTTTTTTTTTGGAGATGGAGTCTTGCTTTGTTGCCCAGGTTGGAGTGCAGTGGCATGATCTTGCCTCACTTCGGCCTCTTTGTCTCCTGGGTTCAAGCAATTCTCCTGCCTCAGCCTCCCCGAGTAGCTGGGATTACAGGTGCCCACCACTACACCCAGCTAATTTTGCATTTTTAGTAGAGACGGGGTTTCATCATGTTGGTCAGGCTTGTCTCAAACTCCTGACTTCAGGCGATCTGGCCACCTTGCCCTCCCAAGTGCTTGATTACCGGTGTGAGCCTATGCACCTAGCCGCATGCTTCGTAATCGCTTTGTTGAAAAGAAGGCATGGTGGTTTGTATTGTGCTGGGTGTTATCCGTAGGGTATTTTTGACCTTTGCTCTCGTGCACAGATAAGTGACTTGGAAATTATTTGCTTCTTTTGAGGCTTGTTTTTAAACCTTGCTAGGTAGGGGAACAGGTTTTACTTGAGTGATAACCTGTCCCCCACATCCTTCGAGTTGTTAGTTGAGTTTCCCAGGCTTTCAGAGGTTTTCCCACCGTGACTGGTGGGAACATGGACTTCCCAGTCTGTCATGAGCTCTGAAGGTTGTTCCCCGCAATCCTGATCCTCTTGCTGGTTCTTTGATTCGCCCCAGGTAATTTCCTCGAGTTTACTGATCAGTTCTCACTGACAGCATAAGGAGAAACTGCACATCTCAAGATGTGCAGTTGTCTGGGTGGCAATTTGCTTTAGGCTACTCTGCCCACAGGTTCTGGCTCCCTTGAGCTCCTCTGATTCTCACTTCTGGGCCGTGTCTGGATTTGCCTTCCCTGGGCTGCAGCCTGTAAACTCTCAGCAGAGCTGGGCCCATCGCGGAGCTCTCCTTTGTCTCTTTAGGGGATCCCTGTCCTGCACTGCATGCTGTCCGGAGCATGACCACAGCAGTTTTCAGTGTTGAGCAGGCGCGTTTTTCCTTCATGAGTGGAGCAGGAGGAGCTCTCCGTACACCTGGATGCACGTTCCATGTTGGATTGAGAGTTTGTCCCTAAGCCTGTGGCTCGTCCTTTCACTCTTAATATTACCATTCTTTATTTTAGGGAATTGCAGTGTGTCATTGTTTGCTTTTTGTATCTATAAAAATCTGTTACCTGTTATTTTGCCTTTTCCATTTATTTACAATCCACCTGGATAAGCGGGGGTAGGGTGCGGAGATGTCAGGACCGACTTCCACCCCACCCCGTGTTGATCTCTGAGAAAGTCGAGGTTTTCTGTGTCATTCTGCCACATCAGCCAGCCATTCACATTTGTGCCATCTTCGGTTTTGAGACCAAGGGGTTGTCCACACTGCCCATTCCAAGCTGTCTTCATAATCACAGCTTTACAGTATGTACTTTGGTGAAATAACAGTTGTTAAAACCTTAACTCTTACTTCCATATTGTTATTTTAATGTCCTTAAGAAAGATACTAAAGCCTTTGACCAATGAGCAAAGATGCTAACGGCACATTTACTTACAGTTTTGGCTATAGGGGGAGAGTTACTGTTCTTAATTAGTGTTGTTTATGTTCTCTCCTATTCCTAAATACGTCGATTTAAATAACTTACACCTGGGTTGGCTGTATTATAATTGAAGCTTTAGCAATGGACTTTTCTCTCTCTCTCTGAAGTATTTGAATCATTTGTGGATTATGTGGCAGTAGAACAGCTTGATGGGGACAATAAGTACGACGCTGGGGAACATGGCTTACAGGTAAGTTGTGTGTTTTGTGCTAGTGTCCTGTTGTAGCTTTCTTCTTTATTTTGAATTTATTTTAATTGCTAAATAAAAATTTGCTTGTGCGTTTTCATGTGTTTCTTGTATTTAGAATATAAAAGGATTTTGTTTCTTGGATAGTTGAATGGGGAGGGAGAGGAGGATGTTGGGAGATGGGAGTGTAGCTGGTTTATCCCGTAGAAGCACATCCTGCAGTCCGGAGGGTCTCATGGGGTTTTAGGAAGTCGTCTCCTTCCCCCTGTTCGGTTCCTCACCTTACTGGTGTCACTGCTCTAGTTTTCCCTCAGTTTCTCCTGGTTACAAGTGGCATTTTTTAGTGAGTTGGACTGTGTTTAGGTTGTTTTGCCTTATTTTAAAATGTATTTTTAATGAATTTAGTTTTCTGAGGATCACGACTTTAGAATGAGGAGTGTGTTCTCTAGGGTTGTGGCCCCCAGCACTCTGGGCATCTGACAGAGCAGTGAGCATGCTGGGTGACCCAGTGGCTAGCCCCAGCTTGGATAGAGGGCAAGAGACTGTTCCTGGCTGCTGGTCTGTTGGCTCTGCAGTGTCCTCGTGGATCCAGTGATCCAGGGTCTGTTTTGTAATCTCATAATGTTGACTCATTGACTCAGCTAATTTATAATTAAAAATTTTAGGCAGACCTGTGCTTACAAAGCCTGGAATTTATAGTTCGTGGTGCCTGTGTACCCGTTGTGCAGTCAGCTCCAAATGTGCTCTTCCGCTAGGTCAGTCCGGTTGGACTGAGGGACTGAGGTGTAGATCAGAAAATTGCTTTCTAATGAGAACTTTGGCAGCTTGGTGTGTTTAAGAAATATTCTAGTCTACTCACAAGAATTATTCTTCTCTATTCTGGATGTTTTAGGGTCTGGTTGAGCAGTATGTATTTGAGTCAAAGCCTCAGTGGACAGTGGTGGAGACAGAATTCTTTTATCTTTCAAGTCGTATTAAAAACAGGCCCTTTTCCACTGTGGAGTGGGCTCCTGAGGTCTGTTTTTGTCATTCCTGAGATAACTCTGTCTTATAAACATGGTCATGTACACCACAGAGCCTCAGCCTACGGGTGTGCCTTGTCATGGCCCCCTTCCTCCAGGTCTCTTGATGGCCGCTGGGCAGGAGGGTTTCCAGCCAGAAGGAAGGTCTGCATTGGAAATAAAAATGGGAGTTGGTGCAGTGAGGGACCCTGACTGCCTGGCTGTGGTAGAGATAGGCAAAGCCTGATTTTAGTGAGGAACAAAGAGCTGGCCAAGATGGAGCAGAGATAGAGTTGCATGAGAGCTGTAGAGTCCTGGGTCCCCAGAGAAGGCTTGTTGAGAAGTCGGGGTGCCCTGTCCCACAGAGGCGGCAGTTGGCTGGGGAAGGGCCTTGCTGACACTGGATCAAAACGTTGTCTTAGAAGTAGGATTGTACCATAAGCGGTAAGGGCATGCTCTGTGATATATGGGTTCTTAGGCAGACATCAGAGAGCCCAAGGAAAGGAAGCTCTTCGCTTATAATCCTGCCAGCCCATCACTGTGTTCCTTGCTACTTGTTGTTTGGATGTTTCATGGGCATACCTAATCTTGCGTAATTGTAAGCAGAGTTTTCTGCTTTTCCATTTAACAATTTTTCTTTGGATCTCCATAATTTGCATTGTTTAATGACTATGTAATAATACAGCAGCAAACGAGTGTCTAAATTTCCTTAACCACTTCTTCCCCTATTGCTGGGCATCAAGTTAGAATATAATTCAAGGTAAGAGAATCTCTCAGAGACATGCTGATGCAGCATTTCAAATAACAGAGAGACCCATCAGTAGACCTAAAGAAAACATTTCAAAGATGCCCTAAATGGATACCTAAACTTCCCTGCCTCTGTCCCCCAGAATCCCCAAACATGTTCCAATCTTGCTGAACCGCTGTTGCTTTCATTGATTGCTTCAAGGAAGAAGTAGAAAGAAGCTAACTGAATTTGCATTTATTTTTCAATGTGTTCAGGAAGCAGAGAAAGGTGTGAAATTCCTAACATTGCCACCAGTGTTACATCTACAACTGATGAGATTTATGTATGACCCTCAGACGGACCAAAATATCAAGATCAATGATAGGTAAACTATAGTGGGATGTAAAGTTAAGATTTCATCATCGTGCTGATCTAGGGGGTTAGTCTCAGTGCTTTCCTCAGTCTTTGTATTTTCAGTCCCACATCTGATTTATTTAGATTTCCCTTCTACCTCTGTGTCCCAAGAACAGCTGTGTTAAAGGAATGTTATTATGTAAAGTTTCAGAGGCCACCTCTGCCGAGTCAGTTTTCCCCTCAGGGATGCTTTGCCCAGTCCCAGCGCCGCTCTCTGCTGTGGCTGATTTAAGTCCACAAGGATGGGGCTGTTCTGCTTCACAGATCTTGCATTCACAGGATTTCTAATTTAATTTTGATTGGATCGTAAATATTATTTGAGAGGAGCCTTTTTTTTTTTGAGACCGAGTCTTACTCTGTTGTCCGGGCTGGAGGGCAGTGGCACAATCTCGGCTCACTGCAACTTGGGGTCTCCCAGGTTCAAGCAATTCTCCTGTCTCAGTCTCCGGAGTAGCTGGGACTACAGGTGCCTGTCACCACACCTGGCTAATTTTTGTATTTTTAGTAGCGATGGGGTTTCACCATGTTGGCTAGGATGGTCTCGATCTCGTGACCTGGTGATCCACCTGCCTTGGCCTCCCAAAGTGCTGGGATTACAGGCGTGAGCCACCATGCCCGGCCCAGAGGAGACTTTTAGTGTATTTGTTTAAATAGAATTTTTCAGTATTTCATTATCTCTCTGTTAGTGTCACATATACTAGAGTTTTCAAGAATGCTAAAGCAGGTGTTTGTATGCCAGTTATAAGTAGTTTTTGTTACTGTTGTTTTGTTTGTTTTACTATGTTTTTGAGACGGAGTCTTGGCTCTGTCGCCCAAGCTGTAGTGCAGTGGGATGGTCATGGCTCACTGCAGCTTTGAACTCCTGGGCTCAAGGGATCCTCGTGCCTCAGCCTTCCAGGTAACTGGGATTACAAGCATGCACCAGTACACCTGGCTAGTTTTTGTATTTTTAGTAGTGACAGGCTGGTCTCAAGTGATCTGCTGGCCTCAGCCTCCCAAAGTGCTGTGATTACAGGCATGAACCACCACACCCGGCCACAAGTAGTTTTTAAGTTTGTCAAAATACCAGATGCAGGAATGACAACAATGCGCGCTGCCTTACCTGATTTAAAATACGGTATTTTTGTCCTGATTAGTTTGAGCACCAGCTTTGTATGGAATAGAGGTTGGTCATTGAGCCTTCAGGTTTGAGGGAGATTGTAATCAAATCATGTTACTTGCCACCAGCCAAGCTTTTGGTCACCCAATCACAGTCTTTACAGTGGTATGTGCCAGAAACTGTCTCAGCCAGAATTCAGAATTGGCAGCCTTCAGACCAATTCCAGCCTGTTGGCGTTTCTTTGGGTCCTCACTTTGTTTTTGTTTTTATTGGAGCCAGTGGCAAACCTTTTTTAAATTGTGAGATTTCATATAGCTGTTCAGATTTTGGCATCATTTAGAATCAGAAGATTTGGCAACTTGAGGCCACCATTCCTGAAGGCTGCAGGGGCTGTGAGCATGCTGTGCTTGGGACCAGCCCCTGCCCATCTAACTTGCCTTCCTGACTCTGTTAATTTTGCAACCCTGATGGTGAAATTTGGTCAAGTAAATCAAATTTTATATAGCCAATTAAAACTAAGTTAATTTCAGGACGTCTGTAGAATATTAAGTCAGTATTCAGAGTGGGAAATACTTTTACATGTCTTTCTGAATTTGATTTTTCATGTATCTCAGTTTGCAGATACCTTTAGTAGTCTTAACTTCTCAACCTTCAGAATCATTTTTTGATATGTTTGGAATTCCTCTCACCCTTAAGTATTCATAGTTTGTATTTAGTACGTTGCCTAGGAATAATTAATTATGTCAAGTAGGGATTATGTCATATAGTTATAGGCCTTCCCAAGGCAATTCATGCTTATCCCATTAAAGATGAGCCGATACATTAAATGGCCTTACTTAATATAAAGTGTGATTTTTATGTGTAAGTTAATGCTGAATTTAAAAAAAAAAATGTTTTCTAATAGGTTTGAATTCCCAGAGCAATTACCACTTGATGAATTTTTGCAAAAAACAGATCCCAAGGATCCTGCAAATTATATTCTTCATGCAGTCCTGGTTCATAGTGGAGATAATCATGGTGGACATTACGTGGTTTATCTGAACCCCAAAGGGGACGGCAAAGTAAGTGCTGGGACCCAGGGCTGAATGTGAGCTCATTAGAAGATTACCACTGAAGCTCTGCTTCAGCCTGTTCTGGTTTCCTACTCGGGGCCTTGTCAGGGACCCCTGATTGATCTGTGTATTCTGTGGCTGCTAAGTGCATTTTCCTGTCCATTTAATTGCTCAGGTTTGAAGGTAAATACTAAATCAGCATTTGTGCTTCTTTTTGTTAGTAACCAATGTTGGGCCCTATACAATCCCCTACATCTCATATGAGACATGTATATTTTGCTTCTGAATGCTCGTGGGGTGATTATCCATGACACCGGCGGAGTCTAGGCGGCCAGCTCATTGCATGTCCCTCTGCATGCCGCCTGGTCTTCCCTTGTTTCCTCTTGTGGGGATCCCTCATGCAGGCTTCACCACCACCCTTGGGAGTATAGAGGGCGCCATACTCGTTGTTTGGCAGATGAGGGTCTCTGAGTCTACCTCCAAGACCATAGGGTCAGCAGCCAGCTCCTGCCAAGGGGATTTGATGGAGGGACCCTGCAGCATGAGAGAACAGTGAGGAGTGCCTGTAACAGCAGCATTCTTCGCTATTTAATATGGCTCCATCCACAACACAGATGGAAAGATAACTGTTAGGGACATACGGTGTAAACTTCAGTTTGGCCCTTACTTGATTCTATAAATGCCATGGGATAGGACAAAACAACCCACTTAATTTTATAACTAAAAGATAAAATTTGAACTCTCAAGTTGATGTGCTCACTATGGCCTTTTTAACTCTATAAAGAGTTGGTAGTGTCAGTAGATTGAATCTAAGTGGAAAATGGACTACTTGAGTAAATTACAAAATCTGCTATTGGGTGAATAGTAGTAGTGCCCACAGAATGTCGAATGGGAAAGAGGAAGGTCCTAATGAATTTTATGAGCCGATGCCTGAGGCTCTGCCCGCCTAGCACACCATCAGGTTGTGTGCATGTGTATGGATACACAAGTATATTTTTTCAACTAGGGGCATGCCTAGAAGTTCACACATTTTAGAGCATCGCTGCCTTTTGGTGCTGGGTGCTTCTGCTAATGTGTGTTGCTTTCCTTGCAGTGGTGTAAATTTGATGACGACGTGGTGTCAAGGTGTACTAAAGAGGAAGCAATTGAGCACAATTACGGGGGTCATGATGACGACCTGTCTGTCCGACACTGCACTAATGCTTACATGTTAGTCTATATCAGGGGAATCAAAACTGAGTGAGTAGCGTTCACCTTTGTTGTGTTTTTACTGTGGTGAACTTGGACGATTGTACCATGGATCCCCAACATCCTTTTCTGTCCAAACACATTTTAGGCTTACTCCACTGTATTCACAACAGTCCAGAAACAAGCGGGATTGGGTTTGCACGTTTTGATGCAGACTCATGGTACCAAGTAATTTCACTTTAATAGATTATTTTATTAATGATGACCTAGAATCAAGAGCTTCTAAGGAGGAGAGAGTCCATATGTAGAGGTCAAAGAGGATGCCTTTGTCCTGCAGGTGAAGTTTTACAGGCGGTCACCGACCACGATATTCCTCAGCAGTTGGTGGAGCGGTTGCAAGAAGAGAAGAGGATCGAGGCTCAGAAGCGGAAGGAGCGGCAGGAAGCCCATCTCTATATGCAAGTGCAGGTCAGCCCCCGCCCCTCTGGGACTTTTGGGTGGCCGCATAGCAGGCAACTGCCCAGAGAGAAGCCGCTCCACTTGTCGCCTGAGCTTGATCTCAGTCCCAGAGTAGTTCCTGATTGATACACAAACTGGGACTGTTGTGCCCTGAGCTGCTCTGGGCAGCTGCCTGAGCCTTTGTAACACCTGGCCCTGTTGGTGGCGAGCAGGGCCTGTTCAGGAGTAAAGACCTGGGTGGCAGAAGTCAGGCCATTAGAGGAGTGATCAAGTGTGCATGTCAGGGTGTGTGTTGCTTCAAAAAGTACTGATGGGATTGGAGATGGGAGGAGGTCATCTCACAGTTGGCTATCCAGCTAGGTCTGGTTATAGCTGAGTTATTGCAGTTTAACACAGCCTCCTTTTTTCTTCTTTCGTCTTCTTTCTTCCTCCTTCCTCCTCCCTCGTGAGATAGAGTTTCATAGTTTCGCTCTTGTTGCCGAGGCTGGAGTGCAATGGCACGATCTCAGCTCAGTGCAACCTCCACCTCCTGGATTCGAGCGATTCTCCTGCCTCAGCCTCCCGAGTAGCTGAGATTACAGGCATGCACCACCACACCCAGGCAGTTTTGTATTTTTAGTAGAGATGAGGTTTCTTCATGTTGGTCAGGCTGATCTCCAACTCCCGACCTCTGGTGATCTGCCCACCTTTGTCTCCCAAAGTGCTGGGATTACTGGCATGAGCCACCATGACTAGCCCACAGCTTTTCTTTCTTCTTCTTCTTTTTTTTTTTTTTTTTAACAAATACCTGATTTTTAGGTTTTGGTCATTTTATGCTATTGTTCTTCATTGGGTTTCTGAAGAAATTTCTTTGGAACAATTAATGGGTTTTTAGCATTTTAGATTTTAGTGTTTAAGTTTGTTGTGTGTGAACTCATTTTTTGTCAGCAGTAAAGTCTTCTCTGTGTTTCATACATATTTCAGATAGTCGCAGAGGACCAGTTTTGTGGCCACCAAGGAAATGACATGTACGATGAAGAAAAAGTGAAATACACTGTATTCAAAGTATTGAAGAACTCCTCGCTTGCCGAGTTTGTTCAGAACCTCTCTCAGACCATGGTGCGTGCCAGTCCTGTTGACATTCCTCACCCTGGCTCCCGAGGTCCACCTTCTTTCTGTGTCACTAGAAAAGACCAGCTGCCTTTAGGGGTAGGTGCTGTGTCCAGCCCCTGGCTAACAGTGAGGAGTGTGACCCAGCAACATTTCCTGCCTGAGAAAGGAGTGCAAGAAAACCACTGAGCTGACTCCAGCACAGGATTTCACAGACTCGTTTCCACCTCTTCCTCATCTCCCACCCTACTTCCCGCAGCCCTGCCTCCTCTTTATTTTTGCAAAGTGGGCACTTGATCCTGGAGCATAGGTCACAGTTTGTGCAAATCAACCGGGAAAGAATTACAGTTCTTTTTGTTACAGTCAGTCTTTACATTGACCAAATGTGTGCGGGGGATGGTGGGTGGTGTGCAGTGTAGAGGACTAAAATATGAGCTTGTTCTTATTTTAATCTATTCTTAATATTTTTTTCAGGGATTTCCACAAGATCAAATTCGATTGTGGCCCATGCAAGCAAGGAGTAATGGAACAAAACGGCCAGCAATGTTAGATAATGAAGCCGACGGCAATAAAACAGTAAATATTGTTAATAGCGTATCTGGTTTGGAACCATGCAGAAGGCGTTAGTCCTCTGCAGTTAGTGCAGCTTGTTTCCCTTTTGGTCCACTTAACTAGAATTGGACGTTTTCTTCAGTACTTGACTGTAGTTTTTCGCTCTGTCACCTAAGTCATTAGACTCTTCTAAAATCAGCGTCTCTTTTGGAAATAGATGATTGAGCTCAGTGATAATGAAAACCCTTGGACAATATTCCTGGAAACAGTCGATCCCGAGCTGGCTGCTAGTGGAGCGACCTTACCCAAGTTTGATAAAGATCGTAAGTGCCCACGAGACGCCTGCCTGCACTTAGAGCAGTAGCGTTGGATCCTGGATTGTTGTTCTAAACACACAGGGTTAAGCCTTCTTCCCTTGCAGAAAGATCTGTTGATCTGTTCCACAGATGCTCACTAGACTTCCCGATGAAGTCAAATAAGAGTGACTTGGCTGCGAGTTTCCTGTGAGGCCTGGAGACAGTAGCAGCAGCGTGGGGCCGTCCTGTTCTGTCTTCGGTCTCAGCCGCTGTGCTGTGCTGATCGCATTGGTCAGATCGTAAAGAGCAGGGTTGCAAAACTGTTGTCTGTCGGGAGCCAAATAGGCAGTATCTTAGGCGTTTCAGGCCATTCAGTCTGTACTAAGGTGGCCACAAAGAATATGTAAATGAATGGGCTATCTGTCTTCCATTACAGCTTTATCAACAAACAGGTGGGTCAGAATTTGCTGACCCTTGCTATAAAATGACAGATGTTTATTGCTGTGAGTGGTTACTTCTGGCAAAGACACAAGACCATGAGCAGTCTTCCCGTGGCAACACTATTCCAGCCAGTCAGTGCCAGCTCTGAGAACTAGGAATTCTCAGTTTGCTGCACTCGATACCATCTTGACTGCCTAAATGTAGTGGGTTTCCATGGGTTTGATGTTTGGAAACTCACTCTGTGGTTATAGCCTCAGCTTTGTGAATAAGCCTCATCTGATGCAACTTTTAGGTATCTTAAGCTGTCATTTCATTTGTCACTGGGCTACTCAGCTTACTGATTTTCTTTTTTTTTTTTTTTTTAAGCATTGTACTGAGTGTTTGGATCTTGTTTGTTAATCTTGTAGATGATGTAATGTTATTTTTGAAGATGTATGATCCCAAAACACGGAGTTTGAATTACTGTGGGCATATCTACACACCAATATCCTGTAAAATACGTAAGTCCTTCATGCACTTAGCTCCTGAGTTGATTTTGCTTTGTACATTACAGCTACATATTTGAAATATCTTCTTTCTCCTAGGTGACTTGCTCCCAGTTATGTGTGACAGAGCAGGATTTATTCAAGATACTAGCCTTATCCTCTATGAGGTTTGGATGGTTTATTTTTCCATAATCAGTATATTCTTAGTTGTTTCTGGAGAGTTTGGTTTGTTTTTACCCCGAATTTGTTAACTGTGTTAGGTCTGCCAGGTAGCTCAGGGCCTCAGATGATCTTGAGAATGACATTTTTAGATTTGTAATTTTTTTTACCTGTTTTATAATCAGTGATTATTACATATTTGTGAATTTATTTAGCATTTTCCGTTAACATTTTACCTTAAAACGTGAACAGACTTGGGTGTAAAGAGAATACTTAAGTACATGGAAGACTGTCTGGCCATATTATATTAAATGTTGACAGACTTTGCAATGTAACCATTTTATGTGTTCCACTATAGGAAGTTAAACCGAATTTAACAGAGAGAATTCAGGATTATGACGTTTCTCTTGATAAAGCCCTTGATGAACTAATGGATGGTGACATCATAGTATTTCAGAAGTAGGTACTTTGTAAAGGATTGTATTGCTTTGTACTAATTTCAGGATTTTTTTAAAAGCTGTAGAACCAAGAAACATTTGTACCTAGATCCTGAACCATGTTTTGTTTGGTTTTGAATGTAACTGTTGACGGGCTTTCTCTGGGTTTTGGAGTCAGATGTGGTGAACATGATCATCTCATAAAGCTCTTCTCAATTCCTTAAAATGTCTAAAGTGCACGTTGCAGCAGTTAGCAGGGTGGGACCAATTGCTTTCCTTCCCCTAAAATTTCTGAAATGGAAACTCCTTAGAATATACCTACTTGGGTAATTCATTTCAGTCTGCCTTCATGTAAACCAGCCAGTCTTTGGTCGTAGACACTCAGTGTCTGAAAGAGGCTTGATGGCACATGAAAACCCTAAGTGACTGACTGACAGTCAGAGACTGGGCCCCACGACCTGGCTGGCCTGTGGACAAGACGCCGCGTCCAAGTCTGTTCTTAATAGAGGAGGCGAAGGTGGTGTTACCTCAGGGGGTTTTGTTTTGTAGCGGGATGAGAATGTCAGTTCGCCAGGTTGTGCCTGGCTCAGTGGATCCCAGTGCATACTTGCCTCGCTCACAGAGGGAGTTCAGGCAGATGCCTGGCCCCCTCAAAGGGCAACCTGAGTTCATCTTGCAAGAGAGCCTGTTGGTGTCACTGTTGTGTAAAAGATGATGCCATTTTTACCAGCTACCCCCTGCCATGGACTTTGATTCAGACTGCAAACTTTCTCCCCCCCACCAGGGATGACCCTGAAAATGATAACAGTGAATTACCCACCGCAAAGGAATATTTCCGAGATCTCTACCACCGCGTTGATGTCATTTTCTGTGATAAAACAATCCCTAATGATCCTGGATTTGTGGTTACGTTATCAAATAGAATGAATTATTTTCAGGTATTTAATAAATGCTCCTTTCCTCTTAAGATTCCACTCCAGAAAGACCAATTTCTTTTTAAAAATGCTTATTGAGGAAACTGTCTCATGGTTTTGGTTCAGAATGGGGTTGTGATCCTATTGCCCGAGGAAATCTCCCACTGAAGGGGATTCAGGCTGATACTGCCATGGGAGGTAGAATAATCATCATCAGAAAATAACCTGTACACCTCACCATTAACAGTGAAAACTCTTTTCAAAGTTATCTTCATCCGATATGCTACTCCCATGGTGATATATTAAGGAACATAGTTTATTCCTGTTGAATAAATTTCTAGGGAATTTAAAATCAGGCTGCTCATAGCACATTTTAAGTAAGTAATCATGGAGTTTATGAGCAAGTTTCCATTTTTTCCTCAAAATGTGAACCTTCCTTTCTGTGTCCCAGGTTGCAAAGACAGTTGCACAAAGGCTCAACACAGATCCAATGTTGCTCCAGTTTTTCAAGTCTCAAGGGTAAGTCACACGCACAGACACTTGTTTGGTCTTTACTGCATGCTTTCCGCAGTTCATTGAAACATCTTGGAACTAATTTTAATAATTAGCTCGCCATTTCACCTGACATGCCATTTCTTGCTTAGTTTCAGAATTGTCACCACTCACAGCTTGACCACATTACTCTGATATGTTAAAACAATTGACAGCCTCATCCAAAGCCGGACTGACTTTAGATACATCCTCAGTGCATCTCCCATTTGTCCAGCTGGTCAGTCTTGCCAGGCTGCTGTGTGTTTTGTCCCTATTGTAGGGCACGTTCAAGTGTGACAGCGAGTGGGACTTAGTTCTCGGGGAAACAGGAGTATTAAGTTAAACCCCATGCTAGGTCCAAATTTCAAGTTCAGGTGTAAGGCCAGGGGTTTGCTTTTATGCTCACTCACAGATATGTGTTTTTAGGCAAATAAACAAGTCATTTATTTATATGCTGTTTTCTTGTGTAGTTATAGGGATGGCCCAGGTAATCCTCTTAGACATAATTATGAAGGTACTTTAAGAGATCTTCTACAATTCTTCAAGCCTAGACAACCTAAGAAACTTTACTATCAGCAGGTATGAGTCCAAATTAATGTAACTATGGGTAATAAAGAGAAGACTTGGGTTTTTGGTGACGGTATCTGACATGAATCTTTCTTTTCTTAATAGCTGAAGATGAAAATCACAGACTTTGAGAACAGGCGAAGTTTTAAATGTATATGGTTAAACAGCCAGTTTAGGGAAGAGGTAAGTTTTTTTGAATGGTACGAGTTTTCATTTTTATTGGAACTTGCTTATTGTTTCTATCTGTCCCCCTAGACGTTGAAAACTAAGACAACAGAAGAAAACTCTATGAACAATAGCACATGCGGGGGGCTGGGGGCGCCCTGGGCCAGAGTCTCTATTGCTTCCTGGCAAGACCTCCTGAGGCCTTTGGGGCGCATCACATGTTCAGCAGCCAGCCCTTCCCTCCCAGGTCCCACTGTGATGTTTATGCATTGCCACTTGGCCTAGAGGGAGGATCCTTCTCCAGCTTTTCCTGCCTCAACCTGGTCTCAGTGAGTCCAGCTGGCCTATGAATGGAGCAGGCATTGTCTCTGCTGTGCGCTTACTCTCCAGACTGCTACTACAGGTGGCTCCAGTGTCCCATGCTTGCTCCAACAGAAGACACACCCAGCCACATTTTAGGTGTTTTTTTTGTTTTGTTTTTGTTTTTTGAGAGGCAAGGTTTCGCTCTTGTCATTCAGGCTGGAGTGCACTGGCACTATCACAGCCCACGACAGCTTAGACCTCCTGGGCTCACGTGATCCTCCTGCCTCAGCATCCCTAGTAGCTGGGATTACAGTTGTATGCCACCCCGCTTGGCTTATTTTTATATATGTGTGTATGTATATATAAAAATTTTTTTCTTTTTTTTTTTCTTTTTTTCTTTTTTTTTAGAGACAGGGTCTTGCTGTATTGCCCAGACTAGTCTTGAGCTCCTGGGCTCAAGCATCCTTTTGCCTCGGCCCCCCCCAGAGTGTTGGCATTACAGGCATTAGGTGGTTCTTCAGAAAAGTCCATGTACCTATTTGGATGCCAGATCTCTCACCCTTTCTCTAGCTCTACCAGCATTGAGGGAAAATTCAAGACATAAATAGTCTCACCTTTGTAGAATTGAGCTCCCTGAAAGCCCAAAGTCAGCCTCTGGTCTTGTATCTGGACCAGCATTCCTTTCTCATTGTGCTGAGAATTGGAGAGGCTCTTGGGTGACCCTTCTGGGGATCATTTCCTGAGAAAATGTTCTCTGTATTAAATGACGAGCTTTTTGCATGAAGGCCACCTTTGTTAACCTCTTGTCAGTATTCGGTTGGTTCTAGGTTAGGGCCAGTGTTTTCCCTGTGAGTGGATTCACAGATGAGGGAGTTGGAGTGGGAATGAGAGCACGAATATGGGGGCCAGCTGGGGACAGTTGAGAACAGTGATGCAACTTTCTCCTCTCTTCCTTTGTGGTAGCAGGCCTTTTCTGCTTTCTTGAAAGCACTTATTTTATCTTTTCATTACTTAGGAAATAACACTATATCCAGACAAGCATGGGTGTGTCCGGGACCTGTTAGAAGAATGTAAAAAGGCCGTGGAGCTTGGGGAGAAAGCATCAGGGAAACTTAGGCAAGTATTTCTTGAGCCCAAATGTGGACGGTTAGCAGGGGTAGCAGTCATGCCGGCCTCTGCAGTTGCGTTGGTGGAAATTGCCCAGCCAGGATCCATGTGCATCATTGCCAGGCTCAGTGGGGTGCGCCCCAAGTTGCAAAGACCATTGCACAGAATCTCAACACAGATCAGTGTTGCTCCACTTGTTCAAGTCTCAAGGGTAACCGTCAAGCCGGTGTGGTGCAGGGTTTATGCGTGTTTTACACTTAAGCCGTGTTTTTCCTCCTGATAACAGTAGCTGTAGTAGAAAGGTGACATTCCCATAGAAAAGCCAAACAGAGGAAGGGTATGATTCCATTTGAATGATGAATTGAAACTGGAAAGGCTGACTCTTGATTTTGTTTTTGACAGATCGGGTCACTTCTGATCCCTCTAGCCAGCATTCTGGCTGTAGAAAGAAGTTCCTTAACTGATTGTTTATATCAGAGAGATGATTGTTTATATCAGAGAGTTGGGCATGATTCTCTACTTTGCCCTGTGGTCGCTTGGAGGACAAATGGCCTTTGGGGCCATTTGGTTCCCAAATTGTTTTTTTTACTTCCAGTAAAACAATTATTAAACAGTGAGACCTTCATCTGTAATCTAATAAGAGTAAATGAGGAAAACGTCTCAATCAGCCGACTCTAGATTACTTGTGGGAAAGGTTTACACAGTTTTGGAGGCCCAATCTGTACATCTTTGTGTTCCAGTGTGGCCACTTCCACTGTGTCCAGCTGGGCCCTTTAATCTTGTGCTTCAAGGGGACCCCCTCTGCTTGTTTGGCCCCCAATCCCTATTTCTGATATTTCAGATCCTTTCTGGGGGGAGAAAAAAAAGGCCAGGTGTGGTGGCTCACGCCTGTAATCCCAGCACTTTGGGAGGCCGAGGCGGGCGGATCACAAGGTCAGGAGTTTGAGACCAGCCTGGCCAACATGGTGAAACCCCATCTCTACTAAAAATACAAAAATTAGCCAGGTGTGGTGACAGGCACCTGTAGTCCCAGCTTCTAGGGAGGCTGAGACAGGAGAATTGCTCGAACCTGGGAGGCAGAGGTTGCAGTGAGCCAAGACCACGCCATTGCACTCCAGCCTCTGTGACAGAGTAAGACTCTGTCTCGGGGGGGAAAAAAAAGAAAGAATAAGCATCTTGTAACTTTCTTTCTAGAAAACCATCTGTGTTAATTATTTTATTTTTACGCAAATATACTTCACTTGGCCCCATTTTTTTCCCTCTCTGTGCAGGCTGCTAGAAATTGTAAGCTACAAAATCATTGGTGTCCATCAAGAAGATGAACTATTAGAATGTTTATCTCCTGCAACGAGCCGGACGTTTCGAATAGAGGTAACAGTCCCCAGCACTGTTGGCACCAAAGAGAATTCATGAGCCCCGCCTGCTGCATACTTAAATGTCACAGTAAATTGTACAAGTAGCTGAGTCTGTGTTTATGTTCCAGTAATTGAGGTATATGATTCCAGGAGTGGACTTAGAGTGTTTGTGCACAGAAATTAGTCCTAAACAGGCTCTACCCTCTGGGTTGGAGTAGTGTGAGAATTTAGATGAGGACACTTTGACTGTGTCACTTGCGCTTACAGAACTGTGTCTGTCGTCTGTGTCCCCCAGGAAATCCCTTTGGACCAGGTGGACATAGACAAAGAGAACGAGATGCTTGTTACAGTGGCGCATTTCCACAAAGAGGTCTTCGGAACGTTCGGAATCCCGTTTTTGCTGAGGATACACCAGGTATGATGTGGTTAGTGGAGTGGCTCACATCAAAACCTGGAGCTTTTGAACGGCTGCTGTTGCCGGATCCGTGCTCCTGCTGGGACTGGGCATTGGTTGTGGCACCTGCCACGTGACATGGCCCCAGGGATGCCAGGAGTGACCGTGTGAACACGTGTATCCTTTGCCGTTCCAGGGCGAGCATTTTCGAGAAGTGATGAAGCGAATCCAGAGCCTGCTGGACATCCAGGAGAAGGAGTTTGAGAAGGTGTGCAGCTGGGGCCTCCTGGGAGCTTTGCGGGCTGCGGGCTCAAGTCTTGCCTGGCACTGCAGCCTAGGCTTTTTTTGCCAGAGATGAGAGTTTTGCTGATAAACAGAAATAACGGAGGAGTTTTAATTTTTTTTCTTTTAGTTTAAATTTGCAATTGTAATGATGGGCCGACACCAGTACATAAATGAAGACGAGTATGAAGTAAATTTGAAAGACTTTGAGCCACAGCCCGGTAAGGGTCCTCCCCTTGGGGGCTGGTGTGGGTTCTGAAGGCTAAGAAGCAAGTGGTCTGGGGCTGGGAGGGGACCACCCCAGGGTCAAGGGCCAGCTCTTCTCTCTCCACTGGGTTACCTGTGGAGCCAGGAGCCATAGCATTTCCTAACCTGCAAGTTCTTAACAGATCCTTACACCTTTGTAATCTGTGAGTTCTTCAAGGAGAGACACTTGGACGTGTGTTCAGGGCGATTGAGACTCAGGGTTATGAGGGCAGTGGCTCTGAGGTGCAGTCAGGGTGTGGGCCTCCTTAGCTCCAGGTGGGCGTGCAGCTCAGGTCCTGGCTTCCACCCCCGAGAGGTTCCAGGGCTGCTCTGTGGCCTCACTTGCTTTTCTTCGTCCCCACCAGGTAACATGTCTCATCCTCGGCCTTGGCTAGGGCTCGACCACTTCAACAAAGCCCCAAAGAGGAGTCGCTACACTTACCTTGAAAAGGCCATTAAAATCCATAACTGATTACCAAGCTGGTGTGTTCAAGGCGAGGATGGTGCGTTGTGTGGCCCCTTAACAGCCTAGAACTTTGGTGCACGTGCCCTCTAGCGGAGTCTTCAGCAAGAGGATCGTTCCTGGTGTTAATTTTATTTTATTGAGGCTGTTCAGTTTGGCTTCTCTGTATCTATTGACTGCCCTTTTTGAGCAAAATGAAGGTGTTTTTATAAAGCTTGGATGCCAATGAGAGTTATTTTATGGTAACCACAGTGCAAGGCAACTGTCAGCGCAATGGGGGAGAAGAGGTTAGTGCATTGCGGGTCCCTGGCTCAAGGTCTCTGGGCTGTCCCTAGTAGGCACGAGTGGCCCGGCTGCCTTCCTGGGGTCCCGTGCACCAGCCCTGCAGCTAGAAAGTCTTGTGTTTAGGCTCGTCTGACCTACTTCCTTCAGTTATACTTCCAGTGACCTTTTGTGCATCTGTAAAGGCAAAACAGAGAAACTCACAACCTAATAAATAGCGCTCTTCCCTTCATTGTGTGCATTGTCGGCCCTTCCTCGGGTTCTCCTCCTCCAGCTGCCTGGGGGCTTTTTAATAAACTTGTCTCACTTCGTCAGCCACTACTGTCTGCAGCCCCTTTGCAAAGTGGATGCACTGAATACAGTCCGGACAGATATTGTGGGGGTCTTTTTATTAAATTGAGAACATTGTTCAATACAATTAAGGTTTACTATGCTGCCTCGGCAGACTTAATGATCTCAACAGTTCATATGAACAGGTGAAAGAATTATAAATAGAATTATGTTAAAGTGGAACAGACAAAAAAGCCTTTTAGCAAGAGGGCATGCTCACTAGTGGTTAGTAAGCTGTTGACTTTGTACAAAAGTTAAAAATGAAAAAAAGGAAAAATGAAATTGTATATTTAATGAATGAACATGTACAATTTGCCACTGGGAGGAGGTTCCTTTTTGTTGGGTGAGTCTGCAAGTGAATTTCACTGATGTTGATACTCATTGTGTGTAGTTTTATTTCAGTCCCAGCCCCGTTTCCTTTTATTTTGGAGCTAATGCCAGCTGCGTGTCTAGTTTTGAGTGCAGTAAAATAGAATCAGCAAATCACTCTTATTTTTCATCCTTTTCCGGTATTTTTTGGGTTGTTTCTGTGGGAGCAGTGTACACCAACTCTTCCTGTATATTGCCTTTTTGCTGGAAAATGTTGTATGTTGAATAAAATTTTCTATAAAAATTATAATTCAGTGAGTGACGTGGAAGTGGAGGAAGATTTCTACTTTCCCTGGAAACGGGCCTGGGAAACCTTGGCATCTTTAACAAGGTTTCACTGAGATGTACTTTTCTGTCTAATTGCGTTTTGGGGGGACAGGGCCTTTTTTTGTTTTTGTTTTTGCCTCTAGTCACGTTTGCTCTTAAAGGTTTTCCAGGAGGGAACTGTGCACAAGTAAGGTGACTGGAGATGTGACCTGATATGTCACGAGGCCCCTCGGGGGGCAGCAGGTGCTGTCGTGGGCATGATCCTCGAACGGTCCCCTTGGCCTTGCCTCCCAGCTCTGTGGCATGGTTTCCTGGTCTCTGGGCCAGTGTGTACTTTGGAGTGACTTCCTTTCTCAACTTCCACTGCAGTGTGTGTGCCTTCTGCTCTGAGAGCTGCCTTGTTACCGGTGTGATAGAAAGCAGGGAGCACGGGCCCCCGGGGACCTGGCCCTTCCTTCCTTCCTCCCTAAGAAAGAGGAGTTAGAGCAGGGGGGTGGGAGCCCTTCGCTGTGGGTTTGTCTTTGAATGAACATTAAGGTGTCTTGTTTTGTTTTTGTTCTGGGCTGGGGGTTGACTGTAGTCTTAGGTAACTGAAAGTTCCTATTCTCCCTTAAGATATTAAATGACTCTTTTTCCAAAGAACATGTTGTAATGTTTCCGCTGTGTGCCGCGTTCCCTTTTCCACTCACAGTTACAGTGTCGGGAGTTTGAGTTCGTTAAACTGGTTTTGGGGAGACAAATTGAAATTTTAAAGAAAAGTGGACTCCCCCTGGTCTCACTATAAACCCCTGGGACTGTTGTGTCCTCTCCCTCTACGGGGTGTGGATGCCATCTGTTGACAGCTTTCGGAGTCCTCCCAGTAGGGGGTTGAGGGAGCCTTGAAAACCACTGCCGTCGCAGTGGCCCTTCCACAAGCCCTCTAACACAGGACAGCAAGCTTTGAAGCAGTCTCATTTGAAAATGAAAAGAGCACCCAGGCACGCTGGCTTCCGCCTGTAATCCCAGCACTTTGGGAGGCTAAAGTGGGAGGATCACCTGAGGTCGGGAGTTCAAGACCAGCCCCACCATCATGGAGGAAACCCGTCTCTGCCAAAAACACAAAAATTAGGTGGGCGCAGTGGTGCGCACCTCTAGTCCCAGCTACTCAGGTTGAGGCAGGAGAACCCAGGATGCGGAGGTTGCAGTGAGCTCAGGTTGCGCCTCCGCACTCCAGCCTGGCAACAGAGCGAGACACTCAGATGAGAAGAGCATGTGAAGGTACGGGGTTCAGTATTTTCATCTGTAACAGCATTTTTCTACGTGCAGGCTGTTACCTTTGCAGCATTAAGGCGTCCTGACCTCCCAGCGTCCCTGCTCTCTTGTCTGGAGAACCAGCTTCTTTCAGAGCTTTGAGCCGACCATCTCGGGGACCAGCGCATCCAGCAGGAAGAGCTGGCACTGTGTGAAAATAAAAGTGTCATTATGTTCAGCGTGTCTGTGTGCTTTGTACTGGGGGAGCAAAGCCCAAAGGTGACACGATGGGAGCCTACAGAGTCCCCTGCACTGTGGGTGTCTATGACAGTGGCAAGAAGCGTATATACACCATCACTTCCTAATGCAGGCCCTAACCCAGCTTCTCTCTCACGAGGTGGCGAGGACATTTGGAGTCATAACATTGCTTATTTGCTGTGAGGCAAATGTTTATGGTGCCAGGGATGGAAATTGTGAGTAGCTTATACTAAAGTCTCAAGTCTGAAACCACCTTCACAGTTAAAGCAAATGCAATCAAAGCTGTAGCACCTGAGCAGGGCGTGGTGGATCACGCCCGTAATCCCAGCACTTTGGGAGGCTGATAAGGATGGATACTTGAGGTCGGGAGTTCAAGACCAGCCTGGCCAACATGGTGAAACCCCGTCTCTACTAAAAACACAAAAATTAGCCAGTTGTGGTGGCGCATGCCTATAGTCCCAGCTACTCAGGAGGCTGAGGCTGGAGAATCGCTTAAAACCCGGAGGCGGAGGTTGCGTTGAGCCGAGATCGTGCTACTGCACTCCAGTCTGGGCGACAGAGCGAGTGACACTCCATCTCAAAAGCCATAGCAGCTAAAGTTTCCTTGAATTACTAAGGTGAGGTGTGTAAGACCGACATCTGTCCTGTGATTGGAGCCTAAGATGTTCATGTAAGGGTTGTTAAACTTTTTGAGACAGGGTTTCTCTGTCGCCCAGGTTCAAGCACGTCTCCTTTAGCCTCCTTAGTAGCTGGGATTACAGACGCACTCTACCACGCCCAGCTAATTTTTGTATTTTGGTAGAGATGCGGGTTTTGCATGTTGGCCAGGCTGGTCTTGAACTCCTGACCTCAAGTGATCCACCTCCGCCTCTCAAAGTGCTGGGATTACAGGCGTGAGCCACCACGCTCATCTGGCTGAAAGTTGGTAAACTTTCTATAAAAGGCCAGACAGTAGGTATTGCATGATGGTGTCTGTTGGGACCCTCAGCTCTGCCAACATAGCACAAATGCAGCCACAGAGAACACTTGAGTGGTGACGCCGTTCCCACAAAGCTTAGGGTTTTTTTGTTTATTTTTGAGACTGAGTTTTTCTCTTGTTTCCCAGGCTGGAGTTCAATGGTGCGATCTCGGCTCATGGCAACCTCTGCCTCCCGTGTCCAAAGGATCATCCTGCTTCAGCCTCCCAAGTAGCCGGGATTATAGGTGCATGTCACCACGCCCGGCTAATTTTGTATTTTTAGTAGAGATGGGGTTTCTCCATGTTGGTCAGGCTGGTCCCACACTCCCGACCTCAGGTGATCCGCCTGTCTCCCAAAGTGCTGGAATTGCAGGCGTGAGCCACCACGCTCCGCCAGAGCTTCATTTTTAAAAACAGGTCTTTTGTAGTTTTGCTAACCCTGAGCTGCAGGGAAATGAACCTGTCTTCATGGCTTGATACAAGGGCCTCTTGGGCCAAGAGAGCTTCAGATTAGGTAGTTGAGTCACTACCTCCTAGTGGTGTAGGTAGGTGCCCTGGGGGAGGAGGGGAGTCAAGATGACATAGAACCAGGCCTTGCCCCTTACTAAAGAATGTTTACACACCCGCGTTTCCAACACCACTGGACTACATCCTAAGGCTTTTGTGTGAATAATGGGTAGTGTTCCGGCCAGCCTTGTTACTACTATGTTTTCACCCAGTCGTGTTCAGCAGAACTCTGTCATGGTGAAGCTACTGGCCACCTGTGGCTATAAAGCACTTGAAATGTGGCTTAAGTGGCAGAGTGGTTGATTTTTAATTTTATTCTGGTTTGCACATGTGGCAGATGCCTGCCATAGTGGGTCGGCCGTTGTAACAAAACATTCCCCACCTTGTGAGTTACGGTGACTAATCTGAGGGCTGTTGAGTGTGATATAAAGTGTGACATGCATCGGAGTGGTCATTCTTTATGGCCTCCTCCCTAAAGGAAGCTTTCGGGAGATTGGTTTTCTGGGTGAGAACAGTTGAAAAGACAGAGTCCTCCATTCCTGCGTCTGGCCGTTGGGGGAGATGGGTGCCTGTGCCTGCTGACTTGCCTTTCACAACCTTTAACTGGTGAGGCCTGGGAGTGGAGGCCTTCAATGGTCTGAGCAAAACTGTGCAGGTTCCAAAGGACGGATCCCCCCTTATCAGCTCCCAGGGGGTCACTGACCCCCTACCAGCTGCCAGCTATTAATGGCTGGATCTGGGGGTGGACCCGGGCGTTCCCAGCAAGATGCCTGCACAGCGTGTAGACCACTTAGGAGAGGGAATAAGGGATTCAGACCACCCATGAAGTCCAGTTCCTGTAGTAAGACTGGCACCGTGGGCAGGGCGTAGGGGCTCATGCTTGTGATCCCAGCACTTTGGGAGGCCAAGGTGAGTGGATCATGGGGTCAGGAGTTCGAGACCAGCCTGACCAACATGGAGAAATCCCGTCTCTACTAAAAATACAAAAATTAGCTGGGCATGGTGGCGCACACCTATAATCCCAGCTACTTGAGAGGTTGAGGCAGAATTGCTTGAACTCGGGAGGCAGATGTTGCAGTAAGCTGAGATCATGCCACCTCACTTCCGCCTGGGCAACAAGAGCAAAACTCCATCTCTAAATAAAAATAAAGACTGGCACTGCCTGTCCTTCCCCCACAAGTAGTCAGTGCCACTCAGCCCTTTCAAACTGCTGCAAAGCTGGTTTTGCAAGGAATCAGGGAAAGGTGGTTAAGGCCAGCCCCTCCCTGGTGGGGAGGGTTAGTCCAGGAGCTGCTCAAGCTTCTCAGCATGGTGTTGATGGTCCCTCGGTACCCTTTACCCCACAGGGCATGGCTCGAGGTGAGGTCCACTGGACACATCTTTGTTCCCTGGCTGAGGAGAGAGCTCCAGTTGAGAAGTGGTATGGGTGGCCTTGTGAGAAAGGGCACCAGTGAGTTTTGCCCACGAGCCATCTCCAGTGCCATGCCTGCCCATTGGACTCTTGTGAGAAGGTAGGAGGGGGCTGTTCTGACTCTTGACTCTGGCTAATTAGGAGAGACAGTAGCAAGAAACCCCTTGGTGATAACCATTGTGCACGGTGAGCCAGCCCTGAGGGCTTAGCAGTGAGGTGTCTAGCGGCCCAAAGTAGGCCAGAACCCTGAGTTCATGGGGGCTTGGGCCTGGCCCAGTGTGGAGCGGGTGTTCAGACCCTCACTGGCTGCCCGCCTCACCTCCCTGTTGTCCAGGCAGCCCTAGCTCAGCCGTCCCTGTGGGGCAGGATGGGGGCTGTCCCAGTTTCAAATGAGGGCTCAGCAACTTGTCAAGCTCATCTGCCAGTGGTGGGCTGCCCTGCTCACAGGCCCCAAAGTTGGGCATGAAGGAACAGGTCAATGGTCAGGGAAAGGGGTGCAGGAGAACGAAGCCCTGACCCTGCCCCAGCCTGGCCCTGCAGCCAAGTCTTGGCATAGGAGAACCAAGGCTTCCCTGGGACAAGGCCTCAGACACTGGAACTCCGAGAGACTTCAAACGGCGGCTTAGGTCCTAGTTGTCTAAAGCAGTGACTGCAGAGACCTTGAGGCTTGGGTCTGGGGGTATTCCAGGGAGCTGGGCCAAGGGACAGATGAAGTCCAGCCTGTCAAGACCCAAGGTCCTCTGCACCTACACCTTCAGACAACAGAACCTGAGAAGCCTGGACTTAAAAAAAAAATTTTATTTTTGTTTTAGTTTTTTAGAGATAGGGTCTCCCTGCATCGCCCAGGGTGGAGTACAGTTGTGCAATCATGACTCATTGCAACTTTAACCTCCTGGGCTCGTGCAATCTTCCTGCCTCAGCCTCCCAAGTACCTGGGACCACAGGTGTCACCACCATACCCGCCTAATTTTTAAATTTTTTTGTAGAGACAGGGTCTCCCTATGTTGCCCAGCTGATCTCAAACTCCTGGGTTCAAGTGATTGTCCCGCCTTGACCTCCTAGAATGCTGAGATTACAGGTGTGAGCCACCTCGCCAAGCTGAAAATCCTGGATTTTTCATGTGGATTCTAAGAGTTGGCAAGTGATGTTTTTCGAACACGGGCCAGTCTGCATTCAGAAGGCCTGGGAACTCATCCATAGAGTCACGGCAGAAGCTTGCAGCCATGCCAAGGACCTGGCCACCTCTGAAGGCACAATGGTGACCGACTCAGGCCGGTGAAAGCTCTCCTGTGACTGAGGAGGACCTGACCCCAGTTAGTCCACACTGAGTGAACAGAGCCCGGCCATGGTCGGACACTCTTCCTGGACTGCAGACGCCAGTCTGTGGAGCCATCTGGGAATCCAGTCAAAGCCAACAGGCTGCATGGAATCAGAACAAGGGGCTCCGGCTGAACTCTGCAGATGCAGGATTCAGGCTGCAAGGGGCCCTTGCCGGCAGGATCAAGCAGCCCCCCGATTGTTGCCTGCCACAGCCTGACTGCTCTGTAGAGCCAGCAAGTCTCTCCCTCTGGATAGTGGAAGCCAGGTGGTTGCGCCCTTGTCCTGGGTGAGACCCTAGTGTCTCGTCTTGAGATATAGCCTGGATCAATGACCACCCAACTCGTCCACCAGGGCCTTTTCTGTCTCCCTGTGTTGATCTGTGCCCCTGTGTCCTCATTTATTACAAACAAGAGGTTACTTCCTTTGTCTTCAGGGGACTTACTGGGGTTCCCATGTACTAGGTGCCTAATTTGTGTCAGAAACTTCACCATCCAACCCTAAAAGTCTTGCTGAGTCTCTAGATGTGGAAATGGAGGCTCTGGGGCCTGCAGTTGGTATGGAGGGGAAGTTGTTCTCCTGATTTAGCCAGGCCTCTGGGTGGTGGCAGAGGCACAGGCATCCAGCACTTTACTCCAGGGAAACCGGTCCCGGAACTTGGCCTTCCCCAGAGCCGATATGACCTGAGGACCTGCCAGCCCCGTCATGCTGGGCTTTGACCAACGTGGTGTTGACTGACCTCCAGCTTCCACAACCTGTACCTGCTGAAGACCACATGATGGAAGACAGGTAATGCTCCCTTCTATCCCTCCAGGGCTTTGGCCACAGACACACACACACACACAAATACACAGACACACCCTTCCAGACCTTCAGTCACACACACACCCACCCCCCGCTCCAGACTTTCAGCCACATGCACGCACGTACACACATACACACATACACACTCTTCCAGGCATTCAGCCACACACACAGACATACACATGCACCCCTCCAGGCCTTCAGCCACATACACGTGTGTACACACACACACACCCTTCCAGGCATTCAGCCACACAGACACACACATGCACTGCTCCTCCAGGTCTTCAGCCACACGCACACACACACACACATGCACCCTTCCAGGCCTTCAGACACACAGACACACACCCTCCCTCTAGGCCTTCAGCCACACATACATACATGCATACATACACACATGCATACACACACAGACACACACACCCAGGCCTTCCGCCACACACATACATGCACCCTCACCTCTGCACCTTCCTCCCTGATGCTGGAGCCTGAGGTGGACAGACTATGTCTCCAGCGCTGACCTAGTTACTCACCTCAGCTTCCGCATCTGTAGGGTGGGGCAATAATGGGTCAATACCCCATCGGTGTGAGCCTTACAGCACCTGTCAGCCGCATTTCAGTGAAGACTGCTTCACATGCCCCCAGCTCCCCAATTCTCTTCTTCCCCCTAATTCTTCCCTCTCTTCTTTCTCCCCTCTGTGAAATTCATCTTATCTGAAAACATGACAAGTAGAACAGTATTTCTACTTTACAAAATTTATTCACTTTTTTGAGACCCTGTCACCCAGGCTGGGGTGCAGGGCATGATTAAGGCTCACTGCAACCTCGACCTCCCAGACTCAAGCAATCCTCCCACCTCACCCACCTGGGCACCTGGGACTAAAGGCACACGTCACCGTGCCCTGCTAAGTTTTTTCTTCTGCCACATTTCAGTAGAAATGAGGTCTTGCTGTGTTGCCCAGGCTGGTCTAGAACTCCTGGGCTCAAGCAATCCTTCTACCTTAGCCTCCCAAAGTGCTGGAATTATAGGCACGAGCCACCACGCCAGTCTATTTTGCAAAATTTAAGTCCTTCAGTGGTGATACTGGATTTTCCTATACCCCATCATCCCCCTCCTGACCTCGTTTGCAGGCAGACCCGGAAAGGGGTTCATCAGCTTATTTGGGGCCTGTTAACATCCACCTTCCTCCGCAGCAGCTCTGCCATGCCGTAGGGCTGCAGCTGTAAAGGAGTCTTGAGGGTTAAATCTGTTGGTGGGAGGCCAGACAGATCTGGGGTAGACTTGCCCCATCCTAGCTTCTATAACCTGCCTGTCCCCCCAGGCCCTGGCCAAGGCCTCACGAACCGCCTGGGGGAAAGTGACAGAACAGAGAACCAGTGACCAGACTGTGACAGGGCAGGGGCTGACTGGAAGGCGGGGCGCTACTGGGAGCGGCCTGGGGGAGGGCAGGCGGTTGGGGGCAGAGTAGCACTTGGTCCTGTCTGGCTGGGGTGGGCAGGGGATCAGGAGCCATCTCACAGATGGCCTCGAGGGGCCCCAGGGGAAGCATGTGGACTCGGGCTGAGAGAGGCACATCATCGGCAGGTGTCTGGGATAGTCTGAGCCAGAGTTCCGGCTCCTTGCCCACAAGAATCACCGGATGGGTGCCGGCCACCGGCTACTGGAGAACAGCGGGAGCAGGTGAGACTCCAGGGGAGACTCGGAGCTGCTGCCTCCTTCAATGGCGGATAAGGGGAGGGAAGGAATCACTGCAGGGCAAGAAGGACAGGACTGAAGGGCTGCCCTGGAGGGGGGCACCGCCACCCACTCTTGTCCCAGCCACTAGGCAGGCCCAGGAGAAGAGGGGAAGAGGGAGTCACTGTGAGACCTGTTGGCTCTGCAGGGGGCCCAGCATCCTAGGGAGAAGGTTGTGGGTGGGATGCTGGAGCTGAAGATGGAAACGTCGGGTGTGACAGGAGGAGCCAAGGCCAGACCCTGAGGAGCACCAGCCAGGAGGGGCTGGAGAACCACTGCTGCTCAGGAGATGGGGTCTTTGGGGGAAGGGAGGGTGAGTGCCAAGGGCTGCAGAGAACCCAGACAGGTAAGGAGCGAAGGAGCAAGTGCCCATTGGATGTTGCACTTAGCAACGGAGCCACTGGTCAGTAGGCAGGGGCAGGGCCCAGAATGAGCCCGGTGTGGGTTGAGGGGCGTGCGGTAGGTGAGGATGTGGATAACAGAACAGGTCTCCCTTTCCTCCCAGCTAGGGTTGCAGGGGAGATGGTTTTCCCAAAGAGGCAGAGGCTTGGGCTGATGGGAGGAAGCCCAGAAGAGATGGGGCTGAGTTATGGACTGTGGCTCTAAGGGGTCAGAAGAGTATGGAGGTGGACAGGTCAGTGTGGCTCCCATGTGCTCGATGCAGGCTCCTGGAGCACTGGCAGCCACCCCAACCTCCCAGGCTGAGAGGAGGGCAGGAGGTGAGGACACAGACACAGGTGTGCCCAGGTGGTGCCCCTGGCATTTATTTCTCAGGGGCTCACAGACGGCTGTAGTGGTAGAGCTCACGCTGGCACACAGGACATGAGTGCTTCACGTCCATTACAGTCATTATGCAGAACGGGAGGAGGCAGCAGCCTAGGACATACCTGCAGCCCAGAGTAGAGGCTGGGCGTGAGCTGGGGCCACCTCTCCGCCTGCAGGCTGGATGCCCCTGGGGCCTAGGCAGAGTCTGGGAGGGCCCGGGCCTCTGTGTGTGTGTGTGTGTGTGTTTGGGTTTTTTTGTTGTTTGTTTTTGAGACAGTCTCACTCTGTTGCCCAGGCTAGAGTGCAGTGGCACAGTCTTGGCTCACTGCAACCTCTGCCTCCCGGGTTCAAGTGATTCTCCTGCTCCCAAGTAGCTGGGATTATAGGCGCATGCCACCATGCCCAGCTAATTTTTGTATTTTTAATAGAGATGGGATTTCACCATGCTGTCCAGGCTAGTTTCAAACTCCTGACCTCTAGTGAGCCACCTGCCTCGGCTTCCCAAAGTGCTGGGATTATAGGCGCAAGCCACCACGCCCAGTGCCTCTGTATGTTTTAAAACTCCTCAGCTGAGAGGTAAGAGCCATCCTAAACCTGCATGTTCTCGCCTGGGTGACATGCAGTAGCTGCCGTGGTGCCCTGAGCCAGCTGCTCTTCAGGCATCACCCACCCCTCCACTCCCCACTGTTCTCATGGGGGATTCCTGGGTCACAAGGCTGCTGCCGCCTCTCAAGGAGGTAATGGCCACCCAACCATCCTCCCCTATGCTTGGTCCTGCTCTATTTTCCCTGAAAGCTCCCCCTACCCTGCAGGGACCCACCCAGACCAACCCATACCAATGCTCAGGCCTCTGCAGCGGCCCGAGGGGCGGCCACTCACCCGAACATGAAGAGGGTGGTACACAGCAGCCAGGAGAGGGTGCCCGGGACAAAGGAGGTCACCGTGATGATGAGGTTTCCACAGTAGGGACACACAGCCTGCACCGGCACGGACGTCCCCAACACAGGCATGCCGGCAGACAGTTCTGGGAATGGGGGAGTGGGAAGCAGGTGGGACCCCCTGGGCCCGGGCCCCTGTGGCTTCTCACCTCCCACAGGCTGTCGGTGTTCAACTGCGATGAGGAGAGGCTGGGATCTGGAGAGTGGGGCCCTGATATGCAGGTTGTTGTGTGGATCCCTCAGCCCGGTTTGGGGGGAAGCTAGGGAAAGAAGTGTTAATAGCTGGAAGTGGGGTTCCCAGTGGGCCCTAAGGGCGTTTTTCTTTTTTCTTTTTTTTGAGACAGGCTGGAGTGCAGTGGTTCGATCTCAGCTTACTGCAACCTCCATCTCCAGGCTCAAGAGATTCTCCTGCCTCAGCTTCTGAGTAGCTGGGATTACAGGCATGCGCCAACATGCCCAGCTAATTTTTGTATTTTTAGTAAAGATGGGGTTTCACCATGTTGGCCAGGCTGGTCTTCAACTCCTGACCTCACCGGCCTCGGCGTCCCAAAGTGCTGGGATTACAGGTGTGAGCCACTGTGCCCGGCCTGAAGGGCACTTTTCAACGGTGAAGTCATCTTCGCTGTGCCCTCCAGGAATTTATCCAACCCAGCGGTTCTGAATCTGGAGACTGCCTGAGAATTCCTTGGGAAATTTGTTTAAAATCCTGAAGCCCAGGCCCCACCTGGGGGACTCTGCCTTCCCCTTCTCTGTGGCCTGGGGGTTGGTGTGTTTGCAGAGTAAAGAATGGGAGTCCACTCCATAAACATTTCCTGAGCACCTGCTGTATACCACCCCTGTCCACCAGTGAGTTTCCACTGGAAAGAGATGCTTTGGTGGTCGCTGGCAGCACAGCCAGGATGGGAGCAGTGGCAGAGGCAGCTGGCCAGCTGTTTGGGCAGAGTCTTGATCAGTGGTCCAGAAAGGGAATGTTCTGGGCAGCTCCGAGCATGAGTCAGAAATCGAGGAGAGAAGGTTGGCAGGGTTACTCACCTGTGTGAACAAATCGGGGGGGCCTTCAAAGTACGTCCAGGGAGGAGGACCATAGGTAATTGGAGGGCCAGCAGGATGAGGACCTTTAGGACAGAGGAAGAAAAACATCCTCAGATTGATGGGCTCACTATATGCCAGGGATTAGCTTAAAACTCAGACTGGACGCAGTGGCTCGCACCTGTAATCTCAGCACTTTGGGAGGCCAAGGCAGGCAGATCACCTGAGATCAGGAGTTCGAGACCAGCCTGGCCAACATCGTGAAACCCCGTCTCTACCAAAAATACAAAAAGTAGCCGGGCATGGTGGCACGCGCCTCTCCTCCCAGCTACTCGGGAGGCTGAGGCAGAAGAATCACTTGAATCCAGGAGGCAGAGGTGGCAGTGAGCCAAAATGACACCACTGCACTCCAGCCTGGGCGACACAGCCAGACTCCATCTCAAAAAAAAACTCAACCAGCTTGAGGTAGGCACCCATACTACAGAATAGAAAACTGAGGTCATTAGCTGGGCATGGTGGTGCATGCCTTTAGTCCCAGCTACTTGGGAGGCTGAGACAAGAGGATGGCTTGAGCCTAAGAGTTTGAGGCTGCAGTGAGCTGTGTTTGTACCACGACGCTCCAGCCTGGGTGACAGAGTGAGACCCTATCTCTAACGAAAAAGCAAGCAAGCAAACTGAGGCTTACGGGAATGGATAAAATTGCCCATGGTTGTATGGTTAGAGGTGGAAGAACTTGGGATTTGAACCCAGGTATGTATGTATGTATGTATGTATGTATGTATTTGAGACAGAATCTCCTTCTGTTGCCCATGCTGGAGTTCAGTGGTGCAATCTGGGCTCACGGCAGCCTCCAACTCCTGGGTTCAACCGATTCTCTTGCCTCAGCCTCCTGAGTAGCTGGGACTACAGGCATGTGCCACCACACCCGGCTAATTTTTGTACTTTTAGTAGAGACAGGGTTTCACCATGTTGGCCAGGCTGGGCTCGAACTCCTGACGTCGTGATCCACCCACCACAGCCTCCTAAAGTGTTGGGATTACAGGTGTGAGCCACCACGCCCGGCCAGACCCAGGCATTTCTGACTCCAGTTGTGCCCTCATGTCTTAAGATGTAAGATCTTCCCAGAGGTAGCACCAGAAGGTTCAGGATGTGCAGACGGCACGGGGTCTTTTGATCTTTTTAAAAAATATATCGAGTGTTTGTTACGTGCTGCGCCCTGTACTAAGCGCTACACACGTCACTGCATTTACTCTTGCCGAAACATCATTGAGGTGAGTATGTGGTATTATTAGAATTTTGCAGGTGTGGAGACTAGGCTCAGACAGGGTAAGTAACTTGGCTGAGATCACCCAGGCAATACGTGTCAGAGCCGAGGATGGAACTTAAATGTTCCCGACTCCAGAGCCTGCACTGCAAACCCTATGCCCTTGCCTCTGGTCAGGAGGACTCCAAACGGGGCTGTGTTCCCTCTACTCCTTCAAAGGAGGACTTTTTGGGTCCCAGTGAACCACAAGGAGCCTCTCAATGTGTGGACACCCCAGCTGCATCCCCCTCGCTTCCCAGTAGCCTCTGCTTGGCTGGTCCTGGGACCTCCAGAAGAGTCCCTGCAGACCTGGAAGCAGGCCTGTGGCTGTTCGGACAAGGAATTCTGAGGTCTTGCACGTGCAGAGTGTGTGGTTCAGCAGTGAGGAAGATGGGAGGCTGATCAATTAATGCCATGTGGGCGATGAGTTTCCTTTGAGAACCACGTGGGTGCTTTGCATGAGGACCTGGGCTTTGTCTGGAGACCTAATTCCTGCTGCTCCCTCCCAGGACCTGGGCGCACTCAAAGAGCAGGAACCAAGCGCCCCCCGCCCTCACCCCACCCACTGCTACTTCATAACACACAATCTGGGCCCTGTGGGACAGAAGTGGTTTCATGCCTATCTCCAGCAGCCCTACCCAGGGCTGTTCTGCACACCCAATTTACAGATGAAGAAACTGAAGGTCAGCTGGGCGTGGTGGCTCACGCCTGTAATCCCACCACTTTGGGAGGCTGTGGTGGGCATATCACTTGAGGTCAGGAGTTTGAGACCAGCCTGGCCAACACTGTGAGACCCCTGTCTGTATTAAAAATACCAAAATTGGCTAGGTGTGGTGGCACGCGCCTGTAATCCCTTCTAATCCGGAGGTTGAAGCAGGAGAATTGCTTGAACCCAGGAGGCAGAGGTTGCAGTGAGCTGAGATCGTGCCACTGCACTCCAGCCTGGGCTACACAGCGAGACTCTGTCTCAAAAAACAAACAAACAAAAAAAGAAACTGAAGATCAGAAATTAAGGACCTGGCCCAGGGCTGCCAGCTGGAAAGTCGTTCTGATCTCAGGCCTAGTTAGCAACTGTCCTGCTGCCCGGCCCTACATCAACCCTCTTTTTTTTTTTGAGACAGGGTCTCACTCTGTCACCTAGGCTGAAATGCAGTAGCATCATCGTGGCTCACTGCA
Organism: Ateles fusciceps; assembly: GCA_036589455.1. Lineage (NCBI taxonomy): Eukaryota > Metazoa > Chordata > Mammalia > Primates > Atelidae > Ateles > Ateles fusciceps. Next base: position 1,843,833 of record JAZHEH010000903.1, read on the forward strand.
GCCTCAACCTCGGCTCAAGCCATCCTCTACCTCGGCCTCCTGAGTAGCTGGGACTACAGGAGTGTGCCACCACCCCTGGCTAATAGTTTAAAATGTTTTGTAGAGATGGGTTGTCCCTCCGTAGCCCATGCTGGTCTGTAACTCCTAGGCTCAAGCCATCCTCCCTCTCAGACTCCCAAAGTGCTGGGATTATAGGTGTCAGCCACCATGCCCAGTCAGCCTTCTTAATCCTCTTGACCACTGCACACAATCTACACTGTGTTCCAGGTGAGTAAGAAAACAGGTTCCGAAAGATTCGGTAACTTTCCCAAGGCCACGACAACATGGCCAGGGAGCCCCAGGGCCAGGACTGCCTCTGCCTCCCACTGCCTCCACGCTCAGCCTGGGTTGTCTCTGGCCACGGGCAGGAGTGTCATACCTGATGTGGGTGAGTCATTAGTCTTATTTGGTGACGTCTTTGCAACACTTTAAGAGAGAGTACAGGACGTTGAAGGCCCCACTGCCCGATGGTCTCTATTGGGTTCTGTGGTCCCCGGATTTGGTGGGGACAGTAGGATTTGGGGGGGAGGGTGGTGTGGACTGAGGGCAGCCCCCAGCTCAGCACAGGGACCCTCGTCTCCTCTCTGCTTCCTGCAGGCTCCAGAGTTGACTTCTCCCCCGGTCCCTGCCAGCCCTGGCCCCTGAATGAGGGGGAGCCCTCACCCTGGGAACCGTTCCATCCTGGTGCTCTGGGTGGGCCTCTGTTCCAGCAATGGTGTCCGGGCAGCACCACGTTCCAAGCACTGAGTGCTTATGCACTTATTTTGAGGGGTTCTCATGATGAGGCCTGGTTGCCGGGGAGGTGCGAGGAGCCGGGGCCACACCCGGCCACCTCTTGCTGGGCCTGGCTCCAGTGGAACAGCCATTGTGATGTGTGCCTTCACTGTGGCCTCATCCTCACTTCCTGTAGGAGGAGGTGGGGGGAATGGGCCTCCTGTGGGTGTGGCTTGAACGGCTTTGGTGATGGTCCCGCTCCACATTTCTGTGGCCGTCACGATTTCAGGAGATTTCTGATGGCTGGGTGGGGAAACTGATCAAGGGTCTGAAAAATAGAGTCCTGTTAGAGCCCAGGCATTCTGTTTGGAGGAATTTATCCTGAGGGAGCTAATCCTATGTATGTGAAAATCTAACTGATGCATGTTCATGTCCTCTTAGAAATGTGGCCGGGCCAGCCGGGCATGGTGGCTCACCCCTGTAATCCCAGCACTTTGGGAGGCCAAGGTAGGTGGATCACTTGAGGTCAGGAGTTCGTGACCAATCTGGCCAACATGGTGGAATTCCGTCTCTACTAAAAATAGAAAACTTAGCTGGGTGTGGTGGCATGTGCCTGTAATCCCAGCTACTTGGGAGGCTGAGGCAGGAGAATCACTTGAACCTGGGAGGCAGAGGTTGCAGTGAACCGAGATCACGCCACTGCACTCCAGCCTGGGCAAGAGAGTGAAACTCTGTCTCAAAAAAGAAAGAAAGAAAGAAAGAACTGTACATATGTATAGGTTCATATGTCCACACATATTCACGTGGTATATGTGTGTGTGTTTACCTGCTCAAAAGTCCCATCTGCCTCCTGCTTATTCAGCTTTATGAGCTTAGGCACAGTCCCACTTTTCTTTTTTTTCTTTTTTTCTTTTTCTCTTGAGACAGGTCTGGCTCTGTGGCCCAGGCTGGAGTGCAGTGGTGTGATCATAGGTCATTGCACCCTCAAACTCCTGGACTCAAGCAATCCTCCCCACCTCAGCCTCTGGAGTAGCTGGGACTATAGGTGCTTACCACCATGACTGGCTAATTTTTTCTTATTTTCAGTAGAGATGGGGTCTCACTATATCGGCCAGGTTGGTCTTGAACTCCTGGCTTCATGTGATCCTCCTGCCTCAGCCTCCCAAAGTGCTGGAATCACAGGTGTAAACCACCAGGCCCGCCCCCACCTTTCTTTAAACCTCCAACCCCTCCCTTCCTCATCTGTAAAATGGGGGTAATAACAACTCATAGGGTTGTTGTGAAATCAAATGACATAATCCAGGTGAAATCATTGCTAGTCCACATGTTGTGAAATCAGTGATAATCCAGATGAGGGGTCTGCTCTTGATGTGGTCAATGAAGCCAGCATTCTTTTTCTTTTTTTTCTTTTTTCCTTCACAATGAAGCCAGCATTATTACTGTAAAATGCAAATGGCCTGAACGGCCCAGAAGAGGAACTCCCAGTTATAGACCTCATCCTCTGTGCCAAGGGCAGGCCAAGGGCTTTACACAAGGGCACAGCCAGGAAGGGCAAAGTCGAATTAGACACAACGAATTAGATGCAGCCATGGGGCACCAATCTGATGCTATCCTAGCTCTTAGCCAGGATTCTGGATGGCATCTCATCATGCCGGAGTGTATCAGGAACATCTGAAGACAGCCCTGCTTGTCTATGAGATTTTGGCAGAAGCTAAAAGTTATGACCAGTCGGGGGAAACAGGCAGTTCTCATCCTACTACAATTGAGGAAGCTGCAATATCTGGGGGATATTGCAACCCAAGAATACCATTTTTTTTATGCCCTGAAAGAAAAGGCTTTATTGAGGTTCGGGGGAGTGGGGCAGCTGAGGCGGTAACCCCAGCGGTCTTAACAGTCAAGAGAGAGGGTAGTTCAGTTTGTAATTAGGCAGAGAAGAGCTGAGAGTTTCACTGGAGGAGTTGTTAATGGTGGTCAGTTTCCCAATAGAGGACTCTAAGTTTTATAGAGAGGGCTGGTCAATTTCACAAAGTCAAAGTTCAAGGACAGCTGGTGGATTTCATCTTCCCCCAATCCAGAGGGACAACCCTTCTCCAGGCCTTCTGCTAGACGTCCTCCGCCTTGGTCCTCTGGCGCATACGTTACTTCTGGCCGGGATCCCAGCCTGCTCAAACCTCAAAGTTTGCGTTCCTCCTGCTCCAGGCGGTTTTCCAAGGCTTTTCTGCCAGGGGGTGAAGTGGGGGCCCAGAGCACCGCCAACTTACCATTGCCCCTACTCACTGTCGGAGAAAGGGCACTCAGCTCACCAGCTGGATGCAGCCAGGATGAAAGAGGCTGGCTGCACCCTGGTGAGTCTTGGCATAGGCTCCTTGAACTCCAAGGTGCCATAGATGCTGTGCCACTGCACTCAGCCAGCTTTACCCTTTTTTTCTGACAAGAGATGCTGGTTTTCCATTTATGGTAGAGATAAGAAACGTTTTGTCTTTAAAGAATGTGCTTAATTTTTAAAAGGGAGGCTGGGCACAGTGGCTCACACCTGTAATCCCAGCACTTTGGGAGGCTGCGGCGGGCAGGTCACTGGAGGTCAGGAGTTCAAGACCATCCTGGCCAACCAACATGGTGAAACCTCATCTCTACTGAATATACAAAAATTAGCTGGGCGTGGTGGGATGCACCTGTAATCCCAGCTACTCAGGAGGCTGAGGCAGGAGAGTCACTTGATCCCCGGGAGGTGGGGGGCTGCATTGGGCCAAGAGCACAGCAGGGCACTCCAACCTGGGCGACAGAGCGAGACTCTGTCTTTAAAAAAAAAAAAAAACCTTTCAAGGGGGAACAGCTTTTCAAAAAGTATCCAGGGTATCAATAATTCAGGCAGTTTCCATGTCTGGCAAAATTCTGGACGTGGGTCTGGGGTGGAGAAAGGCTGAGAAACAAGGCCTCCCCCTGGTCAGCTGGCTCCTGTCTCCACCTGCCTCCTCCTCCAACCCCTTCCTCAGTCCATGGACTTCACAGACTCCCTGCCCTCTGGTGTGGAGGCAGCCTTTACCAGCATCTTGAGTGAATTGGTTGCTCCGTCCCCAGGGCCCTTTCACCCTGCCCTGCCACCCTTGGCCACATCCGGCCACCTGTCTTGAAATCTCAGCTTGGCATCCCTGCCCGGGGAGACCCGCCTCCTTTGCCCCTTACACATCTTCTGGCTCTGTCCTTGTGCTTCGTTGGCACTGACCTTGGCCGCTCAGCGTACATCCATCTCATCTCCCTCCCTGTGTGTGCCAGTATCTGAGGTCGGATGATTGTGTCCCTGTGGAGCCCTAGGGACCAGGACCTTACCTGCATGGCTTCCTGCTACATCCTCCAGGTCGAATGTGTGACTGAACAAATGAATGAACAAATGAATGAGATGCATGTGCCACTCATCATGGCCCACCCACTGGGCCTGAAATCCCTGGGTGTCACAGCCCAGGGCCTGGGCCTCTTTTTTTTTTCTTTTCTTTTTTTTGAGACAGACTTTTGCACTATTGCCCAGGCTGGAGTACGGTGGCACAATCATAGCTCACTGAATCCTCAACTTCCTTGGGTTCAAGCAGTTCTTGTGCCTCAGTCACCCAAGTAGCTGGGACTATATGTGTGCACCACCACGCCCAGCTAATTTTTGTAGTTCGTAGAGAAGTGGTTTCACCTTGTTGGCCAGGCTGGCCTTGAACTCCTGGCCTCATGTGATCTACCTGCGTTGGCCTCCCAAAGTGCTGGAATTACATGCGTGAGGCACTGCTCTAGGCCTAGGCTTCTTGGATAGACTTGAGGTTACACATTTTTTAAATGGTTGGAGACTGCCTCCTTCCCTGGGGATTTTTTTTCCTTTTTTTTTTTTTCCTTTTTTTTAGACGGAGTCTCGCTGTGTTGCCAGGCTGGAGTGCAATGGTGTGATCTCAGCTCACTGCAACCTCTGCCTCCCGGGTTCAAGTGATTCTTCTACCTCAGCCTTCCAAGTAGCTGGGACTACAGGCACGCATCACCACGCCCAGCTAATTTTTGTATTTTTAGTGGAGACGGAGTTTCACCATGCTGGCCAGGATGGTCTCGATTTCTTGATCTCGTGATCTGCCCACCTCAGCCTCCCAAAGTGCTGGGATTACAGAGCTGAGCCACTGCGCCTGGCCCCCCCTGTGGATTTGTCTGAACTGAGGAAGCTGATGGGGGGGATGCTCTCCAGCTCTGCCCATCCCGGCCATCGCCACAAGGGAGCAGCACCGAGCTGCTGTGAGTCCACCTCAACTTTTGCCTCTGCAGGTTCTATGCCCCAAACCCTGCCATGGGGAGAGGACTCCTCTTTCCACCACGTCTGGCGTCCCTGTGGATTTTGAAGTGATGTTTCCCCTAACACAGGTTTGGACCCCAGGCGTGGTGTCTGAACTGGGGGAAGCCTTGAGGGTGAATGGGTGAGGAAGCTGATGGGAGGATGCGCTCCGGCTCTGCCCATCCCTGCCATCGCCACAAGGGAGCAGCACTGAGCTGCTGTGAGTCCGCCTCAATTTCTCCCTCTGCAGGTTCTATGCCCCAAGCCCTGCCATGGGGTAAGGAGTCCTCTCTCCACCGCGCCTGGCACCCGTGTGGATTTTGAAGTGATGGTTCCCCCTAATACAGGCTGGGACCCCAGGCGTGGTGTCTGAACTGGGAAAGCCTTGAGGGTGTGAATGGGTGAGGGAGCGGATGGGAGGATGTGCACCGCCGCTACCCATCCCAGCCATCGCCACAAGGGGGCAGCACTGGGCTGCTGTGAGTCCTCCTCAATTTCTCCCTCTGAAAGTACTATGCCCCAAACCCCGCCATAGGGTGAGGAGTCCTCTCTTCACTGCGCCTGGCCCTCCTGTGGAATTTGAAGTGATGGTCCCCGAAACACAGGTTGGGATCCCAGGAGTGAGGTTAGAACTGGGGAGTCTTCAGGGTGAATGGGTGAGGAAGCGGATGGGGGGGATGCGCTGCGGATCTGCCCATTGGCAGCACTGGGCTGTTGTGAGTTCGCCTCAATTTCTCCTTCTTTTTTTTTTTTTTTTAATAGAGATGGGGTTTCGCCATGTTGGCCAGGCTGGTCTCAAACTCCTGACCTCGGGTGATCCGCCCACCTTGGCCTCCCAAAGTGCTGGGATGACAGGCGTGAGCCACCGTGCCCAGTACCCTCTGCAGGTTCTATGCCCCAAACCCTGCCATGGGGTGAGGACTCTTTCTCTGCAACGCGCCCGGCCCCCCTGTGGATTTTGAAGTGATGGTTCCCCCGTAACGAGGTTGGGACCCCCAGGTGTGGTGTCTGAACAGGGGAAAGCCTTGATGGTGAATGGGTGAGGAAGCTGATGGGACGATGCTCTCTGGCTCTGCCCACCCCGGTGATCGCCACAAGGGGGCAGCACTGCGCTGCTGTGAGTCCGCCTCAATTTCTCCCTGTGAAGGTAATTTGCTCCAAACCCTGCCGTGGGATGAGGAGTCCTCTCTCCACCGCGCCTGGTCTCACTGTGGAATTTGAAGTGATGGTCTCTCTAACACTGGTTGGGACCCCAGGCGTGGTGTCTGAACTGGGGGAAGCCTTGAGGGTAAATGGGTGAGGAAACTGATGGAAGGTTGCGCTCCGGCTCTGCCCATCCCGGCCATCACCACAAGGGGGCAGCACTGGGCTGCTGTGAGTCCGCCTCAATTTCTCCCTCTGTAGGTTCTATTCCCCCAAACCCTGCCATGGGATGAGGACTCCTCTCCACCGCGCCCAGTGGAGTCCTCTCTCCACCGCGCCCGGCCTGCCTGTGGATTTTGAAGTGATGGTTCCCCTAACACAGGTTGGGACCCCAGGCGTGGTGTGTGAACTGGGGGAAGCCTTGAGGGTGAATGGGTGAGGAAGCTGATAGGGGGATGCACTCCGGCTCTGCCCATCCCGGCCATTGCCACAAGGCGGCAGCACCGGACTGCTGTGAGTCCGCCTCAATTTCTTCCCTTGCAGATTCTATGCCCCAAACCCTGCCACGGGGTGAGGAGTCCTCATCACCCACAGGCCTGGCCGAGAGGTTGCAAAGCCAGCCCAGGTCACACAGCACGGCTGCGGGAGAGCTGAATTAGACCCCAGGCCCTCAGCACCCAGGAAGTCGCATGGGTCAGGGCTTCTGGAAGACTTGTTTTGTTTTGAGATGGAGTTTCTCTCTTGTTGCCCAGGCTGGAATGCAATTGCGCGATCTCAGCTCACCGCAACCTTTGCCTCCCGGGTTCAAGCGATTCTCCTGACTCTGCCTTCTGAGTAGCTGGGATTACAGGCATGCGCCACCACACTCGGCTCATTTTTCTGTTTTTAGTAGAGACAGGGTTTCTCCATGTCGGTTAGACTAGTCTCAAACTCCTAACCTCAGGTGATCCGCCTGCCTCCGCCTCCCAAAATACTGGGATTACAGGTGTGAGCCACAGCGCCCGACAATTTTTTGTTTTTTAAAAACATCTTCATCCCCTAAAAAAGTCCGGGCACCGAGGAGGATGAAGTTGGTCAAATTGTGGACTCCCACTCCAAGCTGGGTGACTCTGGACGGGTGTCTTCTCCTCTCTGAGCCTCAGTTTCCAACCCTGCAAAATAATACCTTCTGCTGAGAGTGTTATGAGCTGGGCGTGGTGGCTCACACCTGTAATCCCAGCACTTTGCGAGGCCGAGGTGGGCGGGTCGCTTGAGCCCAGGAGTTCTACACCATCCTGGACAACATGGCGAAACCCTGTCTCTAACAACAACAACAACAACAAAATTAACTGGGTATTGTGGTGCACAAATATAGTCCCACCTACTTGGGAGGCTGAGGCAACAGGAGTGCTTGAGCCCAGGAGGTCGAGGGTGCAGTGAGCAGTGACTGTGCCACTGCCTTCCAGCCTGGGCAACAGAGCAAGACCCTGTCTCAAAAAAAAAAAAAAAAAAATTAAGAGTGTTATGAAAATTCAGTGAGACAGACCTTCCCTTCCGCCTTCCCTTCCCTTCCGCCTTCCCTTCTCTTCCTTTCCTTTCCCTTTGCTTTCCTTTCCCTTCTTTCCCTTCCCCTTCCCTTCCTTTCCCTTCCGCCTTCCCTTCCTTTCCCTTCTGCCTTCCCTTCCTTTCCCTTTCCTTCCCTTCCACCTTCCCTTCCCTTCCTTTCTCCCTCACTTCCCCCTTCCCTTCCCCAATTCCCACGGAGTTTCACTCTTGTTGCCAAGACTGGAGTGCAGTTGGGCGATCTCGTCTCGCTGCAACCTTCGCTTCTCAGGTTCAAGTGATTCTCCTGTCTCAGCCTCCCAAGTAGCTGGGATTACAGGCATGCGCCACCACACCTGGCTAATTTTGCATTTTTAATAGAGACGGGGTTTCTCCATGTTGGTCAGGCTGGTCTCGAACTCCTGACCTCAGGTGATCTGCCAGCCTTGGCCTCCCAAAGTGCTAGGATTACAGGCGTGAGCCACAGCGCCTGGTCTCTCTCTCTCTCTTTCTCTGTTTCTCTTTCTTTCTTTCCTTTTCCTTTCCTTTCTTCCTTCCTCTCCTTCCTTCCTTTCTTTCCTTTCCTTCCCTCCCTTCCTCTCTTCCTTCCTCCATCCCTCACTTCTTCCTTTCTTCCCTTCCTTCCTTTCTTCCTTCCTTATTTTTTTTTTGAGACAGGGTCACCAGGCGGGAGTACAGTCATGCGATCATAGCTCACTGCAGCTTCAACCTCCCAGGCTCAAGCGATCCTCCAGCCTCAGCCTCCTGAGTAGCTGGGACTACAGGCTCGTGACACCAGACCTGGCTAATTTTTCCTATTTTTTTTTTTGTAGAGATGGGCATCTCGCTGTGTTGCCCAGGCTGGTCTAAAACTCCTGGGCACAAGTGATCCACCCACCTTGGCCTCCCGAAGCGCTGGGATTACAGGCGAGTGCCACCATGCTCAGCTCATAACACTCTCAGCAGAAAGTATTCTTATTTTGCAGGGGAGGATCCAAAGCAGCCTCTCAAGATGCTGGGATTACAGGTGTGAGCCACCGTGCCTGGCTTCATTGTCACTTTCTCATGCAGGGCTGCTGTGGCCACTTGGATGAGAGAGCCCACCCCATATCATCTCCATCACATCACCTGGTTCAGTGCTGACAGCAGTTACCTTCTCAAAGTAGGTAGCTGCTCATGTTTCATTTAGTTGATTTTTCTTTATTGCCCCTAAAATGTCAGCTTCGTGAGGGTAGAGATGTCAGTTTTGTTCATAGCTGTCTTCCCAGTTCCTGGCACACTGCCTGCCCTGTAGTAGATGCTCAATAAAGATTATTCAGGCCAGGCGTGGTGGCTCACGCCTGTAATCCCAGCACTTTGGGAGGCTGAGGCAGGTGGATCACCTGAGGTCAGGAGTTCAAGACCAGCCTGGCCAACATGGGGAAACCCTGTATCTATAAAAATTAAAAAATTAGCTGGGTGTGGTGGTGCGTGCCTGTAATCCCAGCTACTCAGGAGGCTGAGGTAGGGAGAATTGATTGAACCTGGAAGGCGGAGGTTGGAGTAATCTGAATTGCAGCACTGCACTCCTGCCTGGGTGACAGAGCAAGAGTCCGTCTCAAAAAAGAAAAATTGTTCAAATGACTGAAGAATGAAAGAAATCCATGGGTTGGGCACGATGACTCATGCTTATAATCCTAACACTTTGGGAGGGCCAGGCGGGAGATCACTTGAGGTCAGGAGTTTGAGACCAGTCTGACCAACATGGTGAAACCCCATTTCTACTAAAAATACAAAAATTAGCCAGACGTGGTGGCGTGCACCTGTAATCCCAGCTACTTGGGAGGCTGAGGCAGGAGAATCGTTTAAACCTGTGCGGTGGAGGCTGCAGTGAGCCAAGATCACATCACTGCACTCCTGGGTGACAGAGCAAGACTCTCAAAAAAAAAAAAAAAAAAAAAAGAAAAGAAAAACAAAACCCAGATAGCCACATGAAGCAGTTAGCTCCGTACTTGGCACACGGAAAGCTTGCAGTAAATTGGCAATTAACATACTAACAAGAATCATGACATAATAAATTCAATTAGCAGAGTCACAAAGGCCAGGGTAGGGGGTAGGCCACCCAGGAATGCAATGAGCTTGGACTTTTGGCAGCCTGGGGACCTGGGGGAGGCCCGTGTGGTGCCTTTCCTGCTGTGTGATTCAGGGCACCGGACTCGCCCTCTCTGGGCTACGCTTTCTTTGCGTGCAGTCAGGAAGACTCTGTGGCCAGGGTTGTTTACAGGAAAAGGAGATGGGATGTTTTTTCCTTCCTACTCATCCTCCCTTCCCAGAGGGCCCAGCTTGAGCAGAGGCGATGAGATAAGGAAGAAGGAATCGGAGGAATGACTTGTACCTGTAATAACTACACAATCGGTGCGGGGGATGGGTGACAGAGGGGACTGGAGATGGGGCAGGGGCTTGTTCCTGCCTGGAGCCCTGCCTTCCTCACTCTGGCTCAGCAGTGGGGTCCCATATACCTCTTGTGCGTGTGGACCCTGGAGCCCCAGGGCGGGGACTTGCTGGGTCCGGGGCCTCTCTTAACCACTTTGGGTTGAATTTCCGGCTCTGCTTACCACCCTGACTGCCTTATCTTCCAGCTTGCGGTGAGGAGTGGATGGGGCGGGGCGGGGGTGAATGAGGTCTAGGGGCTGCTGCAGGTGCCACCCTCGCCACTCCAGCCACATTGCTGACTCAGGGAGACAAAAGGAGGAGGTGGAATTCTCCTTCCCAGGTACTGATGGAGGCCTCCTGATCTGAAGGGATGGGAGTGTCAGGGCCACTGCTTCCCCAGCAGCTGCCATCTGTCCATCCATCCATCCTTCCGTCCCCTTCCCTCAGATCCTGGAGGCCTGCCTGGTGGAGGAGGAAGGGCCAGCTCCAGACTGAGAAAGCCTTGGGGTGTGGATATGAAGGAAGAGTGTGGTTGTATGTGCTTCCACCTGTGTGTTTGTGTGGGAGGTCTGGGTATGTGGAGTGTCTGTGTGTCAAGCAGCTTTTTTTTTTTTTTTTTAAGAGACAGAGTCTTGCTCTTGCCGCCCAGGTTGGAGTGCAGTGGGACAATCTCAGCTCACTGCAACCTCCACCTCGCAGGTTCAAGTGATTCTCCTGCTTCAGCCTCCCAAGTGGTTAGAACAGGCATCCGCCACCACACCTGGGTAAATTTGTATTTTTTTTTCTTTTTTTTGAGACAGAGTCTCGCTCTGTTGCCCAGGCCGGAGTGCAGTGGGACAATCTCAGCTCACTGCAACCTCCGCCTCCTGGGCTCAAGCAATTCTCCTGCCTCAGCCTCCTCCTGAGAAGCTGGGACTAAAGGCGTGTGCCACCACTCCCAGCTAATTTTGTATTTTTAGTAGAGATGGAGTTTCACTGTGTTGGCCAGGGTGGTCTCAATCTCTTGACCTTGTGATCCGCCCGCCTTGGCCTCCCAAAGTGCTGGGATTACAGATGTGAACCACTGCGCCTGGTGTAAATTTGTATTTTTTTGGTGGAGATGGGGTTTTACTATGTTGGCCAGGCTGGTCTCAAACTCCTGACCTCAAGTGATCCTCCTGCTTTGGCCATCCCATGTGCTGGGATTACAGGTGTCAGCCACTGTGCCTGGCCTGCCCTTGTTTCATCAATGTGCATTTATTGAGCACCTAATATATGCCAGGCACACAAAATTGAGCAAGGCAAATGAGGTGCTTACCCCCAAGGAGCCCACATTTTAGTGGAGGAAACAGGCGCCAGACACGTTTTTTTTTTTTTTTTTTTTTGAGACGGAGTCCCACTCTGTTGCCAGGCTGGAGTGCAGTGGTGAGGTGATTCTCCTGCCTCAGCTTTCCAAGTAGCTTGGATTACAGGCATGTGCCACCACACCCGGCTAATTTTGTATTTTTAGTAGAGATGGGGTTTCTCTATGTTGGTCAGACTCGTCTCCAACTCTTGACCTCGTGATCCGCCCACCTCAGCCTCCCAAAGTGCTGGGATTACATGTGTGAGCCACTGTGCCAGGCAGAGCTAAAAATTAAAATAAACTCATGGACAAAGAGAGTAGCTGGTTACCAGAGGCTAAGAAGTGTAGCCGAGAGGGGGGGATAAAGTAGAGATAGTTGATGGGATGAAAGTGTAGTTAGAATTAATAAGATCTACTGTTGGATAGCACAACCAGGTGATCAGAGTCAACAATAATTTATTGCACATTTTATTTTATTTATTGACTCTTGAGACAGGGTCTCCCTCTGTTGCTCAGGCTGGAGTGCAGCGATGCGATCTCAGCTGTGCAAACTCCACCTCCCAGGCTCAAGTGATCCTCCCACCTCAGCCTCCTAAGTAGCTGGGATTACAGGTGCATGCCACCACGCCCAGCTAATTTTTTGAAGTTTTTGTAGAGATGGGGGTTTCGCCTTGTTGCCCAGGCTGGTCTCTAACTCTTAGACTGAAGTGATCCACCCACACCTCACCCTCCCAAAGTGCTGGGATTACAGGTGTGAGCCACCAAAGCCCAGCTGTATATTTAAAAATAACTACAAGAGTGAAATTGGGGCCAGGTGCGGTGGCTCAGTGCCGATAATCCCAGCACTTTGGGAGATCAAGGCAAGCGGATCACCTGAGGTGAGGAGCTTGAGAATATTCTGGCCAACATGGTGAAACCCCCGGATGTGGTGGCATGTGCCTGTAGTCCTAGCTACTTGGGAGGCTGAGTCTGCAGTGAGCAGACTGGAGGTCGAGGCTGCAGTGAGCAGTGATCACTCCACTGCACTCCAGCCTGGGCAATGAAACAAGACTTCATCTCAAAAAAAAAAAAAGAAAAGAAAGAAACAGGAAATGCTGCAGCATATATGTCCGACCTTATCAGCAGGGTGACGTGGAAACCCTAGAAGCCACATAGGGAAAGAGGGTCAGATTTGACCACATGGAAGCAGAGACAGGCAGTGCCCCCGGCCCCAGCCCTATCCCACCACTGCCTATGCCCGCTCCCCACCCTCTGCAACAGGAAGGGCTCCAGCCGAGCCTGGGCCTCTTGGGTGTTTTCTGGCATAAGCCCTGAGCTGCACTTCTCATCCTACCAGCCACCAGATCCCCGTTCTCAAAGAAACATTTGCAATGGGCCCTTTGCCATCCCGGGATGAAATCCATAGAAATATATGTTTCTTAACGCATATGTTAAGAAAAAGTTCAGGCTGGATGTGGTAGCTCATGCCTGTAATCCCAGCACTTTGAGAGGCCGAGGGAGGATCACTTGAGGTGATCACAGGAATTTGAGAGCAGCGTGGCCAACGTGGTGAAACCCCATCTCTACTAAAAATAATGAAATTAGCAGGGAATGGTGGCATGCACCTGTAATCCCAGTTACTTGGGAGGCTGAGGCAGGAGAATCGCTTGAACCCGGGAGGCGGAGGTTGCAGTGAGCCGAGATCTTGCCACTGCACTCCAGCCTGGGCGACAGAGTGAGACTCCGTCTCAAAAGACAAACAAACAAAAGAAAAACAGGTTTTTCAGGCAGTGAAACTACTCTGCATGAAACTGTAATGGGAGATCCTTGTCATTACACATTTATTCAAAGAAACAGAACGTACAGCACCAGGAGTGACCCAAATTTAAACCATGGATTCTGGGCGATGACGTGTCAGTGCAGGTTGACCCGCTGTAAGAAGTGCACCACTCGGGTGTGTGATGTTGATGGCGGGGGAGGCTGTGCATGTGTGCTGGTCAGGAGTGTCTGGGAAATCTCTGTATTTTCTGTTCAGTGTTTGTTTGTTTTGAGACAGGATCTCTCTATTGCCAGATTGGAATGCAGTGGTGCAATCATGGCTCATTGCAGCCTGGACCTACCGGGTTCAATCTGTCCTCCTGCCTCAGCCTCCCAAGTAGTTGGGACCAGAGGTGTGTGCCACCACATCCAGCTATTTTTTTTTTTTTAAGATGGAGTCTCACTCTGCCGCCCAGGCTGGAGTGCAGTGGCATGATCTCGGCTCACTGCAACTTCTGTCTCCCAGATTCAAGCAGTTCTCCAGCCTCAGCTTCCTGCATAGCTGGGATTACAGGTGTCACCACCATGCCCAGCTAATTTTTGTATTTTTAGTAGAGACAGCGTTTCACCATGTTGGCCAGGCTGGTCTCAAACTCCTAACCTTGGGTGATCCTCCGGCCTCAGCCCCTCAAAGTGCTGGGATTATAGGTGTGAGACACTAGGCCCAGACCTTTCTACTCAATTTGGCAGTGAACCTAAACTGCCTTAAAAAAGAAGTCTGTGTTTGTCTTTTTTACAGACAAGGTGGAGTGCAATGCGTGATCAGAGCTTGCTGTAACCTCTGACACCTGGGCTCAAGAGATGTGCCTGCCTCAGCCTCCCAAAGTGCTGGGATTACAGGCATGAGCCACCTTGCCCAGCTGTCTTTCTTTTCTTTTCTTTTCTTTCTCTTTCTCGCTCTTCCCTTCCTCCCTCCCTTTCTCTTTTTTTTTAATTTTAGAGACAGGATCTTGCTATGTTGCCCAGGCTTGTCTTGAACTCCTGGCTTCTAGTCATCCTCCTGTCTTGGCCTCCCAAGTAGCTGGGATTATGGGTGTGAGCCAACGTGCCTGGCGGTGGATGAATTTTCATAAAATGAACACACCCATGTATCCAGACTGAGGAACAGAAGTTTACCAGATCCTAGAATCCCACCTTGTGCCCCTCTTGGTCATGGCCTCGCCCCTGCCCATCCCAGGGTCCCCACTTGTCTATTTATTTATTTATTTATTTATTGAGATGGAGTCTGGCTCTGTCACCCAGGCTGCACTGCAGTGGCGCGATCTCGGCTCACTGCAGCCTCCACCTTTCAGGTTCAAGCAATGTTTGTGCTTCAGCCTCCTGAGTGGCTGGGATTACAGGTGTTTACCACCACGCCGGGCTAAGTTTTGTATTTTTAGTAGAGACAGGGTTTCACCATGGCCAGGCTGGTTGTGACCTCCTGATCTCAAGTGACCCGCCTGCCCCAGCCTCCCAAAGTGCTGGGATTACAGGCATGAGCCACTGTACCCGGCCTTGACTTTTTTAATAAACAGCTTAACTGAGTGAGTCATAATTCAAACACTGTACAGCTCACCCATTGAAAGCACACAATTCAATGATTTTTAGTATATTTACAGACTTGTGCAACTATGACCACCGTCAATTTCAGCACATTTTCATCATCTCAAAAAGAAACCCCTGTCAATATTAGCTGTCTATCCCCCACCCCCACCCCTGGCAACCCCTAACCTACTTCCTGTGTCTAGGGACTTGCTTATTCAGGACATTTTATACAGATGGCATCACACAACATGTGGCTTTTGTGTCTGGCTTCCTTCTCTTAGCATGTTTTCAAGGTTCCTCTGTGTTGTGGCAGGCATCAAGATTCCATTCCTGTTGATGACTGAACAGTTGTCAGCTGTATAGATACACAACATTTTGTTTATCCTTTCATCACTTGATGGACATCTGAGCTGTTTCTACCTTTTGGCTATTAGGAGTAATACTGCAATAAGCCTTACTTTATCACCCAAGCTGGAGTGCAGGGGCACAATCACGGATCACGGCAGCCTCCATCTCCCGGGCTCAAGGGATCCTCCCACCTCAGCCTCCTCAGTAGCTGGGACTACAGGTGGGTGCTACTACTCCTGGCTAACAAAAAAAAATTTTTTTTTTTGTAGAGAAGGAGTCCTACTCTATCGTCCATGCTGGTCTTGAACTCCTGAACTTAAGAGATCCTCCTGTCTCCTGCCAGGTGTGAGCCACCATGCCCAGCCCAAGAATTAATTTTTTTTTAAATTTATTTTTAACTTTTTTTTTTTGAGACAGGGACTCGCTGTCACCCAGGGCGTGATCTCGGCTCACTGCAACCTCCACTTCCTGGGTTCAAGCGATTCTCCTGCTTCAGCCTTCCGAGTAGCTGGGATTACAGGCGCCCATCACCATGATGGGCTAATTTTTGTGTTTTTAGTAGATGGGGATTTACCATGTTGGCCAAGCAGGTCTTGAACTCCTGAGCTCAAGTGATCTGCCTACCTCGGCCTCCCAAAGTACTGGGATTACAGGTGTGAGCCACTGTGCCTGGCCGTGACTTTTTTTTTCTTTTGAGATGAAGTCTCGCTCTGTTGCCCAAGCCAGAGTGCAGCGGCACAGTCTCGGCTCACTGCAACTTCTACTTCCTGAGTTCAAGCAATTCTCCTGCCTCAGCCTCCCAACTAGCTGGGACTACACGCACATGCCATCATACCCTGCTAATTTTTGTATTTTTAGTAGAGACGGGGTTTCACTATGTTGGCCAAGCTGGTCTTGAAATCCTGACCTCATGATCTGCCCGACTCGGGCTCCCAAAGTGCTGTTATTACAGGCATGAGCCACCACGCCCTGCCTAACCCTGACTTTTTAATAAACGGCTTAACTGAGTCATAATTCACACACCATACAATTCACCCATTGAAAGCACACAGTTCGATTTTTAGTATATTCACAGACTTGTGCAACCATCGCCACCAACAACTGCAGCACATTTTCATCAAGAAAAACTCCTGTACCCTTTAAGTATCAACCATCTCTACTCCTACCCCCAACCCCCCAGCTTCTAGCAACCCCTAACCTACTTCCTGTCTCTAGGGATTTGCCTATTCAAGACATTTTTTTTTTCTTTGAGACAGAGTTTCCCTCTTGTTGCCCAAGCTGGAGTGCAGTGGAGCAATATTGGCTCACTGCAACCTTCGCCTCTTGGGTTCAAGCGATTCTCCTGCCTCAGCCTTCCAAGTAGCTGGGATTGCAGGTACGCACCACCGTGCCCGGCTAATTTTCTGTATTTTTAGTAGAACTGGAATTTCACCATGTTAGACAAACTGGTCTAGAACTCCTGACCTCAGGTGATCCACCCGCCTCGGCCTCCCATAGTACTGGGATTACAGGCCTGAGCCACTGTGCCAGGCCCTATTCAGACATTTTATGCAGATGGAATCCACAACGTGTGGCGTTTTGTTTCTGACTTCTTTCTCTTAGCATGTTTTTAAGGTTCCTCTGTGTTGTGGTACAAGATTTCACTCCTGTTGACCACTGAACATTTGTCTACTGTATAGATAGGTACACAACATTTTGTTTACCCTTTCATCACTTGATGGACATCTGAGTTGTTTCTACCTTTTGGCTGTTATGAGCAATACTGCTGTAAACCTTACTCTGTTGCCCAGGCTGGAGTGCAGTGGCACAGTCACAGATCACTGCAGCCTCCATCTCCCAGGCTCAAGGGATCCTCCCACCTCAGCCTCCCCAGTAGCTGGGACTACAGGTGGGTGCTACTACTCCTGGCTAATTAAAAAAACATATTTTTGTAGAGAAGGGGTCCTGCTCTGTTGTCCAGGCTGGTGTTGAACTCCTGGGCTTAAGAGATCCTCCTGCCTCGGCTTCCCAAAGTGCTGGGATTCCAGGCGTGAGCCACCACGCCCAGCCCAAGTGAATTATTTATTTATTATTATTATTTTTTATTGTTTTGATATGGAAACTGGCTGTCGCCTCTGTGCCTCAGTTTCCTCTTCTGCAAAACAGAAGCAACATCATTTACCGCCAAAAACAGAGGACTCAAAGAAGGTTGGAAATGAAACAAGAAAAGAGAACAAAACCAACATCCCAAACGTGAAAAAACCCGTTTTCCTGGGGGGGGGGTGTGTGTGTATGTGTGCGCGCGCGCCCATGTTTTCTTTCCCTTTCCTCCTGTTTTTTGCTTGTTTTCTTCTCTCTTTTCATTCCTTCATCTCCTTTATGCTTAAAGTGACGCATCCCGGGCTTATTCGGCTTCCGAAGCCAAAGGCAGGTGGGGGGTTGTACCAGGCTCGCGTGGTGAGGGGGAAGGAACGGCACCAGCGTAGGGACCCAATTCCACCACCTTTCAGGGGCGTTTTCTGCCGGTGAGTGCAGCCCCGCCCCGCCCCGCCCGGGACCTGCGCCAGGCCCTCCCGCCAGTCGCCGGCGCGGACACAAAGGTCCTGTCCCCTCCACTACCGCCCGCCCCGCCCCTACTTTCCTGGGTTCTCTCCTGCAGCTCCATTGGCCGGGAGCTCCTGGGGCGGGGCCTCGGCGCCCCACCCGGGCCCGCGGGCCACGCCCCTTCCCCAGCTCCGCGCTCCCGAGTCAGAGCGAAGCGGCCGGCGGAGCAGAACGGATATCGAGGTAGGGAGCTCTTCTCGGGGACTCCAGGAGGGGGCGTGGTGGGCGCCCCCAGCCCCAGGCCCCAGGAGCCGCAGGGCTGGAGCCTCGGCCTCCTCTGCCGCCGCCTCCCCCATCGTCCCCCAGTCTGCAGGGTCTTCTAGCTCGGCAGCGGGGGGTGCTCCGTGCTGGGTTTCTCTGGGCTTGTTTGGGGAACGCGGGTTGCTCCTCCTCAGAGCAAGGGGTGGGTGTGGCAGCCCCTGGAGGGATTCGCGGCGGACGTCGGGTAGCACTTCCCGCCCGGCCACCTGTTCTCTGCGAGTTGGGGGAGCTCTCCCCGCCCTCCTCGCCGCTTTTGCCAGCGGGCAGGAGCCGTGGACGGGGGACTCGCGGGGCGGTGGGCGAGGCGCGGGGGGCGCGGCACGCGGGAAGCGGAGCCAATCCCGCCAGGCCTGGCCGCGCCAGCTGTGGCTCGAGGTTGGGACGGCGGCCAGGCCCGGCGGGGGAGGTGGGGGAGCCGGCCCGGCGGGGGAGGTGGGAGCCGGCCCGGCGGGGGAGGTGGGGAGCCGTCCTGGCGCCGCGCGATTAGCCGCTTCCGCGGGAGGAGGAGCCGCCGGGCGCGCTTGCTCCGGTGTTTGCGCCCGGGCCCTAGGCGCTGCAGAGAAACTTCACCCGCGCCCGTATACCCCCCTTTCCGTGGGCTGCGCTGGCGGCCCAGGTTTGCAGACCGGAAATGTAACGTTCTTTTGATTTTTAAAAAGGAAGCCTCCGGCTCTACGGTTTTCTGGGGTTGGAGTGGATGTGTGTGCTGGGGAGGCGGAGACGTCCCGCTCCAGGCAGGGCCTCAGGTCTCATAGGTAGGGAAATCGCACTGCAAAATAGGAGGCGTCTTGGAGCCTCAGTTTCCCCATCTGCATACTGGGGCTCTGACTTCCTGACCTATGGGGGTGTATAAGAATAAAAGGAGGCGGCTAGACAAGTAAGCTATTTTTTTTTTTTTTTGAGAGGGGGTCTTGCTCTGTCGCCAGGCTGGAGTGCAGTGGAGTGATCTCAGCTTACTGCAACCTCCGCCTCCTGGGTTCAAGCGATTCTCTTGCCTCAGCCTCCCGAGTAGCTGGGACTACAGGCGCGTGCCACCACACCCGGCTAATTTTTGTGTTTTTTGTAGAGACTGGGGTTTCACCCTGTTGGTCAGGATGGTCTCGATTTCTTGAGCTCGTGATCCGCCCGCCTCGGCCTGCCAAAGTGTTGTGTTGGGATTACAGGCGTGAGCCCTCGCGCCCTGCGCTACTATGTTTTTTTAACTTGCTATTTTGATATTTCTCAGTCTCTCTGTGCCCAGTCTTGCCCTTCTCGTCTGCTCCCCATGCTGAAGCCAGAGGGAACTTGTAAAACCAATCCGCTCAGATCAACCCCCCCACCTCTCCCGCCGCCGCTGAAAATCGTCCACTGAAGTGCCATTGTCGTCTAAGTCCCGACTTCTCAGCAGGGTTTCCTGTTATCTTCAGCCATTACCTTGTCCAGCCGTACTCTGCCTCTGTCCTCCCTCTCTCCGGGCCTTTGGCGCTCCTCTGGGCTCCGGGTCCTCCTTGGATACCCCACCGCCCTCTGCACTCCCTGGGTGGCCTCGGTGATGACCGTGGGTTCTCGTTACTGGTCCCTCCAGGGCAAGAAAGAGTCGCAGATCCTGACTCAGAGTAGATGCTTTGGAATTCGAATGAGCTGAGCTAGGCCCAGCGTGGGGCCTTGGGGTGGGGTTGGGGGTGGTTGACGGCGAGTCCCCTAGGTGGGGGAACGGTCTTGTTCCTCGGAATGGCAAAGCCAGCGCATTTGGTTTGCGTTCCATCAGCAGGGGGCAGGAGTGGGAGGGAAGGGGGATTTCAGATGGGCCCAGGCCTGACAGTCCCACGTCAACCGCACAACTATTGTTGACTGAGCCCGCCGTGCGCCTGGCATTGTCGCGGCACCATCTGCACAACGTCCGCGCCCTGCGACACAGCACCGTTCCTGTCCCCTTTGACAGATGAGGAACCTCAGACGTGGGACGGTGCAGTTGCTTGGCAGGGGTCACACAGGGAGTGGGGGAGCAGTTAGGGCTGAGTCTCAGGTCTGAGCCAAAGCCCCCCGAGAATGGAGGGAAGGATGGCAAGATTGAATGGGGGGAGGAGTGTAGAGTGAGGTTCTTGGTGAGAAGGAGGGTTTGGGCTTCCCCCCAGGAGGGGGCAGTCCAGGCTAAGAGCTGGGGCAGGAGCAGGGTCCCAGGTGGGTGGTGGTGGTGGGGTGACTGTCTCCATGCTGGGCGGGGTCGCCCGACTGGTGGAGGCCTTCCAGGGATGCTATTGAGGACACAGGCAGCGGCAATGTTGGAGGTTCCTTTGGGTTCCCGGTAGACTCCGCGGGTTTCCGGCCTGTTCCCAGCACTTGGAGGCTCCTCAGGACGGAAGAGCTATTCCCAGCTGGCCTGGGCCTGGGGAGAGGGCTTTGCGTGGACGTGGGCGCCGCGCTGCACCCTCCCTGCCCTCCTGTTTGCACTTCCCTGTGGCTGGTGCTGCTGGCCTTGGGTCCTTGGCCAGCAGAGGGCTGGCTCCGGCCTCGCGGCCCCCTCCCCTTTGCCTCCCGTCCCTCCCCCCTGAACTCTCCAACCTCCACCCTTTCCTGTCCCTCCCCCGTCTCTCTCTGCGCTCCTCCCTTGCCAGACCCTGGCTCTCCCAGGAACAATAGAGGGGAATGTGGCTAGGCCAGCGCGACGCTGCTGCATCAATCTCTGGCTGGTTCTCCGTCTCTGTCGCTACCAGGGACCCTTCTATTTGGGCTCAGCTGACCCACCCCGCCTTTTGACCCACGTGCCCGCAGTTCTGCCAGGCTGGGGCTCAGCTGCGCTGGGGACAGGGATGGGTCAGTTCAGAGTCTGTGTCTGTTTACAGAGGAGGAACCCACGTGCACTGTTAACTTTGTTACTCTTGTAGCGCCGCATCCCGGCCCCTGTTCAATTTCCCTTCCACCTCTTGCACTCATAAGCCTTGGACTGTGAGATGGGCTAGTACAGCTGGCCTAATGCTGTGTTCCCTGGGCAGGGGACACCTGCCTTGCTGGGAGCTCCTTAGAAGTGTAGAATCTCGGCCAAGAATCTTGAGCCTGTAATCCCAGCACTTTGAGAGGCTGAAGTGGGAGGATTTCTTGAGCCTGCGAGGTCGAGACCAGCCTGGACAACATAGTGGGACCTTGTCTCTACAAAAAATAAAAAAATTAACTGGGTATGGTAGTACACGCCTGTAGTCCCAGCTACTTGGGAGGCTGGTGAGAGGATCCCTTGAGCCCAGGAGGTTGAGGTATGGTGAGCCATGATTGCACCACCACTGAACTCCAGCCTGGGTGACAAAGCAAGACCCTGTCTCAAAAAAAAAAAAAAAAAAAAAAAGAAAGAAAAAAGGGCCGGGCGTGGTGGCTCACGCCTGTAATCCCAGCACTTTGGGAGGCCAAGGTGGGCGGATCACGAGGTCAGGAGATTGAGAGCATCCTGGCTCACACCGGGAAACCCCATCTCTACTAAAAATACAAAAAATTAGCTGGGTGTGGTGGCATATGCCTGTAGTCCCAGCTGCTGGGGAGGCTGAGGCAGGAGAATCACTTGAACGCTTGAGGCAGAGGTTGCAGTGAGCTGAGATGACGCCACTGCACTACAGCCTGGTTGACAGAGAGGCTCCCATGTCAAGAAAAAAAAAAAGAAAAAGAAATGAAGAATCTTAGGCTCCACCCCACACCTACTGAATTGCAATCTGCCTTTGAACAAGATCCCCAGAGATTCCTGACTGCACTGAAGTAGAAGTAGATAGAAGCGCTGGCTTAAACTTCTGTGCCTTGGTTTCCTCATCTGTAAAACGGGGATGCTAAAAGTGCCTCCCCCTGTTGGGTTGATGTTTAGATGCATGTTGATGTTTGTAAACCCCCAACAGGGTGTGATGCTGAATCTGTGGACAGTGGCTGTAGGGTGTATGAAAGCACAGCTTACCCCGTCCCCATAGTGCGAGTATCCATCCACCACGCCTGCCAGCAGTGGTCTGGCCCTGGACTGGAAGCTGTCTCAACACGATGCCTGGCCCTGGCCTTCCCCAGTCAGCATCCCCTGGAAGGCTCAAGACACCCTCCTTTTGCAGAGCAGGCTTGGAGAGGTTCTCGCTTTGCCAAGAATGAGGTGTCTGACTTGAACTGAACTCTTACCCCCCTGCCTTCTATCGTCCTGTCTTCAATAAAGGGGCTTTAGCCGTCAAGAATGGAGTCTCTGCCTGGGTGTGGTGGTTCACGCCTGTAATCCCAGCACTTTGGGAGGCTGATACTGGTGAATCATCTGAGGTCAGGAGTTCCAGACCAGCTTGGCTGACATGGTAAAACCCTGCCTCTACTAAAAATACAAAAATTAGCTGGGCATGCCTGTAGTCCCAGCTACTCGGAGGCTAAGGCAGGAGAATCGCTTGAACCTGGGAGGTGGAGGGTGCATCGAGCCAAGATCGTGCCACTGCACTCCATCCTGGGCAACAGAGTGAGACTGTCTCACAGAAAAATGAATGGAGACTCCTTCAGTGAGCTCCCTCTCACTAGAGTGTAAATGGCTGATAGTGCTCTTCGTAGGGCTCCCTCTCACTAGAGTGTAAGTGGCTGATGGCCCTGCTAAAGTCCTCCTTGCAGTAAGCTCCTGGCCGCTTAGCCCCTGTTGATGTGGGTGGTGGGCTTTCAGGCCAGGAGGGCAGGACACTGGGGAGTGGGCAACAGGGGTGCTGCATGATTGGGTCCTAAGTCTGCAGATATGGGGGTAGGCTGAGCAGAAGCTGGGAAAGCCAGAGTCTTGATGCCCAGCTGAGCTCCAGAACTTTCCAGGAGGAGCTTCAGAGCCTATGGAAAATTCCCAGGCTATTTTGGGCCGAGGCCCCCTTCTCCCTGCTGACACACCCGTCCCTGGGGCAGTCAGGGTAGGAGTGGCTTCCTCCCTTGGCTGGGCACTAATCGGAGCCTGGGGGCTGACTGGGGGAAGGGGGTGCATGGCCAGCTGGGCACCTCCCCCTTCCCCTGCTGGCTTTTTCTCTGTAGCATTTTCGCTGTCTGACATACTGTGTATTTCACCAGAGTTTTCATTCACTGGGACCCTGGGCAAGTTACTTGACTCTGTGTCTCTGTCCTGTCCTCCCGTTAGTGAAATGGGGATGGAATGAGCTGAGCTGTGTGAAGTGTTGTAAATAGTAAGCAGGCTGGCCCCAGGACACTGCTGTGGTGGCAGTAGTAATGGTCTGTTCCACTCCCCCATCTGTTGACTAGGAAGTGGCAGTGTTCGAGGTCCTCTATGGCAGCACAGCACCCAGCGTGAGAGGTGAGGGAGGTTCCCCTAGTCCATGGGCGTGTGCGTATAGACAGCAACAAGTTTGTGCATGCAGACACGTGTGTGTGCCCTCAGACGCAGGGACAGCCAGGTGTGGGCACATACACACATAGCTTACATATACACACATGTGCATACACACAGCTCACATATACACATATAGCTCACATATACACACACATGTGCATACACGTGTGTACATGCAGCCCAGCAGTCATGACGTGCCTTGGGCGTGACATTTGGTCCGAGTTTGTTGCAGGCCCGAGGCTCATCCCTGGTCTGGCCCTGAGCCTCCAGCTGGCTTGAGAGGCAGGTCTGTTTGCAGCCTCTTTCCTTCCCCAGCTGTGGGGAGCTGAAGGCTAGTCACAGAGGGTGGGCCCTGCCTTCTCCTGGGGACACTACAAGGCCATGCCTGGTGTTGCTGGGAGAGCAGTCGCTGGCTGGAAGCTGGGACGTGCTGGTAGGTGGAACTGGGGCTGCTGTGTGTCCCCATCTTGGTGTATGTGTGTATTGTGGAGGGGGACACAGCAGCGGCTGGCCAGGGCTTCAGAGCTGGCTCCTGGGTGCTTGGCTACCCGCCCCCAGCTATTTTCTTTCCAGCTGGACTTTGCCCGTCCCTCCCCCACACTGAGGCCATTCACTCCTCTTTGCTGGTCCTTCTAGGGAGTTAGGTGGCCCTTGGCCAGGCCTGCTCTGGCCACCCAAGCTGGTCTCCAGCCCAGATGGGCCATGAGAGGCTGGATAAAGCTCCTGGGTGTCCCAGGAGGCCCCGCCCCAGTCACATCTGCCCTCTGTGCCTCAGTTTCTTCCACTGTCAGGTGAGCAGGAATATAGCCACCAACTGCTGGGTTGGGCACGGTGCTGAGCACACACCAATGCAGTCGTGGCCAGCTGGGGCTTTGGATCCTAATGCTGGCTGAGAACGAGCGTTGGAGGCTGGGTGCCGTGGTTCATGTCTGTAATCCCAGCTCTTTGGGAGGCTGAGGTAGGCCGATCGCTTGAGCCCGGGAGCTCTCGACCAGCCTGGGCAACATAATGAAACCCTGTCTCTGCAAAAAAAATACAAAAAAACAGAGCTGGGTGTGGTGGCACGTGCCTGTAGCACCACTACCTGGGAGGCTGGGGTGGGCAGATCACCTGAGCCCAGGAGGTTGAGAGGCTTCAGTGAGCCATGATTTCGTCACTGCACTCCAGCCTGGGCGATAGAGTGAGATCCTGCCTTTTTTTTTTTTTTTTTTTTTGAGACGGAATCTCGCTCTGTTGCCCAGGCTGGAGTGCAGTGGCGTGATCTTGGTTCACTGCAACCTCTGCCTCCTGGGTTCAAAGGATTCTCCTGCCCAGCCTCCCAAGTAGCTGGGACTACAGTTGCGTGCCACCATGCCTGGCTAATTAATTTTTTGTATTTTTAGTAGAGATGGGGTTTCACTGTGTTAGCCAGGATGGTCTCCATCACCTGACCTTGTGATCACCCACCTCTGCCTCCCAAAGTGCTGGGATTACAGGCGTGAGCCACCGTGCCCAGCCTTGGGGCCATTCCTAGACTGTCTCGAGACCGTGCTCTGTGCCAGCGTTTGTGCTGGGCCCTTGGGACTTAAGAGAGACCCTGTGCTGCCCTCAGACTCGTCACCCCTTCAGGCCATGGGCTTCCATTGGCATCTCTGAAGCATGGGGTACAGCTGGGGTGTTGAGGGGGCTGGGGTAGAGAAAGAAGGGGGCCCCCATTTTGGGTCGGTGCCATTCACCCAGGGGAAGATGAGCATAATTAGGGGTGCGCAGACAGGCAAATGGGGGGTGACAAATGGAAGAGAGAAGGATGATGGTGACGGTGACAATATGACGATGATTCCTGAGTGGGCCCTGCCTTTTCCACTGCCTCTCCTGCCTCCTGTTCCTAGTCCCCACCCACCACGTGGTTTCCCTGCTGGCCTCAATCCCACCCAAGCCCTTGGCAACCTCAGGGCCTTTGCACAGGCCGTTCCCCATACCTGGAACAGCATCCCTCTGTTTTTCAAATGGCTGCGCCTTTCTTGCTGTTCAAAGTCCCACCGGCACCCTGATAAGCGTGTGTACTCCCACCCTTCTCCCCCCGTCCCCTTCTGTTTCTTTACAGCCTTTTTGGGATCTGTAATGATCTGGTTTATGTTTATCTATCTGTTTGTTCTCTTTCTTCAAGTTGAGCTCTTCGTCTCTAGGGCCTTGAACAGGGCATAGTATTGGGCACGTGTCTGTTGTGTGACTTTATGACAATGATAAGAGTCATGGCTGACACTTACTGCTCACTGGACCTGGGCGGATGGTGTGCCCAGTGCTTTGTATTATTTTGTTTTCACTTCAGTTTGATGGCGTGAAGTGTCGGGACTATTATAATTCCCATTTTACAGATGTGGAAACTGAGGCGCAGAGAGATTAAGTAACTTTGCCCAAGACCACACAGCAGGCAAGGGGTAGGAGTAGAAGTCAGCTATGCTTTCTTAGCAGGGCATGGTGGCAGTTGCCTGTAACCCCAGCTACTTGGGAGGCTAAGGCAGGAGAATTGCCTGAACCCAGAAGGCGGAGGTTGCAGTGAGCCAGGATTGTATCATTGCACTCCAGCCTGGGTGACAGAGTGAGACTCCATCTCAAAAAAAAAAAAAAAAAAAGAACTCAGCTTTGTTTGACTGCAGGAGAAAGGAGAGGGGGGTGACTTTGGATAGAACAAGGCAGGGCAGTGCCTCTCACCGTAGAGTCACCAGGCCACTGTCCCATCTGCTGTCCTGGGAGGCGTGGACAGGGCCCTCCCCTCTTCCCGGAACTCTGGGCATTGAACATTCTAGGACACTGTGACCTGTATTGGTGGGTCATGCGGGGGTCCTGATTCCCAGGCCAGCAGCTGGGGCCTTTTTGAGGTGGGGGCTCCCTGGACTCAGGGTCCTCCCTGGCCACGGCTGCAGCTGAGAGAAGGGGAGAGGAGGTAGGATGCCACTTCCTCCAGGAGGCCAGCCAGCCATCCCCGTTCCCAGCCCTATAGAACTGAGTCTCGACAGGGGGAGGGTGGAGGAATGTGGGGGGGAGAGGCTTTGTCCTTTCAGGGCGGGGGCAGCCCTTTCCCTCTGAGTAATAGGGCCTGGTTCTTGGGTGGCTATGGTTGAAGGCGGCGGTGGGGGCATTTCTGGGTGATGTAGCTGGAAGACTCCTATAAATGAGGGCACCTGGGGTGCCAAACTGAGGTTGAGGGTTACCAGAGCTTCAGTTCTTTCCAGGAGTAGCTGGAAACCTGGCTTTTGAGGAAAAGTGCTGGGATGTTTAAAAGATAGTTCAGGCTGGGTGTGGCGGTTCATGCCTGTAATCCTAGCACTTTGGGAGGAAGAGGTGGCAGGATCCCTTGAGCCCAGGAGTTTGAGATCAGCCTGGGCAACACAGCTATACTGTCTCTGTAAATTAAAAAAAAAAAAAAATTAGGCGTGGAGGTCGAGGCTACAGTGAACTGTGATTATGCTACTACACACCAGCCCGGGTTTTTTTTTTTTTTTGAGATGGAGTTTCTGTCACCTCGGCTGGAGTGCAGTGGCATGATCTCAGCTTACTGCAACTCTCCCTTCCCAGGTTCTAAGCGATTCTCCAGCCTTAGCCTCCGGAGTAGCTGGGATTACAGGAGCGCGCCACCAGGCCTGGGTAATTTTTTGTATTTTTATTGGAGCCGGGTTTTTGCCATGTTGGCCAGGCTGGTTTTGAACTTCTGACCTCAGCCTTCCAAAGTGCTGGGATTACTGAGCCACCGCTCCCGCCCCATACTTCAAATGCAAATTTGAAAACCCTGTGGGACCTGAGTCAAACCTCTCCAGGGCTGCTGCTGTCCCTCCTGGCTTCTGGCTGTGTGGCATTGAGTGATGTCCTGAGTTAGGCTCCTCCCTATCTTGTGCCCCCATCACCAGCCCTGCGTGGGTGCTGAGTGATGCCCACCCAGCCGCCCCACTTTCTAGATGTGGAAACTGAGTCCAGAGAGGGGAAAGGACTTACCCAAGGGCCTCCAACTGCCGGGCGGTGGCTTTTCTCTGAACCTCGAGCTGAGCCTGCGTT
Source organism: Ateles fusciceps (assembly GCA_036589455.1). Lineage (NCBI taxonomy): Eukaryota > Metazoa > Chordata > Mammalia > Primates > Atelidae > Ateles > Ateles fusciceps. The sequence goes on from JAZHEH010000903.1 coordinate 1,871,115, forward strand.
AGGGCCGACACCTTTGTATTCAGTGTTAATGTGTACAGTGAGTGCTCTGCTTTTGAAAAACTGTCAAAAGCACAGCAGCAGTTAAGGAATGCCCTCCCTCCAGTCGGGTCTCACCCCGTGTTCGGGTGCATACTAGGGGGTTACAGAAGGAATTTGATTTCATTAACAGCGGCGGCGACCTGGGCTGTGTGGAAATTCTCCCTTTCCCTTTGGGTCGTTTGGGCTCCCCCGCCACGTTCCCCCTGTCCTGGGTACAGGCTTGTGACAGCTCTTCAGGGATCCAAACGTGGCATGTGAGCGCTCTGTGATGTGTTTTGTAATTTTCTAGAGGTGGATGCTGCCTGAGGGTCATGTTTTCGACCCTGCTTCCCTGTGGTGTATGGCTCATAGCAGCGTCAGGGAGGGTCTGTGGAGTGGCTGAGTTTGGATCTAGGTGGTTGGCATTAAAGTGGCATGTGCCTGTAATCCCAGCTACTCTGGAGGATGAGGCAAGAGAATCGCTTGAACCCGGGAAGTGGAGGTTGCAGTGAGCCGAGATCGTGCCACTGCACTCCAGCCTGGCAGCAGTGTGAGTCTCCGTTTAAAAAAAAAGAAAATCTCGCCGGGCGTGGTGGCTCACGCCTGTAATCCAAGCACTTTGGAGGCCAAGGTGGGCGGATCACCTGAGTTCGGGAGTTCAAGACCAGCCTGACCAACATGGTGAAACCCCGTCTTTAAAAAAGAAAATCTCCCTGGCTTTTGGTTTTTTCTTCTGAGACAGAGTCTTGCTCTGTTGCCCAGGCTGGAGTGCAGTGGTGTGACCTCAGTTCACTGCAGCCTCTGCCTCCTGAGTTCAAGCGATTCTCATGGCTCAGTCTCCAAGTAGATGGGATTATAGGTGCCCACCACCATGCCCAGCTGATTTTTCTATTTGTATTAGAGACGAGGTTTCACTATGTTGGCCAGGCCTGTCTCCCACTCCTGACTTCAAGTGATCCTCCTGCCTCGGCCTCCCAAAAGTGCTGGGATTGCAGCCACTGTGCCTGGCCCCTGGCTTTGGGTTTTCTGCTCACCGTCCTGGCCTGCCTCCTTCCTTCCCACGAATGTGCATTATGTGTCCCAAACTGTGCCAGGGTCCATGCCGTGTCCTGGGGACACGGGACAGATGTCATCCTGGTCAAGGGGGAGGATGTGGCATTTTCATGAAGAGCTATGATCAAGTTGGGGGCTCATTGGCTGCTTCAGGAGCCCAGAGGAGGCACCTGACCCCACCAGGCTTCCTTCCATACAAGGTGACAGTGTTGCTGAGGTGGCTGAGAGGAACGGGCCTCAGATACTGGACACGAGGGTAAGCACTGGGCCCCTACCTTGTAAGGCAGGAGTCCCTGAGAGCTTCATCTCTTTCCAGGTCAGCCATGTCATCTGAGCCTCCCCCACCACCACAGCCCCCCACCCATCAGGCTTCAGTTGGGCTGCTGGACACCCCTAGGACCCGTGAGCGCTCACCATCCCCCTCTGCGGGGCAACGTGGTCCCAAGCCCACTGCCCACTCGCCGGACGAGGACCTTCTCAGCGTGAGTCTAGAGCTGGCTGGGGATGCTTTCTCAGATGGGTCTTTGGCCATTTTTGGAGCTCGGTGTCCTGGGCTGTCAAATAGGCAGACCTGGGGCTGGACTGATGGTGAGAAACTGGGACGGTGCCTTCTAAATTCAGGGTACTGCCCAGCCTGCAAGAACCTGTTATGAGCTGGGAGTGGCAATGGGTGGGCAACTGCTGGGGTCAGAGTCACTGGGCTTTAACCACACATGACAGTCTCTTTCCCTGTGAGACTGAATTCTGCAGCTGCAAAATGGGGGACACTGCCAGGGCTGCAAAGGGCCCACACGATGCCAGGCAGATGCAGGTCTTCGGCCCTGTGAGTGGTTATAAGTAATTAATCATTAGTTTCTGGAGGGATGCTCAGTGATCTTTTAGTTCAATTACCTCTTTCCAGGTGGGTAACAGGTCTGAGATTGCACAACTCTCTCTGAGTTGTGTAGTCTATGTGACTGTACATGGCAGCCCTGGCTTCCTGGGGCACAGCTGTTGGCAGGGGCTGGAATGAGTTGTGTGTGTCCAGGGGAGCTGGTGGCTGTCCTGGAGTGCTTTTGGGACCCCTTACCCTCCCCTCTTCTCTGTCAGGACCGTGCGGGCTTCACAGGGCCCCATCTACAAAGGAGTCTGCAAATGTTTCTGCCGATCCAAGGGCCATGGCTTCATTACCCCAGCTGACGGCGGCCCCGACATCTTCCTGCACATCTCTGAGTGAGTTGGCGGCGGGTCTGGGTGGCCTGGCTGGGGGGCGCTTCCTTGGCCGTGTGACGGTGCTAGGTGTGAGGACAGATGGCAGGCCGGTGTGACTCTTCTTGTGGGAGACAGGGTGGTGACAGCCGTGCATGGTGTATGTGTGTGAGCAGCAAGGACTGCTGGGGTGAGTCTGAGTGCCCACTTTATCTGGCCAATGGGGAAGAATATCCCATGAGGCTGGGGAACCCTTTTTGGCCTGGGGACCAGGCCGGCTTCTGCCCTCGTTTGGGGATGTGGACAGGGAAGGAAGTGTGGGGTGGACCCCTTTCTTCTGCTGCACTCTCAATGATGTCCTTTGTCCTTCCTTCCTATCTGGAGAGCCTGGGACGGGACGCACACTTCCTACGCCCTGCTTTTCTGGCCCAAGCACCCCCAAGTCTTTTACTTCAGGCAGGGGCAGAGTCCTGCTCTGCGTAGCAGAGCCGCATATTGCCCAGTATGTATCAGATGGGCAGCAGGAGAAAAGTGCCATAGCGATGCATTTCACATATGAATGCATGCATCGATGTGTAAATGTATTTCCATACTGCTTCTTCCCAGAAAGGATTTAGAACCAGTAAGGAAAACACAGAGGTTGGGGCAAATAAGAGGGATGGAAATACTGTGATGTCTGGGTTCTGCTGCTAAAAGTGCATAGCAGATTTATTTCTGAGCTCCCTGGTGACCCAATCAGAGGGAAACTCTGATTCTCTAATCAAAACAAACCAGTTACTAGGGGAGCTGGCTGGCCCTGGCATTTTCAGTCTGAAGGGGGTTTTCCTTCCACACTCCGATTCTTATCAAGGGGACATGAAGATGCCAATCTCATGTGAGATGGTGACTCATGTCCCCTAGAAAGTAAGAGAACCTTCCTGGGGGTGGTCACAGGGAGAGAGGCCCCTTCAGGAACTAGCTTCAAGCACCCAGGGGACCTTTTTGAAGGCTCACTGGGAGGCTGGGTGTCGTGGCTCACACTTGTAATCCCAGCACTTTAGGAGGCCACGGTGGGCAGATCACTTGAGGTCAGGAGTTTGAGACCAGCCTGGCCAACATGGTGAAACCCCGTCTCTAGTAAAAGTACAAAAATTAGCCAGGCATGGTGGCGATGCCTGTAATCCCAGCTACTTGGGAGGTGCAGGTTGCAGTGAGCCGAGATCATGCCACTGCACTCCAGTCTGGGCAACAGAGCAAGACTATCAATCTCAAAAAAAAAAAAAAAAAGGCTCACTGCCATGGCCTCATTTCTCTCTGGCTTGGACCAGCTGTCTCTACTCTCCATCCACAAGGCCAGGCTCCCTCCCACATTTCATGTCACCATGCGAGCACCCACAGGTGGCTGAGCTCTTTCAGTGCCAGTATCCAAAGTCCCATGGCCTCCTTGGCTAGGACAGAGGCTCGGGGCAGTCTGGCAGCTCCCTGTGGTGGAGGGGCAGTTCTTTGGAAAGCGTTTTTCAGTGGTCAGATGGTGCCTGCTTTGGTGGCCCTGTGACCAGAAGGGTGCTAGTGTCTTGGGTGTGCAGTCTGTGAGCCTTTTCCCAGTGTGAGCACTGACTCCTTCGTTGTGCCCTGGTAGTGTGGAAGGGGGAGTATGTCCCAGTGGAAGGCGACGAGGTCACCTATAAGATGTGCTCCATCCCGCCCAAGAATGAGAAGCTGCAGGCTGTGGAGGTCGTCATCACCCACCTGGCACCGGGCACCAAGCATGAGACTTGGTCTGGACACGTCGTCAGCTCCTAGGAGACGCTGGAAGCACCCCTTCTGTGCCTGTTGGAGACTTTGTGGGGAGACGGCGGCAGACCCTGGAGATGACATTCTTCCACACGAGATGGGGCTTCGTGGGGGGCATGGGCCCTTTCAAGTATCTCCTGGAGGTAGGGGTGTGGGGGGGCAGGCATGAGGTGCTCCCGGCCACCAGCACAGCCTCTGACCATCACAACAACCTCTCACCACCTGAAGAGAATTAAAAGCATTTAAAAAGCAGAAGTGCCCCCCACTGGTGGCTGCATGGAGGTTCCAACCCCAGCCCAGGGAGTGTACTGAGGGTGGTGTTTCTCTAGCTGCTCAGACACGTGGGCTCAACCCACAGCATCCCTCTTCCTCCCGGAGCTGCAGGCTCCAAATCCCCATATTTGGCCCACTGACAGCTGACATGGACCCCACGTGACTTCCCCAAGGTGAATTTCCACGCAAGTGCCCCTTGTGCCTCTCCTTGGACTGGGCAAAGCAGTCTAATTCTTGGCTTGGTTGATACTAGGGGATCTGCCTTTAAGCGGGTGGGAAAATGGGGGGGGGGGGGGCCTTTGGATTGGACGGATTTTGCCTTTAGGTGCCTTTGCAGTGGGAGTTGGCTTACATAGCTGGCTGCCTGGGAAAGACAGTTTCCCCAAGCACTCCCACCCCTGGGCACAGCAGGCTGGTACAGGGAAACTGAACCCCTAACAGTGCCTGACCTTTTCATCTACCTTCTGGTCGCGTGACCATCACTCAACAGCCATTTCACAGCCCCTGTCATTATGGTGGCGGGGTGGGGGTGGTGGGAAGGGCTTTTGGAGAGGGCAGGTTCTTCAAAAACTTTCTCCTGATATATCCAGAAAGAGTAGGTAGCTTACCTCCTGACAGTCTGGCAAAGCTGGGAAAGTTGAAGAAGTATACCTTTGGTGGGGGGGGGTTCTTTAAAACTAGTGTTAAGAAATGCTTAGGGATTTTTTTCTTATTTTTTTATAACTAAAGCTTTTACCCAGAGCCGGCTCTGTTTGTACCTTGCTGCTGACATTGCAAACTTTTTTTTTTTGTGGGGGACAGAGTCTCGCTCTGTCACCCAGGCTGGAGTGGAGTGGTGCGATCTCGACTCATTATTACCTCTGCCTCCTGGGTTCCAGTGATTCTTCTGCCTCAGCCTCCCGAGTAGCTGGAATTACAGGCGTGTGCCACCAAGCCCGGTTAATGTTTCTGTTCTTACTAGAGATGGGGTTTCACCATGTTGGCCAGGCTGGTCTCCAACTCCTGCTCAGGTGATCCGTCCGTCTTGGCCTCCCAAAGTGCTGGGATTACAGACGTGAGCCACCGCACCCGGCCTGCAAACTTCTTTGTAGGTATTTCTGGTAAACAAATCCTTAGATTTTCTTTGCTGTGGTTCTGGTTTGGCTTTAGTTGTGATTTGAAAGTAGAAATAGCTAGGCATTACATTTTGAAATACATGGCCCGTATGTCATCAGGAATCCACTTGTCAACACATGGAAGCAAACCTTTTGTAAAGAATGGCTTTTGGGCAGACAGTAACCGTCAGAAAGAGGGAGGATGGTTTGATGCTGGAAGCAGGAGACAGCTTCAGGTACTTATCAGCTCTGCCGTGGTTTGTCCTTTCAGCCTAAGAACTGCTGCCTTTGAAAGGGGTGGAAAGGGAGTTGTTTTACAACAGGCAAATCCACGTGTTGGTGGCGAGACTGTGATAAACAGCCAGTTCCCACCGCAGTGAGGTCCTGGGCAGTGTTTTCTTCGCCCGTGGTACCCCTCGTAGGTTCTCACTCTCCTCTCCTGCCTCTGCCTTCTGTTGGGTCAAAGGTGGCCTTTGTCTCTCCAGCCGTGAATTGTTCCCTGGTGGCTTCTCGAGGGCCCATCTGCTGGTACAGCCACACTTCCAAAGCCAAGACCCGAGAGGGCTCCTTCACTGCCCCAGGCCTCTCTCCCGCTCCATCCTCACCTGGGCACGGTGGCGTCGCTGTTACCCTGTGTGCTGGCGCTCTGGCAGGCTCTCGCCAGCGGTGAGCTGGGGGGATTGCGTTCTGCTATTCAGGGGTGACCTTTGGATTCTCTCTTGGCAGAATCCTTTGCCGGCGGCTCTTGCTCTGTTCTTCCTGTACGGCCACAGCTTTCTAAATCAATAGGTATTCTAGAACTGCAGGAGGATGTCAGAACTGGAAGGGACGCGACACCACATTACAGAAGGCGAAGATCCTGGAGGCTCTGGGAGGGATGGAGGGTGTTGCTGCCCAGTGAAGAACTAGAATCGAGGATTCCTGAATCCACATATTTCCTCCTGCTGGCCATCTTTCTCCCAATAAAGTGCTGTTTTGTGCAAAGCTGTGCGCGTGTCTGCATGGAGGCTGGCCACCAAGGAGCTTTTCCTTAAGTCGTCAGGTAAGGATGTCTCCTTCAGGCAAGGCTGACACACTTGGCAGTCTCTTTTAGGGGGTGGTGAATAAGAAGATGGGATCATCTGTTTTTCTTTAATCGTCATTCTCTAGCATAAGAAAGCTTAGCAGGAAGGACAGTGCAGCTTGCTGGCAACAGAAAATGCCACTGACCTGGTCGCCAGCCGTCCAGGGCCCTGTTGAAGCTTTTAGGATGTTGTGTGACTTAAACCTCATTCCCACTGCACACCTGTGGGAGGAGGAGACTGGCCTTGGGGCACAGACTGTCCGCAGTACCTGGCTCATTCCTGCTACAGAGGTGCTTTTTTTCTCAGACAAGGTCTCGGATTTGTCACCCTGCAGCCTTTACCTCATGGGCTCCAGTGGTCCTCCTTCGGCCTTCTGAGTAGCTGGGACTACAGGCATATGCCACCATGCCTGGCTAATAGTTCAATTTTTTGTAGATAGCATCTTCATACATTGTCCAAGCTGGTCTTGAACTCCTGGGCTTAGCTCATCCTCTTGCCTCTGCCTTCCACAGTGCTGGGAATACAGGTGTGAGCCACTGTTCCCGGCCGCTGTTACAGACATTTGATGGATGTTTGCTAGGTTGGGCATAGTGGCTTATGCCTGTAATCCCAGCATTTTGAGAGGCTGAGGCAGGTGGATGGCTTGAGCTCAGGACTTTGAGACCAGCTGGGCATCATGGCGAAACTTGGTCTCTACCAAAAATATACAATTAGCTGGGAATGTTGGCATTAGCCTGTGGTCCCAGCTACTTGAGAAAATCGCTTGAACCCGAGAGGCAGCAGGTGCAGTGAACTGAGATGGCACCACTCTACTCCAGCCTGGGTGACAGCAAGACTACATCTCGAAAAAGGAAAAATGTCCATCTCTGCACCACCCAAAATCACCCTTGGGGGACACTGGCCAGACAAAACCTTCCCAGCAGAGCACAAAGCCCCCATAGTGGCCCTGGCCCATCACTGCTCTGGAAACCAAGAACAGGGGTCTCACACCTCCCCACCTTCTGACCCTCACTCCCACTGCCCCAAAAGCAAACCATTCTTCCCTCCTATGGACTTGGAAACAGATGAGGCTTGAGGTCCCAGGGAGAGTCCTAGGCTGGATATCTTTTCAATCCACTTTGTGCCTGAATCTCCCTTTCTTCTGCTGCTGCCCCTCCCCCTCCACTTTCCCTTCCGCCTTCCCTTCCCTTTCTCTTCCTCCTTCACTTCCCATCCCTTCCACCTTTCTCTTCCCTTCCTTCTCCTTCCTTTCCCTTTCACCTTCCCTTCCTTTCCCTTCCCTTCAGGCTTCCCTTCCGCTTTCCCTTCCCATTCCTTTTGCCTTCACTTCTCTTCCCTTCTACCTTCCCTTTCCTCCTTCACTTCCCATCCCTTCCGCCTTCCCCTTCCTTTCCCTTCCACCTTCTCTTCCTTTGCCATCCCTTCTGCCTTGCCTTCCCTTCTCTTCCCTTCAGCTTTCCCTTCCCATTCCTTTTGCCTTCACTTCTCTTCTCTTTACCTTCTCTTCCTTTTCCTTCTGCATTCCCTTGCCTTCTGCCTTCCCTTCTCTTCCCTTCCGCCTTCCCTTCTCTTCCCTTCCGCCTTCCCTTCCCTCTTCCCTTCCGCCTTCCCTTCTCTCTTCCCTCCCTTCCTTCCCTTTCCCTTCCACCTTCCTCCCCTTCCACCTTCCCTCCCTTTCCCTTCCCTTCCCTTCCCCTTCCCTTCCCCTTCCCTTCTGCTTTCCCTTCCCATTCCTTTTGCCTTCACTTCCCATCCCTTCCACCTTCTCTTCCCTTCCGCCTTCCCCTTCCTTTCCCTTCCACCTTCCCTTCCTTTCCCCCCCCACCTTCCCTTCCTTTCCCTTCCGCCTTCCCTTCCCATTCCTTCTGCCTTCTCTTCCCTTCAGCCCTCCCTTCCGCTTTCCCTTCCCATTCCTTTTGCCTTCACTTCTCTTCCCTTCTACCTTCCCTTCCTTTTCCTTCCACCTCCCCTTGCCTTCCGCCTTCCCTTCTCTTCCCTTCCGCCTTCCCCTTCTCTTCCCTTCCGCCTTCCCTTCTCTTTCCCTTCCGCCTTCCCTTCTGCCTTCCCTTCTCTTCCCTTCCTTTCCCTTCCATTCTCTTCCCTGCCTTCCTTCCCTTTCCCTTCTGCCTTCCCTCCCTTTCCCTTCCGCCTTCCCTCCCCTCCCCTTTCACCTTCCCTTTCCTTTAGACCTTCCCTTCCACCTTCCCCCCTCCCTTCCTCCTTCCCCCTTTTCCTTTCCTCTCCCCTTCCCCCATCCAGTCCTGTCCCATCCCATCTGCAGCATCAATCCTCCTGCCTCAGCCTCCCAAGTAGTTGGGACTATAGGCACCCACCACCATGCCTGGCTAATTTTCTGTAGTTTTAGTCGAAACGGGGTTTCACCATGTAACCAAGATGGTCTCAATCTTCCAATCTAATGATCTGCCCACCTTGGCCTCCCAAAGTGCTGTGATTACCCACGTGAGCCACCGCAATCAGCGAGATGGACATTTTTCTTGCCAGTATTATACAATGATTTCCAAGGCACACTGGGAAAAAGCATAAAATTATAACCAGCCCATCAAACCTGTTTAGGGAGAGGCTAAAGTAGGCACTTAGCTCAAAACAAAGAAATTTGCCGACTTACTATATGGTGTACTACATGGGTAGCACAAGGAAGGGTTTGGCAAAAGCTGAAGGTGGGGGATGGGCACAGTGGCTCCCGTCTATAATCCCAGCACTTTGTGAGGCCAAGGTGGGTGAATCACTTGAGGTCAGGAGTTCAAGACCAGCCTGGCCAACATGGTAAAACTCCATTTCTACTAAACATACAAAAATTAGCTGGGTGTGGTGGCTGGCACATGCCTCTAATCCCAGCTACTTGGGAGGCTGAGGCAGGAGAATCGCTTGAACCTGGGAAGCAGAGGTTGCAGTGAGCTGAGATTGCACCACACTGCACTCCAGCCTGGGTAACAGAGCAAGACTGTCTCAAAAAAAAAAAAAAAAAAAAAAAAGAAAAAGGCTGGGCATGGTGGTTCAGCACTTTGGGAGCCCTAGGCAGGTGGATCACCGGAGGTCAGGAGTTTGATAGCAGCCTGGCCAATGTGGTGAAACGCCATCTCTACAAAATACACAAAAATTGGTGGTGGCAGGTACACATAATCTCAGCTACTCGGGAGGCTGAGGCAGGAGAATTGCTGGAACCCAGGAAGGGGAGGTTGTAGTGAGCCGAGATTGCAAAACTGCACTCCGGCCCGGGCCACAACAGCGAGACTTCGTCTCTAAAAGCAAACAAACAAAAACCCCACAAAACTTACAGGACTGGGAAGACATTTGGGAAACCAGTCTTGGGTGAAGGTGGTGGTGAAGAATGAGCTCCGATCTTGAATTTGGGGTGCTGTGGAGAGCAGCGTGGAGGTTGCAGCGGAGTCTGAAGGCCCAACTGCCTCTGGTTAGGGTTGGAGGAGCCTGCCTGGGCTGAGGTGGCCTGCTGGGGCCCGGACCCAGAACACTTGGGAGGGGTGGAGAGGAAGTGATTCAAAACCACGTACGCCTGGATATGTCCTGATTAGGCAACACCAGCCAAACTGCCCAACCAGTTCCTCTCCTGGTCCCTATGGGCACTCCCCTTCAAGTAGCTGGAGAGACCTTCCGGGGTGACAGGTGGACAGATCAGAGGCGTGCTCTAGGCCCCTCCCTCAGGATCAGGTTCAAGCTCAGCTTCCTGGCTGGCCTCTCCCTCCAGGGAGCCAGAGGCCTGCCCTGCACTCACCGGCTGCTCAGGTTCAACCCAGACCTTTCCCCCTGAGGCTTCTTCAGCCCTGGGTGACCTTGAGTTCAGGGTCAGCTTCTGCCGTGCTGGGGATGGTAGCTTTCAACAGCCCTAGGCTGGCCTGGGTGCAACCTCTGTGCACTCTGGCTCAAAACCTGCCTTTATCCTGCCAACCCCCTAAGGCAGAGGGAGTGACTGTCCCTGCCTTATAAGGTTCTGGGTTGGGAGGGAGGTACTGAATTAGTAATAGCTCACATTACTGTTCGAAGTGCTTTAAATGCCATACGTGGTAAGGACTATCCCGTTTGACAGATGAACAAACTGAGGCGAAGATGAACTTACCCTAAGTCATGCAGCAGCGAGTAGCAGCAGAACTAGGCTTGCAGCCTTGGCGGGCGTGCTCTTACCTGCCATGTGTAGAACCTGCTGCTCTAGGGACACGTGGAAGGCACCAGGAAGTGCTGCACATGCGTCAGTTAGCTGTTATTTAGCAAGCAGACACCCTTGGAGTAACCCCCAGGAAACCGGCCTGGGTGCAATGTGATGACAAGAAAGTGGAAGGAAGGGGTTAGTTCAAAGTCCTTTTGATGGGGGAGGGGAGTGTCAATTCTGACTGCAGAGGGAGTGGCAGGCAGGGCAGGAGGAGCTTGAGGGGCCTCGGGAGGGTCTGAAGCAGCCACTGTGGGAACGGGGGCAAGACGGTGGCCCACGCCTCTGCTGGGCATCAGCGCCCAGCCTGGCAGACTCGGGGTACTCACCTGAGGGCAGCCCTGCGCAGGTGGGGACACAGCAGCAACCTTCCATCTCCGGTTAAAGCAAGTTTGAGTAAGACTCAGCTGTCTTGCTTTGATGAAATACTTTAAGAAAACCTGTAAGGAACGGCAGATTCTCACCCAATGGGCAGAAAGCAGCAGAGGAGGAGTCTGTGTGTCAATAACAGGAACCTGCAACTCCGCAGAGGGAGGGACCACCAGCGTGACAGAAAACCAGAGCAAAAAGTGGCTCTGAGATCTGGAGGGGCTGGGGTTCCCTTCCAGAATCTGCAAACATCGGAGGAAAACATCATCAGACTGAGAAATAGGAAACAATAAAATCACTTTAATGTGCTGCTGTTCATTTCGGACAGTCATTACAGTATCATTTGCAAAGTTCAACAAGGAATGATACCACTGGATGGCCGTGTCCTGGGCGTCACCAAGATGAGGAGCTAGCTGCTTTCACCCCACCAAATCCGGGGGTGCAGACAGCTACAAGCCCAAGTGGCTGGGAAGTATGGAGGGGACCAGGTTTAGCTGTGATGAAAGTACCTGGCTGTGGGCTGGGGGGCGGGAGTGTAGGGCAGCCGGGGGACCCCCTGGCCCCAGACTCAGGTTGGCAAGTGCCCAGTGGAGGCCACACAGCCCCAGCACCAAGCAATGGAGTCCCAGTGGTTCCACATCCTGAAAAGTGACACGTGAACCGTTTCATAGGAAAGTCCTCTTCCACCGTGTTCTGGATGAGGCCCGGGATTCTTCCAGTTTCACGAAGAAGGTGCAGAAGGTAGAAAGAGTGAGGGACGCGGGCATGGCTGCAGCTGCACTCGGCCCCCTTGGCCGTCAAGTCCGGGTGAGGGCCTGGGTGGGCACAGACAGAAGAGCAGCTCCTCATCCTGTTCCCTGGCTGGGCTCTCGCTGGATCCCTGGGAAACTAGAGATGAAGGCCTCTGGGAAGCCAGCCAGAGCCAACCAGAAGGTCATTTTGGTTAAGTCTGACATACCACGTTAGTTTCTCTGGACCTGGGTGAGAACTGGCCCCCGGGGGAAGGACTGTTTTGCCAGTGCCAGTTCTCTAGCGGGGCTGTTGGTTCCCACTGTCTCCTGTCTCGGAGACAGAGAAGCAGCCGGGCTATTCCAAGGGTAATGAATACAGAGCCGGCCCAAATCCAGGCCAGCTGAGGTGCAAACTCCCTGGGGTCTGCTGCCACTTGGTCAGCTATCTGACAAGCAGGCCTCAGCCTCAAACATGGGAAAACAAAGTGCACCTAGTCCCTGGGCGTCACCCTGCCCTGCTCACTGCCCCCATCAAGTCAACACACAGGCAGCAGGTGTTAGTAAACTTCGTCCTGGGGTGGGTCACTGCAGATGGCCTGTCCTTGTTTCTCAGTACCAAATCTCCATTTCTGATGCTGATGCCGGGGGTCCATTAAAACCACGTAAGGGCCGGGCACAGTGGCTCACTCCTGTAATCCCAGCACTTTGGGAGGCCGAGGTGGGCAGATCCTGAGGTCAAGATATCAAGACCATCCTGGCCAACATGGTGAAACTGGGTGTGGTGGCACACACCTGTAATCCCAGCTACTCGGGAGGCTGAGACAGAATCGCTTGAACCCAGGAGGCAGAGGTTGAAGTGAGCCGAGACTGCACTCCGGCCTAGGCGACAGAGCGAGACTCTGTCTCAAAAAACAAAAAACCGTTTATGTTTTCAAAAGAACCACCAAGAGGGGAGGGTCCAGGCACATTTTTTCTTTCTGTATCATCCTAGGATGATGGGGAAATTTCCCCAAAACCATGTGATTGCTGGTATTAGACTAGGGGGCTGGGGGTGGGTGGGGAAGACCTTTTGTGGGAGGCGTTCTTCTGAGTCATTCTTGACAAATGTTTTCTCCTTCCTTCTGGAAGCCTCTGGCACTGGAGGTGGAGGCATGGCGTGTCAGGGGTGGAGGTCCAGACTGCACATGCCTGGCACAGGGAGCATAGCCTGGCTGGGCTGGCTGTGGGTGGGTGAGCACGTGTGGGCAGGCCCTCGGCTCTGGCCAACGAATGCCCCACGCTGCCTTGTCAGCCGGGACCCCCGCCTCCTGCTATGGTGTCAGAAGAGCTCTTCACAGATCCTGCGTGTGTCCTCAGGCGCTGTCACGGAGTGGCCCACGGTCCTGGGGTCTGTGAAGATCTCATGGTCGTTGCCACCCTGGAAAGACACCAAGTGCAGATGAAGTCTCCCTCCCGTTTGTCCCAGGCCATTGCTGATGTGACCCAGCAGCCCAAAACTACCAGAAAAACAATACTTAGGTGGGCAGAGAATTTCTTCAGCTACCTTTCACTTAGCTGCTAGGAGAAGAACATGAGTACAATTGTTACTGAGAAGAGATTTATAACCTTCCCTTGAACTGCAATTTGGCTTGGAACATGTAATTATGCCTGTGAAAGACATCACGACGTTCTTTCGAAGATCTAAGGCTTATTTTTATATAAAGAAGGCATCAGCGAGTGACAGTGTTCTCACAGCCATCAGTTTTTTTAAGCTATGCTCATACTTTTCTAACAAGTCACAAGGGGTATCAGGAGGGCAGAGAGCTGGGGAGCAGGGCTGCCAGGGATCTTCCTGTGATGAGGGACATGGCGACATCAGTGGTGATGGCAGCCTCTGGTCATGTGTGACTTTGCACACTTGAAACTCGGCCAAGTCGATGGAGGAACTCAGCCGATTTTATTTTAATTAAATGCTGGGCGTGGGGGCTCATGCCTGTAATCCCAGCACTTTGGGAGGCCGAGAAGGGTGGATCACTTGAGGTCAGGAGTTCGAGACCAGCCTGGCCAACATGCCAAAACTCCAGTTCTACTTAAAATACAAAAATTAGTTGGGCGTGGTAGCCCACGTCAGTAATCCCAGCTGCTCAGGAGGCTGACGCAGGAGAACTGATTGAACTTGGGAGGTGGAGGATGCAGTGAGCTGAGATGGTGCCACTGCCCTCCAGCCTGGGCGACAAAGTGAGACTCCATCTTAAAATAAATAAACGGCCCCACACGACTGGGGTCTGAGCTGCTGGCTAAGTGCAGGGTCTCTGGAGCAGGTGGCCTCGGTCGGATGCTGGTTCTCCCACTGACCAGCGGTGTGGCTGTGGCAACTCCCCGTCTCCCACGTGGGGTCATGGTGGAGACCTTGGCCAGAGCTTTGTGGCCAGAAGTTCAGGAGATGATGGTGGGGGTCACACCTTGGTAGGATGAGGAAACTGAGGCCTGAGAAAGTCTGCAAGGGCTCACGTCTAGGAGGACCTGGGCATGTTCTGCCAGGGTCCTGGGCCTGAGTCAAGTGCTCCAATCTGTGTCCCCATCGCCCCCACCGATCCCACTGGGCTCAGGTTAATGAATCAGGCTACCTGCTGCTCCCGCAGCCCTGAGCCCTGCAGGAAAGCCCCTGCTTTTCTCATCATGGAATTCCTATATTTTCCTTATAAAATTGGATAAACATCTAACTCAGACCTTAAAATAATCTATGACTGGTTAACAATACAATGAACACAACCGTAGAGAAAAGGGATTTTTCTCATAAAGCAGTGAGCACGAAGCCAACATGGAAACCATGATTTCTGTACAGAAAATCTCACATCCTTTTCAAGAACAACTCTGCAATTTTCATTTGTAAGAACCTATGCCCAGGCAGATAACTTCCCCAGGTGGAGGTGGTTTCAGGCTTCAGGAGGGGAATGTCACTGGGCCCAGGGAGCGCTGGGTGGAGTCAGATTAGGAGGCCGTAACTTGCCATCTCTTCCACTCCAGCCACTCGGAAGCCTGCCAGGGCCTTGCACTGGCCTCACACACTTTTGTACCACAAAGAGCCTGCGGCCTTCAGACAGCCCTGCATTTCATGGCCACCATCTGCTACCTATGTGAATACATGTGAAATCAGTTCTGGTAATTCTGATTTTGCCTTTTTTTCCCTTTGGACATAGGGTCTTGATATGTTGCCCAGTCTGGGCTCAAACAAACCTCCTGCCTCAGCCTCTTGAGTAGCTGAGACAAAGACTGTGTACCACAGTGCCAAGCTAGTTCAGGCTGGAATGCAATGGCGCAACCTTAGCTCACTACAACCTCCGCCTTCCAGGTTCAAGCGATTCTCCTGTCTCAGCCTTCTAAGTAGCTGAGATTACAGGCACGCGCCACCATGCCTGGCTAATTTTTTTATTTTTAGTAGAGGCGTAGTTTCACCACGTTGGTCAGGCTGGTCTTGAACTCCTGACCTCAGGTGATCCGCCACCTCAGCCTCCCAAAGTGCTGGGATTACAGGCATGAGCCACCATGCCTGGCCCTAATTCTTATAATTAAAAAAATATTTCTTTCAAGAATGGCATGGTGGATAAAAGTCATGGAGAACCTAACAAAGGCACAGCCTAGCTGGGCGTGTGGCAGGCACCTGTAGTCCCAGCTACTTGGGAGGCTCAGGCAGGAGAATCACTTGAACCCTGGGGGGCTGAGGTTGCAGTGAGCTGAAAACGCACTACTGTACTCCGTCTCAAAAGAAAAAAACAAAAAACCAAAGGCACAACCAACTCTCACATGCCTCAGAAGAGCCAAACATCCTCCCCCTCACTCAGGGACTTAGGAGGGGGAGTCAGTATTCACACATCAACACGACACACCTTTCTAGAACACCTACTACCTGCCAGGCATTGCTTTAGCAGCTAGAGATACAGCGCAAGCCAAACCCACTCACAGCTGTCTTGGGAGCCTGTGGTCTGGTCGGGGAGACCAGCCATGAGAAGGCAGCTCTTGGCGCCTTCTTGGTCAAAGGCAGGGAAGGGCTGCCAGGACTGCAGGGTGAGGGAACCCTGGCACCTGAGGGAAGTGAGGGGACAGGCCTTGTGGCCATTAGAGAAGAGACTGAAAAGGGAGGATGGACAGGGGCCAGGCCAGGCCACAGAGGGTCTGTGACAAGGACCTGGGATTTCACGGAAAGCCACCTGAAGGCTGCAAGCCCGGGGCCATGATCAGATTACAACACGATCTCTCTCGAGAACAGGTGGGGGCTGAGGACGCAACTGAGGGCAGCCGTTAGGAGGCTCCTGCAGCTAGCCAGGGTACAGAGAAGACAGAGGCCACTACCTGCGAAGAGACCCGTGAAGCACAAAGGGTTCATGCCAGTCCCCTACAGCTGCTAGGCCTGCCCTTCCCTGCAGATGTCACATGCAAGGGACATGAGTCTCCCGTGGTCCTGCTGGGGGTTGGCGGGGAGGTGTCTGTGGACTCTGAGTGAGCTGTGTTTATGTAACTTGCTGACACTTAATAAAGCTAGGTCTGGAGAATCAAAGCACATCCAGGAAGGCGAAATCCTCCTGACCCTAGCTGTGGGGAGCCTCGCTCGGTCACTTCTCAGCTCCACCCCCTTTCAGAGAGTGGCAAGGCTGGCAGGAGAATCTGTATCACAGACACAACCTGCCTCAGGCCTTCCTTTTTCTCCCGCCAAGGGTCTGCTTCCTCCTTTGTGACTCTCAAGAGAGAACATGGTGGGCTCCTTCCTGGGACGCAGACTTCTAGGGGCTGTGTGGAGCTTGCATACCAGAGTAGGCAGGAGCGGACCCTAAACAAAATGGAATGAAAGCTGGCTACCCTCTAGAATAATAAGGCTTCAGAGAACCGGAAATTTCAAATGCTGGATTTGCATATGCGTAAACGTTACTTGACTCTGGTTGGGGAACGCAGCCACCCGCCAGCTCCATGAACAAAAACCCTGCTCCCTGGAGAGGGAGGGAAGTGGGGGAGGCCGGAAAGAACGATCTAGTTTCTCGTTACAGTGTACCTGACCGGACCAAAGGGAGGCCACGGCTCAGTGAAATCAGCGCATTAATATTTAAATCCCTCAAAGGCCCAAAGTCTGCAGATGAAACAGAAGATGTAGTGTTGGCCAGGTTCAGATGCTGGCGGGCTGAAGAGTCTCCCCCGCCCCAGCCCATTTCTGTACATGCTGTGGCTGACCTGTGCAGCGTGGTAGTGAGCCCCAATCGTCCAGAGGAACAGCGTCATGGATCATAGCCTGCGTGAACTGGTTAGCTGGCTAGACTGCGGTGGGTGCGTGCTGTGTGGACGCCTCCTAGAGCACAGATGGACTCTCTGTAGCTTGTGGTCGGGACTCTTATTTAAATTTATTTTTGAGACAGCTTCCCACTCTTGCCTAGGCTGGAGGGCAGTGGTAGGATCATGTCTTGCTGCAGCCTCCACCTCCTGGGCTCAAGCGATCCTCCCACCTCAGCCTCCTGAGTAGCTGGGACGCCAGGCGTGCACCACCATCCCTGACTAATAGCTGATTCTTGCTGTGGATGTTTATTTTGACTGTTTAACAAGTATTTACCAAATTTCTAGGTATTACGAATGCAGGGGCTGAAACTGCATTTGCAAAAACCGTAACTGAGAAAACAATGGTGAAAGAGATATGACCTGACTCCATCTAGCTTCTAACCTCAAAGCTGTCCTTATTCATTCCTGGGCATAGGCTGAATTAACCTTGGGAGGAATTTATAGTTCAACTCTGTTTTTTTGTTTTTGGAAACAGAGTCTCACTCTGTTGCCCAGGCTGGAGTGCAGTGGCGCGATCTCGGCTCACTGGAATCTCCGCCTCCCAAGGTTCAAGCGATTCGCCTGCCTCAGCCTCCAAAGTAGCTGGGACTATAGGCACACACTACCACACCTGGATAATTTTTCTCTTTTTTAGTAGACACGGGGTTTCACCATGTTGGCCAGGCTGGTCTCAAACTCCTGGTCTCAAGTGATCTACCTGCCTCAGCCTCCCAAAGTATTGGCATTACAGGGGTGAGCCACCATGCCTGGCCTATAGTTCAACTTTGAAACAAAGACGGTAACAGCTCTCTTCCCGAAATAAAACCCCTTCTTGCCTGGGGGACCAGTTTGTCTTTGTAGGACCAACACATTCGCTACAAGATTAAAAATTACGGCTTAGGAGCCATGCATCCTTGGGCTACAAGAGTCTGAACCTTCCCGAATTGCTCCTGGAAATAGTATCACTATTGTGAAACCAACCTAAGATTCTGCCCATTTTGCAGACCCTGCATTCTGATGCAGCAGTTGACGCCACACAGACAGTTCAATTAGTTCTTTAATCAACCACTTCTTTGATCCCACCTAGGAACAGAGATAGCAAGAAAAACTCACTTCCACCCATGATTTCATCTCTGTGCTGACCAATCAGCAATCCCCACCTCCAGAGCCCCTAACCACCAAGTTATCCTTAAAAACTCCGATCCTCAAATTCTTTTTTTCTTTTTTTCCAACAGAGTCTCACCCTGTTGCCCAGGCTGGAGTGCAATGGCACGATCTTGGCTCACTGTAACCTCCCCTTCCTGGGTTCAAGCAATTCTCCTGCCTCATTCTCCGGAATAGCTGGAATTGCAGGCGTCTGCCACCAGGCCTGGCTTATTTTTTGTATCTATAGTAGAGACAGGGTTTCGCTATGTTGGCCAGGCTGGTCTTGAACTCCTGACCTTGTGATCCACCTGGCTTGGCCTCCCAAAGTGCTGGGATTCCACGTGTGAGCCATCCTGCCCAGACCTGATCCCCCAAATTCTTGGAGAGACTGATTTGAGTAATAATAAAACTCTAGTCTCCCATATAGCCAGCTCTGCATGAATTACTCTTCCTTTATTGCAATTCTACTGTTTTGATAAATTGGCTCCGTCCAGGCTGCGGGCAAGGAGAACCTGTTGGGGGATTACAAATTGGTGGGCTCATCTGGGATCTCCCTTGTGGCTACCTGCCAGCGATGCAGTAGCCTCCCCACCCACCACTGGTGACGCATCCAGAGGCCAGCCCAGGCGGCCACCTAGTTCTCTTGGACTGGGGGCACCATCTCTACTGGCGGGGTGCTGCCAACCCATGGTATATGGATTTAACTGCAATAGACAAACAGTCCTGGGGAAACTTCCTGTAACCGTAGCCCCATCCCAGGGTGTCTGCAGCCCCATCATAGGGCATCTCTAGCCCTATTACGTGATACCTGTTTGTAGCCCCAGCACGGGGTATCTGCCCTAATTGTATGGACAATAGGGGACTCGTCTGGAGGAATACTCTTGGTTTGTGATTTGGTCTGGAATCTGTCTGGAAGGTGTTTTGTCTGTTTTGTTGTACGTGTTGGTCTATGTTGCAGAGATGTCTAAAGGAAACGCTGATGGAATCCATCAGGCTCTCTTGGTTTGTCTGGTTAGTCACATTTGCTGAACCCTGAAGGACTTGTCAGCAGAAGCTCTACAGGCCTGTCTCGAGGGTGACCATCGCTCTTCCATCTGGCTCAGAGATCATCCTCTGAATTCTGGCTGGAAGGTGTCCCTTCCCACCTTGAGTGCAGTGGATCAAGGATGACAGGGACCCATGGGAGCAAGTTTGAGCCTTGCCAGGTTGACGCTGGGCAATCAGCACAGTGACTAGTTTTGTCATGTGTATTCTGCTCTGGCCAGGATGACAAATGTTCATTCAGTTTCCCATGTAGCTTGTTGGGCAGCATCTTGAAAAACTGAGAGGCTGCCAGGCGTGGTGGCTCACGCCTATAATCCCAGCACTTTGGGAGGCCTAGGTGGGTGGATTACCTGAGTTCAGGAGTTGGAGACCGGCATGGCCAACATGGTAAAACCCTGCCTCTACTAAAAATACTAAAATTAGCCGGGCGTGGTGGTGTGCACCTCTAGTCCCAGCTATTTGGGAGACTGAGGCAGGGGAATCACTGGAACCCAGGAGGTGGAGGTTGCGGTGAGCTGAGATTGCACCACCACCCTCCAGTCTAGGCAACAAGAGTGAAACTTCGTCTCTAAATAAATAAAATGGAGAGGCTTTTGCCTGTGGTTCCATGACACAGAAATGGATGAATTTCTTTTACAATGTGGCTTGGCCCCCACAGCGAGGGCGCAGTGAGCAGGGTCATCAAGAGCTGCTCTGGTTTTCTGGAAGCGACAGAGAAACGGAACCCAGAAACCTGGTATGCCAGCAAAAAAGGGTAAACCTTTCTTAGCAGCCAGGCTTCTGGCCCCTCTCGCTGTGTGTGAAGGGAAAACATCAGTATCTCCTTTGCCAGGGTTTGATTAATACAGAAAAACTTGTGAGTCTAGTCTTAGGCAGTAGTGAATCTGTTGCACTGTGTGCTGTGAATACAAATTCCTAGCTACTCGAGAGGCTGAGGCAGGAAAATCACTTGATCCTGGGAGGTGGAGGCTGCAGTGAGCCGCAATCACGCCACTGCACTCCAGCCTGGGTGACAGAGTAAGACTCCGTCTCAAAAGAAAACAAAAAACAAAGGCACAGCCAACTCTCACACGCCTCAGATGAAGCAAACATCTCCCCCCTCCTCACTCAGTGACTTAGGTGGGGGAGTCAGTATTCACACATTAACACGACACACCTTTCCAGAACACGTACTACCTGCCAGGCATTGCTTTAGCAGCTGGAGATACAGTGCAAAGCAAACCCACTCACAGCTGCTTCCTCTGTCATGGAGAGCAGTACCACACAACAGAATGTGGACATAGGAGCCCTCTAAGCCCGCTGTCCAAGCCAGCCTGGCAAACTGGTCCGTTCCAAACTTTGCTACAACCAAAACTGGATAAGGTTTCCCTCTTTCGTTTTATGTACTGAAAGACTTGACTTTGGGACCATGTTGGGGTACCCTCTCTTGGTCTCCAGCATCCAGAGGGCATGAATTTTTGGGTTCATGTCAGGTGGCTGGTCTGAGAGGACATGTGACAGTGTCATATCTAGCCTTAAGAATTCTCTTGAGTAAAGTCCTTTGCAAGCTTGAAAATGATTGTCCTGGATTTCTGGGAGGAGCAGTGGTAACAGCCTCGGCTTTAGCTCCGTAACGGAAGTTCTGCTACTTCATAGCGGTAGCCTGGGTTTGGTTCCCAGCTTAGGGAATGGGTCCTCTCTGGTTTGTTATTTGTGTAACTTTTCTTCTTTTTTTTTTTTGCCATTTATCAATTCTTTCCCCACCATGGAGAGCCTCTAA
The DNA here is from genome assembly GCA_036589455.1 of Ateles fusciceps. Lineage (NCBI taxonomy): Eukaryota > Metazoa > Chordata > Mammalia > Primates > Atelidae > Ateles > Ateles fusciceps. Next base: position 1,892,084 of record JAZHEH010000903.1, read on the forward strand.
TTTCTTGCATTAAATTTTCTTTTCCCTAAACTACCTTTGGGGGAGATTCTAAATCGTGTTAAAAAAAAGAAAACCCACAAAAAACTGCTTACCATCTCTTTGAGACATCTTATGCTTCCGTGGTTAAGTCATAATCTTAGATAAGATTATTAAGTTTGCTGGGAAGTTACCTGTGGTAAAGTTCAAAAGCCAGAAATATTGGCTATCTATCATGGCTAGAGTCTGGCAGTAAGAAATTCAAAAAGATTTTGTGAAGAAGAGCTCTACAGTTAAAATCAGCTTAACTAAAATGGACAACTAAGTTAAATATATACACATATATTTAACTACATTTAAAAGGCCTTTGTAGGCCAGGTGCAGTGGCTCATGCCTGTAATCCCAGCACTTTGGGAGGCCGAGGCAGGTGGATCACCTGAAGTCGGGAGTTCAAGACCAGCCTGACCAACATGGAGAAACCCCGTCTCTACTAAAAATGCAAAAATTAGCCAGGTGTGGGGTGTGCACCTGTAATCCCAGCTACTTGGGAGACTGAGGCAGGAGAATCGCTTGAGCCTGGGAGGCAGAGGTTGTGGTGAGCAAAGATTGTGCCACTGCACTCCAGTCTGGGTGACAGAGTGAGACCCTGTCTAAAAAATAAAAATAAAAAAAAAAGAAGAGCAACTGTGTCCTCACTGGGCTGGCAAGCGGTGGGGCCAGACCTGGGTCTACTCGGTCCACACTGATACAAAGCTTTTTTAAGCTAATTTTATTTTTGTTTCTTTGAGACAGAATCTCCCTCTATCGCCCAGGCTACAGTGCAGCGGCGCAATCTTGGCTCACTGTAATCTTGCTCCTGGGCTCACGTCATCCTCCCGCCTCAGCCTCCCTAGTAGCCAACGCTACAGGGATTACCCAGCTCCTTTTCTCAATTTGATTTAAAAATTTCAATTTTCAATAGGTGGCATATTCATACAGTTCAAACATATTAAGAAAGAATAAGATCTAGGTGGCAATTATCTTTCCTGTCCTTGTCCCCATCCCCATAGTAACCCCTATAATTTTCATCCTTTCAGATTCCTTGTATGCATCTATAAGCTAACATAAATTCTTTTCCCCCTCTTCAGACAAAAATGTAGCACATTACTTATATTGTCCTGCACTTTGCTTTGTTTGCCTAACAAAAAGCCCTAGAGATGGGCCCACATGGACTGTTTTCACAGCTACATGGCATCCCACTGCCGAGACGGACTGCTGTCGTGTGGCCAGCCTCCTGAGGAGTGGTGGGGGCTGTCCCCAACCCCAAACCCTCTGCGTGAATCTTTCACACGTGCTCGAGTGCACTGATAGCCAGATTACCCCAAAATGGAAACGCTCAGTAAAAAACTAAACCAGCTGCTAATGTTTATGAAGCGTTTGAAAGTATTCATGTTGCAACTGCCTTAAAGCCAAGATGACTTTTACGGAAAGCATGGGTAAGTAGAGGCTCTCTTGCCTGCGAATTCAGGGTGACTGAAGGGTGATCCACCCAGTGTGATTCCTGCAGAAAGCCATGTGGAACCATGTGTGGTGCTGTCCTCTCTGCCCTTGCCATCTCTCTCTAGAGCAAACCAAGGTACTCCACGCCAGGCCCAGGGCTTCCATGCTCAACTCAGAGCCAGGTTTTAAGAAATGCTGGCTTTTGTGGCTGATGGGGGAGAATGACAGGGTTTCTGAAGATGGTAAGTATTTTGAAAAGCAATGGCCAATGCCTCATTTCTCCACTCTGCTCTCCTGAGTTGCTCCAAGCAGAGGGTACCCTTTATGTAACACCAGACCCTGCCTCCTCCAGGCTGTGTTGCTGGAAGGGGCTGCTGGCAGGCTGCTAAGCCTCAGGGCCTGGCTAAGAAATGGCTTTTTTTACTGACAGCTCTCAGCTCAGGGCCATTTCCCTGGAAGCCAACAAAAGCAGTAAGCTTCATTAGGAAAGGAAAAAGCCCCAGCTTTCTAAATGTCTATCACTGAAAATACGAAGTGTAAGGCTAGTATTTGGACTGCTCTGTGCCCAGCATTTCAAGAACTGATATGTTGTTTGAAGGTTTAGATGGCTGTACTGCTAATTTCCATTTCTAGCAAAGCGCTGACGTAAAGGATCAGAGAAGGGGGCAAAGAATTGTGCGAGAATGTTCACCACAGCGTTAGTTGTAAGAGCAAAAACTCTTAAACCACCCAATGTGTCTCTAGAAGGGACGTGGGTAAACTATGCCTAATGAGAGAATCTTATACAGCCATTACAAATCTTCCCTGCAAAGAATATTCACTAACATGAGAAAAATAAAATATGCTAAGAAAAAGAAAACTAAAACAAAAATAAGAGGTAAGGATCCCACTTTTGGGATCATAGAGCTAGAGAGGCTGGGATGTTGTTGGATGATTACAGGTGACTTTCCTTTTCTTCTTCACCGTTTCTCTAATTTTCTATAATGCATGCACAGATTAATTTACAGTCAGGGAAAAAGCCTTCCATTAAATAATATTCTTTTTTTTTCACCTTCTTTTCCACCCATACCTTGTAAATCTGCTCGTTTAAAATAATACTCATTTTTTTAAAAGTAGGTAAGATTTTAAAAATAGAAGCCAAGCATGGTAATACAATGGTTAAACAGAATAGAAAACCCTCCATTTCCCAAATGAAGAATTCCCAAAAGAAATCATTTTCTGATTATCCAAGAACTGCGTTCCATTCTGCAAAGTCCCAGCTGAGGCCTCTAGATGACTATTTACATGAAGCAAGACTGTCATCATTACAGAACAGTCTGCTGTAGTGTGTCTCAACAGCTCTCCTCTCTGTAAGAAATGGTACCAAACTAGAGGACTGAGGAAGCTTCCGGGCATCCTTAGATCCTGGGTGACACTGCATTAGCTTAATTTTTTTTAAAGACATGGAGTCAGTGATCTTTTTCAAAGCCTGCACTGAAAGCATTTCTGCATCAAAAGCCTTTCAACAAAAGGATGTGGTTATAAAACCATTTCTAACTGTCAGTAAGAAAAAACTTGAATGCTACACGTATTCAAAGTACCCAGTTCGCTGGGATTTACAAGATCTTTCTACCCCACTGAGAGCTTACTGTAGTGGAAAGCACACTCATTTAAATAGCAGGTATCACTGGTTGTGGTAGTGCACACCTGTAATCCCAGCTACTTGGGAGGCTGATGTCGGATGACTGCATGAACTCAGGAGTTCGAGTACAGCCTGGGCAACACAGCAAGACCCTGTCTTTATGTTTTTTAAAGAGCAGGTATCTCTTTGAGAACGTGATTTCAATTATTTTGGATATATATCTTTAAGTGGGACCGCTGATTATATGGCAGTTTTAAAAATTTTTTTTTTTCCTTTTTTTGAGATGGGGTTTCACCATGTTGGCCAGGTTGGTCTCGAACTGCTGACCTCAGGTGATCCGCCCACCTTGGCCTCCCAAAGTGCTGGGATTACAAGCGTGAGCCACCGCGCCCGGCCGGCAGTTCTCTTTTTAATTTGAGGAACCACTACATAGTTTTCCACCATGGCTATGACATTTAACATTTCCCACAACAGTGCACAAGAGTTCTAATTTCTCTACACCCTTGCCAACATTTATTTTTTTAAAAATAGCCATCCTGGGCCAGGCACAGTGGCTCATGCCTGTAATCCCAGCACTTTGGGAGGCTGAGGTAGGTGGATCACTTGAGGTTGGGAGTTCGAGACCAGCCTGACCCACATACAGAAACCCCATCTCTACTAAAAATACAAAAATACGAGAAAAAAAAAAAATTAGCTGGGTGTGGTGGTGCATGCCTGTAATCCCAGCTACTTGGGAGGCTGACGCAGGAGAATCGCTTGAACCCAGGACACAGAGGCTGCAGTGGGCCAAGATCGCGCCATTGCACTCCAGCCTGGGCAACAAGAGCGAAATCATCTCAAAAAAATAAAAAATAAATAAAAACAAAAAAACAGGCATCCTGGCTGAGTGTGGTGGCTCATACCTATAATCCTAGCACTTTGGGAGGTCAGGGTGGGCAGATCACTTGAGGTCATGAGTTTGAGACCAGGCTGGCCAGGCATGGCCCAGTCTCTACTCACAATAAAAAATTAGCTGGGTGCGGTGGTGGGCGCCTGTAATCTCAGCTACTCGGGAGGCTCACGTATGAGAATAGCTTGAACCCAGGAGACAGAAGTTGCAGTGAGCCAAGATGGTACCACTGCACTCCAGCCTGGGCAACAGAACAAAACTCCATCTCAAAATAAAACAAACAAACAAACAAAAAGCCATCCTGGCGGGTGTGGGGTTTATCTCATTGTGATTTTGATTTGCGTTTCCTTGAACACTGATGTTGAGTCTTTTTCATAGACCCATTAGCCATATGTATGTTTTCTTTGGAGAAGTGTCTATTCAAGTCCTTGGCTCATTTTTTAAATTGTTTTTTTGCCACCGAGTTGCTGGAGTTTCTTATGCATTTGGATACTAGCCCTTTATCAGACACATGGTTTGCAAATGTTCTCTTCCCCTCTGTAGGTTGCTTCTTCATTCCGATTATTTCCGACCATGCAGACTTTCTAGCCTCATGTTGTCCCACTTGTTTTGCTTTTTTTGTTGCCTGTATTTTTGGTGTCACATCCAAAAGATCACTACCTTTTCCCTATGTGTTTTTTTAGGAGTTTTAGTTTCAGGTCCTGTGTTTAAGTCTTTAATGCATGGGTAGATGGCCAAAGGAAGAAGTTGGGATCTCAAAGAGGTATCTGTACTCGCAGGTTCACTGAAACATTATTCATAATGGCCAAGATACGGAAACAACTCATGTGTTTACTGACAGAAGAAGGGAGAAAGAAAATGGAGTATATTCTGGCCGGGCGCGGCAGCTCATGCCTGTAATCCCAGCACTTTGGGAGGCCAAGGCACATGGACCTCTTTAGGCCAGGATTTTTTTTTTTTAATTGCATTTTAGGTTTTGGGGTACATGTGAAGAACATGCAAGATTGTTGCATAGGTACACACATGGCAGTGTGATTTGCCGCCTTCCTCCCCCATCACCTATATCTGGCATTTCTCCCCATGCTATCTCTCCCCAACTCCTCACCCCCTCGCTGTCCCTCCCCTATTTCCCCCTGACGGACCCCAGTGTGTGATGCTCCCCTCCCTGTGTCCATGTGTTCTCATTGTTCAACACCCGCCTATGAGTGAGAACATGCACTGTTTGATTTTCTGTTCTTGTGTCAGTTTGCTGAGAATGATGGTTTCCAGGTTCATCCATGTCCCTACAAAGGCAGGCCAGGATTTTGAGACCAGCGTAGCCAACATGGTAAAACCCTGTCTCTATTAAAAATACAAACATTAGCTGGGTGTGGTCACAGGCTCCTGTAGTCCCAGCTACTACTTGGGAGGCTGAGGCATGAAAATCACTTGAACCAGGGAGGCAGAGGTTGCAGTGAGCCAAGATGGCACCACTGCACTCCAGCCTGGGTGACAGAGCGAGACTCCCTCAGGAAAAAAAAAAAGAGAAAATGTAGTATATTCATACAATGAAACATTGTCCAGCCTTAAAAAAGAAGGCAATCTTGTCATTTGCAACAGCACGGGTAAACCGAGAAGACATATTGAGTGAAATAAGCCACTCACGGAAGGATGAATACTGCATGATTCCACTTGTATCAGATATCTAAAAGTGCTAAAGTCATATAAGCAGAGAAAACGACGGTGGTTGCCAGGGACCGGGTGGTGGAGGAGGGAGATGGAGAGCAGTCGTTCAATGGGTGTAAAGTTTCAGTTACGTAAGATGTGTAAGTTGGACAGATCTGCTGGGCAAACAGAAGTGCCTGTAGTTCACAACACCGTGCTGTGCACTTAGAAACTTGTTAAGAGGGAATAGCTCATGTTAAGTGTTCTTATAACAATAGCAACAACAAAAAAATCTCAAACCACCCCCAAAACCAAAGGGGCACAATGATTAAACTCACGAACTCAATGTTAAAAATGTGCAGCTTTTATCAATTATACTTCAATAACGCCATTTAAACCATACAAAGAACAGGTAGACTTCCTTTGCTGCCACCAGCTCTGTCATTAGCTGTGTGACCTTGGGCAAATCCCTTGCCCTTTATGGGTTCCAGTTTCGTCATTCTGAAAGCAAGAAACAAGCTTCTACGATCCCCAAGTACCCCTCATGCTGGAAGACTGTGGCGTGGGGGACCCTGCTGAAAGGCACACCTTTCATGGGCAGATCTTAGCAGAGCAGCAGGGATTTTGGACCGGACCAGAGATCAGAGGGATGAAAAACTCTGAATACGCAGCATTTATGATGCACCTGCTGGGTGCAGGATGGCGAGAGAGCCTGAAAGGGGCCTGCTGATGGCAAGGTAATGAACACTCCCAGGCTGCATGTGGGAGGGAGGCAGAGGGGCCCAGACAATGAGAGGAACTGAAAAGGTGATGGGGCCTGGCGTGGTCGCTCACACCTGTCACCCCAGAACTTTGAGAGGCTGAAACGGGTAGATGGCTTTGAGCCCAGGATTTTGAGATCAGTCTGGCCAACATGGTGAAACCCATCTCCACCGAAACCACAAGTTAGCCAGGTGTGGTGGCGCATGCCTGTAATATCAGCTACTCAGGAGGCTGAGGCACAAGAATTGCTTAAACCTGGGAGGCAGAGGTTGCAGTGAGCCAAGATTACAACACTACACACTCCAGCCTGGGTGACAGAGTGAGACACGGTCTCAAAAAAAGAAAAAGGAGCTGGCCCAAAGCTGGGTGGTGAGCAACTGCTGCTGAGCCTCCTTTTGAGCCCTTGATGGCAGCAACGCCTCTCTGACCTGCTGGGGATCCACCTTGTCCCAGGGAGAGGACGCCTGGGGGACGTTTCTTCTATGTATACCTCCTGCTGGCCCCAGCCTTTAACACTGGGCTCTGCTCTGGGTTCCCAGTTTAGATTTGGTCCCGGACTCGGGATTTCTGACATCCCTTGGGGGCAGCTACAGATACCCACTGTGTGTGATGTCTGGGATTCACTCGGCCTCTTCACTGTCGCTGATGCCCTCTCCTGACTTTCAGGCTCATGGCATCGTTCCCTGTCCTCCCATAGTTCATGACCCCCCGTGTTCAACTTCAAATGAATGCTTCAGGGGAACAAATACAGTAGAAAAGAAAGATGGAAACAGCCAGAGCTTTGAAACGCAGAGGGCTTGACGGCGGCACTGGGGGCTGGTGATCTAGAAGGCACATGCGGTGGCCAACCTTTAACTCCAAAGCCAAACTGAAAAGGATGGACTAACACGCAGTGTGACCCTCGCCTCCACGGAGGCGTCAGGGGTCTGCACTCAGAGGGAAAGGAGCCTCAATGTCCCCCATCTCCAGGACAGAAGTCACTGCTCACTTTGAGCAGAGCCGGTGGGTAAAGTGTGGGTGTGGGAAAAATAGCCCATTTGTCAATTTTCCCCGTCAAGCCCCAATGGAACAACGAAGCTGCACAAAGTTCCCTACTTACTGGCATGGTTTTGTCTCCAAAGAAATGAATGGTCCTATAACCGTCATTTTCCACATGTCGCAGGCAGTATCTCTTGTCCCATCCATCAGGAAAGACATCAAAGCTGATCTGGCCTCCTGCCGGGTGGGGATGGGGGACACAAAAGCAAAAGGTGAAAAAGAGGCTAATGATATGTCACTGAAAAAAACAATTTACTCTTTGTCAGTCAGTGGATTGCCAAGGTTGGTTTTCAGTACTCTGGTTTGCTACTTGGACTACTTCATGGACAGGTTCTAGAAATTCGTTCTACATTATGTTTTTTCCCAGCATTATTTCACCTAGGTCTAAAATTGAGACACAGAGTGCCAACTCCGAGGGAGAAATGCATTTGCATTTAAGCGCCCTGTCAAGCATGTGGTTTAAATGAAGCATGCTTATGAAAAATCTGATACCAGCCTCACTCTGCTGTGCTTATCTCAAGCTCTAACACATCCTCAGTGGAAAATGCCTGGAAGCAGGCTGCATCTGGCATATTTTGGAGGAAAAACGAAAATCTTCACTGAAGGTGATTTATAGGCAGCTGTCACGGGCAATAAAAACCCTTTCAAAGCTTTGTCAGAAAGATGTCCATCTCCCAGTTCACGAGAACAACCCACCCACTCATCTGTTAAATATAATCCCTTTGCCATTCCAGTTTTCCTACAATCTCTACCTTTATGAAAGCTAGTAAAAGGAGGAGGCTTTGAGCAATGACTCATTTGCACTGACAAGAGACACTGGTGTGCAAAGCATCTGACAGGCATATTCTGACAGAAGACAAGCCCGAGACGTCCATGTTGCAGGAAGAACTCTGCATTAGACACCAGAAATGTTCACACACGGGCTGTGTAAACAGCTTTGTGAACTTGGACAAGTCTCGTCTCCTTTCTGGGCCTCAGTTTCTTGATCTGTAAAAGCAACCCAAGTGGCTCCTAAGGTTCCTTGCCGTTCAAACATCCTTGCTGTTGAAACGATACATGATTTCAAAACATCAGTCTAGTTTACCTGAGGGGTTCAATTCCACGTCTCTCTTACAGAGTTCGCTATTGTGCTTTCTTCCGCCCAAAGGTGTGAGAAGTTCCTTTTTTTTTTTTTGAAATGGAGCCTCGCTCTGTCACCAGGCTGGAGTGCAGTGGTCTAATCTCAGTTCACTGCAACCTCTGCCTCCCGGGTTCAAGCGATTCTCCTGCCTCAGCCTCCTGAGTAGCTAGCTGGGACTACAGGGGCACACAATCATGCTATTTTTTTTATTTTTAGTAGAGACAAGGGTTCACCAGGTTGGCCAGGATGGTCTCGAACTCCTGACCTCAGGTGATCCGCCCACCTCAGCCTCCCAAAGTGCTGGGATTACAGGTGTGAACCACTGCGCCTGACTGAAATTCCTACTCTAGTAATCAAAGTGCTCCTCTTTTGACCAGAGAAGTGCAGGTAGGATGAACCCTGTTGGGTAAGAATTTAGACCAAGCCCAACAGTCTGGAAGCTGTTTCCTGACTAGGCAAGTCCTATTATGGCCGATTATGCAGAAAAGAGAGTGGCTGGTTTTTGTCTACAGGTTGGACTGCTCATGTAATCTTCCTACTCACCTAAAACTGGGCATACTCCATGATCAATAGCTTACTGGCCCACAACACACACTGGGAACTGGATATCCAAGTCCAGAACACAGACAATATATACAATACCTATGGAAAATGTGAGGCCTTTTCCCACGAACTCTTTCTGTAGATCTGCTACAAACTTTTGTCTTATATTTTCTTTCTAGGAAAAACAAAAAGATACCAATTGTCTCCTGTATTGCAGTTTAGAAAGCATACTTTTAACTACTGGCCACAAGGTGAATATCTTATTTACTTACTCATTTAGTTTAGTTTTTGAGATGGGGTTTTCACTCTGTCACCCAGGCTGGAGTGCAGTGGCATGATCACAGCTCACAGCAGCTTCAACCTCCCAGGCTCAAGTGATCCTCTCACCTCAGCCAAACAAATAGCTGGGACCACAGGTGCTTGCCACCAGGCCCGGCTTAATTTTTTTATTATTATTTGTAGAGATGAGGTCTCACTATGTTGCCCAGGCTGGTCTTGAACTCCTGGGCTCAAGTGATCCTCCTGCTTTGGCCTCCCAAAGCTTTGGGATTACAGGCATGAACCACCACATCGGGCCATGTCTTATCTTATTTTCATAAACCCAGCCATTCACCAAAGATATTGCAGAAAGACTTACTTTATCGAGTTCGTAGAACTCAACGCGTTCTTCTTGGCTGCAGCTTCTTCCAATAGGGGACACATTTAACATCCCATTTCGGAATTCAATGAAAGTACCCCTGGGAATGAAAGGGTGACAGAGGTTCCCCAAAACACATTATTTATTTTGGCAACATCATAAATAAAGAGCCTAAAATCTTGGGAAATTCTAAAAAGCAGAGGCTGGTGGGGTCAATGTTTCTCAGCTCTGTGCTGTGTGATACAGTAGCCAAGAACCACTGTGACTATTGAGACTTGAAATGTGGCTAATCTGAATTGAGATTTGAAAGACTTAGTATGAAAAAGGAATGCAATCATGTCAGTCATGTTGTATACTGACTTTGTGTTAAAATGGTCATATTTTGAGCCTGGACAACATGGTGAAACTTTGTCTCTACAAAAAATACAAAATTAGCTGGGCATGGTGACACGTGTCTACAATCCCAGCTACTTGGGAGGCTGAGCATAGGATTGCATGAGCCTTGGAGGCAAAAGTTTCAGTGAGCTGAGATCAAGTCACTGCACTCCAGCCTGGGTGACAGAGTGAGACCCTGTTTCAAAAAAAAAGAAAAAGGCTAAATTTTAAATATATTGGGCTAAACAAAATATATCATTAAAATTCATTTCACCTCTTTTTGTTCTTTCAAAATGTGGCTACAGAAAGTTGAAAATTATACACAGCTCATTTTCTATTTCTGTTGGACAGTGCTGTACTGGGCAGATAATTTTATGGTTAATAAAGAGCTATGAAAGTGAATTCCAGCACTGGCAACAGCAGTCAGCTCCCTGAGGAGTTTGCAAATATAGGTACCAGACACCTATTTTGCTATTGAGCTTCTGAATAGACTGACAGTACTAAGCATAGCTACACAGTAAAAAGTTCTGAGAATTGTCCAACGAGCCTCAGTAATAACTGAGGAAATTCAATTTGCCCAGTGGCAGACAGCTCCTAAACGTTTGATTTGATCACAGAAAATGAGAACCTAACATTAGTTTAGACACTTCAAATGAAGATGTCTAAAGATGTTCTTTTGGCTGGGTGCGGTGGCTCATACCTGTGACCTCCGCAGTTTGGGAGGCCAAAGCAGGTGGATGGCTTGAGCTCAGGAGTTTGAGACCACACTGGGCAACATGGCGAAACTCCGTTTCTACAAAACTAGCCGGGCACAGTGGCGCATGCCTGTATTCCCAGCTACTTGGGAGACAGAGGCAGGAGAATCGTTTGAGCCTGGGTGATGGAGGTTGCAGTGAGCCAAGATCGCATCACTGCACTACAGCCTGGCCAACGGAGGGAGACCCCTGTCTCAAAAAACAAAGTTTTTTTCCCCCACTGTTTCCAGTTTGAGTCTCTGGCTCATGCCTGTAATCCTAGCACTTCGGGAGGCTGAGGTAGGCAGATTCCTTGAGGCCAGGAAACAGCTTGGCCAACATGAGGAAACCCTGTCTCAACCAAAAATACAAAAAATAGCCGGACATGGTGGTGCGTGCCTGTAGTCCCAGCTACTTGAGAGGCTGAGGCAGGAGGATTGCTTGAACCTGGGAGTCGGAGGTTGCAGTGAGCTAAGATTGCACCACTGCACTCCAGCCTGGGCGACAGAGACTGTCTCAAAAACCAACACCCCACAACCAAAACAAACAAACAAAATCCCACCATTCAGTTTCTTAAAAGTTCAGATAACTTGTAAGCTAGGTATCATTCTGACAGATGAAATTTAAGCATTCTTTGACAAACTATGCTGTGAAAAGTGTCTTCCAGTTCTAAACGCTGAGGCCTGGGAACCCTAGGAAATATTTTCCCATTTTTTTCTACTATTTTAATCTCATAGACTTGATCTCCAGGCACTGGCCATCGGAAATACTGAAAGGCCACATGCCACGTGCAGGGCTGAGGACCTGATTCCTTGACAGTGTGGCCTCTTAGGAGACTGTGTGGCTCTGGGCACCTCTCCAAGCTGCCTCTTATTCACCTACAGAAAGGCTAACTGCACTCGCTCTGGTTACCTCCAAAGGGCCTTGTGAAAATCAAACGTGCCAGTTATGTACAAGTACTTTGTAAACTGGGAAGCAATGAATACACATCAAAGAAAAACAGCAGAATCTCAATCAGCGGGATCCTCTCCCCCTGCTGTGCTCAAATTGCAGAGAAAGAGGCAAATGATGTAACAAAAATTGCAAGCCTAAAACTCTCAATCCCACATCCAGGTCGTCCCAGAGATGACGGAGGCCCAGCCTGTCCTCTGCCACTTCTGCATGTGCACTGAGGCACTAGGGGACTGGTGATCATGCTCTGGGTGACCCTAGGGCTATGGGTCCTAATGATCAGAAAAAGAGCTCAACTCATTTTCCCCCACTCAAGGACATATTATTCTTCTCATTTCCAAGGCACAGAGAGAAGCTGATGCAGTTTAGAAAGCCTTCCCTGGCTGCGCATGGTGGCTCACGCCTGTAATCCCAACACTTTGGGAGGTCAAGGTGGGTGGATTACTTGAGGCTAGGAGTTCGAGACCAGCCTGGCCAACATGGTAAGACCCCGTCTCTACTAAAAATACAAAAATTAGCCAGGCATTGTGGCCAGTGCCTACATGCAAGCTAACAGGGAGGCTGAGGCAGGAGAATCGTTTGAACCTGGGGGGGTGGAGGCTGTAGTGAACCGAGCTCGTGCCACTGCACTCCAGCATGGGCAAGTGAGACTCCATCTCAAAAAAAAAAAAAAAAAAGTAAAGAAAAGAAAGAAGGATGAAGGTGGTTTACCAAGCATTCAATTCCTCGCAGAAGACCTGGGCTCTCTGAGTCTTACTGCATCTGCCTGGCCAACGTGGGGCATGTGGTTAGTGTTATCGGGCAAATGTGGAACAATGTGGGTCAAGGTGGGTCTCAGATGTGCCTCCGGAATTCACCAGGTCTCTTCTATTCTGGAATTATGGCTCTCCACATTCCTCTCCCTCGCTAGATGATACACTCTTTGAGGACAGGATTATGACTTCTTTTTTTTTGAAGGAAAATTTGTTTTATTTTTATGTACAGAAAACTCAACAGTGTACATTTGACCCAGTTTCGTGGCAAGTTCTTTAGCCTTTGCCTTTTCGAGCTTGGCGATGCGAGCCAGACTTGGGACCCAGGACATTGCCTCCCCAGTGACGGCGGATCTCATCCTATCTGTCGTAATTGGTGCGGATAGCTTCCCGAGTTAACCTGTGTGAAGGTGACAGCGGTGCAGGTCTTCCCGTGGACTAGATGTCCCAGTCTCGCCTTCCCCTTGATAATGCAGTAAGGGACTCCCATTTTACGACACAGGGCAGGCAAGAAGACAACCAGCTCAATGGGATCCACGGCATGTGCAATCCCCACCAGCTGAGCTTTCTTGTTCTCCACCAAGGTGGCAACGGTGTTAACTCCTGCTCGAAGGACACGTGGTCTCTTAGTGGGGACCACTTTGCCAGCAGCTTTCTCCCCGACCCGGGCCAACAGCCTCTGTTTCTTCTCTTGCTTTGTCTCTGGTCTATACTTGTGGGCCAGCTTAAGCAGCTCAGTAGCTGTTTGGCGGTCCAGGGCCTGGTGAACTGGTTAATTGCAGAAGGCACTTTCAGCCGCTTATAGAGGATGGCTCTCTGCCGCTGCAACCTGATATAGCGGGGCCATTTCACAAAGTGGGTGAGGTCTCTTTTGGGCTGGATGTCCTGTCCAATGCCAAAATTCTTAGGCCTTTTCTCAAACATGGGATTCACCACTTTCTTGGCCTCCTGATTCTTCACGACAGCAGGGGCCGGAGCCACCTTCTTCCCCTTTGGCATCTTGGGCGGCGGGAAGAGAGGAGAAGCGCCTTTTTTCTTTTTTTTAATCCTCCCTTAGTGCTCGGCCCAAAGTAAAAATGGAACTGAACTGGGATATTTGCATATTTTATCTTTTTCCCATGGAAAATTTCTAACACACACAAAAGTAAACAGAATAGGACGAGTCCTCATGTGCCCACTACCCAGCTGCAACAGTGACCAAGTGCAGGTCCAGCCCGTCTCATGCAGGCCTCCTCTTGGGCTAAGGGACGTTCCTGCACTCTGGCTGGAAGTGCTGAGCAGGAGGCACTCGGGTTATGAATATGAATCCTAATAGTGTGAAGCAGCCTCTGAAGCACAGACTGCCCTGAAATTGAATTGCCACTTAAAACATGTTTCCCACCCTGATGATTAAGGTGTTACATAATAAGCATTGGAAACTGGGGGGAAAAAGAGAAGTATTTCAAAGAAATCATCTGTAACCTCACCATCAAGAAACAGCCACTGTTACCATTTGGGTCCATTTCCTGCCAGTCTTTTTACTGTGGGCATTTATGTTCATCATTTTTATTACTATTATTTTAAAAATGGAATTGAGATAATAATAGTACCCACCGCAGAAGATAGGTTCCCAAATCAAACACTGATGGAAGCTGGGGTGGTGGCTAATGACTGTAATCCCAACATTTGGGAGACTGAGGTAGGAGGATGGCTTGAGGCCAGGAGTTTGAGGCAAGTCTGGGTAACATGGCAAGACCCTGTCTCTATAAAAAATTAGCCAGGCGTCGTGGCATGAGCCTGTAGTCTCACCTACTCAGGAGGCTGAGGTGGGAGTATCAGTTGAGCCAAGGAGGTTGAGGCTGCAGTGAGCTATGATCATGCCACTACATTCCAGCCTGGGCAACAGGGCGAGATCCTTTCTCTCTCTCTCCCCACTAAAAAAAGCAAGCAAGCCTATGGAGTCAGAAAATTAGAGAAGCAGTCTGTTAAAGACTGGACCCATGTCCATGGGTCAGGTCGCAGCTGTTCAGGTGACAGCTGCCAGGGGGGGAATGGGGACCCAGAATAGCCAGGTCTCAAATTTGCCAACAGAAGCCAGAAATCCAGATGTTTAAAACATAAAATAGGGCTGGGCGCAATGGCTCACACCTATAATCCCAGCACTTTGGGAAGCTGAGATGGGTGGATCACTTGAGGTCAGGAGTTCGGGACCAGCCTGTGGTGATAAAACATGATGAAACCCTGTCTCTACTGAAAATACAAAACAAACTTAGCTGGGCACAGTGGTATGCGTCTGTAATCCCAGCTACTCAGGAGGCTGAGGCAGAAGGATTGCTGAAACCTAGTGGAGACTGCCGTGAGCCAAAATCCTGCCATTGCACTCCAGCCTGGGTCACAAAGTGAGATTCTATCTCAAAAATAAATAATAAAACAAATGTAAAATTGAACTTTTACATGATAGCAATTCATCCAGATTTTCTTTTAACACTACAGGCCAACCAGATTTGTGTTTTACATGGATCTGGCCCAAAGGCTTCCTGTCTGAGACATCCAGATCTAGTTTCTGTTGCTTTCTGTACGTGCTATTTCACTGCTGTTTCCTCTCACTGACAGCCTTTGAAAGCATATGGTCTTCAATGGCTGTATAAATTTCCGTCATGTGGACAAGCCATCATTTATGCAATCATTCTTATACTGTTGGCTTTGTGGACTGTTTCCAATTATTCTTTACTAACTGCTGGGCTTTGGATTTCAATTAGCCGGCCCATGGTGGCTACTAAACCCTGCTGTGAACCAGTAGCACCGGGGCAGCCAGAGAAAATGTGGATTTCCAAGCTCGGCTCTCAGGCTTTCTGAATCAGAATTGCCAAGGGGTGGGCTAAGTATCAGATTTTGTTTTTAAAACTCTAGGTGATTTTTAGAATCCTATTTGGAGAATGTCCACATTAACCCACCATATGACACTCGCTATCGCTATATTCCAGTGATACCTCTTTGTTAAAAGCAAACCCACCTCTTCTTTGGGAGTTTAATTTTCGCAATGTAGCTCAGACAGTAGTTGATTAAATCTTGGATTAGGGCCTCACCCAGATGACTCTGAATATTCTAGACAAAGAAAATACTTGAGTTATTTCATTCAGCAGGAGCATTTTCAAAACAGCTTTATAACAAACCCAGGCTCTTCAGCCATTATTGCTGAAAATCACTAGGCTGATGTAGCAGTGATGGTGACATGCCCCACTGCCTGTTTAATTCCTTCTCTTATTTCTCTGGTCAAAAACATTAGGCAAGCCAGAAAGGCTTTAGTCAAAAGCATTTTCTGCTTCATTACCTAAGATTTTTGTACTCATTATTGTCCAGATGCTTCCTGTAAGGCCCAAAGAGCTTACTGCTGCCACTTTCATTCAATTAAAATATCTCCAGATATTGTTAGGAAATACATTTGTTCCACTTCGGCATTCTCTTATGTCTGAACAGAATGATCTTATTACTACTAAGAGCTACACACTATCTCTTAAAAATGCTTATAGTGGCCAGGCGTGGTAGCTCACAACTGTAATCCCAGCGCTTTGGGAGGCTAAGGCGGGTGGATCACTTCAGTCAGGACTTCGAGACCAACCTGGCCAACATGGTGAAACCGTCTCTATTAAAGATACAAAAATGAGCTGGGCCTGCCGGTGGATGCCTGTAATCCCAGCCACTCGGGAGGCTGAGGCAGAAGAATGGCTTAAACCCAGAAGGCAGAGGTTACAGAGAGCCAAGACTGAGCCACTGCACTCCAGCCTAGGCAACAGAGCGACACTCTGTCACAAAAAAGCAAAAAAAAAAAAATTCTTACAGAGAAGCAGCCTGCTCTAGTTTTATCATCACAGAAATGTCATTAATAGATTTAAAGCCAGGCAAGGCGGCACGTGCCTTTAGTCCCTGCTACTTGGGAGACTGAGGCAGGAAGATCACCTATGCCCAAGAGTTCTAGGCTACTAGAATTGTACCACTGTATTCCAGCTTGGGTAACACAGCAAGACCCCAGCCTTTAAAAACAAAGAAAAGACTGGGCATGGTGGCTCATACCAGTAATCCTAGCACTTTGGGAGGTCGAGGCGGATGGATCACTTGAGGTCAGGAATTAGAGATCAGTCTGGCCAACATGGTAAAACCCAGACACTACTAAAAATACAAAAATTAGTTGGGCATAGTGGCATGCGCCTGTAATCCCAGCTTTTGGCGAGGCCGAGGCACAAGAATTGCTTGAACCGGGAAGGCGGAGGATGCAGTGAGATAAAATTGTGCCACTGCACTCCAGCTCCAGCCTGGGCAACAGAGCAAGACTCTGTCTCAAAAGCAAAACAAAAAAAGAAAGACATATTAGACTTTAAAAGTATAAAAATTTAGTTATCAATTTAGAATATGTAATAGTCACATAGTTCAACATTCAGAACAAAGAAGAATACAGAGTGAAGATTCATTTCTACCCCATTCCTCATGTCCCCAGAGGCATTCAATGTGAAATGCCCTTTAGAATACACTTAATAGTGTACCTACCTGTTTACACAAGAGTTTCCCATCTTTGTATGCTACCAAGCCATTTTCTGGAAACACATAATCATATTTTTCAAGCACTACAATCAAAACAACAACAACAAAAACACTTAGAATGCAATGAATCAAAGCCTGCGTTTCTCCTCCTTGATTAACAATGACTACCAACAAAGCCGCTGAACTCTAACAAGGACTGTGAAAGACGATCTCATCAAAACAAACTAAGAGGAGAGTATGGAAAAACGTTCCTTATTGTTTTTTTAATGGCTCTTTTTGGTTACACATTTCAACTATGGTAACTGGGCAGGAGATTAGAGACTTGGTGACAGGTTATCATGTGTCCCTGAATTCAGCCTGCTTGTCTGTAGAGGAAGATGCTGGTCCATGACGCTGACGGTTCACCAGCAGCAACCAGGGCAGTGAGTGAAAAAGCAATTTCCAAGCTCTGCTCTCCGGCTTCCTGAATCAGAATCACCAAGGGACAGGCTGCATGTATTTTAAAAAAGCTCTTTGGGCCGGGTGCGGTGGCTCACGCCTGTAATCTCAGCACTTTCGGAGGCTGAGGCGGGCAGATCATGAGGTCAGGAGCTCGAGACCAGCCTGGCCAACGTAGTGAAATCCTGTCTCTACTAAAAATACAAAAATTAGCTGGGTGTGGTGGTGGGCGCCTCTAATACCAGCTACTCTGGAGGCTGAGGTGGGAGAATCACTGGAACCCAGACGGCAGAGATTACAGTGAGTTGAGGTCACGCCATTGCACTCCAGCCCAGGCAATAGTCCGTGATTCCATCACAAACAAAAAACGCTTTGGTGGCCAGGGGCAGTGACTCATGCCCGTTATACCAGCACTTTGGGAGGCCGACGTCAGGAGTCTGACATCAGCCTGCCCAACATGGTGAAACCCCATCTCTACTAAAAATACAAAAATTAGCCAGGCGTGGTGGCAGGCGCCTGTAGTCCCAAGTACTTGGGAGGCTGAGGCACAAGAATCACTTGAACCCAGGAGGCAGAGGTTACAGTGAGCCCAGATCACACCACTGCACTCCAGCCTGGGCCAAAAAGCAAGACTCTGTCTTAAAAAAAAAAAAAATCTCTCTGGTGATTCTTATAATCAGTCTGGTTTGGAAACTATCCATGCTGTCAACCTGAATGAAGGGATTCTCAAACTTTAGGTACCTGTTAAAATGCAGATCCCCCATATGTTGGGTGGGGTCCCCACACTCGTATTTTAATAAGCTTCCCAGGTGATTCTGATACAGGTGGGCCTTCAACTGTCTTTTAGTTTGTGAATGTTTTGATTCTGTTGTTGCGTGTCTCTGAAAGGTGCAGACACTATGTTTACGCTGACACAAAACTTCCCTGAGCAAGCGGTTAAATAGAAAACTAGATGCAGAAAGAGCGATCATGAGCACGTGACAGGATTCTCAGGGTTTCATGATCCCTAGTATATGGTTTACAGCATTTCTAAGTAGGAGACCAACAGGGGGAAATGAAGTGGAAGTGTAACAGAGACTTTCAAAGGGATTGCAGAGATAAGTCTTCTAGTTACGGTGATCCAGTAAATACAGTCTACACAGATTTGGACTGTAAGATATATTTACAGGCCAGGCGCGGTGGCTCCTGCCTGTAGTCTCACCAGTTTGGGAGGCTGAGGTGGGTGGATCACCTGAGGTCAGGAGTTTGAGACCAGCCTGACCAACATGGAGAAACCCTGTCTGTATTAAAAATACAAAATTAGCCGGGCATGGTGGCACACGCCTGTAATCCATTACTCGGGAGGCTGAAACAGGAGAGCTGCTTGAACCTGGGAGGCAGAGGTTGCAGGGGAGCTGAGATTGCGCCACTGAAGTCCAGCCTGGGCAACAAGAATAAAACTCTGTCTCAAAAAAAAAAAAAAAAGGTATATTTACAATAGCAGTTCTCAAATGGGGGTGATTTTGATTTTACAAGGAGGTCATTTGGCAATGTCTGGAGACATCTTTGGTTGTCATAGCTGTATGTGTGCATGTGGAATGCTGCGGGCATGTAGTGGGTAGAGGCCCGGGGATGTTGCTAAATAGCCTACAAAGCAGGGGACAGCCCTAACTGGTCCAAAATATCAATAGTGCGGAGGTTGAGAAATCTTGCTCTAGAGGAGCTGGTTCCAAGATGTGAGAACTCTGGGGACAACAGCGGATAAAAGAACAATCAATTCATCCATCTCTGCACTTACTTTTTTTTATTTTTTTTTTTGAGATGGAATCTCGCTCTGTCGCCCAGGCTGGAGTGCAGGGGCACAATCTCGACTCATTGCAACCTCCGCTTCCTGGGTTCAAGCGATTCTCCTGCCTCAGCCTCCTGAGTAGCTGGGATTACAGGCTCATGCCACAACACTTGGCTAATTTTTTGTGTTTTTAGCAGAGACGGCGTTTCACATGTTAGTGAAGATGATCTCGATCTCCTGACCTCGTGATCCGCCCGCCTTGGCCTCCCAAAGTGTTGGGATTACAGGCGTGAGCCACCGTGACCGACCCACTTACAATTTCTTATAGGCCAAGAGGTCCTGGGGCTATGGAGATGAGTAACCCATACTCCTGCTCTTCAAAAACCTATCATCAGATAGTTTGCAGTAATTACAGAATGCTACATTAGCAGGGTTGTGCACTAGAATCTCTCAGAGGTACTTGCTAAGATAGGATTCCCAGGCCCCATGAGACCTATCAAGTCAGAATCCCGGTAAAGGGGTCAACAAGCTTCTCCAGTTTTCCAGGGTCCTGTGCTGGCAATTCTGTTCCAGTGGTGGGGGAGGTGAGAGGGGCTGTCAGACGGACAATATGAAGGCCGGCCGGACTACGGCTAGAAGGGCAGTGAATGGGTACAAGTAAGAATTATTCCAGGCAGAGAGATTACCATGTGCAAAGACACAGCAGCTGACCTTCCTAGGTGAATCTGCTCACACATCTGAGTACCCAGTTCACCATCAGTAACTTGAAATTTACTGGATTAAAAGCAGAGGAAAAATAAAGACGAAGAACATGTTTCCCAAACAAGGAAGCAGAAAGTCTGCCATATGGGAACAAGAATTCAGGGCAGCCTATGATATTCAGCCACAACATCCTCATAAGAAGTTAATGTTTTACCAGATATAATCAGCAACCTATGACTTACCATCATTTCCCAGTTGCTCCTGTACTTTCTCAAAGTCCGACCCGCCGACCACTCCGATTTTGATCTTCTGCCTCAATTTTTGCAGGAAGTCGTCCATTTCTTTGGTTATTTTCTAATTTCAAGAAGGAAAATACAACAGTCATTAGCCACAAAATAATCAGGTGACTAAAACTCTAAGGGTAACACAATTACACAAGTTATTTTTTTATTTGAAAATTAAAGAAAAAAATTTTTTTTGGTATACAGTCTCACTTGCGACCCATGCTGGAGTGCAGTGGTACGGTCCTAGCTCACTGTAGCCTCGACCTCCCTGGGCTTTGGTGATCCTCCTACTTCAGCCTCCTGAGTAGCTGGGACCACAGGTATGTGCCACCACACCTGGCTAATTTTTTAAATTTTTTATAGAGACGAAGTTTTGCCATGTTGCCCAGGCTGGTCTGGAACTCCTGGGTTCAAGAGATCTGCCAACCTTGGCCTGCCAAAGTGCTTGGATTACAAGCATGAGCCAGGCCTACGAGCCTTATTTTCATATATGCCAATTCAGTTACCAGCAATGTACACAGCTCAAATATTTCAGTTGTCATTTGGAGTCATTTTTACCAGAATAAACTTGTGTTATTTTTGCCAAACTTTAAACACACAGGTAATAGATTAGTAGCTGTTCTGCAATGTCCCAGTTATTTTTCTATGCATTTATAATACCCATCTATGGGCACATATAGAAATAGACCTTATTTTTGAAACATAAATGGAATCATTCTATGCACTGTGCAGTGACTTGCTTTCTTAGCACTATGTTGTGGTGATTTTTTCATGCCAACACAGAACTACCTCACCCTTCCTTTTAAATGCTACATTATACACCACTCATGGATTTAAATTTTTTTTTTTTTTTTTTTGAGATGGAGTCTTGCTCTGTTGCCAGGCTGGACTATAGTGCCATGATCTCGGCTCACTGTAACCTCCGCCTCCCAGGTTCAAGCAATTCCTCTGCCTCAGCCTCCCAAGTTGCTAGGACTATACACACGTGCCACCACACCCGGCTAATTTCTTTTGTATTTTAGTAGAGACAGGGTTTTACCAGGTTGGCCAGGATGGTCTCTATTTCCTGACCTCCTGATATGCCTGCCTCGGCCTCCCAAAGTGCTGGGATTACAGATGTGAGCCACAGTGCCTGGCCCAAATTGTTGATTTTAAAACAAAATAACATAATGAGATTAAAGAGGAAGCTCAGAACTGATTTATTGCCCAAACAAACAAATGTCAAAGAGTAAGATGACTAGAATTTTTAGTCTCTTCTAAAAGCAAAGCTCCCATCTAGAAAGAGTGATCTTAATGGTATAATCTTACAGTAAACTCCAGACTGTGTGGTAATTTTTAAAAAGTTGTAAACTAAGATGAAAAAATAGCCCTACATTAAGACACATCACAGTTTTTTTTAACTGTACTTTAGGTTCTGGGATACATGTGGAGATCATGCAGGATTGTTGCTTAGGTACATACATGGCAATGTGGTTTGCTGCCTCCATTCCCCCCATCACCTATATCTGGCATTGCTCCCCATGTTATCCCTCCCCAACTTCCCCACACCTCACTGACCCTCCCCCTAGGTATTTTTACAAGTCTTATAACTCAGTACTTTGAGCAATCTTAGTGGTACATTTACATTGAATGTCTTTTTTTTTTTTTGGACAGAGTCTTGCTCTGTCACCCAGGCTAGAGTGCAGTGGGTGGTCTCAGCTCACTACAACCTCCACCTCCCCAGTTCAAGCAATTCTCCTGCCTCGGCCTCCCAAGTAGCGGGGATTACAGGTGGCCGTCACCACACTTGGCTAATTTTTTTGTATTTTTAGTAGAGACGGGTTCACCATGTTGCCCAGGCTAGTCTCAAACTCCTGACCTCGGCCTCCCAAAATGCTGGGATTACAGGCATGACCTATGGCGCCCGGCTGAATATCTCTTTTAAAAAGTTACTAGAAATTTAGAAAATACAAAAAACCATTTAATTCAACCTCAGTATAAGAATGGGAGTCCAATGATTTAAAAAAATTTTTTTTAAGAGTAATACATGAATTCGATTAAAATAAAATTGTACAGACAGGTTTGTAATCGAATGCAATCTTTTCTACCTCTCACAGTGGAATCTGGACCTACTGGACAAAATCTAGGAGTAGTCTTTAAGACTCAGAATGTAGTGGCTCATGCCTGTAATCCCAGCACTTTGGGAGGCCGCAGTGCGCAGATCACCTGGGGTTAGGAAATAGAGATCAGCCTGACCAACATGGTGAAACCCCGTCTCTACTAAAAGTACAAAAATTAGATGGGCGTGGTGGCCCTTGCCTGTAGTCCCAGCTACTTGGGAGGCTGAGGCTGGAGAATCAGTTGAACCCGGGAGGCAGAGATTGCAGTGAGCCAAGATTCTGCCACTGCACTCTAGCCTGGGCAACAGAGCTAGACTCCCTCTCCAAAAAAAAAAAAAAAAGTTAGAACTGTGAAAATCAGAAAACCAGAAGCACTTTCCTGAATGGCACAGCCACTGACTAGAACAGCTTCCACCTTAGCACGGACAGGAAATGGCAAACTTGACAAGACCCAATGTCCTGAGGCCCAGGGACTTGTATAAGGTCGGCTGTGTAAAATTGAGGAGGTTAGGTCTTCACTGGGTCTGTTTGCTTATGTTTACAATAGTAATAACAACTGTCCTACCTGGCAAGAAAGATGGAGGAAGGCTGAGAGGGTCCAGTGATATCATGAAAAAGAATTGGCAATGTAAATCCTAACCACGATGGTCCACAGATCAAATTGGGCAGCCGTTGGTTTTTGTAATAAATAAATAAAATTTTATTGCTCCTGCCTCAGCCTCTGAAGTAGGTGGGATTACAGGCACCTGCCGCCACGCCCAGCTCCTGCCCCAGCCTCCCAAGTAGCTGGGATTACAGGCACCTGCCACCAAGCCCGGCTAATTTCTGTACTTTTAGTAGAGACAGGGTTTCGCCATGTTGGCCAGACTGGTTTTTATAGGGTTTATGGCGGGTTGTGCACTAAAGCTGAGTGGTTACTATAGACCATATGGTCTACAAAGACAAAAGTATCTGACATATGACCCTTTACAAAAAATGAATTAGGGACTGCAGTTTTAGACCACTATGGGCTTTTTTCTATTTTTATTTTTTGAGACGGAGTCTCCCTCAGTTTCCCAGCCTGGAGTGCAGTGGCACAATCTTGGCTCACTGCAACCTCCACCTCCTAGGTTTAAGCAATTCTCTTGCCTCAGCCTCCCGAGTAGCTGGGACTACAGGTGCACTCGGCCACACCTAATTTTTTGTAATTTTTTTTTTTTAGTAGAGACCGGGTTTCACCGTGTTGCCTAGGCTGGTCGTGAACTCCTGAGCTCGGGCAATCTGCCCGCCTCAGCCACCCAAAGTGCTGGGAGTACAGGCGTAAGCCAGCATGCCCGGCCTGCACTATGGGCTTTTAACAACCCACAAGTGTGTGACTGCTGAATCTCAGTCAGTAAATGCCGTTGAGGAACTTGGGAGTTGAGTGTCAGCACTAGGTCGATCAAACCTGTGGCTGAGAAGTGCAACTGATACGTCTAAGGTCACAGGCATTTGACGTGGACTTCTGGAGCACACCACCGTTACCACAAGCGAAAAACTATGAGGGATGAGGGCAGAAGTTGAGGACAGTGAGGCCGTTGGGGTGCCAGTCTCAAGTTCAAATGGCCGGTGTTCAGTGACCAATTTCTGAAAAGGGGACAGAGCCTCATCTCAAGGCTGATCGTAACTGAAACTTAGGTGCCTGTAGCAGCAATATCTGGAAGTGGAAAGCAAGTTTCCAAGGCCCTAAAGAGGGTCTCAGCGGGCAGCCTTTAATAACCTAGAGGTCCTCCATCTCCTGAGTCCACTGCAGGGGCTGGAGATGGGTGTGGTGGGAGGTGGCTGTTTATTGAGGCCTAGTGTGTTATGTGCAATATAATTTCAAGAATTTATGCAATCTCATCTGAACCTGGCAGACACCATATGGCACGGGGGTAATATCCTCATTTAAAGCTGTAGATGAGGTCAGGCATGGTGGCTCATGCCTGTAATCCCAGCACTTTGGGAGGCTGAGGCGAGTGGATCACCTGAGGTCAGGAATTTGAGACCAGTCTGGCCAACATGGCGAAACCGTGTCTCTACTGAAAATATAAAAATTAGCATGGCGTGGAGGCAGGTGCGTGTAATCCCAGCTACTTGGGAGGCTGAGGCAGGACCTGGGCGTGGCGGCAGGTGCGTGTAATCCCAGCTACTTTGGAGGCTGAGGAAGGAGAATTGCTTGAACCTGGGAGGCGGAGGTTGCAGTGAGCCGAGATCGCCCCATTGCACTCTAGCCTGGGAGACAAGAGCGAAACGCCGTCTCAAAAAAAAAAAAAAAAAAAAAAAGCTGTAGATGCTGACGCTCAGAGAAGTTAATAACTTGCTCAAGGTCACACAGCTGTCAAGAGGTGAAGACGAGACTCCACCAGGTCTGTTTGACCTGGAAACCTTTTAAAAATATTATTCACGGCACAGCTCATTGGTTACAGGATTGAGAATGGCATATAGCTGATAACGGGGCTTGATCTCGGGAACAAATCCTGTACCAGCGGTGAGTCCAGATTGCATTTTCCAACAAAGCACAAGTTTATTGCTCTTAAGAGTTCTTCAGCCCCGTCTCATCTCTCCAAGCACCAAGAGCTCTTGAAGAGCTGGTCAGGGCTTCACTCCCATTCCTCCAGGACACCCAGAATAGGGTTCAGCCACCGTGAATACGTCTGCGGTCCTCAGTTACCCCTTGACGCCCACCCTTGGTGGTCGATAACTTCAACTGGGAACAGCGTCGGCTGCCACCAGCACGCCGGGCGCCACTTACCTGCCGCGGAGCGGTGAGGGTTCCATCCACGTCGAAGAGGCAGAGCGCTGGGCCGTGCGCTGCCATGTCCCCAGTTTCTAGCCGCACCTTACGCGACTTGTTGGCACCAGGAGCTCGGCCCGGAACTTCCGGGTTCGGCTCCCGAGCTGCAAGGCACGTCGGGAAGAGGAGACTCTGTTCCCAGAATGCCTGGGACTAGAGCCTGCCACGATTCCTGGACCGCAACTCCCAGAGTGCAACGCGGTCACGCCCACCTTGTACGTTCGAGCATGCCCTCTTAGAGGTTCCGGGGGCCGGTGGCATTTACTTCCGGCAGCAGGCTGTGGGACAATGGTAAGGAGATGGGTGACGAGCTTTGTGGGAGTGATGCTTTTTGGGGATCGGGGTCAGGGCTGGGGCAGGCAGGCAAGACGCCCGACTTTCGGACTCGGAGAATCCCTAGTAGGAGGCTCCAGCGTGGGTTACAGTTCGCCATTCCCCGGCTTTCTCTGCCCTCCTTGGGTCACGTGCGCAGCACGCTAAAACTGGCCAAGCTCTCACAGTGCATCAGGTACTAAGTTGAGGGCTCTAAAACCATCTTCTCGTTCACTGTGTTCTGAGTCCCCATTTTGAAAAGTGAAGAAACGGAAGCTGAGGAGTGTGAAGGAAGTAATTTGCTCAAGAATCCACAGGCAGTCACAGTTGGAGCCAGAACCGGAACCAGAACTTTTACTGCCTCACTACTCACCTAATAATATCCTTGTACTATGTGTTGGGGCCTCCCTGCCTCACTCCTCCTCCTCTGCTATTTCCGCTTCCCCAGACTAGGCTAAGAAAGCAGCGGTTTCCTCTAGCACCCAAGATAACGTATAAATCAAACAGAATTGGAAAGTTATTGGGATAAATATCTCACAGATTTGTTGTTCGAGTTCCCCACTAAGACATTATTTAGTTTCCTGCTTGGGGGAAATGTTCACAACCCCTTGTGGATCCATTGTCCACCCAGAGTTGGTCCTCCCTAGATATGTTTGGAATTAATGAAGGCTGTACATCCTTTCCTGTATTTATTTGGAATTGCCTGGTGAAAGGAGGCCCGGTTTGAGAGTCGGACTCTGCTGCACTTACTGACTGTGTTTGGGTAAATATCTTACCCTCTCTGGGCTTAGTTTCCCTAGTGGTAAAGTGGAAATAGGGATACCTATCTTAGGTAGCTGTTGTGTTGCTCACATGAGATAGCATCTGGCTTTACCCTTCCCTTCTCTGGCAATAATGGTGACCTTGCAGGATTGGCGAAAGCCTTGGAGTGAGATGCTTTGCAGATGTTCACCGTATGATTAATGTGGTTGAGTTCCATGAGAGAAATGGTCTACTATCTCCCTTTTCAGGCTGCCTTTCTCCGAGCTGTGCCTAGGTTTCCGGGGAAAAACTGCGTGGGGACGGCCTCTTCATGGGCTGCGGTGCTGCAGTGGGCAGGAGGATCCTAAGAGGTGGCTGGGGAGCAGGTCACCCACCTCAAAGGAGAAACCACCAGATGCAGAGACTGAGAAATTCCGGATGTTTTACCGTTTTGATGCCATCAGATCCTTCGGGTACCTGTCTCGACTGAAGTTGGCACAGACTGCCCTGACAGTGATAGCTTTGCCACCAGGCTATTACTGGTACTCCCAGGGCCTCCTGACTCTCAAGTCCCTTTGCATCATGAATGGGGTGTCATGCCTTGCTCTGGCCATGCTCTGCTGGATGAGCTATTTCCTTCGGAGACTGGTTGGCATCCTGTATCTGAACGAGTCTGGCACCATACTGCGGGGTGGCCCACCTGAACTTCTGGGGCTGGCGGCAGGACACATACTGTCCCGTGGAAGATGTGATACCCCTGACGGAAACCGAGGACTCCCCTGAGGAGCTGTTAGTGCGTATACAGCAGTACAGTGGGAAACAGACCTTCTACCTCACCCTGCGCCACGGACGCATCCTGGACAAAGACTGTTTCACACAGGTGTTTGGGGCGCTGCAGACATTCAAGTGAACAACTGGGAGCTGCACCTCTGGGTAACCCTGGGTTGCCTGGATTGACAGGAAGGCCGAGGGTGTGCGCAAGGTTGAAGAAAGGATATTGAGTACTTGGAGACTCTGCCTGGGCCCCTGGGAACATGTGTTTTGTGATGTAGAAATTTACAAGGCGAGATTTGGTGTCCAGGTTTGGGAAAAAGGCTCTAAGTGCAAGTTCTTCTTCTTCTTTTTTTTCTTTTCATTTTTTGAGATGGAGTTCACTCTTTCCCCAGGCTGGAGTGCAGTGGTGCGATCTCGGCTTACTGCAGCCTCCGCTTTCCAGGTTCCAGTGCTCTCCCACCTCAGCCTCCCGAGTAGCTGGGACTACAGGTGCTCGCCACTACAACTGGCTAACTTTTTATGTATTTTTAGTAGAGACAGGGTTTCATTATGTTGGCCAGGCTGGTCTCAAACTCCTGACCTCATGATCCTCCTGCCTCGGCCTCCCAAAGTGCTGGGATTACAGGTGTAAGCCACGGCACCCAGCTAAGCGCAAGTTCTCATGGCACTTGTGTGTGACATTCAGTCAGATGATGGCCAGAAGTTTCTGTTAGGAGCCAGTTATTAGAGGAACCTATGCCAAGGTCACCCAGACAGTCCTGCTGTGAAATGGGAAGGTAAAGAGGTGTGGCGGGGGAGCCTAGGATTTGGAGTCAGAAGTCTCAGTTCTGTTACTTGTCCTGGGGCAGGTTATTGAGCCTCTTTGATCCTTCATCTATAAAATGGAAAGTCCTGCTTGTTTCATGGAATGGGTGAGGGAATAAACAATAAATATCAAAATTGTTACAGACTCAACAGCCCAGAGCAGATATTAAGCATTTGTATAGAGGTTTTAGCATGGAGAAAGGCTTTGAGCAGTCAGTAGGGACTTCCAGAACTCTGTGCTATGCCCCCTCACATATCCAGTGGTAGAAGGGACTGCCAGAAGGGACTGTTAACTATACATCAGCGAGCAGAGATGTCATCCAGGTGAGCACGAAACCCCACCCAGAGGTCTAGAGATTCTTGCTTTGGATGGCCCTGCAGTGTAATAAAGCCAGATGGACCGTATGCTAGTACACTATTTTATAAACTAAAGGCAGTTATATACACTGCTCTGCATAATTAATAATATGTTCATTATACAATTTGTAACACAGTAAAGAGGAAGGAAGGTGTGACCTTTATGATTTTGCCACTCAAAAGTCAGTAACAATATTTTATTGTGTAGCCTTTCATTTTTCTTAATCGTAGCAAGATACACCTAACAAATACATCTTTTTTGTTATTTTGAGAGGAGTTTCGCTGTTGTTGCCCAGGCTGGAGTACAATGGCACGATCTTGGCTCACCGCAACCTCTGCCTCCAGGGTTCAAGCAATTCTGTCTCAGCCTCCCAAGTAGCTGGGATTACAGGCATGCGCCACCACGCCTGGCTAATTTTGTATTTTGAGTAGAGACAGGGTTTCTCCATGTTGGTCAGGCTGGTCTTGATCTACTGACCCCAGGTGATCCACCTGCCTCGACCTCTCAAAGTGCTGGAGTTACAGGCATCAGCCACTGCACCCGGCCTTTCACTTCGATGCTTCTGTCCTGTGCTTGCATCCTTGCCTTACTCGAGTCTGTTTTCACAGCAGTCAAAGTGATCCTTAAAAATAGAATCACCTCACTCTGCTGTGAAGGTTGACGGCCTAATCCACTCTTCCCTTTCCTCCCTCATCTGCAACTCTGTGGAGATCATTTCCCCAGGTCACACTGGCCTTGCTGTTCACCAGTAATCAAGGATGATCCACCCTCTTAAGTCTTTGCATTGACAGTTCCGTCTGTCTGGAAAGCTTTCTCCCTGGATACCTGCAAAGAGAACTAACTGCCTTCCCTTCAGTGTCTTCGCTGTATAACGGGTTGTGCTATTTATGCTCAAGAAGTATAGTGAAGATTCAATTATTTAGAAGAGACGCGTACACGGCAGTTACACATGGCTGTTCATTCCTTCTATACTTCACCTTCACCTGCCTATCAGTTCCTTCAGTGACTGTAAATCCTTTCCCCATGAAGACATACAGCCTGTGGCTAAAAATGTCTTAAGAATTCATAATGATTTCACCTTAACCTCAATGAAACCAGAAATTCTCTCTTTGTTGGGCTAGTTGTGAGAAGTGACCCGAGTGAGTCCCAACCTGGGATATTCTGATTATGTCTGGGGTAGGTCCCCAGGATTTGTCTTTTTGACCCGCTTGAAGCCAATTCTGAGATTTAGGCAGGCTGGGAATTTCTGAAATAAACAACTAGAACAGAAGACACCAGAGTGATACATGCTTCTGTGGACTTTGCGTTCCTGGGTCAATTTTCTGCCTAAAGAATAGATTCTTAACACTGGCTTATTTGTAGAATCTCCTGCAGAGTGTTTTTAAAACCCCATTGTGGAAGCTCATGACCAGACATTTCCATTTTCACGGTTCCCTTGGTGATTCCAATATGCAGCCAGGATTGACCATAGCTGCCCCGAAGTCTCACCACACTGTTAAGTCTCCACGCTGTTAAGTCTACAAGGCTTGCCTTGGGAGGTGAGATGCCAGATTCTCACCCGTGCAGGCATTCAATATGTGGTCTGCTCACGTCGTACCAGCAGAGGGCACACAGAGCAAATGCATTGTTCCAACCCCTTATCCCTGAGCTAAAATCACACATCTCCACCAGAGGACAGGAAATGTGTTAGGGCTTCTGTCATGTACCAGGTAGGGTAGTACCTGAGAGCTGCCCCCAAATAACTAAAGTCAACAACATAAGCAGTAAAAGTCCAGGCACAGTGGCTCACGCCTGTAATCCCAGCACTTTGGGAGGCCAAAGTGGGCAGATCGCTTGAGACCAGAAGTCTGAGACCAGCCTGGGCAACATGGTGAAACCCCATCTCTACTAAAAATGCAAAAAATTAGCTAAGTGTAGGGCACATGCCTGTAGTCCCAGCTACTCGGGAGGCTGAGGTGAGAGGATCACTTGAGCCTGAGGGGCAGAGATTGCAGTGAGCTGAAATTGCACTGCGGCACTGCAGCCTGCGTGACAGAGTGGGATCCTGTCTGAAAAAACAAAAATACAAGTGCTCAATCCTTGTTGAATCTGGTAGAACCTGGGCATCTGTTTCTTTATGCTTCCCAGGTAATTCCAAGGCACCCCAAGTTTGGAGAATCACCCAAAGCCATGCAATAGATGGCAAAGCAGCTTCTTAGAAAACGGGAGTTGCCTTTAGATTTGGGTGGTGAATATATTGGCAGTTCCCCCTTTAGCAACAATTCTAAACATAATTGTCTTAGTTCCCTTGAGCTGCTGTAACAAAAATACCACAGGCTGGATGGCTCAAGCAACATTTATTTTTCGTAGTTCTGGAGGCTGGGAAGTCCAAGATCAATGCGCCAGTGTTCATGGTCTAGGAGGGCCTGTTTTCTGGTTCATAGACAGGCTTATTCTTGCTGTGGTCTCACATGGCAAAGGAGGTGAGGGAGCTCTCTGAAATCCCTTTTTATAGGGCACTAATCCCATTCATGAGGGATCCACCCTTGTGACCTAATCACCTCCCAAAGTTCCCACCTCCAGATATCATCACATTGGAAATTAGGTTTCAATATATGACTTTTGGGGTGACACATTCAGAATATAGCAATAATCTAACAGAAATACTGAAGTGTACATGTAAGGATGTTCACTGAAATATTTCCAACATCACGAAAACTAGGCCGGGCATGATGGCTCATACCTGTAAATCCCAGCATTTTGGGAAGCCGAGGTGGAAAGATTGCTTGAGGCCAGCTGTTCGAAACCAGCCTGGTCAACATAGTAAGAGCACATCTCTAAAAAAGAAAAATTAAAATATTAACTGGATACAGTGGCGCAAGCCTGTAGTCCTAGCTACTTGGGAGGCTGAGGCAGGAGGATTGTTTCAGCCCAGAAGTTCAAGGCTGCAGAGCCATTACTGTGCCACTGCCCTCTAGCCTTCGTGACAGAGTGAGACCCTATCTCAAAAAAATAAAGAAAAGAAGGCAAGTAGAAACGGAATAATCTACGTTTCTATTACTAGGCCACATGGTTAAGTAAATGCTGGTAGATCCATATTGTGGTATACATGGAACCTTTAAAAAGAATGAGATTGAACTATATCTATGGAAAAGACCATGAAGTAGGTAGGAGAAAAAAGAGCAAGTCACAGAATAGTGTAGTTCTGTGTGATCTTATTTGTGTTTTTAAAAAAATACATGTTGGCTGGGTGCATTGGGTCACGCCTGTAATCCCAGCACTTTGGAAGGCCGAGGTGGGTGTATCACTTGAAGTCAGGAGTTCGAGACCAGCCTGGTCAACATGGTGAAACCCCATCTCTATTTTTATACAAAAATTAGCTGGGCATGGTGGTAGGCACCTGTAATCTCAGGTACTCGGGAGGCTAAGGCAGGAGAATTGCTTGAACCCAGGAGGCAGAGGTTGCAGTGAGCAGAGATCGAGACATTGCACTCCAGCCTGGGCAACAGAGTGAGACTCCATCTCATAAATAAATAAATAAAACATGCATTGTAGATCGTGAGCAGTCCTGGGCAAGCACTGGGGCTGAGAGGGGCAGATGGGACAGTAAGTACTCCACTTTCAACATGATAACCTTCTGATATTGTTTAAAAAATTTATAATGAGCACATCATTCATTCTAACAGATGAAGAAAAATGCAATAATCAGCAGTCTCTTCTTCTGTTCCCTCCTCCTCCCACCAGCCTTTTAGGCAAAGAAAAGTTTCCCAACCATGGCTTCCAATTCTGGACTCAGAAGCTGAGTAGATAGAAGGAAACATGCAATTGTTGAAAACTCGGTTAAAGCACCTGGTGATTTAACCATGTTTGTCTCTTGTTGAGTGGCTTTTCTTCCCATCTGGATTTTGCCCCCCTCTCCCTGCCATGCCTGGAGTTCAAAGGGACTTCCCGGGTTCAAGCCATTCTCTTGCCTCAGCTTCCTGAGTAGCTGGGATTACAGGCGCCTGCCACCACACCTGGCTAATTTTTGTAGTTTTAGTAGAGATGGGGTTTCATCATGTTGGCCAGGCTGGTCTCAAACTCCTGATCTCGTAATCTGCCCTCCTTAGCCTCCCAAAGTGCTGGGATTACAGGCAGGAGCCACTGTGCCCAGCCTGTTGTTTTTTTTTTTTTTTTTTTTAGACAGAGCCTTGTTCTGTCGCCCAGGCTGGAGTGCAGTGGTGCAATCTAGGCTCACTGCAACCTCTGCCTCCTGGGTTCAAGTGATTCCCTGCCTTAGCCTCCTGAATAGCTGAGATTACAGACGCCTGCCACCACACTCAGCTAATTTTTGTATTTTTTAGTAGAGACAGGGTTTCACCATGTTGGCCAGGTTGGTCTTGAACTCTTGGCCTCAGGTGATCCCCCCTACTACCTGGCCTCCCAAAGTGCTGGGATTACAGGTGTGAGCCACTGCACCTAGGCACGTGTCAGTTTTCATATGGCCACCATCTACACACGAGGTCTGCACAAACTGGGGACCTGGTGATGATGCTCCCGTTGTGCACGTGGAAGAGCACAACCCAGTGGTAGCTATTTTCCTCCTTCCTATGCCGGTTACTAAAAATGAGACTTACCTTGTCGTAGGGCCAGGTGTCTATGGCATCCCCCGCCTCATCATTACATAACCATGTTTAATGTGCTCCCCAAAACAGATCTGGTGGGCTGAGCAGCTTGCAGGGGACAGCCTGGATGAGTTGCCCAAATAACTAGCGTTGGGAGCTTGCTTTATGTTACTGCTTTATGACTTCAAGACTTGTGAGTTCCTAAATGGAAAGCAACAGGGTCCCTTTGAACTCCAGGCAGAGTCTAACTTTTAATGGCCTTGTTTCGATCCTGCGCCATTCAGCTGTAAAAGCTTGCCTGGTTAGAGTCCATCAGGCAAGGCCGATACCATCTAGCCATGTTTATACCAACTCTGGGGACAAAAACATACATTTCACTGACTAACAGTTGAAATATACACCCAGATTAAGTTGGGCTTGTACCTGTGCTGGGAAGTAGATTTAATATTTACCAGTGGGAAGTTAACTCTACAGAAATATAATATTGCTGTTTAGAACTATTTATGAGACACACTCAGTTATCCATGGAGAAGAAGCAGTAAAAGACACTAGCATGTATTAAACACCTACTGTGTGCCGGGGAAATTCTTATATAATTTCGTTTAATCTGCCAGCAACGCTTTGAGTTGGAGAACCCCAGAGAGGTGGTGGAGTGTCTGGGTGAAGCACGCAGCTTCTGAGGCAAAACTTCTTGCCTGCTTGAATTCAGCCCTGCCAGTTCCCAGCTGTGGACCCTCTTTCTCTCCCTCAGTTTCTTCATCTGTGAAGTGAAGATAATAACACCTACGCAGGATTGCTGGGAGGATTAAATGACTTACTACATGAAAAGCACTTAAAATAATGCTCAGTCCAGGCAAGCACTCAATAAATGTTAGATAGCAATCCTATATTCATCCTTATTTTGCAGAATAAGGCTCAGAGAACCGGAGTGACTTACCCCCAATCACCCATCTAGAACGCAGTAGAGATGGGTCATTCCACTGCCTCCCCCAGGGGAAGAACAGAATATAGAAAGCAGGCTGGGCGCTGTGGCTCACGCCTGTAATCCCAGCACTTTGGGAGGTCGAGGCGGGTGAATCATCTGAGCTCAGGAGTTCCAGACCAGCCTGGCCAACATGGCGAAACCCCGTCTCTACTAACAATACAAAAAGGCCAGGGGGCGGAATCGGATCGGGGGGGGCCCAGGGGGGGGGGGGGGGGGGGGGGGGGGGGAGGCCCGCCCCAAAAAAAATTAGCTGGGCGTGGTGGCAGGTGCCTGTAATCCCAGCTACTTGGGAGGCTGAGGCAAGAGAATTGCTTGAACCTGGGAGGTGGAGGTTGCAGTGAGCTGCGATTGTGCCATTATACTCCAACCTGGGCAACAAGAGCGAAACTGTCTCAAAAACAAAAAAAAAAAAGAGAATGTGAGCTGCGAGTAGGGACCACACCTTGTCCACCCCATGTCCTTGTCACATAGCATGTCCTTAATTTACTTAATGACATGAATGTCCTCACAGTACTCCCGATCCCAAGGCAGAGTTATGCAAGTGGAGTGTTCCCCCGAGACATCCCTAAGAGGTAGGTATATAACAGGCGTTTGATAGGTACTTGTCACATAATTATTTCATGAAACCATTTCCACTAAAAAAGTCCACATTCACTCTGCTGTTTCAATTATAAATTTTATTTAAGAATACTGATTAACACAGGAAACAGATTTAATTCATGGAATTGTGCATATGGTCATCAGTTACATCATGACATGTTAATTTTTTTTTATCATTTATTGGCACTGTCACCAGATTACTTGTAAACAAGATCACTTTGTATGCATAAGTCTGCGATGCTCCCTAGCTATGGTTTTCTACCATGAGCCGATATATAGATATAGATAGGTATAGGTATATAGATACATTAATGCTATGCACAGTTTTGTATGGTTACTGAGCGTCAGTAAAAATTATTAAAAAAACACCCATTTATAATAGAAGTGAGGCTGTGCTAAGACTTGCTATTACTGGACCTTGTTTTCTGTGAAAGTGACGACACTTGCTGGACGGTTACTAAACTCTATGGCACTAATGTATGATGGATTCACTTGCAGACCATTGGCCACAGAAGTACTTCTTCCTGGCCTCTGCCCTAGACAGCAACCTGTCCTCCAGGCTCCCCCGTGTTTTTTACCAGCCTCTGCTGAGTTTCTACAATCTTGAGCTCTGCTGAGAATTCTTTTCCTTAAAATTCTTTTCCTGGAAATAAACCCCCACCCCCCTGGAAGAGGATGTCTCAGTAACTCATTATGCCCTGAATCAACAAGAACTTGTTGATAAATGGCTTAAAATTTTTTTACAAGAAGTAACTTCCCTTGGTAAGGAGTGAATACTAAATCCGAAAATGACTTTCCAGATAAAACGATTTCATTTCTCTGTCAGTGCCCCATGGGGAGAGAACGAAATACTGGAGCCCCTCTCTCTACCGAAGAGAGCCAATTTTCTGGTTGTGCCCTGGCTTAAAACCCTCTGGACTCCGAGAACCATACTGAATATTTGCACCCCATGCTAAAGTTTTCAGGAGAAAGCGTATTTCAGCCAATAGAGGAATAATGGTTTGGTTTGCATTTTGCTTGCTTGTTAAATAAGGCCTTATTGAACTTGGGATACTGCCTGTGGAATCTGGCTCCCCCAGTGAAAGATGTGATGTCATGAACTGATACGCCTTTGCATATGCTGTTCCCTCTCTTCAACACCCTTCCTTGCCTTGTCTGTTCGGTGAACTCGTGCTCATTCTGCAAAACACTGCTCCAATGCCGCTTTTTCCTTGAAACCTCCTCTGACCCTTAGGTGAATTGTGGTACCCCCTCCGATTTCCTGAGGCTCTTACTCGTACCTCTGTCATAGCACTTGCCGCCTGCTTGAATTGTTTCCAGTGGGATGTGAGCCCCTGGGGGCAGGGGACAATGTCTTATCTCATCTTTGTCTTCCTGATGCTCAGCACAGGGCCTGGGACGGTGCAGGTATTTATGAAAGTTAGATGAATGAACGAATGAATACAAAAATGAGTAAAACTCTGTAGACAGTGGGAGCGCAGGTGATGTTAAACACAGCAGAACTCCTGATTCAGAACCACGGATTAGCACTGACTGCAGGAACGCAGAATGAACTAGAACTCACGAATTTGTATATATTAAACTTGTCATTGCCTTCGTTCCTCAACGAAAATAGGTCGATGACCAAGTCTGCGGAAGAGTGGAAGCTAAAAAAAAAACAACCCTACTTTGAGATCTTTGGACGATTCGTTATTAAAAGAGCAAAGTGCTGAATCAGGAACCTTGATATGCCTAGTTTCTAATATAGTCAACCAAGGCACCAGGAAATGAAGAGGCTTCGTTTTGGACAGATAAAACAAGCCAGGCTTTCTCAGTCTCCCCACCAAATAATACTTCATTGCTGTCAGGCTATCAAGTCCTCCTTTAGGAGCATTTGAGGTCAAATCAGTTCTCTGAGTGTCTCACCTCCAGCAGAGATGCTGAAGCCTCAGCGATAGCCCTGTTAAGGGTTTCGGGATAATCTGCCTGGTAATCTCCATACTCAGTCATCTCAGGAAAAGCTCTAATTTCAGGAGGATCAAGTACAAGGAAACCACATTGAACCAACAGGCCACTTTTCCATGCATGGAGCTCTGGCACCTCTGATTCATGGTGCTTCCCTCAAGAAGAAATCCAGTCCAGCAACGATTCCCTCTGGTGGAACAGCCTAGCTGTTCCTGGGGGTCTGCTCAGAAGTGGAGTGAAGGTGGATGAGCAAAGAGAGAGGAAGAGCCTCTCAGGGCGGGGGCCAAAGTCGGACCCCAAAGTGCCCTGGGAAACATGATGAAGTGGTTCTGCCACCACAGACCCTGGGCTTCTCCTCCTGGGGTGACGGGCTTGTGCTTCTAACGCTGGGGCTCACATGTGTCCCTGTGGACACTCAGTCTACAGTTTCCTCCCACCCAGGTCCAGGTCTAGGTTGACATTTAACAGGGAGGAGAGCATTTGGACAATGGAAGATGCCAAGTAGGAACCATGGGTGATGCCACCTGGGGATCCTCCAAGGGCAAAGCCCTGTCCAGGGCAAAATTCACAGTTTAGGGGAATCCCCCAGGTACACTGACAGGAGTGATTCTCATCTTTAGGGGGCGCGAGAACCCCTTCCCCTGCCTCTGAGCTGAATCCTACTGTCCCTGCTTTACAGCCTTCCTCAGATCTGCCCAGTCCCTCCCTGCACCATGTGTGGGGTGTGCTTAGAGCTCCAGGGGCTGGGAGAGGAGGTGAGAGCATGTTTGCTAGCATCCGTGATCATAGAATATGGCACTTGAAATGGACTGGCACCCAGGAGGCCCAGCCGCCAGTC
Source organism: Ateles fusciceps (assembly GCA_036589455.1). Lineage (NCBI taxonomy): Eukaryota > Metazoa > Chordata > Mammalia > Primates > Atelidae > Ateles > Ateles fusciceps. Next base: position 1,929,144 of record JAZHEH010000903.1, read on the forward strand.
CCGGGAGCAAATGCAATACCCTTGACTGGCTTTCAGAAAAATTGCTGGGGTTGGTCAAGGTTGGGCAGAACTATATCCAGGACCTCCCACGGCCCTTCCCAAGACGAGTCCAGGGCTCAAGCAGGATTTCTGGGCTTAAACCAATGTGCACCATTGGCTCTGCAGGGAGGAAAATCAATACCAGCCCTTCCCTCCCCCTCCCCTCCCCCTACACCGCCAAAAATGTTCCCCCCCCCCACAAATCACCCTTCACGGTCCATTCACCTCTGATACTTTTAAGTGAAAACATGAATTAGGCAAACTAATCAATTGGACAACTGTTGGGATCGGGGCTTTCTCACTGTAGTGGAAATGGCTTCTTTACTTGAAGTCTGCTAAGATGTCACTGAAAATATTGAGGAATAGGTGAGCGTGGTGATCCCTGAAGACCAACGTGGGACGGAAACGAATGGATTTGTCGCCACAGCCACCCAACATCACACCTACAAGAAGAGGCAGGAGGCAGGTTAGGAGCGTGGTTTCTCAAAGTCTCGTGCTGTGAGAGCTGGAAGGAAAGTGATACCCATTGGTGAGGCCCATCCATCCATCTATCATCATCCATCATGGAAGCCCGGGCTTCCATCTGTCCTTCCTACCACCCACCCATCCAGCCTTCATTTCCTTTTCTCTCTCCTTTCATATATCTCATCCAGCATTCTCTTCTTCCTCTCCTGCCCTCCGCCCTCCCTTTTTCCCTCCCTCTCTCCCTCTCTCCTTGGAGTGCCTGCTTTGCTGCCCCTCAGCTAGGTCTGGTGATAGAGAAATCCTGAGATAAAGTCCTTGCCTTCCAGAAAGTCATGGACGGGTAGGGAAAGAAAATAGGTAAGCAGATAAGTTACAAAACCACAGGCTGAGTCGGAAGCACGTGCGAGCTGCTGAGCTATCACGGAGGAAGGACAGGCCCTGCTTATTTTAAAGGGTGACTTCACCAGTTACAGCTGGTGTCCTTTCCTTGTCAAGGTTGTTTATGCCTTTTTTTTTTTTTTTTGAGATGGAGTCTCACTCTGTCTCCCAGGCTGGAGTGCAATGGTGCAATCTCGGCTCACTGCAACCTCCGCCTCCCGGGTTCAAGCAATTCTCCTGTCTCAGCCTCCTGAGTAGCTGGGATTACAGGCACCTGCCACCATGCCCAGCTAATTTTTGTATTTTTAGTAGAGACAGGGTTTTGCCATGTTGGCCAGGCTGGTCTCGAACTCCTGACTTCAGGTGATCTGCCCACCTCAGCAGGTGATCTGCCCACCTCAGCAGGTGATCTGCCCACCTGTTGGGATTACAGGTGTGAGTCACTGCACTTGGCCTGTTTATGCCTTTGAGACCACGTTTTCTCATTTTAAAAATGGAGGCTGATGATCCCTGCCCTTCTGAGGCTGCTGCAAGGATTCTATGAGATATCACAAGAAGAAGACCTGGCACGATGCTTGACATAGAGCAGGCGCTCTGATCTCACCACAGCATCTCTCCTTACCCCCGCCACACACATCTTCAGTGGCTTCCCACAGCTCCTAGGATGAAGTCTGGAGAATTTTTTTTGAGACGGAGTCTTGCTGTGTTGCCAGGCTGGAGTGCAATGGTGTGATCTCGGCTCACTGCAACCTCCGCCTCCCGGGTTCAAACGATTCTTCTGCCTTAGCCTTCCCAGTAACTGGGATTACAGGTGCCCATAACCACACCTGGCTAATTTTTTGTATTTTTAGTAGAGGTGGGTTTCACTATGATGGCCAGACTGGTCTTGAACTTCTGACCTCATGATGTGCCCACCTTGGCCTCCCAAAGTGCTGGGATTACAGGCACGAGCCACCGTGCCCGGCCTGAAGTCTGGAGCACTAAGCCTGATCTGCAGGCCCATGTGACCTGGGCCTGACCTCTCTTCCCCAGCTTTGTCCCCTCCCATCCGTTCGCCATTACGCTCCCTTCTTTCCCTTTTACCACCTCTGTAAGCTCCATCCTTCCTCAGGCCATCGCATGTATCCTTCCCTCTGCCCAGAATGCTCTTCCTTACCTTCTTCACTCAGCCAATCCCTGTCAATGGAGACTTAGGGTAAAATACTGCTTCCTCAAGGAAGCCTTCCCTGATTTCCTAGCCTCACCAGTTGCTGCAGCTGTTTGCTCTCTTAGCCCCGTTTCCTCCTTCCCAGGACTTAAACTGCAATGGATTATTTGTGAAATGCTATGTGTAATGCCACGCCTTCCTGCTAGACTGCAAGCTTCCTGAAGGAAGGGGCTCTGATGGTCTTCATCGTCACTGTAACTGTCTCCAGTGTCCACTTACAACTCGCCTTTTCAGCGAACACGTGTTGAGTATATAAATGGATAAAGAAATCCCATGCGTCACATTCTCTTCTTTGGAGAACAAGCATTCAGGCTATTTTTAGACCTGTGTACCACCTACCCCCCATCCAAAATATTGCTGAATACCTAGCAACATTTTGCAGCTACAGCAGGAAATACTGGACGCACATGAAACTCAGCATCAGCTCCTGGCCCCTTACCTTTGTTTCTGGCAATTAAAATGAGCTTATTCCGCATGGATTCATCAGGAGTGTCGAAGGAGCAAAAGGTGCCTCGTCCTCTCACCCTGCTGATGAATTGGGGGGTACCGGGCCTGCAGTAGGGGAGACAAAGCCAGTGTCAAACCCATCACCTGTGCACCAGCTGGGCTTAATGGCTGTGCTTCATCAAAGGCCTCCCATGGTCCAGCCTTGGCCTCTGCATGGACTGGCAGGACCTCCAGGGGGTTAAGAGCTCTGGTGACATCCGGGCCGGGGTTCAAAGCCCAGCTGTGCACATCTGTCTTGTGTGGAGGGAAAAAAACACCACCACCACCATCAATAAAGCCCCGCTCTGTCTCTTTCTCACTATATAACCTTGGGTGACTCACTTAAGTGCCTCTATTTACCCTGCTACAAACTGAAGGATATAAATGTTGTTGACCCCAGTGGGCGGTGGTGAGACTTTAGCAAGGTAAGCTTCACATGTTAAGGCCTAAGCCTGGCTGGGCCCTTGGTGGGTGCTCCAAAGATGTTAGCTGTCTCCATTGTCAGCGCTTCTAGAAAGGTGGTGGTTCTTCTAGAAGAAATGCCTGCCCTCCCTCAGGGCTTTGAGACTGGGAGCTATACTGGATTGACTGTATTTGTGGATTTTTTTTCCTCCACAAAAACAAACAAAAGAATTGTGCATGTAAGTACAGAAAAAATCCACAATACTGCCTCCTAAATTCATATTTACCTGGAACCTATGAATAGGACCTAATTTGGAAATAGAGTCTTTGCAGAATTAATTAGGCTAAAATGAGATCTTCCTGCATTAGAGTGGCCCCTAATCCAATGACTGGTATTTTTTTTTTTGGAGATGGAGTCTCGCTCTGTTGCCCAGGCTGAAGTGAGTGCATGGGCACAATCTCAGCTCACTGCAACCTCCACCTCCCGGGCTCAAAGAAATTCTTGTGCCTCATCCTCCTGAGTAACTGGGATTACAGGCACCCACCACCACACCTGGCTAATTTTTTGTATTTTTAGTAGAGACGGGGTTTCATGATGTTGGCTAGGCTGGTCTTGAACTCCTGACCTCAAGTGATCCACCTGCCTCAGCCTCCCAAAGTGCTGGGATTACAGGTGTGAGCCACTGCGCCCGGCTCAATGACTGGTATCTTTATAAGAAGAAGGCAATTTGGACAGAGAGACACAGACACAGTGGAGAGAACGACAAGTGATGCTGGAGGCAGACGGAAGCATCCATAGGTCAAGGAACGTGAGTGATTCCCGGCAGCCGGCAGAAGGTGGAGAGAGGCGTGGAACAGATTCTCCTGCAGAGCCTCCAGAAGGAGCCAACCTTGCTGAAACCTTGATTTCAGACCTTGGCCTTCAAACTGTGAGAGAATAAATTCTTGTTTTAAGCCACGCAGTTTGTGGTGATTTTTTATAGCAGCCAAGGAGACAAATGCAGGCGTCTCGTCTGGAGGACCCTGATTTCACCTTACTCTCTGCTGTCATGTGAAGGACAGCAAACAAGGGCTTGGAAAACCCCAAATAATTTTAGGGTACTGGGGGCTGAGTTGTGAGAGCAAGTCTTATTTCACGGTAGCTCCTTGGTAGAAACTGGAGACGTGGTCCTGTTCTGGTGGTGACAGAGCTGGGCACTGTGCTAGACACGTGCACAATTTTTTTTCTTTCTTTTTGTGGAGGATGAGGTCTCACTATGTTGCCCAGGCTGGTCTCAAACTCAGTCGGGCTGAAGCAATCCTCCTGCTTCTGCCTCCCTAAGTCCTGGGGTTACAGGCATGAGCCCCTGTGCCTGGCAGTGGGCACACTCTTGAATCCCCTGTCAGTGAAGAAGGGCCCACTTTGGTCTACACAGTTGAGGAAATTGTGGCTCAGAAGTCCTTCTAGCACTCACCCTAACTCATTCCTTGCACTTGTCAATTACTGCAGAGCTGGCAGTTTGAACACACTCCTCCCTCTCCCATCAGAGTGTGGCCCTAGGGAGGTTCAGAATAAAGTCTCTTCCATTTAAACACCCCTTCAGGTCTGTGTGTTCACACACACACACACACACACACACACACACACACATTCACACATTCACCACCACACCTCCTCCTAATGGTTAGGAGTGACCATGTGACCAGCTGTTAGTCAAGTGTTATGTGAGATTTCTGGGAAGGCTGCTAACGACAAGAAGGGGGCCACTCTGTCCTTCCCTTCTTTTCCTTCCTATTGCCTGGAATTGAGATGCAATGGCTGGAGCTCCAGGAGCCATTTTGGCCCATGATGAGACCTTGAGGATAGAAAGTAATCCAGTCCCAGCAGTGGACAGCAGTGCTGCCGAGTGGTAAGTATGCAGCAGGTGGCGCAGAGGAGGGATAATGAACACACCAGAGAGGGTGAGAGACGGAGTGGTTGGGGGCCTCTTAAAGGAGGGATGTCTAAATTTGGTGTCAAAAGATAACCAGGGCTGGGTGCGGTGGCCCACGCTTGTAATCCCAGCACTTTGGGAGGCTGAGGCAAGCGGATCACCTGAGGTCAGGAGTTCGAGACCAGCCTGGCCAACATGGTGAAACCCTGTCTCTACTCAACATACAAAATGAGCTGGGTGTGATGGCACATGCCTGTAGTCCCAGCTACTCAGGAGGCTGAGGCTGGAGAATCCCTTGAACCCAGGAGGCAGCGGTTGCAATGAGCTGAGATTTCACCACTGCACTCCAGCCTGGGTGACAAAGCAAGACTTGGTCTCAAATAAATAAATAAATAGATAGATAGGTCTCAAATAGCTAGCTAGCTAGCTAGATAGCTAGCTAGCTAGATAGATAAGATAACCACGGCCAGCAGGTGCTGCCCAGTACTTTGGGAGGCTGAGGTGGGAGGATCGCTTGAGGCCAGGAGTTTAAGACCAGCCTGGCTAACATAGCTAGACCGTGTCTCAATATTAAAAAAATCAAAACCAAGAGTTCAGGAACAGGGGTTGGAATGGGATGGAGGGATGGGGAGGCATTCCCTGCAGAAGACACAGCATGTGCAAAGCCCCGGAGGCTAGAACAGCACAGCCCGTTCCAAATTGCTGGACCAGCAGGTGTAACACCATGCTGAAGAGCTGCAGTGTTGTCCTGGAGGCTGTGGGGGAGCCGTGGGGGGGTGGGGGTGGGGCAGGGCAGGGCAAGGCAGCGGTACCTGGAGGTCCAGCAGTCCTGTGAGCAGGGCCTTCCCGGCGTGGGCTGCGTTATTTAGCAGGTCCTCCCGCTTGATGACGTTGATGACCTCAGCCAGCAGCAGGTTCTTGGACGGGTCCCCCAGCCAGGTGTTGAAGATCCGGTAAGGCTGGAACGAGGAAGCAGTGTTGGAAGGGTTCACGCATGCGCACACCCTGCAGGGGTCACTTCCCCCAGACACACCTCCTCCTCTCTTGAAGAGGAGAGAAACTAACCTAGTAAGCATCTACCAGAGGCTAGGAGAACACATCCAATCTCACTGAATTCTTCGAACAGCAGCCCTGCAGGAAGGAACTGCTATGGGGAGACCAAATCGTCCCATGCCCTGAGAAATCCCTCAGTCCCAGGAAACCAAGACAGCTGGTTCCTTAACTCCTATAACCCTCATTTTGTAGAGGAGGAAGCTGAGCTTCTGGGAGGCTAAGCAATTTGTCTAAGGCAAACGTGGCTTATAGGTAGAGTTGGGACTGGATTGCCGGCAGTGACCCTCAAAGGTCACCCACTTTACCCCCTCCATGAATGATTCAGGGTAGCCATGCAGCCAGCTAAAACACCCTTCCCAGCCTCCCTTATGGCTAGAAGTGGCCATGTGACTGGGTCTTAGTCAAGTATTGGAAATAGACGTGTTATGTCAGACTTCTAGGAAGGATACTAAAGACAAGAAGGGGGCCACTCTGTCCTTCCCTTCTTTTTCTTTCCTACTGCCTAGAATTGAGATGTGATGGCTGGAGCACCAGAAGCCATTGTGGACCATGAGGCACCTTGAAGGTATAAACTACATGTAGGAATGGTGAAAGGACGTTGGTCCCTGATGGCTGTGTGTGTGTATGTATGAATTGGTGTGTACACATGACATTACACAGGGTAGTGGGTTAGAGCATGGGCTCTGGGTTGGAATCCTGGTTTTGTCACTTAACAGGCTGTGTGACCTTGGACAAGTTACTTAACCTCTCTGTACCTCATTAGTAAAATTTTATCCTCATTAGTAAAATGAGGATAAAAATAACACCTACTTGGTTAGATTGTTCAGAGGATTAAAAGTATATGAGAAATACTTCGCAATAGGCACACAGCAAATGCTCAGTCTACACCGGCAGCTGTTAACGATATTCTGGTGTGTGCACGCAGAGAGAAATCAGGAGAAGGCTGACAGTGGACTGTTCCAGAGTCGGCCTTGCGGAGAGAGCTGGGAGGGCGCACTACAGCTAACTGCATTGATAAGAACTGGGTCTTAGAACACCTGCGACCCAGTAGGTGCCCACCCAGCCCCTTGATGGTGAGAAAGGAACAGACAGGAGAAGGGGACACTCCCCTCTTTGCCCTGGATATAGAGGAAGGCTGGCTCCGACTCACAGCATTGGGCCTGAACTCCTCCTTGTGGAAGAAGCCCCCAGTCATCATCTTCTTGCTGAAGGTCATCACGTCTGCTGGGTCATCCAAGCCCCAGTGCTCATGGGCCCAGAACTTGCCCGTGCAGCCTCCTCCGGTCTGGACCTCATCCACCAAGAAGGCACAGCCGTGCTGGCCAGAGGAGAGAGAGGAGGGAGAAATAAACACCCATGGGAGGCCAGAAACTCATAACCCCCCGCAGCCAACCAACTGCCAAAGCCCAGGTCCACACACATCATGCTTGTTTTCTGAACAGCAAACCAGCCCCATGTGCTTGAGCTGTGTACAACGAAACTAATCATAACACTTAAGCTGAGTGGTTCCAACCAGAGCTGTATCTGAATGTTTCCTAAAACTGCTGAGCTGGAACAAAAAACCCAGAACGTCAAATACTCCCTGCACCAACACAGAAAAGTATGTCATCTGGCTTCAGTCTCGGGTCTCAACCCCATCAGAAGGAGCTGTGTCCAACAGTGAGGCCTTGAATGTGCTTCCCAGACTTCGGCTGCTGTGTTCTGCTTATTGCCAGGGCTATTTCTAACTCAGCGTCTGTGTTAAGTCAACTCACATCTTACAACTTTCATGTATGAACTTATCGGTTTGATTGCCAGTTATATATGCACAACTCATTAAAACAAACACACAATATAAAGAAAGGAAATCAGTATATTAAAGAGATACCTGGACTTTTGTGTTTATTGCAGCACTATTCACAATAGCCAAGATACAGAATCAATCTAACTGTCCATCAGCAGATGAATGGATAAAGTAAATATGGTACAGATAGACTATCGGCCAGCCACAGTGGCTCACGCTTTTATTCCAGCACTTGGGGAGGCTGAGGCGGGCAGATCACCTGAGGGCGGGAGTTTGAGACCAGCCTGGCCAGCAAGGTGAAACCCCATCTCTATTAAAAATACAAAAATTAGCCGGGCGTGGTGGCATGCACCTGTAATCCGCTACTTGGGAGGCTGAGGCAGGAGAATTGGTTGGACCCAGGAGGCGGAGGTTGCCGCGAGCCAAGATTGCGCCACTGCACTCCAGCCTGGGCAACAGAGTGAAACTGTCTCAAAAAAAAAAAAAAAAGAGAAAAAGAAAAAGAGAATGTGGTACATATACACAAGGGAATACTGCTCAGGCTAAAAAGATTGAAATTATGTCATTAGCAATGACCTGGATGGAACTACAGGTCACTATGTTAAATGACATAAGCCAGACATTGAAAGACAAATGTTGCATGTTCTCACTCATGTGGCAACTAAAAACATTGCCCTTATAAAGAAAGAGAGTAGAATGAATGGTATCAGAGCCTGCAAGGCTAATGGGGAGGTGGAGATAAATAGGGCTTGGTTAATGGATACAGAAGTACAGTTAGATAGAAGAACTAAGATCTACTGTCTATTAGCACAGTAGGGTGATTATAGTTAATAATTCATTGTATATTTCAAAGTAACTAGGAGTGGATTTAGAGTGTTCCCAATACAAAGAGATGATAAGTGTTTGAGGTGATGGATATCCAGTTACCCAGATTTGATCTTGACGCATTGCATGCTTTTATCAAAATATCACATGACCCCATAAACACGGACAACTATTATGTATTAATAAAGATTTTTAAAAAAGATTTTAAGGCTGGGTGTGGTGTCTCATGCCTGTAATCCCAGCATTTTGGGAGGCTGAGGTGGGCAGATCACCTGAGGTCAGGAGTTGTAGACCAGCCCGGCTAACATGTAGAACCCCGTCACTACTAGAAATACAAAAATTAGCTGGGTGTGGTGGCACGCTCTGTAGTCCCAGCTACTCGGGAGGCTGAGGCAGAAGAATCGCTTGAACCTGGGAGGTGGAGGTTGCAGTGAGCCGAGATTGTGCCACTGCATGCCTGTCTGGGCAACAGAGTGAGACTCTGTCTCAAACAAAAATATGTTTTAGGGAAGAATCTCCCATCCTTCCTCCAACCCCAACTTCTCCATCCATGATGCTGACAGACAGCCTCCACAAGTCTGGAAGTTGACAGGGACTCCAAAGCAGACATTCTGCTAGCCATTTACTCTGGGAACTCAACGCAGAAAGCCCTGTGGCTCCACCCAACCTCGACCCCGTCCACTGACCTTCCTGGCGATGTCTCTCAGCTTCCGAAAGAAGTCATCGGACGCGTGGTTGTCTCCACCCTCAGACTGGATGGGCTCCACAATGATCCCGGCCACTGTCTTCTTCTTTTCCGATATTTCACAATCAGATCCTCCACCTGGATCCCAAAGGGGAAAGTGACCACCGCTGGCAGAGGCTCGTGGGTGAGAATCTAGGGTTCCATGAGCCCCATGCAATTTTATTGGAAATGTGTTTGTGCGCATCTCCTAAGACCAGTGCGGCCTCTGTCGGAAGCCACACGTGTGGATGGGAATGTATCCTACTTGAGATCGGTGCTAGCACCTGGGTGGATACACACTAATAACCTGGGGCAAGTTATTTTGCCTTCGGAAGCCTCACTTTCCTGATGTGTCCTATGGGCATACTGACAGACTCCACCTTCCAGGGTCATGGAGACGACTGAACGAGAAAATGCAGCACCATGAGTTGATGGCTGGGCTAGATGTTTTAGCTGTGGTTCTGCCTGTTTTACATGGAACACGCACCTGTCACTTAACCTTGTTGTGCGGGACATAGCTATAACACGGGTATATTGAGAGAAATAAAGGTGAGAACATTCACACACACACACATACACACACACACACAAAGAGAAAACATAGCACAGTGTCTGTCACACAGAAAGTGGTGGCTGCTATTATTAAGATTAGCAAGACTACATTATTATTGTTTGTATATATATATATATATTTTTTGAGATAGTCTCACTCTGTTGCCCAGGCTGGAGTGCAGTAGCTTAATAGCTCAGCTCATTGCAGCCTTCGCCTCCCGGATTCATGCGATTCTTGTGCCTCAGCCAACAGAGTAGCTGGGATTACAGGTGTGCATTACCATGCCAAACTAATTTTTGTATTTTTAGTAGAGTTGGGGTTTCACCATGTTAGCCAGGCTGGACTCAAACTCCTGACCCCATATGCTTTCAACAAATCTATTTTCTCTTATTTTAGAGTCAATGATGCTTGTTCCCCAAGAAATTTAAGTCATACAGAAATTGGTATCAGAGTTGAGTGATGGGCGCTGTGACAAACACAACGGTCTCACGACCTCTCCCAATAGGGAAGATTTGGGATGCAAGGCCTCTGTGTCCCTACTTCCCTCTGGGGGGAGCACTACACGGATCCCCCAGATAAACCCTTCATCTCTTTCTCTTCTCCTGGGCCACGTCTTGGGGCGGCGAGAGCAATGGGACTCGTGTTTAGGGAGGACCCGAGGGTACAAGCATTACCTCTTCCAGACAGCGGGCCTCCTCCTGTTGATTCTCTTTCTCAAACTCTTCCAGAGGGTATTTCAGCCGTGGGAACGGTGCGATGGGCCAGTCAAAGGAAGGGATGTCGATCTTGTGAATGGCTTTGGAGTGTGTGGTTGCTAGGCAACCTGAGTTCAGCAAAACAGAAAAGCAGACGCTTGGCTTGGGGAACGCTTTTTATCTTTGCAAAGGAGATGATGGGCATTTCAGCATGAGGCTGTCAACGGGCAGGGAAGCCTGTTGCCTGGTTCTTTTTATCATTTAATTTTTAATTTTTCTGGGTGCACAGTAGGTGTAAATACTTGGGGGAGTACATGAGATGTTTTGATACTGAACCCCAGTTCTCATCCTGAAGCTGAAGGGGGAACTTGTGAACCCTTAATTGGCATGCGTGCATGGGTACATGTTTGCATTGTGATTAATCACAGAGGCAGCCCAGGCTTTGAAGATGGAGTCGAGAGTTCAAATCCCCGCTCTGTCACTGAATAGCCTTGGAAATTCTTCCCTCTTCTTGAACCCTGATTTCCCACATCTGCAAAGCAGGAATAATCCCCACTCTGCAGGGGACCGTGTGGAATCAGTGGAACAATATGTGTAAACTGCCAATGTCAGCTGCCACAATAGCTGCCGTTATTACGCTAAATGCCACCTGGGGAGCTCACTGGTCCCTCCTTACCCATGGTCCTCCCATGGAACGCGCCCATGAAGGAGAGGATGCTGTAGTCGGGGCACCCGGGGGCCTAGAACCAAGACATATCAGTCATTAGTCACAGTTGTGAGGATGGGGGAACTGTATTGTTGCCCCTACAAGCCCAGAGGGACACAGAAATCTAACAGAAGAACCAGGAACCCTTCTCAGGCAGAAGTTACACGTGGGACCATTGGGTCTATATCAAAGACACACATGTTTTGTTTTGCATACATACTTAATTTTTTTTTTATTTTTTAAGTTGCAAAATTTAGGCTGGGCATGCTGGCTTACGCCTGTAATCCCAGCACTTTGAGAGGCCGAGGTGGGCAGATCACCTGAGGTCAGGTATTTGAGAACAGCCTGGCCAACATGGTGACACCCCACCTCTACTAAAAATATAAAAATTAGCCAGGCATGGTGGCACATGCCTGTAATCCCAGTTACTCAGGAGGCTGAGGCAGAATCGCTTGAATCTGGGAGGCAGAGCTTGCAGTGAGCCGAGTTTGTGCCACTGCACTCTAGCCTGGAACAACAGCAAGACTCTGTCTCAAAAAAAAAAGGTTACAAAAGTTAAAATCAAGAAATTTCAGGCTGGATCACGAGGACAAGAGATCAAGATCATCCTGGCCAACATGGTGAAACCCTGTCTCTACTAAAAATACAAAAATTAGCTGGATGTGGTGGCACATGCCTATAATTTCAGCTACTTGGGAGGCTGAGGCAGGAGAATTGCTTGAACCCGGGAGGCAGAGGTTGCAGTGAGCTGAGTTTGCGCCACTGCACCTCAGTCTGGTCAACAAGAGTGAGACTCTGTCTCAAAAGCAAGTTGCAAAATTTAAAATCAAGAAATTTCACATAAATACCTGAACTTTTGGCTTCTCACCAGGACTGCACCGTTTGGACCCATTTTCCTTCTGTGGCAGCCATAGGTGGCCAGGCAGCACCCACTGCCCACCTTCCTCCAGCTGCTGGGGACTCCTGGGTTTTCAGCCCCTGTTCTACAGGCTTTCAACTTCCTCCCCCACCTCCTGGCTTCCTACTACTCAGGCCTCTGCAGGTCTCAGGCGGGTCAGGTGTTGATGGGTGCACCCCTGCTTCCCAGGGTAACCTGAGGCAAGGGGCTGAGCCGGGCACCCTGCAGAAAATGCTCCAGGCCTTTGGAAGAGGTCTGCGGTGCTAGAAAGCAGGCAAGGGGGAGGGCCTCACTGGGCGCTTGCCCATGGCAGCTGCACCTAGGATTCAGGAGGGGTGCATGGATGCCCTGTCCCTTCCCAGCCCCAAGCAAATGGCACAGCTGCCACTCCTCGCATTGTTTTCTGACTCTTTGCTCAGCAAGGAAATCCAAATATGTTTCCAGCTGACTCAGGCAGAACTGCTGGAGGTGCCTCAGAGGCAACTGTGGGGAACCTCGAGTCTCTGGGAGGTTGGCATTTTCTCAGGCTGGCTGAGCACCAATTCCCTGAGACCTCTGGGAAAAACCCTAAGACCTCCTCCTACAATTCCAGAAACTATCTTGTCATTTTGTTTTTTTTTTCGAGACAGAGTCTCACTCTGTTACCCAGGCTGAAGTACAGTGGTACGATCTTGGCCCACTGCGACCTCTGCTATCCTTGATTCAAGTGATTCTCCTGTCTCAGCCTCCCGAGTAGTGGGGATTACAGGCGCCCACCATCACGCCTGGCTAATTTTTCTATTTTTAGTAGAGACAGGGTTTCACCATGTTGATCAGGCTGGTCTTAAACTCCTGGCCTCAGGTGATCCACCCACCTTGGCCTCCCAAAGTGCTGGGATCACAGGCATGAGCCACTGCACCTGGCCTCTTGTCATTTTTTTGTTTGTCTCCTGATTGTACATGTAATTAATATATACACATTTTTGCATATTTGGATTCAGCTACAAATGATGAGGAATGAGATCCAAAAATGTTGATGGTCTACGATGCCCATGGATAGCAAGTAAGCAAAGCAGAGTTAGAGAAAGCGGTAGGAGGCCGGGCATGGTGGCTCACACCTATAATCTCAACACGTTGGGAAACTGAGGTGGGAGGATCATTTGAGCTCAGAAGTTCGAGACCAGCCTGGGCAACATAGTTAGACTCTGCCTCTACAAAAAAAAAAAAAAAAAAAAAAAAAAATTAGCTGGGTGTGGTGGCATGTGCCTGTAGCCTTAGGTGCTCAGGAGGCTGAGGCAGGAGGATCGCTTGAACCTTGGAGGTTGAAGCTTCATTGAGCCATGATCGCACCACAGCACTCCAGCCTGGGGAATAGAGTGAGACCCTGTCTCAGGGAAAAAAAAAAGAAAGAGAGAGAAAGAGAGAGAGATAGGATAAGGTCCATAAAAAAAGGGCCAGGAAAAAAAAATAAGAACTTTTTTAAATGTAAATTTATTTGAATATGGAGAAAGATGTAGGTACATTTCCTAGCAAGAGGTGTGGTTAGGAAAAAATATATATTAAGAAAGCATTTATGGCCAGGCGCGGTGGCTCACATCTATAATCCCAGCACTTTGGGAGGCCAAGGCTGATGGATTGCGAGGTCAAGAGATTGAGACCATCCTGGGCAACATGGTGAAACCCCTTCTCTACTGAAAAAATACTACAAAAATTAGCTGGGCATGGTGGTGCATGCCTGTAGTCCCAGCTACTTGGGAGGCTGAGGCAGGAGAATTGCTTGAACCCGGGAGGCAGAGGTTGCAGTGAGCAGAGATCACGCCACTGCACTCCAGCCTGGTGCCTGGCGACAGAGTGAGACTCTGTCACACAAAAAAAAAAAAAAAAAAAAAAAAAGAAAGCATTAAAAAAAACAACAACCCTGTCTCACCACCCAGAGGCAAGCCATTATAAACATTTTGGCAGGATTCCATCTACTATTTTCCTACATATTTATTTACCTGTTTGAGGGCACAGTGACCATACGATTTACATTCTATTTTTCCAAAATATAGCAAACATGTCCAGGCCAAGAGAAACCCTAAGTAACTATTTTTGCTGCAGAATACTGGAATGTTAGCAGAGGGTAATTAAGTTCAGTGGCTTTTTTTTTTTTTAATTTAAAAAAACTTTTTGAGTCAGGGTCGGTCTCACTTTGTTGCCCAGGCTGGTCTTGAACTCCTGGGCTCAAGCAATCCTCCTGCCTCGGCCTTCCAAAGTGCTGGGACTACAGGCATAAGCCACTATGCCTGGCCTTGTTTTGTTTTGTTTTTGTTTGTAGATGATCATAAAACAGTATATATATATTTTTAAAGCAGCAGACGCTTCTGTCTAAATCTTAATGGGACCTCATACATAACACAGGGGAGGCCAGGCATGTTCTGCTTGAAGCTGGGTAGGGAGCTTGGAATCCCACCCGCCTGGTTTTCCCTGCGGCCCCTAGCCACCTCTGATACCCAGCAGTGGCCTCTTCGGTTCCACTTTTGAATTCCTACATTTAATTAATCTTTCCCCCAGTACTGGTGATTTCTAGTCTTTTCTGGTTATTATTACTATAAACACCAGTGGGGTGAATACTCATGCGTATACATTCCTGCTGACAATTTGGATTATTCTAGAGAATAGGTGAATGGCCTTTGGAGACCTGTCAAATTCAGGCAGTTGTCCTAAGAAACTGGTGAAGCCTGGTCAGGGAGATCTCCACTAGGCCTTTTTTTTTGAAACAGGGTCTCATTCTGTCATCCAAGCTGGAGTACAGTGGCTCAATCTCTGCTCACTGTAACTCCGGCTCCTGGGTTCAAGTGGTTCTCCTGCCTCAGCCTCCCAAGTAGCTGGGACCACAGGCTGGCCCATCACGACTGGCTAATTTTTATATTTTTAGTAGAGACAGGATTTCACCACGTTAGCATGGCTGATCTCAAACTCCTGACCTCAAGTGGTCCGCCTGCTGTGGCCTCCCAAAGTGCTGGGATTACAGGTGTGAGCCACCGTGCCCGGCCTCCATCAGCCTTGATACCCAGGGAACGGACTGAAACTGGGAACGCCTGGGGAGCCCTTCCTTTTTTCTTGTTATTGTTTTGAGATGGAGTCTTGCTCTGTCGCCCAGGCTGGAGTGTAATGGTGTGATTTGGCTCACTGCAACTTCTGCCTCTGGGTTCAAGCGATTCTCTTGCCTCAGCCTCCCGAGTGGCTGGGATTACAAGCCCTTGTCAATACGCCTGGATAATTTTTGTGTTTTTAGTAGAGATGGGGTTTCACCATGTTGGCCAAGCTGGTCTGGAACTCCTGACCTCAGGTGATCCTTCAGCTTGGCCTCCCAATGTGCTGGGATTACAGGCACAAGACACAGCAGCTGGCCTTTTGTTTTCCTTTGTTTGTTTTGAGAGGAGTCTCACTTTGTTGCCCAGATTTGAGTGTAGTGGTGTGATCTCGGCTCACTGCAACCTCCACCTCCCGAGTTCAAGTGATTCTCCTGCCTCAGCCTCCTGAGTAGCTGGGATTACAGGTGTGCACCATCAAGCCCGGCTAATTTTTGTCTTTTTAGTAGAGACGGGGTTTCACCATGTTGGCCAGGCTGGTCTCAAACTCCTGACCTCAGGTGATCTACCCGCCTTCACCTCCCAAAGTGCTGGGATTACAGGCATGAACCACTGTGCCCAGCCTGGCCCTTCCTAATTGAGAAGGACAGTGCCAGCCAGCCAGCAACAGCCCGAGGGATACTGTGCAACTCCCACAGATATACGCGATGCAAACCCAGCTGCACTCACCTGGTTAATCATGCATGTCTCCAGCTCCTCCTGGGAGAAGCCTGTCTGCCCTCTTTCCTTGCTCTAAAAAAAAAATAGAACAGAACAAAATTTCAGAGAAGCTCTGGGGTAGTCGGGGCTTCGACTTTCCAACCAAACCGATAGTCAGCCCAGAGAAGTAGAAAGTGCTTTCTCGGGAGTTGATCTCAGGTGTTAATTGTTACAGCTCTGTACTGAAACACGAGGCTATTAACTGTTCTTGCAACAAAAGAAACAAACGCACAGAATGCATTAAGCACCATCAGTGACGATGAAGAGCTGTTGGATTAAGATCTGCTGAGATCGTATATGTTTCGCCAGGAAGAACGGAGGCCAGGTGTGCTGGCTCAAATCTATAATCATAGTACTTTGGGTGGCTAAGACAGGGGGATTGCTGGAGACCCAGAGTTTGAGACCAGGCTGGGCAACAAAGTGGGACTCTGTCTCTGCAATTTAAAATATTTAAATAAAATTAAATGTAAATATTTAAATAAAATAGAGTAGTCACACTGCATAGCTGTTTCTTTTTTTTTTTTTTTTGAGACAGAGTCTCGCTCCGGCGCCGTCGCCAGGCGCCAGACTGGAGTGCAGTGGTGCGATCTCAGCTCACTGCAACCTCCGCCTCCTGGGTTCAAACAATTCTCCTGCCTCAGCCTCCCGAGTAGCTGGGATTACAGGCACGTGCCACCACGCCCAGCTAATTTTTGTATTTTTAGTAGAGACGGGGTTTCACCATGTTGACCAGGATGGTCTCGATCTCCTGACCTTGTGATCCGCCCACCTCGGCCTCCCAAAGTGCTGGGATTACAGGCGTGAGCCACCGCGCCCGGCCATTTCTTTTTTTTTAATTGTACTTTAGGCTCTGGGGTACATGCAGAGCATGCAGGATTGTTGCATAGGTAACACATGGCAATGTGTTTTGCTGCCTCCATCCCTCCGTCACCTATATCTAGCATTTCTCTCCATGTTCCCTTCCGACCTCCCTACCCCACTGGCTGTCCTTCCCTTGGCACCAGCCAACAGACCCCAGTGTGTGATGCTCCCCTCCCTGTGTCCATGTGTTCTCATTGTTCAACACTTGCCTATGAGTGAGAACATGTGGTGTTTGATTTTCTGTTCTGTGTCAGTTTGCTGAGAATTATGGTTTCCAGGTTTATTCATGTCCCTATAAAGGACACGAACTCATCGTTTTTTATGGCTGCGTAGTATTCCATGGTGTGTATGTGCCACATTTTCCTTGCCCAGTCTATCGCTGATGGGCATTTGGGTTGGTTCCAGGTCTTTGCTATTGTAAATAGTGCCGCAATGAACATATGTGTGCATGTGTCTTTATAACAGAATGATTTAAAATCCTTTGAGTATATACCCAGTAATGGGATTGCTGGGTCAAATGGAATTTCTATTTCTAGGTCCTTGAGGAAGTACCACACTGTCTTCCACAGTGGTTGAACTAGTTTACATTCCCACAAACAGTGTAAAAGTGTTACCATATCTCCACATCCTCTCCAGCATCTGTTGTCCCCCAGATTTTTTAATGATCGCCATTCTAACTGGTATGAGGTGGTATCTCAGTGTGGCTTTGATTTGCATTTCTCTAATAATCAGTGATGATGAGCATTGTTTCATATGTTTGTTGGCCTCATATATGTCTTCTTTTGAAAAGTGTCTGTTCATATCCTTTGCCCACTTTTGGATGGGTTTGTTTGTTTCTCGTAAATCTGTTTTAGTTCTTTGTAGATTCTGGATATTAGCCCTCTCCTGCCTCAGCCTCCCAAGTAGCTGGGACTACAGGCGCATGCCACCATGCCTGGCTAATTTTTTGTATTCTTAGTAGAGATGGGGTTTCACCGTGTTAGCTAGGATGATCTCGATCTCCTGACCTTGTGATCTGCCTGCCTCAGCCTCCCAAAGTGCTGGGATTACAGGCGTGAGCCACCATGACTGGCCTAATTTTTGAAAATTTTTTAGTAGAGATGGGGTCTCATCATGTTGCTCAGGCTGGTCTCAAGCTTTTGGGCTCAAGTGATACACCTGCCTTTGCCTCTGAAAGTGCTGGGATTACAGGTGTGAGCCACTGCGCCCAGCCCACACTGCATAATTTTGATGCCGAAGCCTCAGCCCTTTGCACCATGCCCCACTGGGCTGTCTGGAAAGTGCCATCCAGCAGTGGCCCTCCCTGGATTTTAACCCTGGTACTGATGTCTAATACTCCAGTCCATTGGAATGAACAGTCAGACAAGGGGTGAGCGTGTGGCTGGGTGCTGGGGAGGCTGTGTGTGTGTGCATGCCTCAAAGCTCACCCGGTACCACATGAAGATGGTCTTGAAGGCATTTTCATTGGAGCAGGAGCCGCAGGCCATGGTGATGAGCTGGGACATCCCTTTGGGAGCCACCTGCAGGGAGGGGAACAGCCGTGAGCCCAGGCTCATCGTGACTCCAGTCCTTCTGCTTCCCCTGGCTCAGTCTTCACAGGGTCATGCTGGGGGATGGAGGGAACCAGGGCTGTCCTGGAAGCCGCTGGACTGGGAGGATGGACTCAGGCCTTTCCAGGGGTGGAGGAGAAGCCTGGGGAGGCCCTGAGGCTGGCGGAGAGGAAGAAGGGTGGCAAAGCCCACTGTGTCCCTCCTGATGCACCTGACGCCGCCTACGATACCTACACGTTCCAGACCGGACGCTGAAGTTCCCAGTGACTTTAATTTTTTGTAACAACTAAAACCGAGACGTGGGGGGCAGGACTGAAGGACATATGCAAAACTCCTATCATGCAGTACATATTCATTTCCCCAGCTCCCTTTGTCCTGCACAAAGAAACCCTCCTGTTCTTTAAAAGAGAAATTTAAAATACTCTGCATGGAAGAATGGGCGCAGAGAGAAGGATTTCCATAGCAACGCCTTATTCTTCATCGTTTGCATCTCCATTTTTCCCTTTCTCTGCCACTACCGCGTCTGAAGGCAGTGGGACTGCCACTCCAGAACTCACTGAGAGCAAGGACTCCTGGAGCTTCTCCACAAAGTTCTCCGGAGGCAGAATTCCCAGGGCAGGTCTGTTGACGAACGTGCTCTGCAAAAAGGCCAAGAGACAAACAGTGACTTCTGGGGACCTGACCCAGCTTCCTGCCCACAAGCGGCACTTTTCCTAGCCCCTGTGTTCAAAAAGCCTCCTGATGGGGTTGCAGGACGGGGACGTTGCATCAGTGTGGGGCATGGCAGGTTTCCTTACACTTTTAGAGAAATCCACAAGGATTGCTGCGGATGTTTTACAAAAGGATCAATTTCCTGGTTGCAATATTGCACTGTTGTTATATAGGATGCTGCTGCCGCTGGGGAAAACTGAGCAAAGGGTACTTGGAGCTCTTTGTATAGGTTTTTGCAACTTCCTGTGAAACTCTTTCTTTATATATTTAACCATCAGAATGACTGAAAAACAGGCCGGGCGCAGTGCCTCACACCTGTAATCCTAGTATTTTGGGAGGCTGAGGTGGGTGGATTGCTTGAGGCCAGGAGTTCGAGACCAGCCTGGCCAACATGGTGAAACTTTATCTCTACTAAGAATACAAAAATTAGCTGGGCCTGGTAGTGGGTGCCTGTAATCCCAGCTACTCAGGAGGCTGAGGCAGGAGAATCGCTTGAACCTGGGAGGCAGAGGTTGCAGCGAGCTGAGATTGTACCATTACACTCCAGCCTGGGCAACAAGAGAGAAACTCAGTCTCAAAGAAAAAAAAAAAAAGGCTAAAAAACAAAAATGGACAATAACAAGAACTATCATAGATGCAGAGCAACTAGAGTCCTTGTTCCCAGCTGGTGGAAGGTAAAATGGTGCAGCCGCTTTGGAAAGAAGTTCAGCAGTTCCTTCCTTCTTCCCTTCCTCCCCAACTCCCTACACCACCCCCCCTTTTTTTTTTATTGAGACAGGGTCTCATTCTGTTACCCAGGCTGGAGTGCAGAGGCATATTCTCAGTTCACTGCAACCTCTGCTTCCTGGATTCAAGTGATTCTCGTGCCTCAGCCTACTGAGTAGCTGGGACTATAGGCGCACGCCACCACGCCCAGCTAATTTTTGTATTTGTATTAGAGACAAAGTTTCACCATGTTGGCCAGGCTGGTTTTGAACTCCTGACCTCAAGTGATCCACCTGCCTTGGTCTCCTACAGGGCTGGGATTACAGGCGTGAGCCACTGCGCCCGGCCAGAATTTCCTTCCTTTTTAAGGGCGAATACTATTCCACTGTATGAACAGACTACACTGTATTCATCCATCTGTCCACGGACACTGAGGTTGCTTCTAACTGTTGGCCACTGTGAATCACGTGGCTGTGGACAGGGGTGTGCAAATGTGTCTGGATTTTGATGGTGACTAATGCCTATGCATTTGTCCAAACCCACAGAGCTGTGTACTAAGAAGCAGGGATTTTACTGCATACAAATGGTGCCCTAATTTTTAAAAAAATAAAGAAGAAAAAAGGCATTAGGAAGCAGTGGCAGCTCTAAAATTTCTAAGCAGTATGGGGGTCGCCCAGGAAGTGAGGATGGTGACTGAGATGAAGTGTTTGTGTAAGGGGCAGGCCAGCCTTGCCCTGTGACTGCAGAGCAAATGCAGCCAGAGGGAGCTCACGCCACCAAATTCCAATATATATATATACATATTTGATTAGAGATGGAGTCTTGTCATCTTGCCCAGGCTGGTCTTGAACTCCTGGACTCAAGCAATCCTCCTCCCACAGTGCTGGCATTACAGATGTGAGCCCCTGTGACTGACTGAGAAATGCAGACTGTAGTGCGCACTAACCTTGAAATCTTGGCCAAAAATATCTTAAAACTACCCCTGGCCAAGGGACAGGACACACTCCTGCAGCTGTGTTCTTGAAGAAAACCCTTCACCTCCTGGATCTGAAACAAAGGCATGGTTCTAGGTGCCTCAGCCTCCTGAGTAGCTGAGATTACAGGCGTGCACAACCATGCCCAGATTTTTAGATTTTTTTTTTTTTTTTTTTTTTTGTAGAAACGAGGTCTCACCATGTTGCCCAGGCTGGTCTCAAACTCCTGAGCTCAAGTGATCCTCCCATCTTGGCCTCCCAAGGTGCTGGGATTATAGGCATAAGCTACCTTGCCCCGTCTACTTACCCTTATAATAACCTCGTCACCCTTTACTGATCAGAACAAGCTATCATTCTGGAGGATACAGCTGTATGAGATTTAGTGGCAAATGTGTTAAAGCCAGTGAATGCAGAATAGTTCAGCCTTTAAGCAACAGAGGTGGAGGCTGCAGGGGGGTCACCCTTGGGACCCCAGGAGGGAGATGAGTCAGGCCACAGTGGAGACCGGGGAGACTCCAGAAGGAGTCTACACCAGGGATAAACAGTGGGTTAACAAGGAAGTGGATTTGGGCTATAGAAGGGACCGTGGTCAGGCGTGGTGGCTCACGCCTGAAATCCCAACACTTTGGGAGGCTGAGATGGGCGGAGAACTTGAGGTCAGGAGTTCGAAACCAGCCTTACCAATATGGTGAAACCCTGTCTCTACTAAAAATACAAAAAAAATAGCCAGGCGTGGTGGCACGTGCCTGTAATTTCAGCTACTCAGGAGGCTGAGGTAGGAGAATTGCTTGAACTTGGGAGATGGAGGTTGCACTGAGCTGAAATCGTACCACTGCACTCCAGCGTGGGTGACAGAGCAAGACTCCGTCTGAAAAAAAAAAGGGATTGTACTAAATGCAATGTGGCATCCTGGATTGGATCCTAGAACAACAGAAAAAAGGACATGAGTGGAAAAACGGAAGAAATACAAATAAAGTCTGTGATGTGTCAGGTATCAATGTTAATTTGTACAAATTGTTTTGACAAATGTACCTGGTGAGGTAAGATGTTAACATTAGAGGGAGCTGGGGAAAGGTGGATGTGAACTGTCTTTACAGCTTGTCAGTACATCTAAAATTATTCTAAAATAAAATATTCCAGTTATAAAAATGGCTGCATGCAGGAGCTCATGCCTGTGATCTCAGCACTTTGGGAGATCGAGGTGGAAGGATCTGGAGCTTTTAAATTCAGTAGCCAAAAAATGGAAACAAACCAAACCTTTCTCCACTGGGAAAAGGATAAGGCAGTCTGGGCAACAAGGTGAGGCCAGCCTGGACAACAAGGTGAGACCCCATCTCTACAAGAAATACAAAAACTTTAGCCAGGTGTGGTGGCATGGGCCTGTAGTCCCAGCTACTAGGGAGGCTGAGCTGGGAGGATTGCTTGAGCCCCGGGAGGTCGAGGCTGCATGAGCCATGATTGTGCCCATGTACTCTAGCCTGAGTGACACAGTGAGGTAAGGCTGTCTCAAAAAAAATAATAATAAAGAAAATAAAAATGGGAGGATTATACTGGGATCTGGGGGACTCTTGGGCAAAATCAGTGTAATACACTTAGTGCAAATCCAAATAGCAGTATCACTGTAGAGGAGGACACGCAAGGGTAGAGGGGTCCCCCAGAGATGATTCTCCCAGTGGCTTTTGGACTTGGCTTGAGCTGCTAGAAACTGGCAGGTTCCTGCATCTTGCTTTTTCTGCTTTGCAATCACTCAGTGGGGTCTAGGATAAATAGTGAGGGACGTTAACCCTCCTCATTATAGAGTTGGGGAAACTGAGGACCAGAGAGTTCAAGCAACTTGCCCCAAGTCACACAGCCAAGAAGAGGCAGAACCACAACTTAAATCTAGGTTTGCTGACTTCAGACGCCATTCTCTGTCAGATACTCTAGGCAGCCTCCACCTGAAAATGCTCAGGCTTGGCACAGCCCAGAGACCTTGGCTTGCCTTGAAAGGCCTTTTTTCTTTGAAACAGAGTCTTACTCTGTCTCCCAGGTTGTTGGCGTGCAGTAGCGTGATATCAGCTTACTGCAGCCTTGACCTCCCAGGCTCAAGCGATCCTCCCACCTCAGCCTTCCAAATAACTGGGACTACAGGCATGCCCCACCACATCCAGCTAATTTTTTTGTATTTTTTATCGAGATGGGGTTTCACCATTGTTGCCCAGGCTGGTCTCAAACTCTTGGACTCAAGTGATCTGCCTGCCTCAGCCTCCCAAAGTGCTGGGATTACAAGGGTGAGCCACTGTGCTCAACCTTGGAGGGGACTTTGAGAAGCATTTCCTTCTGGCTTTGACCTGTCAGTGGGGCTCCTGAAAAAAATCACATCATGAGATTAGGATAGAAGCAGGCTGGCCCTCACTGGCAGCAGGGAAGTGGCTCCCAGAAGGGGACAGCAGGGGCTGGCTGGCAGCTTGACAGCCTGTCTGGGTCTAGGAACAATGTGGGGGTGATGTTCTTGTTCAAGGGAGTGTGACAGTAAGAACAGAAGTTATCTGGGACATCAGGTATCAGGATCAGATGAGGATAGGTTTCTAAATCCTTGCAGTCAGCTCAGCAGTCTCGGGGTGCAGCAAGAAGAGAATCAGCTTTGGCTTTAGTGGCTGTGCAACCTTGGGCAACTCACTTAACCTCTCTGAGCTTTGGATTTCTCATCTGCCAAACTGGAGACTCTTCACTAGGTGCTTGTAAGGAACCAGTGAGATGATATGGCATACAAAGAATGCAGGAGTTCAGTCTTGAAGGAAGAGTTATGCAGAGAGAAAGGCCCAGAGGTCACAGGATGGCAGGTGTCTTACTTGGTCAGGCCTGCTGTGCTATGTGCATTCGCTGCGATGCTGCTGTGCTCATGCAATATTCATGGTTATTTTATAACTTGCGGGCAATGTAATGAGATGGTCCTGGTGACATAAGAAACAGTAACCGGAGGTTGGGCACTGTGGCTCACGCCTCCAATCTCAGTCACTTAGGAGGCTGAGGTGAAAGGATCTTATGAGTCTAGGAGCTTGAGGCTGCAGTGAGCCATGATCAAGCCACTCCACTCCAGCCTGGGTGACAGAGAGAGACCCTGCTAGAAGAAAGAGGAAAGAAGAAGAAGGAGAAGAAGAAAAAGGAAGAAGGAAAAAGAAGGAGGAAGGAGAAAGAAAAAGGAAGAAAGAAGAAAAAGCAGTGGCTCGCACCTGTAATCCCAGCACTTTGGGAGGCTGAGGTGGGCAGATCATGAGGTCAGGAGTTCGAGACCAGCCTGACCAACATGGTGAAACCCTGTCTCTACTAAAAGTACAAAAATTAGCCGGGCGTGGTGGTGCACACCTGTAATCCCAGCTACTCAGGAGGCTGAAGCAGGGGAATCACTTGAATCCAGGAGGCGGAGGTTGTGTTGAGCCAAGATTGCACCACTGCACTACGGCCTGGGCAACAAGAGTGAAACTCTGTCTTAAAAAAAAAAAAAAGCCATAATTGGAACCCAGATATTAGATCCAGGGGACATGGTTTCATTTTTAGGAAGTCACATGAAATAATTATATGGCAGAGTTTCAGGTTTTGGTTTGGGGTGCAAAAGGGTTGGTAAACCCCTTCTCAAGACTTTGGTGACCTGGCAGGAAGCTGCCCTATACAAGTAGAATACCATTGCTATCACCTGAGTTATCTCCAGCCAAAAACCTGGAAGACCCAAGATGTCAGCCAAAGGCACCCAGCCTGCTGCCCTGGGCGTGTCCTGCTGAAAACCTTTTAGCCCCTGGAGGTCAGCTACCACCTCTCTAAGACTTCATCAGGGTGCTCATTTCATTAAGCCTCAGACTCAGTTCCTCTGCAGAACAACTCAGCCCAGACTGGGATGGAGACCATGGATTCACCATCAAATCCCAGCACCGAAAACAGTGCTTGGCACATTGAAGCATTCGGTCAACAACCAATGAATGAGCAAAAGTCAAGCAATAAGGCTAAAGAAGAAAGCGGGAGGCAGCTCTCCAAGGGCTTGGTCCTTGAGGTAGAGGAGATCGGGACACATCCCAAAGGCAGTGAGTACCGGGGAAGGGTTCTACGCGTGGTGCAGTTTGGAGGATGGTTTGGAGGAGGTGAGAAGGGAAATGGGAGGGATCGATGGGGAGAGGTTGCTGATAGAAAGCCACGTGGGGAGATGTGAGGGTTAGGACCAGTCCCCGACTAGGTGAGAGGTGAGAGAGAGGTGAAAGATGAGGGGGGATAGGGAAAGTCGGGGAAGCTCCTGGCAGGGGACAGGGTAGTACTGTCCCCTGAAATCAGAATCCCTGGGCCTTTGTTTTTTGAAATATGTTTTTGTTTTGTTTTGTTTCGTTTTGTTTTAGAGGTAAGGTCTTGCTCTGTTGCCCAGGCTGGAGTGCAGCGGTGAGATTACAGTTCATTGCAGCTTTACCTTCCTGGGCTCAGGTGATCCTCCCACCTCAGCCTCCTGAGTAGCTGGGACTACATCTATGCACCACCACGCCCGGTTAATTTTTTTTAGAAACAGTTTTCCTAGAGACAGGGTCTTGCTATGTTGCCCAGGCTGGTCTCCAACTCTTGGCCTCAAGGATCCTTCTGCCTCAGCCTCCCAGAGTGCTGAGATTACAGGCATGAGATACCACACCCAGCCAGAATCTCTGGGTCATGACGTCACAGGTTGTTGGGGACGATTCTGCCTCTGGAGGCGGTTGACACTGCAAATATGTCTGTTTGTTGACACATTCTTTTTCAGCACCAACTGCCAAGGCATCTGGGATCTGCACATTTCAAAACGAAGCCAGGCTCTGGATATAAACACATCCGGGGAGCCTCCGGCCGCAGTGGGCCTCATCAGACACCTTCAGGAGGACACCTGTCCCCTGTAAACCTAAACCTGTCAACTAATTAAAGGCAAGAGTGTCCCTGGCCCCTCCCAGGCAGGGCACACCCATTCAGAAAGAAGGAAATGTGGTTCTTTCCTATTAGCTCAAACTCTGTTCATTTAAAGGGAAGAATGTTTCAGGGCTAGGGATCCCGTTTCTGACCAGGATTGGGTCTTTGCTCCTTCTGCCTTTCTTAGATTTCTTTTTGGGATCAAGTTCCTTCTTGTGTGTGGTTAAGTATGTCACTCTCTGAGTCAAAGAAAAACCCTCCAGTGATGACTGGAACTCTCCGCGGCTGTGGGGAGTGGAGTTGGTACGATCGGTGTGGAGGCTGTCTGGCCAGATCTGCGGGAGCTGCACATGGCCAGCAGTTCCACTCTGAGCTTCGCATCTAACATAAACACACACATGTGTACAGCAAAAGCTGTACACGACCACCCGCAGCAGCGGTCTTCATAAGAGCCCTGAACTGAAGCTATGCAAATACCCACGGACAGACAGTAAGATTGCAGGATATCCACAGAGGGGAACGCTCTAAAGCCATGAGGATAGATGGTCTGCGATTACACGCACCACGAGCAATCACCCAGACATAATTTTGAATGAAATAAGCCAGAGAAGGTAAAGATACACACTGCAAAGCTCCACTTATGTGGCGATAAAGAACTGGAGAAATACAGCTGGGTGTGGCGGCTCATGCCTGTATAATCCCAGGACTTTGAGAGACGGAGGCAGGAAGATCACTTGAGCCCAGGAGCTGGAGACCAGTCTGGGCAACATGGTGAAACCCCATCTCCTACCAGAAAAACAAAACAAAACAAAACAAAAAAACCCCAAAAAATTAGCTGGACATGGTGGTGGGCACCTGTAGTCCCAGCTACTCAGGAGGCTGAGGTGGGAGGATTGCTTGAGCCCAGGAGGTCAAGGTTGCAGTGAGCCATGATTGTACCACCGCACTCCAGCCTGGGCAGCAGAGCAAGATTCTGTCTCAAGAAAAACAAACAAACAAAACTGGAGAAATGCAGCAGTCTGTTAAAAGTAAGGGGAGTGGTCTACTTAATTTAGCTGGAAGGAATAATAACTGGGTGGGGACATGTTCTGATTTCCCGTTACAATTCATGCATTCTCAATGGGAGTGAAAAAAATCTTCCTCTGTTCCATATAAAGCACGGACATAAATATAACACACAGATACACTCCATATGTACTGCATTTATGTATTACAATTTCAGGATGGGGAACAATTAGGAAAATACTGTCTAAAAATGCTCCTTAAGGGGATGTTCCAATAACAAAAAAAGTTGTGAAACGCTATGTGACATGGGAATATTCATTGCGCGGTGCATTTCGGCTCTGTGCATGTCTGCATGGGGTTACACTTTTTTTGTTTATTTGTTTTGAGGTGGCGTCTCCCTCTGTCGCCCAGGCTGGAGGGCAGTGGCACCATCTCAGCTCACTGCCACCTCCTCCTCTTGGGTTCAAGTGATTCTCCTGCCTCAGCCTCCCAAGTGGCCGGGATTACAGGCTCACACCACCATACCTGGCTAATTTTGTATTTTTAATAGAGATGGTGTTTCACCATGCTGGCCAGGTTGGTCTCGAACTCCTAACCTCCCAAAGTGCTGGGATTACAGGCGTGAGCCACCGTGCCCTGCCATATACTTTAGTATAAATGTGCAATGGCTTTCTACCTCTCTCAGGATAGAGACGGAAGTCTTCTATTGCAGGGGTTCTCACCTGGCGTGACTGTGTCCACCAGGGGACATCTGGCCATGTCTGCAGACATTTCTGGTTGTGACAACCTCAGGAGGGAGGTGCTCCTGGCATTTAGTGGGTAGAGTCCAGGGATGCTGCTCAATGTCTCAATGCACAGGACAGCCCCCCAACAACACAGAATTATTTGGCTACGGATGTCTATAGTGGGAGAGTTCAGAACCCCTGGTCTAGGTGGCGTCTGAAAACGCTGTGCCCCTGCTGCTACTCCAGTCCTCCTGGGGTTCCTCCTCACTCTCTCCGCTCTAATCATGCTGTTGCCTTCCCAGGTGCCCTCTTCTCCCTGCTGGGACCAGGATTGGGTATTCCTTCCTCCCTGCTAGGCCTCTTCCTGACTCACGACTCACGACTTGCCAGACCTTCCTCCGATCTCAGGTGAAATGTCATTTCCCTGGGAAGCCTCCCTGACACCCACCCGCTCCATCCCCAAATAGCTCAGCTTCTGTGGGTTTATTCTCAGCGCCTCCACTAGCTGTGTGACCTTGGACAAATACTTAACCACTCTGTGCCTCAGTTTCTGCATCTGTAAAATGGGGATAACAAGAGTACCTGCTTCACAGACTTTTCAATGTTATAGCTATAAAGTGCTGATTATAGCATTTGGTACGAATTATGCTCTCTGTAAACATTAACTATTAGCGTCATTCTTTCATGCCCACAAAGCACTGCCGACCTTACTCTGTAGCACTTAGTATGGCTGCAATTCTCTATTCACGCGCGTGGTTAATTGACTGCCTACGTTTTTGTTTACCAAGGTATTCCATATATCTGGCACATAGTATGGGCTCAGTAAATATTTTTGGAATGAATGAATGAATGAATGAATGGACTATTGCCAAAGTCTGCCCGGTGAGTCTGTGAATGGCCATGAACACATTGTGGCTTTTTCTGTGTAACCCCAAGACCTACCGCATTTTGAGGCTGTTGGATGAGTTTCAGCAGGGCAGGGTGGCTGTAACCTGAGGGCAGGAGAGTATTGTCAGAGATGTCACTGCATCCAAGGGTCCCTGTGCCCCTCCCACCTCTCCTTCCCCCTCCCTTCCTTTCCAACCCCCACAACTCTCTAAACACCAAAGGGTCTTTTATCCTTTGTCAACAAAAGGAGATTCCTGGGGCCCCACCTAGCACTCTTGACTCAGAAGCTCTCAGGGGGCAGCCCAGAAATCCAACAAATTCTCTAGGAGATTCTGATCCTTGTTCAGGTTTGAGACCTACTGGACTACATAAACATAAGGGGAGAAAAGTGTGTTGAACACTGTGGTTCACGCCTGTAATCCCAGCACTTTGGGAGGCCGAGTTGGGCAGATCACTTGAGGTCAGGAGTTCGAGACCAGCTTGGCCTACATGGTGAAACTCTGTCTCTACTAAAAATACAAAAATTAGCCAGGCGTGGTAGCACATGCCTGTAATCCCAGCTATTTAGAGACTGAGGCAGGAGAATTGCTTGAACCCGGGAGGCAGAGGTTGCAGTGAGCTGAGACGGCACCACTGCACTCCAGCCTAGGAGACAGCGAGACTCTGTTTCAAGCAAAAGAAAAAAAAAGAGGGGTAGATAAATGCAAGGTCAAAGAAAATTTCAAGCCTGGAGCTGGGGAGTGCGGTTCAATAGGCCTGTGTGCCGAATTGCAGATATGATCCTCACCTTCCTTCCCAGCGCCCGTTGGCTAAGTCAGATTCGACAAATGTTTGCTCAGGGACTGAGTGAGTAGTGATGCCACCTGCAATCTGTGACCCTGAAGCCTCGTCCTGCCTTTATACATCTGCTTATTCCCAGAGTCCCACGTGTTTATCATCCAGACTGGGCCTGACATTGCACGACAAGGCTTAGCACACTCAGATTCAGCTATTGCTCTTCTATGAATTTATCCTACAAGTGTGTGTAAAGATCTATGAACATGGATCTTAATTGTGACACTCTCATATCTCAAGACTTGAAAGCAACCCAACATCCATCAATAGTGGGTCAGGGAAATAAGCCTTCTAATGTAACAAATCAGCTGTAGAAAAGGATGAGAGAGATTGATTTGTGCTGAGTTAGAATAATCTCTGAGATCTGCTAAGTGCAGAAGGAGAAACGCAGGATATGTGTGTGCTTACGCAGGCACTGGATATCTCTCTAGAAAAAGCCGATAATAACGTTGCTTTTGGGAGAGGAATTGGGAAGAGGCTTAGGCTTAGGAAAGACACTGGTCCCCCACTCTATTAAAATGAAAATAATGAGACAATGGATGCAGCAAACTACCATGGCACACGTATACCTCCGTAACCAACCTGCGCATTGTGTACATGTCTCCTATGTTTTAAAGAAGTAAAAAAAGAAAAAAATTAAAATAAAAATGTTTGAAGTTAATTAATAATGATTACTCTGTAGTAATGTTACACTCAAGCAAGATTGTTGTAATCTTCCAGGGCTTCTTCAAAGACATTCTCAACGATTCTATTGCATGTCGGCTTCCCCTAGGAAGTCAAGCCC
This sequence comes from Ateles fusciceps, assembly GCA_036589455.1. Classification (NCBI taxonomy): domain Eukaryota; kingdom Metazoa; phylum Chordata; class Mammalia; order Primates; family Atelidae; genus Ateles; species Ateles fusciceps. The sequence continues at coordinate 1,959,010 of JAZHEH010000903.1, forward strand.
TTCCCTTCTCCTCCTTCCATCTTTCCTTCCTTCCTCTCCTCCCTCCCTCCCTCCTTCCTTCCTTCTGTTCTTCCTTCCTCCCTCCCTCCCTTCCTCCCTCTTCCTCCCCTCCCTCCCTCCCTTCCCCGCCCCATTTTTTCTTTCTTTTTCTTTTTCTTTTTGGCAGAGGCTTGCCTTGTTGCCCAAGCTGGAGTGCAGTGGTGCCGTCTTGGCTCACTGCAACCTCCACCTCTTGTGTGCACGCGATTCTCATGCCTCAGCCTCTGGAGTAGCTGAGATTACAGGTGTGTACCACCATGCCTAGCTAATTTTTTGTGTTTTTAGTAGAGATGGGTTTTTGCCATGTGGCCAGGCTGGTCTTGAACTCCTGTCCTCAGGTGATCCACCTGCCTCGGTCTCCCAAAGTGATAGGATTACAGGTGTGAGCCACCGAACCCGACCTGAAGTCAAGCTATTTCCTGTCTCCTGGTAATGCACCTGCCCTGCAGGTCATCTCTCACTCAGTACTGGGAGACAATTACACATAAGGTTGGAGAACAAGAGGGTGGCAGGGTCTCTCTCTGAGAAAAGAACTCAGCACCTGACCTCATTTGTGTGACTTGAGTTTCCAAAAATCACAGCTCTCACCCTGATGAATGCATCCCTCACTTTTTTTTTTTGAGACGTAGTCTCATTCTGTCACCCAGGCTGGAGTGCAGTGGTGCGATCTCCGCTTACTGTAACCTCTGCCTCCCCAGTTTAAGCAATTCTCCGCCTCAACCTCCTGAGTAGCTCAGATTATAGGCACCCATCACCACGCCTGGCTAATTTTTTGTATTTTTAGTAGAGACGGGGTTTCACCATCTTGGCCAGGCTGGTCTTGAACTCCTGACCTCGTGATCCACCTGCCTCGGCCACCCAGCTGCTGGGATTACAGGCATGAGCCACCGTGCCCGGCTGCCTCGTCACGTTCATGTGTCTGGAAAACCTGGGAAGTGGCCATGTGATGGTGGATGATGCCCATTCCCACTTCTGCCTCATACACAGAGTCCCCTGTCCATGGCGATGCTGCTCCATAGGCCCAGGATGCTTTGTGTTGGCGCCTGGCCCTCCCTGGCCAGAAGACTAGAGGGAGGGAGTCTTAGGAGACCTGCCTCAGGGTTAGTATATCCATGGTGGCCACCAACCAGAACTTGACACCATGCCTCAAAGAGTTAAAGAAACCAGTGACTACATTCTTGGGCTTACAGGACAGCAGAGAGAAAAAACAAACAACTTACCGAAAAGCTGAAGCTGTGCCCCAACCAGTAAGAAGCCAGTAAGGAACAAATCCTTGAGTTTGTAGGAGAGCAGATAAGAAAGGAATCTCACTTTGGGAGGCTAAGGTTGGGGGATCACTTGAGGTCAGGAGTTTGATACCAGCCTGGCCAACATGGTGAAACCCCATCTCCACTAAAAATAGAAAAATTAGCCCAGTGTGGTGGTGTGTGCCTGTAATCTCAGTGACTTGGGAGGCTGAGGCAGGAGAATTGATTGAACCAGGGAGGCGGAGACTGCAGTGAGCTGAGATGGCACCATTGCACTCCAGCCTGGGTGACAGAGCGAGACTCCGTCTCGGAAAAAAAAAAAAAAAAAAAAAGAAAGAAAGGAATCAACTTGCTGAAAATGCAGAAACTCCCTTTGCTTATGAGATCAAGGAGAAATCTGTTGGGACCAAGATGATCAACTGGAGTTTATGCAAAACGAGTGTGCTGACGTCACAGCCTGAATTTCCACCCCAAAGGTCAAGCTGACTCCTGCAGAATTTGAACATGCAATCCCTACAGTAGCATGGAGATAAACGTCCATGCCTGAGGACTTTCCAGACTTCTCCTTTCCACCAGTCACCTGCTAATCTCAGGATTCACCCCTTGAACCTTTTGTTTTTTTCTGAGACCAGGTCTCACTCCGTTGCCCAGGCTGAAGTGCAGTGGCGTGATCACGGCTCACTGCAGCCTCAACCTCCCCAGCTTAATCGATCCTCCCATTTCAGCCTCCCAAATAGCCGGACTTCCAGGTGTGCACCACCATGCCTGGCTAATTTTGGTAGTTTTTATAGAGGCAGGGTTTCGCCATGTTGGCCAGGCTGGTCCCACATTCCTGAGCTCAAGCTATCTTCCTGTCTTGGCCTCCCAAAGTGTTGGGATTACAGGCGTGAGCCACTGTGCCCAGCCCAGCCAAATACATTTACTTTGAAAGGAGAGTTTATATCAATGTGGACAGAGGTTGAATTCAGTAGGAACAATCTGTTGCCTGCCCAAGCCTCTGAGCCTGGGGCACGCACTCCTCCACAGTAAGAGATCAGCCAGCTGAGACAGCTGTTAAAGACCTGGCATCACCCAGGGGAGACTTTCTCGTGGACAGAATAAAACAGTGAAAGTGATTTGAAACGCCTTGGGGGGTCCACGCTGCCTTGTTGAGAAGATGGATGGGAGAGGCAAGGAGGGGCCCAGGGTAGGGAGGACTGTTAACATTCATCCCTGCCACCCCCCAATCCTACTCCATTGCAAGCTGGGCCTAAGGCTGCAAAGTGAGCCTTATTCAAGAAAGGAACACTCTGGGTTTCTCCAATTATTTTTGGGCCAAAGGTCTTTAAGCCCTGGGTCCTTATCAACATTGCCTGTGTGTTCATGACTTTTCTGCCTCTGGAGATAAGCCTGTTCCAGGTAAACCTCATTAAGCCTCAGAGGTGGCGTGCCTTATGGGCTTCTGAAGAAGAGATGAAAGCAGAGCTGGTCCCCCTGATCAGCGAAATTCTGCCTTGGGCTTTTGATACTGTGGGACCCCCACTTTTCAGGGCAGGGCAGGGGAAGGAGTCTGCAAGGCGGCTGCCATAGAAATAAGCTTGGGAGGCAGAGAGTCGTTTGTTCACATCCTGGCTTAGCCTTGGACTCCCTGTGTATACCAGGCAAACCCTGCAAGCTCTTGAGACTTGGGCCAGTCAGTCAACTGGAGGTAATGCTAAAAGACTCTAAGGCAGTTGTAGCCATGTAATGAGATAACATATAAGGCACTTAGCAATATGCCAGATGTATAGTAAATTCACAATAAGTATTAACGTAAAAAAAAATTTTTCAAAGAGTACAGATACGGGAGAACAGGTGGCCAGAGAAAGAACTTTTAGAATTTCTAGAATTTTTTTTTTTTTTTTTCTGAGACAGAGTCTTGCTCAGTCACCCAGGCCAGAGTGCAGTGACATGTTCTTGGCTCACTGCAACCTCTGCGTCCTGGGTTCAAGCAATTCTCCTGCCTCAGCCTCTCCAGTAGCTGGGATTACAGGCATGCACCACCATGTCTGGCTAATTTTTTTTTTTTTGTATTTTTAGTAGAGATGGGGTTTCACCATGTTGGCCAGGCTGGTCTCGAACTCCCAACCTCCTGATCCGCCCACCTTGGCCTCCCAAAGCACTAGGATTACAGGCGTGAGCCACTGTATCTGGGCTTGTTTTTGTTTTTATTGAGACAGGGTTTTGCACTGTTGCCTAGGCTGGAGTGCGGTGGTATGATCATAGCCCACTGCAGCCTCAAACTCCTGGGCTCCAGTGATCCTCCTGACTGAGCCTCCAGAATAGCTGGGACTAATGGCATTAAAAAATTTTTTTTTGTAGAGATGGGGTTGGGTCTCACTATATTGCCCAGATTGGTCTTAAACTCCTGGCCTCAAGCAATCCTCTTCCCTTGGCCTCCCAAAATATCGGGATTACCAGCATGAGCCACTGTGCCGGACCAAACTTCTAGTTTTTTAAACAAATGCTGCTGTTCTGATTCCCTGACCATCACGCACACAGTGGCTAGCTGGACATTCAGACTGAGGGAGTCCTGGGGGTTGGGTCACTATCCCACAGCTAATATACAATGGAGCCAGGATTTGAACCCAGGATAACTCAAGAGCCCATCCCTTCTACTCCAACACAAAGGGGAGATGGGGTTTTATAAATCTTTGTCTCCAAAATGCCTTCTGTGGCCGAGGCATCCCTGAATAATGGACTTCCCCAAAAGAATGAGTCATCCGCTTACTGTCTAATCACATCTTAATGGGAAATAAATAGGTATGAGGAAATGGGTAGGGGAAGAAGAGGAGGAGTGGACACCCACGGGTGGGTCTCAGGGAAAAAGGCTCCAGGCTGCTGAGCAGGGGGCTGTGGGAGGTGCTAATGGGGAGCAGAGGATGCCCTGGGCTCCTCTGCAGCAGAAGAACCAGCGTCATCTGTGAAGGGACAGGCTTCATCAGACACAGCCCACAGACTTACTGAAGGCAACCGGGAATCCATCAGCCAAAGGAACATTAACCATCCGAGCTGCAAATAGCAGCTACCTGCATTTCCAAATTAGGCCTGTCCATCCTGTCTGTGTACCCTTTTACACAGCGAGTCATGTTCTATACGACTGGGAGGTGAGCCTGGGGGAGGCAGAGGCTGTGGGCCTCCCACCGAGGTCACTTTCACTGGGGGAGGTCACCGTTTCCCAGCTGCTGTGTGTGTTAGTTGATAATAACCCCAGCTGCCTCCTTGCCTGGAAAATTGCCCGTGGCAAATGGAAGCCACTTTGCAGAGGAGATGACACAAGTTCTCCCCTCTGGTAGCTGATGGGCAGTGACTAGCTGGCGCAGGAGCATAAAAAGCTGGGCCCTCTGCTTCAGTCCAAGACCAACTCTGGGGTGTGGTGCACGCTGCAGAGCCCCAAGTGGGGTCAGGCTGTGGATAGCTCTAGCTGAGACCTCATCCTTCTTAGCTTCTTCCCCCTGCCCCAGGCTGTTTCCCTTCCTCCCCTTTCTCCTGAGAGCTCTCCCTCAATCAATAACCTGCTCAAGAATCCCCACCTCTGTCTGGGTTCAGTGGCTCATACCTGTAATCCCAGCATTTTGGGCTGAGGCAGGAGGATCACTTGAGTCCAGGAGTTTGAGACCAGCCTGGGCAGCGTAGTGAAACCCCATCTCTACAAAAAATAAAAAAAAACAGGCCAGGTGTAGTGGCTCACACCTGTAATCCCAGCACTGTGGGAGGCCGAGAGACGCAGATCACTTGAGGTCAGGAGTTCTAGACTACCCTGGCTAACATGGTGAAACCCCATCTCTACTAAAAATACAAAAATTATAAGGGCATGGTGGCGCATGCCTGTAATCCCAGCTACTTGGGAGGCTGAGGCATGAGAATCGCTTGAATCCAGGAGGCAGAAGTTGCAGTGAGCTGAGATTGTGCCACTGCACTCCAGCCTGGTGCACAGAGTAAGACTCTGACAACAACAACAACAACAACAAAAAACAAACAAACAAACAAACAAAAACCAGGTAAAAAGAAATCCCCACCTCAGGCTCTTCTGGGAAACTCAACCTAAGACGCCTACATGGTGGCCTCTGTGGTCACACAGATGGGTTTGCATTCTACGTATAATTCCTATGCAACGTACCAAACCTCTCTATGCTTTGTTAATTAATACATACTTACCTTGCAGGGTTTGGGGGAGAAGTAGATGAGGAGAGAGGACATATAATATGTCTAATAATATACCCTTTATGAATTACTTATTTTTTTCCTACCCTTGAGTGAAGTGTCAGGCAATACCCTGGGATTTGCCTGCTGGAAGCCACATCCTACAACCTGGATAGCCACAACTAGCAGAGAGAGAAACAGAGGTGATATCCAAGGAGTGATTTCCCAGCTCTTACCTATGGGGACAGAGGAGATTTGGGAATAAAGATCCAGCATTCGGTTGCCATCAACATCAACAAGGTAATTGCCTCGGCTCTCTTCGTAATTGCAGAAAAAATGCACAGCCTCTGCATTCTTGGAGAAAGAATAGACCAATTCAGGCTCACTGCCATTCCCTAGATTCTTGGTCTTTCAGAATCAAGCTTGAATCACTGAAGTACATCATATCATGACAATTCTATGGACACATAGGGGCATCTGTGGGTGCTGGCAATGTATTTCTTGCTTTGGCTAAGCTCATGGGTGGTTTGCTTTATAATGGTTCAATAAGCTGTGATTTTATGTTTTATGAATTTTTCTGTATGTGGTTTATACATCAGAACAAAAAAAAGATACAAATCTGAAGTCAATTCTGTTAAGATATGTTTCGTAAACCTTAGAGCAATCTCAAAGAAAGCTAAAAATATATAGTAATCATTAAAGAAATAAAAATGTTACACTGGAAAGTACTCACTTAATGTAAAATAAAAAAAAATTACAAGAGGGCCAGGTGCAGTGACTCACACCTGTAATCCCAGTACTTTGGGAAGCTGAGGCAGGTGGACCATTTGAAGTTAGGAGTTTGAGACCAGCTGGGCAACATGGTAAAAACCCCATCTCTACAAAAATTAGCCAGGTGTGCATGCCTGTGATCCCAGCTACTTGGGAGGCTGAGGCAGGAGAATCACTTGTACCCGGAAGGCGGAGGTTTCAGTGAGCTTAGATTGCGGCACTGCACTCCAGGCAGGGGGTGACAAAGTAAGACTCCACCTCAAATAAAAAAAAACATTAAAAGGGGAATAAAAAGAACAAAAAAGACAGAAGACATGTAGAGACAACAATAAATGGCAGCTGCAAAATACAACCATATGAATAATAACATTAACTGTAAATGAATTAAACAATCCAATCAAAAGGCAGAGACTGTCAGACTGGATTAAAAAGAACCAACTCCATGCTGCTTACAGGAGACACTTTAAATTCAAGAACACAAATAGGTTGAAAGTAAAAAGATGGAGAAAGTTATCTGATGCACACAGCAACCGTAAGAAAGCTAGAAGGGGTTATATTCATATCAGAAAAAATAGACTATAAAAAATGTTACTAAAGAGAGAATATTATAATATTAATATTATAAAGGGTAAATCCACTAAGAAGATATGACAATTATAAACATATTTGCACCTAACAACAGAGCCCTGAATAAAGCAAAAACAATTAAAGGGAAAAATAATTTTATAATAATAGCTGGAGACATCAAATCCGGCATTCCATAATGGATAGGACAACTAGACAGAAGGTTAGCAACTTGAACAATAGTCTGAAAGCAACCAGAGCTGACAAACATCTATAGAATGTTCTGCCCAACAACAGCACAATACAGATTCTTCTCAAGAACATATGGAATATTATCCAGGCTAGACCAGATGCTAGGCCATAAAAAAAGACTCAATAAATTTAACAGGACTGAAATCACAAAAATATGTTTCCCAACCATAATGGAATGAAACTAGAAATCAATAACAGAAATAAATTTGGGAAATTTACTGAAGCATGGAGATTAAACACCATGTAAATAACCAAGGGGTCAAAGAAGAAATCACAAAGGAAATGAGAAAAAATGTTTAGAACAAAAGTCAACTACATTTTTTTAAAAAAAGAGTCAGAACAGATTAAGCATCTGTCTTTTAGCTCAATTGTGATAAAGAAGCAGCAAAAGGAATGTTACCTCATCCTCACTACCTGAATTATATTCAGCTGTTTCATTAACTCCTGCAGGCAAGAAGAACAAAATCATTATAGCATGTACACACTCTTGCCAAAATAGCTTAGTTTTTCATGTTTTCCCAAGTCTTGGCATTTTTTCTCTTTGCCAACAACTTAATAGTTTATTAGTTAGTAAACAATATTACTTTAAAAATTACTTGATATAAATAGTTGGCAGGAAACTATTCCATTACACAGTTAAATTACCAGTACAATAGACAGGCTAGAAATTCATACACCTGAAAGATAAATTAAAATATTTAGCAAGAAAATCTTAAACTGAAGGTGTTTATCTAGTGCCCATAAAAACATAGATTCTCTGTTATTTAGGGGAAAAAAGATGTTAACACCTCATTAAGAATATAAATAAAACAACTGAAAATATTAACTTGCATTTATAATTATAATCCAAACGCTCCATAAACCACTTGTACTTTATTCTATACAGAAACAGGAATTAGAAACCAGTTGCTTTGATATTACAAAGATGTCAACTCCAAAAGTAATTCAACATAAAATAGTTGTTAGCAGTTAGTGTCATAAAATTATATATCTCCACATAAAAAAACAGGATATAATATTCATAACAAGAATATGAAAAGTTATTACAAGAATTTTACTACTACTAGATTAAAATCTGTACCCCCAAAAGGAATATGCATTTAAAATGTCTCCCATTTTGTTAGCAAAACACTATCCAAAATAACTACAATCACTTACATTAATACAAAGATTTTCGGATTTACAAAATAGTTGCAATGACAAAAGAAGTATGTTTTGACAGAAAAAAAAGACACTATGGATAAAATATGCAAAATATGCAAAGAAAAAATAAATTTGCATTAGAAAGGTTTCAAGATCAAGTTCAGGGCATTTGATCTCTTGAGACCTGTGCCATGTAACTTTGCCAGGTTCTTCCACTGTTGGCTGGATATTGTACTCCAGCCCTTGACTCTGGACTTAAGAGAAGGTATAACTTGCTTTGGCCAGCAGAAGGAGGCAGCAGTGATGGTGGACCCATGCAGAGCCCAGGCCTCAACAGAACTATAGCATGGGCCGGGCGTGGTGGCTCACACCTGGAATCCCAGCACTTTGGGAGGCTGAGGCGAGTGGATCACAAGGTCAAGAGATCGAGACCATCCTAGGCAACATCATGAAACCCCGTCTCTACTAAAAATACAAAAATTAGCTGGGTGTGGTGGTGCATGTCTGTAATCTCAGCTACTTGGGAGGCTGAGGCAGGAGAATTGCTTGAACCTGGGAGGCGGATTTTGCAGTGAGCTGAGATCGCACCACTGTACTCCAGCCTGGCAACAGAGGGAGATCTTTCTCAAAAAAAAAAAGAACTATGGCATGTTCTCCTCTTGCTTTTGTACACCTTTGCCATTGCCACGAGGAGAAGCCCTGTCTAGCCTTCTGGAGGATGACAGACACAGGGAGCAGAACCAAATCACTGCAATGATTCAAACCATGCCTAACCTAGATCAGCCAACAGCCAGCCATCCCCCAGGCATGGAGGTGAGCCCAACAGAGCTGCCTACCCAACTCCCAATTAACCTTAAATGCATGAGCAATTAGCATGCTCTCTGATACTGAGGTTTTTGAGGCTGTTTGTTACGCAGCATTACTGCGGTAACAGACAACTGATACATCATCCTCCTCTGTGATGCTTCTTTTCTGGCTTCTTTGTTGGCTTCTCTTTTTTTTTTTTTTTGACATGGAGTCTTGATCCATGGCTGGATATTGTACCGCAGCCCTTGACTCTGGACTTATGGCACTGCAAGGACCTTTGTCACCCAGGTTGGAGTGCAGTGGCACCATCTTGGTTCACTGCAACCTCTGCCTCCCGGATTCAAGCAATTCCCTTGCCTCAGCCTCCTGAGCAGCTGGGGCTACAGGTGCCCACCACCGCTCCCGGCTAATTTTTGCATTTTGAGTAGGGACAGGGTTTCACCATGTTGGCCAGGCTGGTCTTGAACTCCTGACCTCAAGTGATCCATCTGCCTCGACCTCCCAGAGTGCTGGGATTACCGGTGTGAGCCAAGGTGCCCAGTCCTTCTTTGGCTTCTTATGGCAAAATGGCCTAATTTAATATTTCGGCTCTCTGGTGGTAAACTCTCTGAAAGCAGCTGACAATCAGTACAAGGCCCTAAGCTTGGCTGTGTTCTTACTCCTTAGCCCCTTTCTCCCTTTTCCAAAACACCCCGCTCAGGTGTGCTCAACTCACCCGAGATCTAGGCCCTGGGACTTCCGTCTTCATCAGAGGCCCATCATAATCAAATTCAACGTCGACTTTGGCTGCGGCTTGGCTAATGTGTCTGGATCCTGCAGTAAACAAAGACAATGAGAAGGTGACAGTGGAGATCACGAGGACTCCACCCTGACAAATGCCCGATGTCCTTAACAGAGGTAGTGCCAGGACCTTAGCCCCATCCCAGCCAGACCACCCCAGAACACTGTGGGGCACAGTGGACAGACCAACTGGGGCACAACAAGGACCCTGCAGATTTTTAAAATGGGAAAACCCAGTGTCAACAAAGTCATAGGCAAATACGCATGCCCCTGTTTTCCTGGCATGAGTACAAGCTGATGCCCGCTTTCTTTTTATTTACTTTTTTATTGAGACAGGGTCTTCTCCATTGCCTAGGCTGGGGTGCAGTGGCCCTATCGCTGACCTCCCAAGGATCAGGTGATCCTCCTGTCTCAGCCTCCTGAGTAGCTGGGATTACAGGCATGCACCACCATGCCTGGCTAATTTTTATAATTTTAGTAGAGACGGGGTTTTGCCATGTTGCCCAGCCTGGCCTCAAACTCCTGGGCTAAAGCAATCCACCTGCCATCACCTCCCAAAGTGCTGGGATTACAGGTGTGAGCCACCATGCCTGACCTGATGCCGACTTTCTGTTGCTTTCAACTGAGAAATCTCATTTTTTACGATTCATCCTAAGAAAACAATGGGACCAGTACAAAGATGGAGGTAAAGAGTATTCATCATAGTATTGTCTATAAGAACAGCAAAGAGGGCCAGATGTGGTCGCTCATGCCTGTGATCCCAGAACTCTGGGGGGCGAAGGTGGGTGGATCCCTTGGGCTCAGAAGTTCACAACCAGCTTGGTTAACATGGCGAAACCCCATCTCTACCAAAAAAAAAAAAAAAAAAAAAAGCTGGGCATGGTGGTAGCTTTACTTCCAGCTACTTGGGAGGCTGAGGTGGGAGGACTGCTTCAGCCTGGGAGGCTGAGGCTGCAGTGAGCTGTGATTGCAGCACTGCACTTCAGCCTGGGCAACAGAGTGAGACCCTGTCTGAACAGACAAAAAAAAGCAAACAATGAACAACCTAAATGTCCAGCCCCAGAAGTCAGCTAAGCAGAATGTGGCATAATCAACCATTTCATAGAATCTTATGCATGCATTAATTGTTTTGAGGTTGACATTTTGAATATTCATGAACATGGAAAGATGCCCAGGGTATTAGCATGGGAAAGGTCAGATTCTAAAAATTATCCAAATTTTGTAAAAACGTAATCTACATCCAAATGTATATAGCCCAAAGTTCGTCAACCTTGACAAAATTAACATTTTGGGCTGGATAATCCTCTGTTGTAGGGGGCTGTCCTGTGTATTATAGAATATTTAGCATCTCCAGCCTCTACCCACCAGAGGCCAGGAACACCCACACCCAGTTGTGGCAGTCAAAATTACCTAGGAAGGAATCATCACATTTCTAAATTCAGATGATCCCATTTAATAAATGGTTTCCGTTTCAAAAATAAAGTTTTGGTCTGACATGGTTGGGATCTATATCCCCGCCCAAATCTCATGTTGAAATGTAATCCCTAACGCTGGAGGTGGGGCCTTGCAGGAGGTGATTGGATTATGGGGACAGATTCTCATGGTATAACACCATCCATCCCCCTTTGTGCTATTGTGGAGGCAGTGAATGTTCACGAGATCTAGTTGTTTATTTTTAATTTTAACTTTTTTTTTTTTTGAGATGCAATTCACTCTGTTGCCCAGGCTGGAGTGCAGTGACACCATCTCAGCTCACTGCAACCTCTGCCTCCCAGGTTCAAGTGATTCTCGCACCTCAGCCTACCAAGTAGCTGGGATTACAGGTACCCGCCACCATGCCTGGCTAATTTTTATATTTTTAGTAGAGACGGGGTTTCACCATGTTGGCCAGGCTGGTTTTGAACTCCTGACGTCAAGTGATCTGTCCACCTCAGCCTCCCAAAGTGTGGGATTACAGGTGTGAGCCACTGCGCCCGGCTGAGATCTGGTTGTTTAAAAGTGTGTGGCTGGCAGGGCGCAGTGGCTCACGCCTGTAATCACAGCACTTTGAGAGGTCGAGGCAGGTGGATCACCTGAGGTCAGGAGTTCAAGACCAGTCTGGCCAACTAGTGAAATCCTGTTCCTACCAAAAATACAAAAATTAGCCGGTGTGGTGGTGGACACCTGTAGTCCCAGCTACTTGGGAGGCTGAGGCAAGAGAATTGCTTAAACCTGGGAGGCAGAGGTTGTAGTGAGCTGAGATTGTGTCACTGCACTTCAGACTGGGTGACAAAGCGAGATTCCTTCTCAAAAAAAAAATGTGTGGCTCCTCCCCGCTTGCTCTCTTGCTCCTATTCCCACCATGTGAGACATCCTGCTCTCTCTTTGCCTTCCACCATGATTGGAAGTTTCCTGAGGCTTCCCCCGAAGCTGAACAGATGCCAGCATCATGCTTCCTGTACAGCCTGCAGAACCGTGAGCCAAGTGAACCCCTTTTTCTTTAAAAATTACCCAATCCGAGGTATTTTTTTTGTAGCAATGCGAGAACAGACTAATACATGATCACGCATCATTTGTCTGAAATGCATTTCACATTTTCCACATAATGTATAAATAATTTACAGAGGGTGTTTGGGTTCCTGTCCCACAAATCTTTTTAGCACCACCTGTTGCTGAAACACAAAGGGTAGCTCAAGCCCGAGCCTTGCTGATCCCTGAGTGAAAGACAGGTGTGGCGACTCCAGGACAAGTGTGTAAGGGTTTCCCATCAGTAACCCCTAGAAATCCCTCTAGGTTTACTGTTGATCTTTCACCTTCCTGCTACTATTCAGTGGTTGGGAAATGTCAGTTCCTCTTACGGGAGTTGCCATAATTGGACCAAACTAGGGAATCAGTGGACACTTCATTCAAATTACATAATATATATAAATTTATATATATATATATATATATATATATATATATACATAAAACTGTTTCCATTAAACAAGAGGGGACTGTAAATCTCAGAGAAGTTAAGAAATGTGCCAAAATCTCCTGTAACATACGCAGACACACACACGCGCATATAGCCTGTAGAACTATGCAAAGCTATGAGATTTGGAAACATATTTAAATTCACTCTTAATTTTCCATAATTGCTTTGGTTATCAAAGAACGTTTCTGAATTAATTACGTAACATCATGCTGTCTTTTGAACAAAAAGTGCAGTCAAAATACAGCACTACACTTATATAAAGATGAAAAAACAAGCCTTTACTTTCTTCTCTTTGATCTGAAAAAGGGAATTCCTAAAGAATATTCCACTAGAAGAAAGTTAAAGGTCATAGGACATATGATATAATTTTATAATTAAATTTTATAATTATAACAATATATGATTTTTTTTTTTTAAAGAAATGAGGTCTTGCTATGTTGCCAAACCTGGCTTTGAACTCCTGGGGTCAAGCGATTCTCTTGCCTCAGCCTACCATGTAGCTAAGTCTGTAGGCACACACCACTGTGCCTGGCTACTTTTTTTTTTTTTTTTTTTTTTTTTTTTTTTTTTGAGACAGGGTCTTACTCTGTTGCCCAGGCTGGAGTGCAGTGGTGCGATCTCGGCTCACTGCAACCTCTGCCTCCAGGTTTTGAGCAATCCTCTTACCTTAGCTCCCTGAGTAGCTGGGACCACAGGCATGTGCCACCATGCCTGGCTAACTGTTTGCATTTTTGGCAAAGAAGGGGTTTTGCCACCCACCTCGGCCACCCAAAGCGTTGGGATTACAGGCGTGAGCCACCACGCCCGGCCCTACTTTCTACACTAAAATGTTTATTTTTCCTTGGCCAGAACTCAGGATTACTGGACAGCATTGATTCCAGCTAGCTCTTCAGGGATACATATTTTGATAAAAATAGGTCTTCACCAGTGCTGATCTTGCTTTGTTTCCAGCAAAGGGGGAAAATGAAAAATGAAAAATTAGCAAGCTGTTCTTAAATGAGGACACACACATCCTCCTTTCTTTCTCCAGAAAGTTTCTTGACATTGCATTTTGTAGCAATCAGATTTCTTGGGAACTGGAGTGTGGAGATACTGGGAATGGGAGCAGTTCACAGGGGGAGCCGCAGCTGAATGGATCCAGAGAGAAATAACCAGAGAGCGTGGGATCAAGCGGAGCTGCAATAATGAGAGTGTCAAGGCCATGGGGAAATGGGAGCTGGGAGGCAGGGGAGAGGTGGTAAGGAAAGGACGAGAACCGGTCAACTGGGAGCGCTGAGAATCAGGTGCAAGGTAGATGGGTCTGTTCCCAGAACTCTATCAGTTCCTATTGTTTTCCATAAGTTTGCTTGCAACTGTGCTATCAGAAAGGGGGGGAGATGGGGAAATTAACACATATTCAGCCTTTATTAAAATGCTAGGCTGGTCCTACCTAGGCAAACTCCCACCTATTGCTTTAAGTAATCCACAAATAAATACAACAATACAGATAGGTATTGTTGTTCACAGTTTACAGATGAGGATCAGAGAGGTTAAGTGACTGTCCCAATGTCACACAGCTAATGAGTTTCAGAGTCAGGACTGGAACCCAGGTCATTGCAATCCCAATACTTTTGCTTTTACTTCTATACCTAAATGTTGGCTTTTTCAAAAGAGGAAAATAAATACTATTACAATGAATATTCTCTTAATGATGACATATAACACCATGTACCACAAGAGAACAGGACAAAAATGGAAGGGACAAGTAAACCTTTTCTTGGATCTCATCTATGAAGACACACAAGCAGATTCAAGCGTGTATTGAGCACTTAGGGTGAACAAACCAGGAATTATCCTGAGCAATTTACATGGCTTACCTCATCTAATTCTCACAAACTCCTATGAGGTGAATGTTATTATTCTTACATTACAGAAGAAGACACTGAGGGCTCAGAGAGGTTAATTAATTTGCCCAAGATCACACAGCTATCAAATGGTTAGTGGGAAATTTGCCCATCCGACCTCTTTCCTAGATGCTATGAATGGAACTGAGGCTATCTTTGATTTCATCTAGTGCTAGCCTTGAATGAAACATTTGCAGCAAAACGACACACTTCTCTCAAAGGCAAATTTTGATCATGATCATAAAGATGCAAAAAAACCCAGTTTGAATTAATACTGAAGGATCAAGCATTTTCATTCATGAATAAAATAACACACCCAGAAAGCAAGAGTGTGTTATTGACATACAAGACTGGATGCAGTGGGCGAATGCTCCATCCAGCCCAGCCCTCTGGGGCTCACAGCCCTCAATGGCCATGCCAAGCCAGAGCCCATTTTTAGCTCCAAACTATAAAGCAGCCAGCAAACATTTTTAATGTGCTCTTGATCTGTGGACTGGGAATAATAAATGAATATCATGTTCTCAAATGGCAAAAGTTCTGCACGTGAGCCTGGCGGGAATGAAGATCAAGACCAGCTGGAGTTGTTTGCTCTGCTTTTCTGTTAAAAAAAATGTATCTGCCCCTGTAACTCTCCACCCCACTTATTTTATGATAACATGCTCATTGAGGAAGATACCAATAACCAATATGGAAAAAAGAAAATTTAATTTTCTACCCAGTGGTAACGATTTTGATGTCATCTCCCACTCTCTGTATCCTATTTACTGACGTAAGATTATTAATTTTTGGGGGGGGCGTAAAATGATGCCATCGGGAACGTCATCTCAGATCGTTAACTATCATCACGTTTAATGGCTTCACAGTGACCTGATGGGCGGAGACGCCATGGAGAAGCATGAAAACACTGTGGGTGTGGCAGCAGGCTGCGGCTTCCATTTGCGGCACCCTCTCTTGCTTTGGGGAAGCAGGTGCCACATTGTGAATGGCTCTGTGAAGAGGTCCACACATCCAGGAACTTAAAGTTCCTTCTGGCTGACAGCCCCCAAGGAACTGAATCCAGCCACAACCCCGTGAGTGGGCCTGCAAGTGAATCCTCCAACCACCAAGTTGAGCCGTCAGAGGAGACCACAGCCCCAGGAGACAGCTTGACTACACCCTCATGACAGACCTTGAGCCAGAGGATCTGGCTAAGTCACCCCTCTATTCCCCACTCACAGAAACTGCGAGATAATAAACATGATCCCAAGATGCTAAACTTGGGGGTATTTGTTATGTGGCAGCAGATAACTAATACAGTGGCTCGGGTCTTGGAGCCAACCTGGCTTAGCTCGAAGCCTGGCTCAGCTGATCACCAGCTCTGTGGCTCTGGTAAGTTACTTAATTTCTCTGACTTAGAGTTTCCTTTACCTTATGGAGTGGTGGTGAGGGCTAAATGGGTTAAAAGTGAGCTGTAATTCCTATGATTTTTTAACCCTTCCCCCTGGTTGCTACCTGCCTAACAGCAGTATATGAGAGTGCACATATTCCTGTATCTTTGCCAACACTGTGTTTTAGCATTCTTAAAAAAAACATATCCTGGTTTAGTAGATATGCCAAATCCAATAAGTCAAAAGAAAAGACAAAATCTCACTGTATGGTTTTCTAAATCATACATGTGCCAAAACTCCAGCTAAGAAAATGCAGAAGAGGTAAAGGTAAGGAACACTGTGATTTAGCCATTTCTTTTTTTTTTTTTTTTTTTGCACTGTGCCAATATTTCCATGCTTGTAAAATGGGAGTTAGGACACTTCCACTTTATTGTAAATACAAATGAAGTGCTTTCATAGGACGTCTTTTGTTTTTGTTTTTGTTTTTTTTTTTGAGACGGAGTCTTACTCTGTTGCCCAGGCTGCAGTACAGTGGAGACATCTTGGCTCACAGCAACCTCCACCTCCTGGGTTCAAGCAATTCTCCTGCCTCAGCCTCTCGAGTAGTTGGGATTACAGGCACATGCCACCACGCCCAGCTAATTTTTGTATTTTTAGTAGAGACGAGGTTTCACTATTTTGGCCAGGCTGGTCCCGAACTCCTGACCTCATGTGATCTGCCTGCCTCAGCCTCCCAAAGTGCTGGTATTATAGGTGTGAGCCACTGTGCCTGGCTCATCTGAACCATTTCTTCTAATGCAAGAAATTTGTGAAATAGGAAGGATACTATTATTAGATCCATTTTCCTGATGAGAAAACTGAGGCCTGGAGAAGTTCTATCGGGTAGGTTCGCTTGGCCAATGCGTGGTGAAGCTGGTAACCCAATCATCTGAACCTTGATCTAGTGCTTTTCCCATGGTGTCTCCTTAGGAAGGCTCAGATGTCCTTGAGAATGACCTTCAAAGATGGGGCCACATGGGCCACTAGTCTAGGGCTCCACAAGAGCCACATCTCTTTACTCACTGCCACATCCTCAGTACTCAGCACAGCACTTGGCGCGTAGTAGGTGCTCAACAGCCTTAGTTATGAAATGAATGGATCGTCTGTGCTAGACTCTCTCTCTCTGACCTGGAACCCTCCATACCTACATCTTTCTGGTTGATTTTAACATCATTATGGGTAAACATTAATATGCTTCTCTTAAAAATAAATAAAGCAAAACCTTGGCCGGGTGCAGTGGCTCATGCCTGTAATCCCAAGACTTTGGGACACCAAGATAGGTGGATCACTTAAGGTCAGTAGCTGCAGACCAGCCTGGCCAACATGGTGAAACCCCGTCTCCACAAAAAATATAAAAATTAGCCGGGCGGGGTGGCGGGTGCCTGTACTACCTGGGGGCTGAGGCAGGAGAATCGCCTGAACCTGGGAGGTGGAGGTTGCAGTGAGCCGAGATCGCACCACAGCACCACTCCAGCCTGGGTAGACAGAGCAAGACTGCATCTCAAAAAAAAAAAAAGAAAAAAAGAAAAACCTCAAAAACCGTTGATAACTTCTTAAAACTATCAAGGTCAAGAAGAATAAGGAAAAGACTGAGAAACCGTCACAGACCGGAGGAGACCATGGAAGATGTAACAAATCAATGCAATGTGGGTACCTGGATTGGATCCTAGAGCCAAAAAAGACATTAAAGAAAAAATGAGTGATAGCCGAATAAAAGTGTGGAGTTTGGTTAATGGTAATGTACCAAGGTCAGCTTCTTAGTGTCTTTAAAAATTTAATTATCTATTATTACTATTTTAAGACAAGGTTGCCCAGGCTGGAGTGCTGTGGTGTGATCATGGCTCACTGCAGCCTCAATCTCCCAGGCTCAAGCAATCCTTCTGCTTCAGTCTCCCAAGTAGCTGAGATTACAGGCACATGTCACCATGCCCAGCTAAGTTTTGTAGTTTTCACAGAGACAGGGTCTCCCTATGTTGCCCAGGCTGGTCTCAAACCCCTTGGCTCAAGCGATCCTCCTGCTTTAGCCTCTCAAAGTGCTAGGATTACAGGTGTGAGCCACTGTGACCAGTTAGTTTCCTCTTTCTTTCTTTTCTTTTCTCTCTCTCCTTCCTTCTTTCCTTCTCTCCCTCCCTCCCTTTCTTCCTTGCTTTCTCCTTCCTTCTCTTTCTCCCTCCCTCTCTGCCTCCCTCCCTCCCTCCTTCCCTTCCTTTGCTTCCTTCCCTCCCTCCCTCTCTCCCTCCTTCCTTCCTTCTCTTTCTCTCCCTCCCTCCCTTTCTTCCTTCCTTCTCTTTCTCCCTCCCTCTCTGCCTCCCCTCCCTCCCTCCCTCCTTCCCTTCCTTTGCTTCCTTCCCTCCCTCCCTCCCTCCTCCTTCCTTCCTTCCTTTCTTTTTTGATGCAGAATCTTGCTTTGTTGCCCAGGCTGTAGTACAGTGGCGCAATCTCAGTTTACTGCAACCTTCCCTTTCTGGGTTCAAGTGATTCTTCTGCCTCAGCCTCCCAGATAGCTGGGATTACAGGTGTCCACTACCACACCAGCTTAAATTTTTTTGTATTTTTAGTAGAGACGGGGTTTCACCATGTTGGCCAGGCTGGTCTCAAACTTCTGACCTCAGGTGATCCTCCTGTCTCAGCCTTTAAAATAAAAAAATGTTTATTTATTTATAGTTTTATTTATTTATATTTTTTGAGAGTCTCATTCTGTTGCCCAGGCTTGAGTGCAGTGGTATGATCTCAGCTCTCTGCCATCTCCACCTCCCGTGTTCAAACGATTCTCCTGCCTTGGCCTCCCTAGTAGTTGGGATTACAGACGTCCACCACCACGCCTGGCTAACTTTTGTATTTTTAGTAGAGATGGGGTTTCACCATGTTGGCCAGGCTGCTCTCGAACTCCTGACCTCAGGCGATCCACCCGCCTTGGCCTCCCAAAGTGCTGGGATTACAGGCATGAGCCACTGCACCCGGCCAAGATGTTTATTTTAAAATAAAGCCTGCTAATACTCCTTGGGGAGGGGCGAACATTCCTACTGTTTATCCCACCCAGCACATATACACCAGCATTCAACATGCAGACCAAGGACACGGCTAGCAGTTTGTCTTCAGAAGGCAGCAAGGCCTGACTGTTGGGATCCAGCCCAGACACAACCTAGAAAGTAAGGAGGGTTGGCGGAGACAAAGAAATTAAGAGACAAGAGTAAGAGTGCAGAAAGGTGGGCTCCCAGAGGGCCCAAGTGAGGAGGAGGATGCGGAGGCCCCGAGCGCTGGAGACCCCCACGTACTACTGATTGAGTGTTTAAACAAAGAAGCCTGTGCTCAGGGATGTGGGGGGGTGAAAAGGAAGTGAAGCATCAAGCAGATGATCTATAGCTGTGACGGTCCGGCATTTCCTTCGGAGGTATAGAGCATGCTCTACTTTAGATAGAATCAGTAAACAGACAGGGAAAGGCTTCGGCTAGAGCCAGCAAGTCTGGCCATATTCTGGTGCTTCAAAGAGGTCTTCCTTGCCTTGGACACGGAGCATGGTCTTCCATTAACTCCCATCTTGTGCCAGATAAGCAGGTCATGCGTCAGCCTTTTTCCCAGCACCTGACAACAAGGGACACCGTGATGACCAGCACAGGGGCTCTGCGAGAGCTGGGGGACAGAATGGAGGCTCATTGGTCTTTCTGAACCTATGTCATGGCCAGGCCCAAGCCAGGCAGTTTATATCTCTGCGGGAGGCCAATCTCGGGGCATCCGACGGGAGGCTCTTGCTGGGGACTGTCTCTCAGAGCCACATGGAGGCACACAGAGGAGTACTCAGCATTGGAGCCAGACAGAGGTGCCTGCAAGTGGCTGTGTGACCTCAGGCAAATGGCTTTGCTTCTCTGAGCCTTAGTTCTCTTACCTGTAAGATGGGATTCACTTGAGCCTTCCTCATGGGACTATTGGGAGGGAGGGAGATCTCAAAGAGGTCAAACAGAAGGAAGAAGGAGCCAGTGGCCATGGGTGTGGGGTGGAGTGGGGGTGAGACATTCCTAAGATGGGGTCTCCTGTCCAGTGATCCAGTGACCTTGAAGCACAGTTGGCCTCTAGGTCAATTTCAGAGATGTTTATGGCTTTCTTTGTTCCTTAGCAGCAACCCCAGATGTGTGTTTTCCCCAGTGGTCCCTGCAGAGATGGCCTGGGACCATCTGGCTGTGGAAGCCATCACCTACCTGCAGGCAGAGTGGCTCCAGGGTGGATCCAATCCTGTCCCACTGAGGCACTTGGGACAGCATCATATATATGGCAGAGGTGGGAGAGGGAAAGGAGGTGGCGATGGTGATAGTTTTATGGACAGTGGGTGATACGGTTTGGCTGTGTCCTCACTCAGATCTCATCTTGAATCGTAGCTCTCATAATTCCCACATGTCGTGAAAGGGATCCAGTAGGAGGTAACTGAATCATGGGGGTGGGTCTTTTCCATGCTGTTCTCATGATAGTCAATTGAATAAGTCTCACGAGATCTGATAATTTTATAAAGAGCAGTTCCCCTGCACATACTCTCTTGCCTGCCACCATGTAAGACGTGCCTTTGCTCCTCCACACCTTCCGCCATGATTGTGAGGCCTCCCCAGTCAGGTGAAACTGTGAGACCATTAAACCTCTTTTTCTTTATAAATTACCCAGTCTCAGGTATGTCTTTATTAGCAGCATAAGAACAGATTAATATAGTGGGACAGTCCCAGATGCACTCACTAGCTGGTCCCTTTATCCCCAAGGGCTCTTCCAGCCCAGGAATCCCTAGTCTGGATGGTGTCTTCCATTAGGATCAGTTCTTGTCAAGACCCCCAGGGCTTACCGGGCACCAGCAGGCGGTAGCTGTGCTGGAAGCTGCAGGCCAGGCGTTGGGTGAGCAACATGGAGGCCATGACCCTGAGAGGGACAGGGACACCCTTTGTGGGCTGCCACCCTGAAAGAAACCAGAAATGCAGATTTAGGCTCATGAAGGCTGCTCCCCTCCAGGTCAAAGATCCCATCCCCCACCACTTCCCACCTAGTGGAGAAGGTTCTTCTAACATTGTCAAGTCCTTGGCTTTTATACTGAATATGGACTTTATATATTAGGCCAGGCAAGGTGGCTCACACCTGTCATCTCAGCACGTTAGGAGACTGAGGATCTCTTGAGGCCAGGAGTTCCAGACCAGCCTGGGCAGCACAGTGAGATCCCATCTTCACAAAAACTTTAAAAATTAGTAGGGTGTGGTGGTGCATGCCTATAGTCCCAGCTACTCAGGAGGCTGAGGCAGGAGGATTGCTTGAGCCCAGGAATTTGAGACTGCAGTGAGCCACAATCATGCCACTTCACTCCTGCCTGGGTGACAGAGTGAGACCCTGTCTCAAAAAAAACAAAACAAAACAAAACCCCAAAACTATATTATACTTAATACATACTTTAATTTACTTTTCTTTTTTTTTTGGGCTGGAGTCTTATTCTATTGCCCAGGCTGGAGGGCAATGGCTCGATCTCAGCTCACTGCAACCTCAGCCTCCTGAGTAGCTGGGACTACAGGTGCATGCCACCGTGCCCGGCTAGTTTTTGTATTTCTATTTTTTTAGTAGAGACCAGGTTTCACTATGTTGGCCAGGGTGGTCTTGAACTTCTGACCTAAGGTGATCTGCCTGCCTCGGCCTCCCAAAGTGCTGGAATTGCAGGTGTGAACCACCGTGCCTGGCCCTTACGCGTGTGAACCACCGTGCCTGGCCCTTACGGGTGTGAACCACCGTGCCTGGGCCTTACGGGTGTGAACCACCGTGCCTGGGCCTTACGGGTGTGAACCACCGTGCTTGGCCCTTACGGGTGTGAACCACTGCACCCGGCTCTGGTTGCTATTCTTACTGGGAGCCTGGAGCACCCCCATCCCCCAGTTTGTTTGTTTCCTTTTATCATCTTCCTGTTCTCTCTCCCCAGAACACCATTTATATGTGCTTTCTGTGCATCTTTCTGTTTGTAGATCTTTCTGCTAAAAACCTGTTTTGTTATTTGGCATGCGTATTTTTTACATAAACAGTATTGTATCTCAGAACAAATACTGTATCTCAGAACAATGAGAGCACCATTCACGTGTTATTCCTCTTCACAGACCGTTTCCCAGTCCTTTCTGTGTGATGCATGCCACACAAAATGCTTTATATACAGTATGATTAATATTTGCCACTATTATTAACATGCACAACCAGCTCCACGGTCTTTTTACAGAGGAGGAAACTGAGGCACAGAGAAGTTAAGCAGTGGATCTGAAAGCAGAACTCAGATGAGTGCGACCCCAGAGTCAGCAAACCCCAGTTATACAACACTTAGCTCAAGCACTCCATCAAAATCTCTCTATTTATTTCGCAACAAATACTCCATTGAGGGCTGACTTTGTACCAAGTACTGTTTCTCAGGCTAGACATATACAGATGAATGAGGCAAGCATGGAGCTTACATCCTCAAGAGGAACAAAGAAAGTGAAATGAATCATAACAGAAACAAGGGCATCATTATGGTGGGGAGAAGTGCCTTGAAGGAAAAGTGAAAGATGCTAGGGGCATGATTTATCAGGCTTCCTTCATGTGCCAGCAACAGTGGGGCAGGCATGATTATCCCCCATTTTACAGATTAGGAAACTGAGGCTCAGAAGTGAGGTATTTTAACCCATGTTCACTGTAGCATTATTCACAACAGCCAAGAGGTGGAAGCAACCTAGATGTCCATTGACAGATGAGTGGGAAAGAATATGGCATATCCACACAGTGGAATATTATGCAGCCTTAAAAAAGGAGGAAATCCTGTCATATGCTGCAACATCATGAGCCTGGAGGACATTACGCTAAATGAAATAAGCCAGTCACAAAAGGTCAGATACTGCATGATTCCTGTTACGTGAAGCATCTAAAGTATTCAACCTCTTAGAAATGGAAAGAGGGGCTGGGCACAGTGGCTCATGCCTGTAATCCCAGCACTTTAGGAGGCCAAGGTGCGTGGATCACTTGAGGTCAGGAGTTCAAGACCAGCCTGGCCAACATGGTGAAACCTGTCTCTACCAAAAATATAAAAATTACCCAGGCATGGTGGTGTACACCTGTAATCCCAGCTACTCGAGAAGATGAGGTAGGAGAATCACTTGAACCCTGGAGGTAAAGGTTGCAGTGAGCCGAGATCATACCACTGCACTCCAGCCAGGGCGACAGAACAAGACTCCATCTCAAAAAAAAAAAAAAAAAAAGAGAAAGAGGAATGGTGGTTGACAAGGGCTGGGGGAAGGAAAAAAGGACGTTGTTTATTGTGTTTAGAGTTTCATTTTGCAGGATGAAGAAGTTCTGAGGCTTCACTATACAGAAAAAGGGCTCATACTACCATACTGTATACTTAAAAATGGTGAAGAAAGGACATTTTATGTTATGTGTGATTTTTAAAATCACAATAAAAAAAAGTAAGTGATCCAGGAAAGACATTGGTGTTGAGGTTGACAAACCTATCAAGGACAACTATCACAGCTTCCAGTGCTTTGAAAAACTCAGGTGTGTGGATTTCACATTGCTGGAGCAGGCATTGTATCCCTTAGCGTTGCAGCTCTCTGTAAGTTTGCTGTGGCTGAACCAAGAAAGAAGGCGTACGTAGAGGCGATGAGGACGGGGGGTATTGTTCAGAGTGCAAAGTGATTTTGGAATATAAAGAATTTCCTTGGGTTGAATTACCTAGAAGTTTATCACTGACCTGTGTTCCTGAACTATGAAATATGAAATTGTGGGCTAAGAAATAGTTTTTGTTTTTTTTTTGGGCTGGGTGTGGTGACTCACTCCTGTAATCCCAGAATTTTGGGAGGCCAAGGCAAGTGGATCACTTGAGGTTAGGAATTTGAGGTCAGCCTGGCCAACATGGTAAAACCCCGTCTCTACTAAAAATACAAAAGTTAGCCGGCTGTGGTGGCACATGCCTGTAATCCCAGCTACTCAGGAGGCTGAGGCATAAGAATCGCTTGAACTTGGGAGGCGGAGGTGGCAGTGAGCTGAGATCACACCACTGCACTCCAATCGGGGCGACAGAGTGAGACTCCATCTCAAAAAAAAAAAATTAGAAATAGTTTCTCTCGACAAATCAACAATTAATGAGTTCTCTGGACAGTAAATAAATGAAAACAACTTATTTTTTAACAAAAAGCTATATAATTTTCCCAGAACACAGCAAGTTGCTGGTGGAGCCAGCGTTGGCGTTGAGAGATACCTGGCTCAGGAGACCTGGCTTGTGCCTAATGCATGGATTTATTGTGAGTTCTGACACCTGAAACTTACTCTGTGACAGACTCTGGGGACACAGGCTTCTCCTTATGTGGCCCTGGTTTGGGCTGCCCAAGTCTACCCAGCCCCACAGTGGATAGAAACTCCATCCTGGACCTGGGTGAAGACCAGGAGGGTTCTCTCACCCCTCTGCTCCTGTGATGACAGCGTGTAGGAAGTGCCAACCAGAGGCAAGGAATGCAGACCTCGAGAGATCCCACAGCTGAAGGGGGAGGCCTGAATCCAAGGAGGCAGAACAGGGCAAGGATGAGTGACAGGCTGGGTTCAGAATATAGGTGCTGGGACACGCATGGGCTCAGCAGCATGGGGCAGAAACGGTGTGGAGAATCAGGCACCGAGCCCAGGATGGCGAGCTGGCAGCACGCTGTGGGTGCCCACAGAGCTAACAGAATGTTGGCTGTGTTAGTAGAAGGAAAGAGTAAATAAAGGAGGGAGGTGGTTGCTATTGATACATTCGTTCTACGAACATTCATGGTATACCTACTGTGTGCCGGACACAAGGGCACACAAAGATCAATTAGAAGCCATATTGCCCTCCAAGCATTATTGAGTACTGGGCACTTGCTATGTGCAGGGTCTCAGCTGGTGGTGCAGGACCATCTCGTTTCATCCCCAGAGCCCTAGAAGGTAGCTCCTAGAAGACAGAGACAGGTCATTATCCTGTCTTCAGGCAACTGAGGTACTATCACGGATGGGGTGGGCTGGGTGCAGGAAGTATCTTCCGGGGTGTCTGCTCGGCAGACCATTCCTCCCCATTCTCAGACACTTCCCTGTGGAAAGTAAAAAGTCCCTCTTCAACGTTTCCTTTCTTGTTAAAGAGTAAATCGTTAAGTGTGGTAATAACTCTTTGTTAAGCCCTGTCCTATGTAGCTGTTAGACATTCTTCCAGGCACGTAGTATATTCTATGTCCTTGTACTTTAACCAACATATCTGTGCTGGACGTGCTCACAGGCATGTCCCAGCTCACAGCCTATGCCCCTTACCTGTTTAAAAAAGTTTTAAGTTGTTAGCCAATCGGGTTTTAGTTTAAATTGTGAGATCTGGTTCCAGCCGACGGAGATCAGACACAGCAGTAAGGACAACCCCAAATGCGCAAAGGATAAATGTGTCTGCTTTTCCTTTGTTCATTGTACTCTCATGGCAAGATAGCTACCAAGGGTACTCTTCCTACAGGAAGTAAAAATTGCTCGCTGAGATATTGTTTGTCTCAGTGCTAATTTTTCTTTGCGGCACTAAGCATCTGTTTCCAACATTCCCCATTCCTCTCCAGGGGTGCAGACCTGGCCCTCCTGGCTGTGGTTGACTAGACAGGGCCAGGCCAGAGTCCTGACACCCTCTACCTACTGAGATGAGCCAGCATTCAAACAGAGTATTTTTTTTTTAAGACAAAAAAGGCTAGACAAAAGAAAGACTAGAGTGCAGTGGTATGAACATGGCTCACTGTAGCCTTGAACTTCTGGGCTCAAGCGATCTTCCCACCTTAGCACCCCCCAAGTAGCTGGGACTACAGGCATGCACCACCAGGCACAGCTAATTTTTAAGTATATATATTATATATATATATATATATATATATATATATATATATAATTTTAGAGACAGGGGTCTCACTATGTTGCCCAGGCTGGTCTCAAACTCCTGGGCTCAAATGATACTCCCACCTTGGCCTCCTAAAGTGCTGGGATTATAGGCATGAGCCACGGTGCCCAGTCTGTGTGGTGGGGACACTGCTCCCCCTCACTTTGCTCAGTCATCCTTAGAAGTAGGGTATCTCCCTGTTCAGAGACGATAAAAGGAAGGCTCAGAAAGCTTATGGTATTTGGTCTCAGTCACAGGCTTACTTGAGACTGTCTAACCCCCAAAGCTCCTGCTCTATTCACTGTAGCATCAGTTAATCCAGCTAATAAAACACCTAACTGTTTTTGTTTTTGTGTTTGAGACAGGTTCTGGCTCTGTCACCCAGGCTGGAGTGCAGTGGTTTAATCTTGGCTCACTGCAACCTCCGCCTCCCCTGGGCTGAGGCCATCCTCCCACCTCCCAAGTAGCTGGAACTACAGGTGAATGCCACCACGTCCAGCTAATTTTTGTATTTTCAGTAGAGCCAGGTTTTTACCATGTTGTATAGGCTGGTCTTAAACTCTTGAGCTCAAGTGATCCTCCCCCCTTGGTCTCCCAAGGTGCTGGGATTATAGGCGTGAGCCACCGTGCCCGGCCCCTAGCTGTTGTTGATATGAGGCTTCGTGAATAAAAACGACTTAGTTCAGAGAATAAGTTTTATTGCTTTTCACCCGAAGAAACTTTCTGAGAAAGGGTGGGCTTGGAAAGTGTGGCCGTGAATTAACTGAGAAACCACACTCTTTTCTTTTTTGGAGACGGAGTCTTGCTCTGTCACCCAGGCTGGAGTACAATGGCACAATCTTGGCTCACTGCAACCTCTGCCTCCCAGGTTCAAACGCTTCTGCTGCCTCCGCCTCCCAAGTAGCTGGGATCACAGGCGCATGTCACCACGCCTGGCTAAGTTTCTGTATTTTTAGTAGAGACAGGGTTTCACCATGTTAGCCAGGATGATCTCTCTTTCTCTCTCTTTTTTTTAAAGATGGGATTTTACCATGTTGGCCAGGGTGGTCTCGATCTCCTGACCTGGTGATCTACCCGCCTTGGCCTCCCAAAGTGCTGGGATTACAGGCATGAGCCACCATGCCCGGCCAGCCAGGACGATCAGAATCTCCTGACCTCGTGATCTGCTCACCTCACCCTCCCAAAGTGCTGGGATTACAGGTAGGAGCCATGCGCCTGGTCCCAAACTCTTTTCTTAATAACTCAACGGATTTTTAATTTTCTATTCTAGTATATTCAACTCAATGCAAGCCTATTAAGTTAGCAACACAGTAGCTATGCAGAAAGTGCAGCTGATGTCTTTCCCTTAAAACCACTTGTCTCAAATAGGGAGCACTGAGGCTTCACACGGTGAAGCCATTATTGTTTTTGAAAATCCGAGGATCTCAGAGAACTCAACATTTGAATACTCTGCAAAAGTCAGGGCCAAACTCACACACTTTCAATTTACAAAATGACACACTGGAAAATATACCGTGGTGACATTTTGGTGGCCTGCAGTTGAAAATTGACCTTATAATAAAATTTGATCTGTTAGACATTAATTCTTAGCACAATTTATTTCAAATAATTGGAA
This sequence comes from Ateles fusciceps, assembly GCA_036589455.1. Taxonomy (NCBI): domain Eukaryota; kingdom Metazoa; phylum Chordata; class Mammalia; order Primates; family Atelidae; genus Ateles; species Ateles fusciceps. Next base: position 1,986,511 of record JAZHEH010000903.1, read on the forward strand.
GAGTTAATGTCATTCATTTACCCCCTCTCACCCACTAATTCAATCGAGAAAAGTTCATTAGGCACCTGTTACCAGCAAGGCACTGTATTGTTCAGATATCATTTCCCCCCCCCCCCCCCCCCCCCCTAGACAGGGTCTCACTCTGTGGCTCAGGCTGGAGTGCAGTGAGAGGATCATGGCTCACTGCAGCCTCTACCTCCCAAGCTCTAGCAATCTCCCACCTCGGCCTTCCAAGTAGCTGGGAGTACAGGGATGTACCACCATGCCTGGCGAATTTAAAATTTTTTTAGTAGAGATGCGGTCTTGCTATGTTGCCCAGGCTGATCTCGAAATCCTGGGCTCAAGTGATCCTCCCATCTTGGACTCCCAAAGAGTTGGGATTACAGGCAGGAGCCACCACTCCCGGCTAAGGCATCACTTCTCTTAGGAGAAACTAAGATGGGCAAAATGCTTTCTTTCTGAAGCTCATAATTTAGTGGCAGAGAACTATGAATGGAAAAAAATGGAGGAATTTAATGTACAAGGCTGCTCTACCCATCATGTGAATAATTTCTTAAAATAACCCAGCATGATATGTACATAAAAATTTTCCAGTTCACTATCAAAAACAAATTCTGCATAAGATAGAACAGAATCACGACTATTTTGCTGGTGTGAGTGAGGTGCTAAGGGAACACGGAGAGATTAATTCTGGCTGGGGTGACAATGCCAGGGAGGTGTTGCCTGAGCAGCACCTTCAAAAGTTAGGAGACTTCAGAAGGCAAAGAAGAAAGCAAGGGTAAGGCAAGTGCTCAGAGGTGTACGATGACATGGAGATCTAAGAATCCTGGTGCACAGTGTTAGATATAGTGAACCCCAAGTTTCTCTTCAAAGAATCAGTATATCAGTATGTTCAGCTCTCTTATTCTTTAATTCTCTATTTTAAAGTTTAACTTCCTTGCAGTTCCCATAAACAACCTTCTCCACCAGTTCTAATCAGTAGTTCACATCTGTTCCCCTGGCCCCCAGCTCTGTCCTGACTCATCAGGGTCACCTGCTCCAGTCATCTGCTCTAGTCACCTTCTTTGACCTAGGTTACCCCTGGCTTCCTGCTCTGACCTGCCCGTAACCGTCCTTCCCACCAAACCACCCACCCTGCCACTCCAGTTCGGACCCCTGCTCTCTTAATATAGCCAATCGGGATTAGTCTACCTTGTGCCATTTATTCCTAGCCAATAGGGGAATGACACAGCAGTAGGGGTGACCCCCATCAGGCTTAAGTACCCTTTTTCCTCCCTTGTCCAAACGTGCGGTCACCATGGCTCCATCCGTGAGCCACACCCTTCTATAGAAGTAAATTGCCTTGCTGAGAGGATTTATCTTCCAGTGCTATTTCTTCTGCGGCATCGGAATTTTACTTATAACAACAGTGAGGGTGGCTGTGGTATGAAATCACAGAGCACTGGGAGGGAAGGAGAGGGTGCGATCAGCTGGAGCCAACCCCTGGCAATAATTCCTAGGCTGATCTTGATTGATAGGGCCCTCTGGAGGCCCTCTCAAAGGGAGGAGGGAGCCCAGCTGCTCTAGTCTCATCCAGAACAGTCTGTGCTCCAGCAAGGGATACAATCAACAGAGTGAAGAGGCAGCTCACAGAATAAGAGAAAATATTTACAAACTACCCCTCTGACAAGGGATTAATAACCTGAATATACAAAGGAGCTCCAATAACTCTGTAGAAAAATTCTCATAATTTGATCAAAAAATGGACAAAAGACTTGAATAGACATTTCTCAAAAGAAGACACACAAATGGCAAATATGCATATGAAAAGGTGCTCAACTTCACTGATCATCAGAGGAGGCAAATCAAAACTACCAAGAGCTATCATCTCACCCCAGTGAAGATGGCTTACATCCCAAAGACAGGAAGTAACAAATGCTGGCGAGGATGTGGAGCAGAGGAATCCCTTGTAACTTGTTAGTGGGAATATAAATTAGCACAATCACTATGGAGAACAGTTGGGGGTTCCTCAAAAAACTAAAAATTGAGCTACCATATGATCTAGCAATCCCACTGCTGGGTAAATACACAAAAGAAAGGAAATCAGTATATGGATGAGATAACTGCATTTCTGTGTGTGTTGCAGCACTGTTTACCAGAGCTAAGGTTTGGAAGCAACCTGAGTATCCAACAACAGATGAATAAAGAAAATATAGTTCATACACACAATGGAGTACTATTCAGCCATGATAAGAATGAGATCCAGACTGGATGTGGTGACTCACACCTGTAATCCCAGTGCTTTGGGAGGCTGAGGCAGGAGAATCTCTTGAACCCAGGAGGTGGAGGTTGCAGTGAGCTGAGATCGAGCCAGGGCACTCCAGCCTGGGCGACAGAGCAAGACTCCGTCTCAAAAAAAAAAAAAAAAAAAAAAAAAAAGAGATCTAGTGATTTGCAACAACATGGATGGAACTGGAGATCATCACGTGAAGCGAAAACACACAAAGACAAGTGGCGCGTGTTCTCACTTATCTGTGGAATCTAAAAATCAAGTAAATTGAACTCAGGGACATAGTGAGTAGAAGGATGGTTACCAAAGGCTGGAAGGGTAGTGGGGGGTTGAAGCGGGGTGGATAGTTAATGGGTACCCCCCAAAATAGAAAGAATAGAAGGGTCTGTGCTGAGGCAGGCTCCCAGGAAGGGGCAGGGAACATGTAGTCAGCACGTCAATGAGATGCTGGGGTCACTGAGTTGGGGGAGAGGGTTCTCAAGGCTGGTATGTCAGAGGGCACCCACTGGGGTGGGAGCTGATGAAGAGTGAGAAGGCAGGAATTAGCTCCTAAACCCTCAGTCCTAGAGTTGGTACGGCCTTTTAAGAATTACGAGTTCCTCAAAAAGTTAAGCATAGAATTACTGCTAAATGACCCAGCAATTCCACTCCCAAGTATTAGGCTGGTGCAAAAGTAAATAACTTTTGCATCAACCCAAAATATTGAAAACAGAGACTCAAACAAATACAAGTGCATGCAAATTCAGAGTAGCATTCTTTACAATTGCCAAAAGGTGGAAACAACCCAGATGCCCATCAACAGACGAATGGATAAACAAAATGTGGTCTATCCTTACAATGTCGTATTATTCAGTCATAAAAAGGAATGAAGTTCTGACACACGCTACAACATGGGTAACTCTCAAAATATTTTTTATGCTATATGAATAAATGCAGAGGTAAAAGGCCCCATATTCTATGAATCTATTTACAGAAACCTTCAAAAGTAGGTAGATCCATAAATATAGACAATACATTAGTGGTTGCCAGGGGCCTGGGAGGAGTAAGAGGTGACTGGTTAATGGGTATGGGGGTCTCTCGGGTAATGAAAAAGATCTGGAATTAGACAGTGGTGGTGGCTGCATAGCACTGAGGGTATTCTAAAAGGCTCTGAATTGTTCACTTAAAAAGTTTTATGTTATGCTTACCTTAAAAATGAAAAAGAGATTATGGAGTTGGCCCTCTTTTGTAGATGGGAAGAGAGAGGACCAAAGGAGTGCACGTAGAGTAATGACACACTCTCATCACACACTCTGATCACACATTCTTGAATTTCCACCTGCTACAGGCTGTATGACCCCAAGCTTCTCATTTTTTTTTCCCCCCTGAGACAAGGTCTGGCTCTATCACCCAAGCTGGAGTGCAGTGGTGCCATCTCGGCAACCTCTGCCTCCCAGGCTCAAGTGATCCTTCTGCCTCAGCCTACCGAGTAGCTGGGACTATAGGCACATGCCACCACACCTGGCTAATTTTTATATTTCTCTTTTGGAGAGATGGGGTTTCACCATGTTGCCCAGGCTGATCTCGAATTCCTGGCAATCCTCCCACCTTGGCCTCCCAAAGTGCTAGGATTACAGGTGTGAACCACAGTGCCTGGCCAAGAGAAGCTAATTTTCTGTGCAGCATTGAAAGGGCAAATAAATGCTATGACATGTGCCAGTGCTGGTCAATGAGTACTGCCTATTTGGAGTAGGGAACAAAAAGATTTTACAGCCTCTTTTAGGTTTACTTAATTTATTTTTTATTTGTCATTATTTTTCTGACCTGTTAGTAGGAAGCACTCTTTTAGGTTTTCAGGGGAAAAAAATGTAATAGGTTAGTGATGTCTGTTATGTGCACCATAATAGATAATTAAGATATGTGCCTTGTACATGGAGGTGGCATCTGAGCCTGGCCTTCAGAATATAAAGCTTGGTGCTGGGCGCAGTGGCTCACGCCTATAATCTAGCACTTTGGGAGGCCGAGGCAGGTGGATCAACTGATGTCAGGAGTTCACGACTAGCCTGGCCAAAATGGCAAAACCCTATCTCTACTAAAAATACAAAACTTAGCTGGGTGTGGTAGCGTGTGCCTATAATCCCAGCTACTGGGGAGGCTGAGACAGGAAAATCACTTGAACTCCCCCCCACCAAAAAAAGAAAGAAAAGAATAAAAGCTTGGATCCAAATCACCACCCTATTTTATGTACTTGCATAACACAGTGAAACTGATAAAAACACTCTGAGCCTCAGTTTCTCGATTTGTAGCTTGGAGATAGTGAAGCTCTCTCACTGCAGGGTTGCGCTGGGAATTAGGGATAATGGATGAACACATCCTAGACAGTCACAGGCACACAAGTCATTTGCGTTTACTCTGTCTCTGACTTGCTCCTGTCTTGTACTTTCTGCTGAAGATGTAGTCATTGATTCTAGAATCCTATCGTCTGAGACCCCTGGAGATTTTTGGAGTCACCAAGGAAAGAGGCTCCAGAGATAGGCAGACTTTCCCCTGCAGACTTTCTCTGGAAACCCCAGATGTAGGCTGGCCACAGGGGGAAGGCTCTCTTTCTTGGTAAAGATGCCCGAAGCATCAGTGGTGATAGAAGAGAGCTGGGTGCCCAGGGTTCCAGTGTGCTCCTGCTTGAGGGCAAGTATCCAACACGCTCTGGTCCAGCTTGCCATCATCTTTCTCCTGGATGAAGGCAATGATATCTTAAGTGGACTCTCGGCTTCCTGTCTTGCTCTTATTCTTTTTTCCTTTTTTGAGAGATAGGGTCTTACTCTGTCGCCCAGGCTGGAGTGCAGTTGTGTGATCTTGGCTCACTGCAACCTCTCCCTCCCGGGTTCGAGGGATTCTCCTGCCTCAGCCTCCTGATTAGCTGGCATTATGGCTGTGTGCCACCAAACCTGGCTAATTTTTGTATGTTTTGTAGAGAGGTGGTTTCACCATGTTGGCCAGGCTAGTCTCGAACTCCTAACCTCAAGTGATCCAGTCGCCTCGGCCTCCCAAAGTGCTGGGATGACAGGCATGAGCCACCGCGCCTGGCTGGGATGAGATTATTTCTAAGGACTCTGAGAAACCACCTGGGAAGCGTGCTAAGAGTTCCATATTACTGAGAATTTGCCACAAAATTTTCCCCAAGCCTTGTGCCTACCTGGAAGTGGCATTAGTATCTCCCTGTTTTATTCTACCAGGCCCTTTGCAATCTGCTGGAGCCTGGATGAGCACATCTGGGGAAAGAAGTGGATGAAGGATTCCTGGTTGAGAAGGGAGGTGCTGTCAGAGGACTGGCACGCCCTGAACTTGTGAACAAGGAGGTTGGTGAAATCCGAAAATCTGAAGTGACAGCAGGCTGGGTGCTGGCCCTCCTGGTCTCTGAGATCCTAATCTCCCCCATGCATTTCCCAAATCTCAGTTCTTAACACAGCACACTACCCTTCCCTTGAGCTCTTAATTATCATATGACTTGTGTTTGCTTAATATTTTTTCTTTCTTTTTTTTTTTTGAGACGGAGTTTTGCTCTTGTTGCCCAGGCTGGAGTGCAATGGCGCTATCTCAGCTCACTGCAACCTCCACCTCCAGGGTTCAAGCTATTCTCCTGCCTTTGCCTCCCGAGTAGCTGGGATACAGGCATGCGCCACCAAGCCCGGCTAATTTTTTTGTATTTTTAGTAGAACGGGTTTCTCCATGTTGGTCAGGCTGCTCTTGAACTCCTGACCTTGTGATCTGCCCGCCTCGGCCTCCCAAAGTGCTGGGATTACAGGCGTGAGCCTCTGTGCCTGGCCGACATTTTTCTTGAAATCAACTTGCTTTTTCAATTTTAAAAATTTTCTGGCCAGCTGTGGTGGCTCATGCCTATAATCCCAGCACTTCGGGAGGCTAAGGTGGGCGAATCACCTGAGGTTAGGAGTTCCAGACCAGCCTGGCTAACATGGTGAAACCCTGTCTCTACTAAAAATACAAAAACTTAGCTGGCATGGTGGCACATGCCTGTAATCCCAGATACTCGGGAGGCTGAGGCAGGAGAATTGCTTAAACCCGGGAGGCGGAGGTTACAGTAAGTCGAGATCGCACCATTGCATTCCAGCTTGGGCAACAAGAGTGAAATTCTGTCTCAAAAAAAAAAAAAAACAAGTAATTTTTCTAGAATCCTTTCTTATTGCTACATTCTGGCTGCGTGCGGTGGCTCATGCCTGTAATCTCAGAATTTCGGAAGGCTGATGCTGGTGGATCAGCTGAGGTCAGGCGTTACAGATAAGCCTGGTCAACATGGTGAAACCCTGTCTCTACAAAGAAAAATATAACAAATAAAAAAAACCTAATTGCTGCCTTTCCCCCTCAAGCTGTATTTGCTACAAAGGCAACTGGGAAAAGAACATAATAAAATCAAAGCAAGTCATTCAATTAAAAGCTGGACAGAGTTGGCTGTCCAAGTCTACAGCCCCGGGACTGACCCTCTCCTTTCCCTAGAGACTGGCAGAGAGCAGACAGATGTCAAAGGCAGGCTGGCATCGGAGGGGGACCTTTGCCTTGACATGATCAGAAGTGAAAGAGAAATTTAAATCAATCAGTAAATCAAACAGAATAGGAATTGTCACGGTACATAACAAACGCTGGTAATTTCTGTTTCAGCCATGCAGTGGGCCTGAAGTTAAGTTCTATTCCTTACTGGGCGTCTCAGTCAAAACAAGTCAAAACCCTGGTTTAGCCAGATAGTGAGCTCGTCAGTCCCACCCCCTCTCCTCTACCCTTTTCTTTCGATTAAAATGCTAATTAGCTCTCTCTGCTTCCTTGATCTGCCTGGTGCCTTTGGGGGAGGGGCGAGATGAGCTAAGAGGCCGAGTCCAGTGTTTAAATCCGTAAAGTGAGAGGAATTCAGGGGAAAGTGGAAACAAATTCTTGCAATTTGCTCTAGAGGAAGAATAATCGTAGTAAAAGTACCAGCTCCTATTTATTTATTTATTGTTCACTTACTACATGCATTAGACCTTCCATATGCCATTTGGGTCATCTGCAGGATTGGCCTTCTATAACCGGTTCAGAAGCCTAAAAGGCTTGTTCAAGGTCTTAGAGATTAAAAGCCAGACATTTCTAGTCTGCACCTGATGCTCGCTTACTGGAAGCTTACACTTGCGTCAAAGCCGCACCCAGACCAAGTAAATTTGAGTCTCACAGGTGTGATCTGGGCACTGGGGGGATCTCTGGAGGCTTGGAGGCGGAGAACTATTGTTAATTACCATAAAGCGTGGATGGCGGGCCCTGCATATGACGACAGGCCTGCGGTGATCCTCAAATCCCTGGAATCGGAGGTCAAACAACCCAGGGATATAGGGAGAAAGAAGCCTGTGGTGGCCACTTGTGGAGCCGGAGCTCGAGTTGCCAGATATGAAACTGCTTCTTCCCGGCATCTCCCCCGGTCTTGCAACCTTCAAAATGATCTTACCCCCCAGACTAGCCATCCCTGGCCCCTCACTGACCTGCCGTATAACCTCAGGCACATTAAGTAGCCTCTCTGTGCCTCAGTTTCCTGATCTGTAAAATGGGAGTACTAGCAATTGAAACTGTTTTGTGGGCTGGCAGAAGTCCTTGCTTCTTCCCCCAGCCCCAGAGGAGTGCCTGGCTGCAAACAATCACTGGAGAAGCAGTAAACGCTCAACAAGCAGCCTGCGAAGATGGTGTCCGACTCACCGTTCTACTCTGCTGCTTTCAGGCCCTGTGAACATAAACTCTTTGCCTGCATCATTGGCTAGAAATGGACCCCCAAGATCGACCTAGAGAAGACCCTGCCTCTCATTTTCCTATCTGCCCTCGGGACCAAGACAAAAGTGCTGGCAGACGCTAGGGACATTCCTTTCTCGTCTGCAGCCCCAGCAGCTGCCTCTCTGCAGACTCGACGGGACACAAAGGCACACTCAGCCAAGTGCACTTCGGTTGTCAAGGCCAGGGGTTGCCATGGCAACCCATAAAGCTAGAGCCCTGGGCCTCTGCAGATGGGGCTGACAGGGCCCCATTCAGGGGCGGTGGCACAGGGACAGAGGCTTTATCTGACATCAGCTTTCTCCTCCAACTTCAGCTGCAACTGCCCCTCCTGACTTTCCAATTAGCACGGTCCCCAGCCCGCCCTCCCTGCATAACTTCCTATAAGCTGCCTCTTGGGCATCATAAAATCATCAGTGACTTGTATAGGGAGACAGGCATATGTTCCTGGAAACAGGCGAGTGTCCACCCCTAAGAAAGACCGAGAACGATGCTGGGAAAGTAACATGAGCCAGAAATTGCGTCTAATGTGTGGCTGGGTCATGTATATTATCTAGACAAGTTGCTGAACTCATCAGGGCCTTAGTTTCTGCATCTGTAAAATGGGAAGAACGAAACCTATCTGTGAGGTCACAAGGCACTCAACTGACTTAGGGTCAACTGAAGAAAGTACGCAGGATGTAGAAGGGATGCCAGTTGCAGGCCATTTTCTGTTTCCAAAGAGCTCTTTAAAATTGTGCATTTTGGCTGGGTGCGATGGCTTATGTCTGTAATCCCAGCACTTTCGTAGGCTGAGAAGGGCAGATCACTTGAGGTCAGGAGTTCAAGACCAGTCTGGCCAACATGGTGAAACCTCAACTCTACTAAAAATACAAACATTAGCTGGGCATGGTGGCAGGTGCCTGTAGTCCCAGCTACTCAGGAGGCTGAGGCAGGAGAGTTGCTTGAACCTGGGAGGTGAAGGTTGCAGTGAGCTGAGATTGCGCCACTGCACTCCAGCCTGGGCAACAGAGCAAGACTTCAGCTCAAAAATAAATAAATGAATAAATACAAATTGTGAACAATAATTTCTTCTTCTTGTTTTCTTTCTTCTTCCCTTCTTCTCCTTTTTCGTCTTCTTCCTCCTCCTTTTCTTCTTCCTCTTCGTCCTTGGTCTTCTTTTTTAGACAGAGAGAGACAAGGTCTCACAGTGTTTCCCAGGCTGGACTTGAAGTTGGTAAAGACATTTCTTCTATGGCCTGATGAGCTGCAAAAGACTATTGGCACATGCAGTGGTCCTGCTACCAGCCTGAACATCCAGGTTTCATGAGAGAGAAGCTGGTCTGCCTCAGCCTCTTTCATTCTCATGCCCTTGTCTCAGACAGAGTCCTCTCTGCCCACCTCAATCAGGAATGCAGGGAGCATGAACACATCATTGCTAGCAGGCAGGTAGTTACCCAGCGTGCAGAAAAATTGGAGAGAAAAATGAACAGACAGGGCTTCAAATCCAAACTCTCTGAATGTGAGCCACAGATAGCCTTTGTTCTGAAGGTAAGAAATAATATGGAAACAAACATCTGCAAGAAGATAAGCTTGTTTCGGATTTCTGATCCTACAAGGGAGGAGGCATGAAAGAATGGAATTAGCTTAGACAGGATGCTTGTACCCACACTGAAGTAGCTACCCAGGCCAACGCCACAGAAGGTCTGGCTTGTAAAATCTGTTTGTTCAGTTCAATAAATGCTTTCTGTACACCTGTGCTGAGCCCCAGAGATACCTCGGTAAACAAGGATACATCCTGCTGTGTTCTATGGGACCTTGTGTTCCCGAGGGGGAGGCCCGACAAGCAACAAACAAATCGGGTCGGCGTGATTGAAGGAAACGCACTTCCTGTTCAGAGAAAACAAACCACTTTCACGGACTCCAGAAACTGCTAAGTACGCAAAAATCACAGAGTATAACAAGGGAAACATTTATATCTCCTTCAAGGACTGCACAGCTCCAGACTTGGAAACACTTTGTTGGTGACTGGAGGCACGCTCTGTGCCTGGCAGCATTCCTACATTTACTTGCAAAAACCTTAACTTTTCTGTAATTCAAAGTATCTTTCACTTACGCCTGTGTGTGTAGGTATCTGTTCTGATTTTATGAATGAATGCCAACCATGTCAAAGTTTCACATACACTATCTCATCTACTCCTGGGAGGGAAATACATCTATTCTCGTTGTTCAGGGTGGCGTGAGGAGGCCTCTAAAACCCTGCCCTCAAACTGAGATCTCTGAAGGCTGCCATTTAGGGGTCATCTTCTCAGAGGCAGAGCTGGTTCAGGGGACCTCAGAGACCAGCTCCGGGAAGCATGCACCCAGTATCTGCCCTCTGTTTCCAGGGTCCAGAATGGTACCTGGCTATCGCAGGTGCTCAAAAACACTTGTTGAATTCAATCATGGAGTTTCAGCCCTATATTCTGACAACCAGAAACTGAACTGAAAAGCAACCTCTGAGTTCCATCCATCCGACTAACGCAATGTTTCTCAAACTTTTTTTCATTGTCATTCCCCTAAAGATTCTTTATTAGCTACATCCCCCCCCTGAAATTTTAATTCCACAGATAATATCTACTTATATACTGTATTTTATATCTGTACTTTATTCATAAAGGGTAAGACTTCTTTACTTCCCCATAAATCAATGTTCACCCTCTTGGGAATACTGATCCCACTAAGAATGCAGGGATTAAGGGCACACCTGCCATATATCAGTTGCTGGGTTGGGCATTTGCTCTGCTTCATCTATTTTTTTTTTTTTCAAGATGGAGTCTTGCTCTGTCACCCAGGCTGGGTCCAGTGGTGTGATCGCAGCTCACTCCAACCTCCGCCTCCCAGGTTCAAGCTATTCTCCTGCCTCAGCCTCCTGAGTAGCTGGGATTACAGCTGCCTGCCACCACACCTGGCTAATTTTTGTATTTTTAGAGATGGGGTTTTACCACGTTGGCCAGGATGGTCTTGAACTCCTGACCTCGTGACCCACCCACCTCGACCTCCCAAAGTGCTGAGACTACAGGTGTGAGCCACCGCACTCAGATGCTCTGCTTCATCTTATTCCATTCTTGCAACAATATTACACAGTAGGCATCATCAACCCTTTGAGACTGAGGATGAGACTGAGGCTCAGAGAAGGTTGTGGCTTGTTCTGTGTCACACAGTTTGTGAATGGCAGAGCCAGTCTTCAAATTCATGTCTATGAGACTTTAAAGCTAGTGCTGTTCTGCTTCCTTGTACAGAGAAATAACACACCTAAGCTCACTTCATGGAGAAGAGGTGATGTGGGACCAGGTGTATAATCCCAGAACTTTGGGAGGCCAAGGTGAGAGGATCACTTGAGCCCAGGAGATTGAGATCAGCCTGGGTGACAGAGCAAGACTCCATCTCTAAAAGGAAAAAAAAGAGGTGATTTGGGATTTTAATTTAATTCTTAAGTTAGTTCTTCTGATTCCAACTTCAGTTTCTTTTTACTCAATACATTCCCTCAAAAATATCTTTAGGCTACTTGACAAACTTGCTGGGTATAAAAATCAGTGTCTGACTATCACAAGAGGGAAAGGAATAGAAAAGAAGGTTAGCTGGCAGCAAAGATCCCACCAGAAAGAGGTGCCTGATGGATTGATTGGGAGGCTCTGGTCTAAGCTAGAGCACCAGGGCCAGAGTGTAGTAAATGTAACTTAGAAATCAATTCACAGGGCTGTCACCTACTGGTCTGGTTTGGTTTGGAGTCCCAATGAAGTCACAGGTAGTTTGGTCTAAGGCCGTACTGCCCAACAGAAATATAACAGAAGCTTTCAATGCAAACCACGTAAGTAATTTTACATTTTCTGATAGCCATATGAAAAAAGCAAAAACAGCTGAAGCCAATTTTATTCATGTATCTTATTTAACCCATTGTATCTAAAAATGCAACAATTTTGATACATAATCAATATAGTTATTATTATTATTGTTTTTGAGATGGAGTTTCGCTCTTGTTGCCCAGATTGGAGTACAGTGGCGCGATCTTGGCTCACTGCCACCTCCACCTCCCAGGTTCAAGTGACTCTCCTGCCTCAACCTCCCGAGTAGCTGGGATTACAGGTGTGCACCATCACACCTGGCTAATTTTTGTATTTTTAATAGAGACAGAGTTTCATCATGCTGGTCAGGCTGTCTTGAACTCCAGACCTCATGTGATCTGCCCACCTTGGCCTCCCAAAGTGCTGGGATTACAGACGTGAGCCACTACACCTGGCCATCAATACAGTTATTAATAAGATATCGTGCATTTCTTTTTTGTGCGTGCGCTAAATCTCCAAAATCTGGTGTGAATTTCACACTCATAGCACATCACAGTTTGGAACAGCCATGTCTCAGATGCCCAATGACCAGATGTGATGAACGGCTACTGTACTGGCCTGTGTGGGCTGATGCACTACATCAGGATTGGAGTGTGGTTACAGGAACATACAATCTGATCTGCTGAAATACCATGGCCTGCCTGGGTCTGTCTGCTGCAATGATGCAGGAACAAGTAGTTTAGTCTAGGAGTGGCTGGCTCTCCATGGGATCCAATAAAAAGGGAATGCAGACAGGGCTGGCTACATGATTTGTGGGACCCAGTGCATAAAATGAATATTCGAAGCCCCTTGTTGGAAAATGGTTACAAATTGCAAGCCAGCGACACGGGGGATCTTCTGAACACAGGACCCTGTGTGACCACATAGGTCACAAACCCACGAAGCAGGCCCTGGGTACAGAAGAATAAAAACCTTCTAGGTTTACCCATCACTGGCCAAACCGAGGGTGCTGGGATCACAATTGCAGCAACAAATACAATTAGCAGCAGCAACAGCAGACATTTGCTGATCACCTACTCTAGGCCAAATCCTGTTCTAAGTTCTCTATAAATCATAATCCCTGTAAGTTTCAGCACAACCTGCTGATATTATGATTATCCAGTCTCAGCAAAGAAAAAAAAAAAAAGGAAACAGAGCACAGAGAGGTTAAGTGATTTGCCCAACATCACACAGCCATGTAGTATCTTTAGTACTAAATTTCACAAAATGGGGGGTGGAGGCATAATGTGACTTGGGCTTACATCTGGGTCTGCCTCTGTTTTCTCCACTGGAAGATGGGTGTGATAGAGCTCTCCCATCCCCAAGCTGCTCTGAGGATGAAATGAGATAATCCACGCACAAAGCTAGGCAGAGTGTCCAGCTGACAATGGAAAATCTTCAAACCCACATAAAAGTTCTGAAGATAGTTCCACAACCACCTGTAATCCTACAAACTGCTAACATTTTGCCACATTTGTACCCACTCTATTATCTACCTTCTGAAGAACAAGGGCATTCTCCTGAATAACCTCAGTACAAATGCTGTGAGACACTAAATTGCTCTCATGAAGTGTATCATTAATAAAATATAATTATCTTTTATTTATTTATTATCGGCATATTCATGACATGAAAATACTATTATCTAATATTCAGATATTCCTACTTATACCTTAAATGTCTATATAATTTTTTTTTTAAGAGACATGGTCTCACTCTATTACCTAGGTTGGAGTGCAGTGGCATGACTGTGGCTTATGGCTCACTGCAGCCTCAAACTCCTGGGCTCAGGTGATCCTCTTGCCTCAGACTCCTGAGTAGCTGGGACCACAGGCACACACCACTATGTCCAGCTAGTTTATTTTTATATTTATTTTTCGTAGATATGGGGTCTCGCTATATTCCTGAGGCTAGTCTCTAACTCTTGACCTCAAGTGATCCTCCTCCCTTGGCCTCCCAAAATACTGGGATTACAGCTATGAGCCACTGAGCCCAGCCCACAAATGCGTTTTCTTCCCCCTGATCCAGGCTTCATCCTAGGATCAAACATTGCATTTGGGCTTATGGTTCTTTAATCTCTTTTAACCTGGAACTATTTCTCAGCCCTTTTGCCTTTTAAGACATTGGCATTTTAAGAAGCCCAGCCAGTCATTTTGCATGTAGTTGCATGAATAGTTTTCTTTATGCCCTTGCAAAATAAAGTGCAGCTCACGGGCAAATGTGGGGAAAGAGGTGAGTTACACACGTGATGTCAGAGGCTCAAAGTGATTTCAGCAGGTAGAGGAAGGCGTATAGCATTAGCTGTTCTTGGGTAGAAGTTAAAGATTTCCAGAAAGCAGCGACAGGGGATGTTTAATGATGATTAGAGCATGGCAGGTGGACAAGGGTGGCTGTGGCAGACAGAGGCCAGGGAAGGGGGAAGGAGGATGGCAGCCCGCAGGAAATGCAGGCAGCAGAAATGTCTCTGAGTGTGTGAGTACCATGTCATCGGGTCTATTCCTCCTTGAACTGGATTCCTGAGGCCAGTCCTTTTCTCTGGCTCTGTCCTCTCTACCAGGGTGCCCAGGCCACTGCCTACTCCAGAGTCAGGGTTCACTTGGAGCAACCGGCTGCCAAGTTTCCCAAATACCCAGGGGCACACAAAGCACAAAGGAACCCCTTCCTCCTGCAGCGGCGGGGCTGTCACCTTGCACACACCAACTGTAGGATCTTCAGCGGCAGCCTGTCAGGATTCCCACACCTTGTCCTGCAAATGAAATTGCATTTTCTAAAACTGCTTTCTTCTGGTTGCCTCCTGGGTATAGGCTGCTTCCAGGAAAAAATTCAAAATGAACTTCTAATCAGCCACAGGATGTGAAGAGAGCAGCTGTCCAGACCTTCCTGACTTCTAGTCTTGGCATGAGTCGCCCAGGCTGTCAACTGAGATTCTCACTGCAAACTCTGCCTGAAATGCCCAGTGACAGCGCCCTGCCCCCAGCCTTCCATTCCCCCGAGTTTCAAAGAGAAAGGAGTGTTTGTGTTTGTGCTGTTCTTTTCCATAGAATGAAGGGAAAGGATTTATTTTGGGGCTTGAACACGAATGCCTTCTCAAGGTGACTCTAACTTCATTTCCTAGGACCAGACGCAGGCAGATTGTGCTGTTGCAAGCCTACTGATAAAAGCAATTCCTTATCTATCATTTCTATATCCATCTTTCATTATTTTGTCTCCACTTTAAAGGGTCTCATCCTGCTGTGTTCACAAAGCATCCTTGAAAAATCTGTTAGGTACATTTGTGTGTCCTTCACACAGAGAGCCAGGCACACATGTACACAGGTGCACAAGCGTGCGTGCACACACACTTGCACACCCCAACAGCACAGATAACAGACACTGGCACCACCTCCCCATGCCAGCAGATACATACAAATGTAAGGATGCACACATGTGCGTGCACACACACGTGCACATACACACACAGACACACATATACATTTGCACTCACGATGCCTGGTGGTCGGAGTCCTGTGACAAGCTCAGCCCACCTGCTTAAAATGCCTTCTCTTGTCATTCTGCAGAGGCCAGGAATGCAGCTGGCTGGGTTCATCCTAAGAGGAGCTGCTGGGCACCAGCTCCCTCCTTAGGAGGGTGCCCTGGATTTCCAGGCAGTCCCCAAAACATGGGCACAGGTGGAGGAGACCGAAAGGGCCCCTTGGAAGCAGAGCAGGTTTGGCAAAAGGATGTACTCAGCTGGTACCCAGCAAGTGCGCAAGGAAGAGGGATGGAGGGAAGGTGAAGGAGGAGGGGGAGATAGAACGTGAGAGACTGAAAGATGGGTTCAGAAAGAGAAGGGTTTTCAGACAGAAACAGAAAGGATACAACTCATACAGAAACAAAGATTAACAGAGGCAGAAAAGCGAGATAAACAGAGAAAAAAATAGAATACACATCTTTTAAAAGATGTTTTAAGCCCAGCTCGGTTTAAGCCAGAAGGATAAGTCACATCATCTGACAACTTGTAAAATAGGCGATCTCCCTCCCCTTTTCCCTGTCAGGGGCCTCTTCCTAGATTTTTTTTTTAACAGGCTCAGGAACCCCTGAAGGGACAAAGCGGAGATCAGGGTTTCAGATTTCTAAATGGCTTCCCCAGGACTCTGCTGTTGCACTATTGCGGATGCAGCCACAGCCATGACGGGGCTCCAAGGGGCGCCAAGTCATCTCTAGGACACCCAGGGCAGAAGGGCGGCTCGGGCTCCTGTGGTCTGCCTGATCCCTTCTGGGGGGTGGGGGAGGAGACCTACGGGGAGCAATTACTCAGCTCCCGCATTGTAGCCCATGCTGGGTCAACGCGGGTCCACAGGGAACGCGGGTCCACAGGGGCCCCAGAAGAGGAAATGGGGATGATCACAAGGTGGGGAGAGGGCCTGGGGGGGTGGGGGCAGAGAGCTTTCGGTCACATGCTGCTCATCAGTTACCATGACGACGGCAAGGGGGTGGAGGCACCCAGAATGGAGGCTGCAGGAGAGACACACTGGTCCTAAATCACGGTGACAGCACTTCAGTGGAGCTATTACGCCGTTGCCGAGGCAACCAATGGGATCAAATCACAGAGGAAATCTATAATTATTACAAGTCAGATACCGGCATCCTTGGTGCAGTAATCAGCACGTTAGGGCAATTCAACCTGAACTCCGAGAGGGAGAAATGTCAGCCTCCAGCACCCAAATCGGGGCAGAACAAGGGCCAAGGGGACTCCACAAAGCAGATCTGTTGATGCTACAGATTGGGTATCTGGAAGGAATTTTTGGCCAAATAAAAAATAGATGGAGGGGGAACTACATGAAATTGACAATATCTGCCGATGAAAACCATATCCTATGATTTTTAATGAAACTTTCCAATGTACAGGAAACTGAAAGAATTTTACAGTAAATACCTATATACCCACCACCAGCCTCTACCATTAACATGAGTACCACATGTACTTTATCACATCCTAGTTTTGATGCATTTCAAAGTTAACTGCAGACATTGGTATCCTTCCTCCCAAAATATTTACAGCCTGCAAAAAATTAAGCACTTGGCAATTTTTTTTTTTGTTGTTGTTGAGATGGGGCCTCACTCTGTCACCAGGCTGGAGTGCAGTGGTGCGATCTCAGCTCACTGCAACTTCTGCCTCCCGGGTTCAAGTGATTCTCCTGCCTCAGCCTCCTGAGTAGCTGGGACTACAGGCAAGCACCACCACACTCAGCTAATTTTTGTATTTTTAGTAGAGACAGGGTTTCACCATGGTGACCAGGATGGTCTCGATCTTCTGACCTCGTGATCCACCCGCCTTAGACTCCCAAAGTGCTGGGATTACAGGTGTGAGCCACTGCGCCCAGCCAGCATTTGGTAATTTTAAAAACAAAAATTGTAATTTCTTTCTTTTCTTTTTATTTTGAGAAGGAATCTTGCTCTGTCATCCAGGCTGGAGTTCAGAGGTGCCATCGTGGTCACTGCAACCTCCGCCTCCCAGGATCAAGCAATTCTCTTGCCTCAGCTTCCTGAGTAGCTGGGGTTACAGGTGCAAGCGACCACGCCTGGCTAATTTTTGTATTTTTAGTAGAAATGGCATTTCACCATGTTGGCCAGGCTGGTCTCAAACTCTTGACCTCAAGTGACCCGCTCCCCCACCTTGGTCTCCCAAAGTGCTGGGATTACAGGCATGAGCCACTGCACCTGGCCAAAAATAGTAATTTCATATGGTTCGCTCTAAAGGCAATAAAGTCTAGGTTTCTGTTTTTGCCAGTTTGTCTATTCATTCATCCGTGTATCCTTCTCTCCCTCCATCTTTCCATCCATCTTCTCTTCCTACCTATCCATTTTCCATCTATCTATCCAACCACCTTCCCATCCGCCTATCCATCCAGCCATCCATCTTTCCATCCATCCATCCATCCACCCACCTACCCACCCATCTCTGGGAGATCTCATGCACATTCATGGTTTCCAAAAATGATTCACTATCCCCAAATCCTCTCCCTGGTTTAGCAGTATATCCTGTATATCAAGTGCAATATATTCTCACAGTCATCATCTTCTCTTCACTACACCTATTTCCTTTCCTATGTTGAGCATCTCCTTTAACAGACCCACTGCCTACTCATTTGTTCAAGCCAGAAACTCAAGAAATCTGATTCCTCCTTTCTGTTATCTTCCCTCACCACCATGCCACAGACTTTGACTTCCACAGTAGCTCTGGGTTCCACCCTCTCCCTCTCTTTCCTCCGTCCTCGTTCAGGTACCCATAGTTTCCCACGTGGACCACTGCCCCCACCTCCTGATGGCCTCCCAGCTGCCATCTCACTTTTCCTCTGCTTTTTCCACAGACTTTTTATCATGAAATATTTGGCCATGTTCATGATGCAGAGGAACTGGCACTTCATTCATTGCTGGCAGGAGAGGAAATTCATACAAATGTCTTGAAGAGCAATTTGTCAAAGTCTGTAAAATTGTAAGTGCACAAACCATTTATTCCTAGCATAATTCTACTTGAAGGAATTTGTCTCATTGATAGAAACTGATAATAACCTGATTATCCATCAGTGGGAACTGGTTAAAATAAACTCGGGTACATCCATCACACAAAATAACCTGCATTCAACGAAAAGAATGAGATGGCGCTTTATGTACTGATGTGGGAAAGCGATTAATGTTGGTTGCTGGTTGTAATAAATGTTGGTCTTCTCTCTTGTTTTGAAGACCCCTGTAGAAACCACTTAAACAGAGAGTGAGGTAAACACAGCAACACACTTTGGAGGCTTAGAAACTTGAGAGAATCCAAGAGGGTTGGCACAAGAAGGGCTAGTCCTAGTTCTGTCTCAGACGTGAAGGTGCTCGCTCCTGAGCCTATCTCATTTTCTTTCTCTCTCTCTCTCTCTCTCTCTCTCTCTCTCTCTCTCAGGGTCTCACGCTGTTGCCCAGGCTGGAGTGCAGTGGTGCAACCACGGCTCAGTGCAGCCTCAACCTCCTGGGTTCAAGCTCAATCTTTCCACTTCAGTCTCCTGAGCAGCTGGGAGGCTATAGGCATGCACTGTCATGCCTGGCTAATGTTTTAATTTTTTTTGTAGAGATGAGGTCTTGCTGTGTTGCCTAGGTTGGTTACGAACTCCTGGGCTCACGTGATCCTGCCACCTTGCTTCCCAAAGTGCTGGCATTAAAGGTGTGAGCCAGCGTGCCCAGCCTCTCATCTCTCTAAGGGGCTGTCCATATCTCCCCAGGTCACTCTGAAGATCAAACGTTGACATGGAGGTAAAAATGGCATGCAAAAGTCCATCTTGCTAAACAAATGAGTTATTGTGATTCATTTGTCTTCAGGGTTTACTTAGGCCCCTTCGAAATACTGAACATCCCTAACACATGTAGCAAAAGCTGTAACCTTTATTTGTGTTTGAACACCTATTTTGTGCTCAAATTTGTGCACAAAGAAATTTGAGAGAAATTCCTTTGAGCACCTGGGACTGAGCTAAGTACTTTCCATATATTATCTCATTGATCGAAACAATGCTTTTGTGCTAGGGATTTTTGCTTCCATTTCACAGATATTGGGCACACAAAGGCTGACTGACTGAGTTTAGTGGCTCACGCCTGTAATCCCAGCACTTGGGAGGCCAACGTGGGCAGATTCCTTGAGCTCGGGAATTCAAGGCCCGCCGAGACAACACAGTGAAAGCAGGTCTCTACAAAAAATACAAACATACAAAAATTAGCTATGAGTGGCGGCACATGTCTGTAGTCCCAGCTACTCAGGTGGCGGAGGTGGGAGGATGGCTTGAGCTTGGGAGGCAGAGGTTGCAGTGAACCGAGATTGCGCCACTGTGCTCCAGTCTGGGCAACAAAGTGAGACCCTGTGTCAAAAAAAAAAAAAAAAAAAAAAAAAAGTTGACTGACTGATCTAATAGCATACAGGGAGTACTGCTACCCTGATAAGCCCCTACATTTTTCTGATTGCCAAGTCCATGCTATTCTCACGCCTCAACTATTCCTGCTTTCTAAATCACGTCTTTAGACCTGTACTACTGAAAATCAATGGAGGCCGGGCATGGTGGCTCACGTCTGTAATCCCAGCACTTTGGGAGGCTGAGGCAGGCAGATCATTTGAGGCAGGAGTTTGAGATCAGCTTGGCCAATATGGAGAAACCCCATCTTTACTAAAAATATAAAAATAAGCTGGGTGTGGTGGCATGCACCTATAATCCTAGCTACTTGGGAGGCTGAGGCAGGAGAATCGCTTGAACTTGGGAGGTGGAGGTTGTGGCACTGCACTCCAGCCTCGGTGACAGAGCGAGACTCCGTCTCAAAAAAAAAAAAGAAAAGAAAAATAACTATAAATGCGAGTCACATGTGCCAATTAAAAATTTCTAGTGGTGACATCAAAAAAGAAAAGAAGCAGATGAATTTCATCTTCTAGAACACATGGAAAAAGGCAAAAATAAAAAAAATGCATTTAAAAATAAATCAATAAAAATAAATTAATGTTAATTCTATGTAACCTGACGTGTCCTCAAAATCTCATCATTTCAACATGTAATAAATTAGCATCAAACTAATTAGTATGAAAACTAATTAGTGAAATGTTAATATTTTGATATCCTTCTTGGCATACCACATCTTCAAAATTATATATTTTTTTCTCTTTTGTTTGAGACAGAGTTTCGCTCTTGTTGCCGAGGCTAGAGTGCAACGGTATGATCTCGGCTCACTGCAACCTCCACCTCCTGGGTTCAAGCGATTCTCCTGCCTCAGCCTCCCGAGTAGCTTGGACTACAGGCTCGCACCACCATACCCGGCTAATTTTGTATTTTTAGTAGAGATGGAGTTTCTCCATGTTGGTCAGGATGGTCTTGAACTCCCCATCTCAGGTGATCTGCCCACGTCAGCCTCCCAAAGTGCTGGGATTATAGCCATGAGCCACCACGCCTGCCCCAGATGTGTGTTTTATGTGTACAGCACATTTCCGTTAGATGAGCCCCATTTCAGGTGCTCGGTAGCCAGGCGTGACTCATTGGCGAATGTAGCTTAGGTGGGACTGACATATACCTAAAATGAGTCTAAATCTTGAATGACAATACTGGCCACTGTTTATTGAGCACCTGCTGTTTATTTTCCTGAGTTTGTGGAGTAGGTGCTCTTATAAGTTACCGAGGGGAAAAATAAAGCCCAGGTAGTTTAGGAACATGCTCGAGATTGCGGAGCTACTGACCTGGGGAACTGCAGTTTGAACCAAGCCCAAAGCCCATCCAACAACCTGGCTTCTCCTGTTCCTGCCAATGAATACTGAATATTCTATTACCTGTCAGTCTGTGTGTCTGTAAAATTTAAACCCCTGAGAAAAGAGTGTAACCTGTGGTGCTTAATCGTAAAGAAGTTGATTGGTCAGGTGCACTGGCTCGCACTTGTAATTCCAGCACTTTGGGAGGCAGAGGTGGGAAGATTGCTTGAGCCCAGGAGTTCAAAAACAGCCTGGGCAACAAAGTGAGACACCCCTTACCCTGCCATCCCCCTCCCCCTGCCACCCCGTCACTGCCATCCCTGTCTCTGCAGAAAATAATTAGCCAGATGTTGTGGCGTGCACCTGTGGTCCCAGTTTCATGGGAGGCTGAGGCAGGAAGATCTTTTGAGTCCGGGAGTTTGAGGCTGCAGTGAACTATGATCATGTCACTGTACTCCAGCCTGGGCAACACAGCAAGTCCCTGTCTCTTTAGTTAAAAAGTATGTAACTAATTCTGAACCTCTTACCAGTGTGAGACCTTAAGAACTGATAATAAACCAAACAATTAATTTCTCTCTCCCAGCGGGGCTCCTTTTGTCTAGATGGAATGACAGAGGGAATGATGGGGTTCAGGTTTCCACCCTGCAGAGCAGCTACCTGTTGGAACACAAGGCGGACTTCATTCTTTCACGGGCTCACATCTCAGGAAGGCCACAGGGGCCAGCATTCTCCTCCTACTCAGGCCGACTCTGACCACTGATTTGAATTATGACATGCGAGTACCGGCTAGATTCTCTCGGAGATGGGGATGGTGGTGATGATTTCATGAGTCTTATGGCTGGTTCTGGAATGATAACCTGGGCTGTCAATATCCCTAACTTCTGGTTGGGTGCGGTGGCTCACTCCTGTAATCTCAGCACTTTGGGAGGCCAAGACTGGAGGTTTGCTTGAGCTGAGGAGTTCAAGACCAGCCGGGGCAACATAGTGAGACTCCCATCTCAACAAAATAAATAAAGTTTTAAAAGATTCGTAATTCCTGGCTAGGATGCCCTGGTGTAAGTCCAGTGAGCTTTTAGGTTCCACAGTGTGGCTGCTGTTTTAGAAATGTAATATTCTCTCTTGCCTCTTGCAAAGTGGCGTAAAGGTAAATCACATTTTAGCTCTCACTTCTTGAACATAACCACAATTACATGGTCATCAGCTTGAGGGTGAAATTAGGGAAGGGAGGAAGAAAAGGGACTATAATTTGCCCCTAAAATGTCTCTAACTCTGTGCTGGGCACATTGGTTCATGCCTGTAATCCCAGCACTTTGGGAGGCTGAGATGGGAGAATCATTTGAGCCCAGGAGCTGGAGACCTGGGCATAATAGTGAAACCCTGTCTCTGCTAAAAGTAAAAAAAACAAAAATTAGCCTGGCATGGAAGCGTGTGCCTGTAGTCCCAGCTACTAGGGAGGCTGAGGAGGGAGGATAGCTTGAGTCTGGGAGGTTGAGGCTGCAGCGAGCCACGACTGCACCACTGTACTCCAGCCTGGGCGACAGAGGGAGACCCGGTCTCAAAAAACAAACAAACGAAAAAGTAATTATTCTGTTAGATCACCATGGGCATTGCTCACTAGCACAAGGAGAGAGTCGTCTTCCAGCCTCCACTCCCCTAGCCTGTCACTGTGCAGCTCAGTGGTGGCTCCCAGCCTTTCATGAGCCATCTGGGACCCTGCCTAACCCACCTCTGCCTGCCTGTTTCCTGAGTCCTGGTATGCCGCCCCACCCATCCCGCCCTCTGATTCCTGGAGGGCACAGAGCTCTGCAGCCTCAAGGCCTTTGCACTGGCCATTCTTGCAGCCCGGTCTGCTTCCCTCATTCCCCCTTGACTAAAACCTAGGAATCACTCAGGTCTCCAACATTTCATGTTGTCTCTTCAGAGAAGCATTTATAAACCTTCTTTTGGAAATACAATTATCTTGCTGTCATTTCTTGTAGCTCCTTGTGTAATTCTTGCCATTCATCACAGTTAGTACTTACACATTTATTTACATTGAGTATCTTTTTTTTCTTTGAGACAGAGTCCTGCTCTATCACCCAGGCTGGAGTGCAGTGGAGCAATCTCAGCTCACTGCAGCCTCTGCCTCCCAGGTTGAAGTGATTCTTGTGCCTCAGCCTCCTGAGTAGCTGTATTACAAGCACACGCCACCACGCCCGGCTAATTTATGTATTTTTAGTAGAGATGGGGTTTCACCATGTTGGCCAGGCTGGTCTTGAACTCATTGCCTACAATGGTCCACCCACCTTGGCCTCCCAAAGTGCTGGGATTAAGGCATGAGCCACCATGCCTGGCCTTTTTTTTTTTTTTTGAAACAGGATCTCACTCTGTTGCCCAGGCTGGAGTACAGTGGTGCAATCACAGCTCACTGCAGCCTTACCTTCTGGGCTCAGGTGATCCTCCCACCTCAGCCTCTTGGCTCAGCTACAGGTGTGTGTCACTAAGCCTGGCTAATTTTTTGTATTTTTTTTTGTAGAGACAGGGTTTTGCTGTGTTGCCCAGACTGGTCTCAAGTGATCCACCTGCCTCAACCTCTCAGGGTGTTGGGATTACAGGCATGAGCCACTGCACCCAACACGACTATCTTTTTAATGTACGCCTTCCATTCTAGCCCCAGAGATGGACTGCACAGGGGCTGGCACACCCAACAGGCATACTGAATATTGGTCCAGTGAATTCTTATTATTTCAATTTTACAGATGAGGGGAGCTGAGGCCTTGGAAGAACGTCACTCCCCAAATGACAGAACTATACAAATTATTGTGATTCTACTGTGTGCAAATTCATACTCCAAGGACACCAAGCCTCTACCAAGAAACACGGGATAATGGCTGGTGCACAGTCACACTCAAGGAATAGCATCATTTGGGCTATGAAATCTGACTTCCCTCTTAACTGCTTTGTGAAACTGAGGATGTGCGTTAGCTGTGGAGTCAATCTGCTCTCTTTGAAATGAGATCCAGAACCAAAAAACAACCAACCAACAAACCGCCAACCAACAGACTGCCTGGGAGTTCAGCTATCTGCCTGTCTGATCTCAGTTCTGAAAGCCAGACCATCACCCCTGGCTCTTTCTCTCCCAGCAGACACTGCTGGAGAGTATCTGAATCCAGCCCATTTGGAAAACAACATAAAGAGATATTAAATATTTTGACCTCAAGAAATTCCCACTCAGTGTTACAGCTCTGTTAGAATTTGGCTAGCAGGCTTTCCAGTGAGTCTGGAAAGCCCTTGATACGGTTTGGCTCTGTGTCCCCACCCAAATCTCATCTCGAATTGTAATCTCCATGTGTCAAAGGAAGGATCTGATGGGAGGTAACTGGATCATGGGGGCAATTTCCCCCATGCTGTTCTCCTGGTAGTTAGTGAGTTCTCATGAGATCTGATGGTTTTAAAGCAGCAGTTTCCCCTGCATGTGTGCACTCTCTCACTCCTGCTGCCTTGTGAAGAAGGTACCTGCTTCCCTTCACCTTCTGCCATGATTGTAAGTTTCCTGAGGCCTTCCCGGCCATGTGGAACTGTGAGTCAATGAAACCTCTTGTTTATAAATTACCCAGTCTCAGGTAGTATCTTTACAGTAGTGTGAAAACGGACCAGTACACTCCTCCATCAAAAAAATAAAATCCCAACTCTAGAAATTTAGCTAACCCAAGCAATACTACATGAAGGAATAGTTTTATGCTCAGAGATGTTCAGAGCAGTGGAATTTAAAGAGCAGGCCAGGCACAGTGGCTCATGCCTGTAATCCCAGCACTTTTGGAGGCCGAGGTGGGAGGATCACTTGAACCCAGGAGTTTGCGATCAGGTTCAGCAACATAGTGAGACCCCATTTGTACAAAAATTTAAAAAATTAAAAAAAGAAGCATGCAAAAAAAAGAAAAAAGAAAAGAAAAGAAAAGAAAAGAAAACAACGTAAATGACCAACGGTAGAGGATTGCTCCAATAAGTTGTGGTACAACAACTTGATTATATAACAGTTACTGAAAACTTGTAAAAAGACGGGAAAGTGATTTTTGAAGCCATGTATTGAGAGAGAAAAAGAAGAACATAAAATTTTATATGCAGTCTGGTTATAATTTTTTACAGGCACAAAAACACAAAATCATAAACTGATACACGATAAAGGAAGGCTAGAAAGAAATGTGTTTTCTGTTTAACACCGTTGCACCTTGAATATGAGGCTATGGAGTGGCGGTCTAGTTGTTTCCACCTTTTTGTAGTTTGCGATTCTTCATCAATAACCTGTATTATTAATTTTATCAAATGTTTGGAGAAAAGCGATCTCTAGCATTCTCAAATTATATGCACAGAGAAACTTCACCAGGGTATGAGAGTAACTTCAGTGGACGGCAGTCCAATGTGTCCAGACATTTAATTATAGGAAAACAGCTATTGAGTAACTTGACATGGCATTAACAGAGAGCCCCAGAGGCACTTGGAAATTGATCTGTGTTCAGTTTGGTTTCTGAAGGTGCGGAAAGAGGAGATGAGCTTCCAAACAGACTATAAAAAAAAAGAACATAAGCTTTCTGGCATTGAACCAGGTCAAATTGGATTCCAGTTCCCAGGTGGAAATACTTAAAGTTGAAAGTAGGTCAGCACATTCAGGGAGTTGAGTGCACTTGCAGTTGACACAAAGGAAGACTTCTCAACTCAACCCAAGGTAGTGGAAGAAAGGAAAGCTCGGGCTTAAGAAGTCTCAAATTTCTGGAAGGCCAGGAGAGAGGATGTTCTCAAGGCTCTGTGCCCTGGGATGCAGACTCTAGGCTAAGGATTCACAACTATGGCCTGTGGCCTTAATTTTTAAAAATAAAGCTTTATTGAAACACAGCCACACCCATTCATTCATGGCTGCTTTGCGCTACAATAGCAGAGTTGAGTAGTGGCGAGAGAAATGACATGGCCCACATGCCAAAAATATTTACCATCTGGCCCTTTACAGAAACTGTTCCTCATGTAGACATTCCAAGCCTTCAAACTATAGGTGTTTTCTATCTTCCTAATAACAAACTCAAGATCCATTTCACTCAATTTCAAGCAGAGTTCAGTTTTTAGAGAATGCACACACACGCAAGCCACTTTTGCCCTCAGACACCACCTCCTTTTTCTGCTAACATGTCAGCAACACACAAAGAGCACGCTTTTCCAAAATCAGCATTTGCTGGCCACCTAAATGTTCTATTATTTATCAACATTTGTAAGACTTTTGCTTGAAATTATCTTGCTTTTTTTTTTGACCTTCAAAGCCACTGCAAATCAATATCTTGCTTTTTAACAGCAGTACATTTTTTTTTTTTTGAGACAGAGTCTTGCTCTGTCACCAAGGCTGGAGATCAATGGCATGATTTTGGCTCACTGCAACCTCCATCTCCCAGGTTGAAGCGACTCTCCTGCCTCAGCCTCCCAAGTAGCTGGGACTACAGGCGCCCATTGTCGTGCCCAGCTAATTTTTTGTATTTTTAGTAGAGACGGGGGTTTCACTATGTTGGCCAGGCTGGTCTTGAACTCCTGGCCTCAGGTGATCCACCTGTCTTGGCCTCCCAAAGTGCTGGGATTACAGGCGTGGGCCATTGTGCCAGGCCCTTAACAGCAGTAATTTAAGTGAAAACTTTTATATTATTGTATCTAGAAAGCCAGTATCCCTTCCTATAAATACAAGATACCCATAAAAACAATGCATTGACAACAGAGAGGTGTTCTTTAACTCTGCCTGGATCCCGGAGCCTGCACGGGGCTCTCTAAGTCACTATATCTTCCTGGCACCCTCTGGTGCATCACGCCTAGTCCAGTACATCCTGCTGGCTCCGCCTTGAAAACAGATCCGGAATCTGCCCACTTCTCCTGCCTCTGTCATTTCCCCTGTGATCCAAGCCCCCAGGTTCCTGCTGTGGTGTCCTAAACATCAACCTGCTCCTGTCATTGGCTGCAGTCTGTGTGCAATCAACACAGGACCCACCAAAGCTAGGTCAGGTCACACCAGTCCCCACTCTGGTCAATACCCTCCAATGGCCCCCGGATTTGGTTTGGATCCCATGTCCCCCCCCCCCAAATCTCATGTTGAAATGTAGTCTCCAACGTTGGAGGAGGGGCCTGGTGGGAGGTGACTGGATCATGGGTGTGGGATTCTCATGAATAGTTTAGCGCCAACCCTTTGGTGCTGTTCTTGTGATGGAGTTCTCACGAGATCTGGTTGTTTAAAAGAATGTGGCCAGGTGCAGTGGCTCATGCCTGTAATCCCAGCACTTTGGAAGGCTGAGGCAGGCGGATCACCTGAGGTTGGGAGCTTGAGATCAGCCTGGTCAACAGGGTGAAACCCCGTCTCTACTAAAAATACAAAAATTAGCTAGGCATGGTGGAGCTTGCCTGTAATCCCAGCTACTTGGGAGGTTGAGACAGGAGAATTGCTTGAACCCAGGAGGTGGAGGTTGCAGTGAGCTGAAATCGCACCACTGCACTATAGCTTGGGTGACAGACCACCCCCCCAAAAAAAAACCAGAGTGTAGCTCCTCTCAGCTCTCTTTCTTCCTCCTGCTCTGGTCTTGTAAGATGCCTGCTCCCCCTTCACCTCCTGCCATGACTGTAAGTTTCCTGAAGTCTCCCCCACAAGCAGAAGCTGCTATGCTTTGTGTACAGCCTGCAGAACCATGAGCTAATTAAACCTCTTTTCTTTATAAATGATCCAGTCTCAGGTATTTCTTTATAGCAGTTTGAGAATGAACCAATGCACCTCCATCCCAGAGTGACAGCCAATGCCAACAGAGTGGCCTCCAGGAAGCCTGCAGCTCCCCCTACATCTCCACCTCCATGTCCTTCCCCTCCCTGCCACCCACTCTTGCTCTGCCACGCTGGCCCCCTCGTGCTTGAGCCTGACCCAAGAGCCCGCTCCTGCCCTTTCTACTGCCCAAAAATCTCTTCCACAGAGACCCAGGGGCTCCTGACCTGTCTTCCTCAGGTCTTGGCTGTCTGATTTTCTTTTCTTTTCTTTTTTTTTTTTAAAGACGGGGTTTCACCATGTTGGTCAGGCTGGTCTTGAACTCCCAACCTCAGGTGATCTGCCTGCCTTGGCCTCCAAAGCGCTTGGATTACAGGCGTGAGCCACTGCGCCTGGCTGCTGTTGATTTTCAATTACACCCCCTGCCTTCCTTCTCCCCTCCTCTCCCCCCTCCATGCCTAACAGGCATCCCCTATTCTAACTCTGTCTCCCCAGTATATCCAGGATGATGCAGGATCCCCGATTACAGAGCTTCATGACTACTGATCACTGAGATTTGTGGAATAATGCAGTGACCATCAGTATTTTAATTACACAAAAGGAAAAACTGAGGCACAGTGAAGTCACCTGCTCAGTGACATTGGAAAGCGAAGGGCAGAGGTGGGGTCCAACCCATTGGGGACTGTTCCAGAGCTGTAGCCTCTGGCCAGGCAGGCCCTACTCTCTCTTATTATGTGAGGGTAGGGCCTGGCCAACAGTGCATGCTTAGCAAGGGTGGGTGCTTCTCTTCCCAGTGTTCACGTTCTTCACTCCAGATTCGATTATGGCTCACTACTACATGCTCCTGTGGCACAGAACATGTTTCATTCACAGCCCATACTGCTGTTGTTAAAGAATTAGGGTCAAGACAGGATACGGTGGCTCACGCCTGCAATCCTAGCCCTTTCGGAGGCTAAGGTGGATCACTTTAGGTCAAAAGTTTGAGAACAGCCTGGTCAACATGGTGAAATCCCGTCTCTATTAAAAACACAAAATTTAGCAGGGTGTGGTGGCGCACATCTGTAGTCCCAGCTACTTGGGGGGCTGAGGCAAGAGAATTGCTTGAATCTGGGCAGCAGAGGTTGCAGTGAGCTGAGATCACACCACTGTACTCCAGCCTGAGCAACAGACAGAGTTAGACTCCATCTTAAAGAAAAAAAACATAACAAAGCAAAAAAAGAATAAGGGCCAGCATGGTGGCTCATGCCTATAACCCCAACACTTTGGGAGGCCCAGGCAGGATAATTGTTTGAGCTGGGGAGTTCAAGACTGGTGGAGCAACATAGTGAGACCCTGTTTCTACAAAAAAAATTTTTTTAAATTAGCCAGGTGTAGTGGTACACACCTGTAGTTCCAGTTACTTGGGAAGCTGAGATGGGAGAATTACTTGATCCCAGGAGTTCAAGGCTGCAGGGGAGCTATGATCAAGCCACTGCACTCCAGCCTGGGTCACAGCAAGTCAATGTCTCTTTAAAAAAAAGAATTAACTGTAGGATTTCACAAATGGTGCAGAGGGAGATGCCTGACACCAAGGAGTACCTACTGTATGATTCCATTTATAAAGTTCTAAAAGAGGCAAACCTAATCTATGGTACGGTGAAGACGTTAAATAGCAAGTTACCCGCTGGGGCATGAGGGAACTTCCTGGTGGGCGGGGATGGTCTACATCTTGATCTAGGTGCTGGTTCCATGGCTGTATTCATAGGTAAAAATTCGTGGAGCCGTGTATATAAGTTTACTGCAGTTTTGTTAAGTTATTCATCAACTTAAAGATGGAAGGAGGAAGAAAATATCAGGAAAGTCCAGCCCCCTTCCCCAAAATTAATTTTGCGATTTTGGTTAATGGCTCTTCTCCAAGTAATTGCAAGCTGTGAGAGGGCAAAAACCACACGTACAATGCTTACGTTTGTATCCTACACCCAGCACTGCATGTTGGGGGCAAGCATTGAGAAGGATTCACTACAGGCTGTGTACAGGGGCTCACGCCTGCAATCTCAGTGCTTTGGGAGGCAGAGGTGGGTGGATCACTTGAGCCTAGGAGTTTGAGACCAGCCTGGGCAACATGGTGAAACTCCGTCTCTACAAAAATTACCAAAAAATATAAAAATTAGCCAGGTGGCACACACCTGTGATCCTAGCTACTTGGAAGGCTGAGGTGGGAGAATCACTTGAGCCCAGGAGGTCGAGGTTGTAGTGAACTGTGATCATGCCACTGTACTCCAGCCTGGGTGACAGAGTGAGGCCCCGTCTCAAAAAAAAAAAGAAAAAAAAAAAAAAAAAAGAAAGACAGAAAGAAAAGAAAAGAAAAGAAAGATTCACTGCATCAGCCTGGGCAACATGGCAAAACCCTGTCTCCACAAAAAATACCAAAGAAAATTTAGCCAGGCATGGTGAAGTGCACCTGTGGTCCCAGCTACTCAGGAGGATGGGATGGGAGGATGGTTTAAGCCCAGGAGGCCAAGGTTGTTGAGGAGCCCAGGAGCCAAGATCACACCACTGCATTCCAGCCTGGGTGACAGAGTGAGGCCCTGTTTTATTTATTTATTGATTGATTGATTTTTGAGACGGAGTCTCCCTCCAGTCGCCCAGGCTGGAGTGCAATGGCATGATCTCGGCTCACTGCAACCTCCGATTCCCAGGTCCAAGTGATTCTCCTGCCTCAGCCTCCCGAGTAGCTGGGATTACAGGCACCTGCCATAATGCCTGGCTAATTTTGGTATTTTTGTAGAGATGGAGTTTTGCCATGTTGGCCAGGCTGGTCTTGAACTCCTGACTTCAGGTGATACAAGGCCCTGTTTTGTTGTTGTTTTTTTAAATTCACTGCAAAAATAAATAAATGAAGTAATCACTACTCAGGGTGGCTGTTTGCACATTCCAAAGGTGACCGCAACAGCATCTCCCCTCCCCAATCTCTCTTTTTGGAAAACAGGCAGTTTCTCAAAAAGTTAGACACAGAATCACCATATGACCCAGCAATTCCACTTCTAGGTATATACCCCAAAGACTGAGAGCAAGGACTCGAACAGATACTTATCTACTGGTGTTCATTGCCGCACTATTTGTTTGTTGTTTTTTTTTCTTTTTGAGACAGAGTTTCACTCTGTTGCCCAGGCTGGAGTACAGTGGCGTAATCTTGGCTCACGGCAACCTCCGTACAAGTGATTCTTGTGCTTCAGCCTCCTAAGTAGCTGGGATTACAGGAGTGAGCCACCGCGCCTGGCTAATTTTCGTATTTTTTAGTAGAGATGGGGTTTCGCCGTGCTAGCCAGGCTGGTCTTGAACTCGTGACCTCAGGTGATCTGCCCACCTTGGCCTCCCAAAGTGCTGGGATTACAGGGATGAGTCACTGCCACTGGTCAATTGCAGCACTATTCATAAAAGCTAGAAGATGGAAACAAACCCAAGGATCCATGAGCAGATGAGCAGATAAGCAAAATGTGGTCTCTCCATACAACAGAACCAAGCAGAAGGAGGGCCATGCACTCAGCTACTCTCAACCACGCCTCTGGCAGCAGACAAGGCTGAGGCCCTAGAACCATCAGAGAGAGTCGGGTCCTGCTGATCCCTGGATTTTGGACTTCTGGCCTGTAGAACTGTAAGAGAATAAATTTCCATTGTTTTGAGTCACTCAGTTTGTGGCAATTTTTTACAGTAGCCCCAGGAGGTGAAAGTATGATCTCAATGAATATTTTTACCAATCATGTCAGTTATTACTAAATCTCCAATTTACAAAAGATCACCTCCTGCAATTTAAAACTTGCACAGGGCCAGGTAGGGTGGCTCACGTCTGCAATCCCAGCATTTTGGGAGGCTGAGGCGGGGGATCACCTGAGGTCAGGAGTTTGAGACCAGCCCGGCCAACATGGTGAAACCCTATCTCTACGAAAAACTTACAAAAAAGTAGCTGGGCGTAGGGGTGTGTGCCTGTAATCCCAGCTGCTCTGGAGGCTGAGGGGGAGAATCGCTTGAACCCGGGAGGTAGAGGTTGCAGTGAGCTGGGATCACACCACTGCACTCCAGCCTGGGTGACAGAACAAGACCCTGTCTCCAAAAACGAAACAAAAGAACAAAAACAAAACAAAATGCAAAACTTGCACAGGAGGAAAGGGAGGTTCACGTTCATACATCATCACAGGGGCTCAGATCTGAACCTAGGCACTGACTGCAATTGCACGTGTCTGGACTGTTCCAGCCATTTCCAGGTCATCCTCTCTTCCTGTCTCCACCTGAATGCAAGCTACTTCCACTTGTAATTGGCTGTGGCAGCCTCCTAAGTGGTCTCCCTGATGCCATCGAGGTCTTCTTCAATCCACTTTGCACGGAGCAGCCAGAGGAATTGTGTTAAAGTGAAACACATCACGTCACTCCTTAGTTAATAACCTACCAAAGGTCTCTAATTGCAGAGACAATAAAACCCAACCTTCTAATGATGACCTCAAGTCCTCCCAATGGGGGACCTGCCATGCATCTGCCGCATCCCTGCCTGGAGTGAGCTTCCCCCAGGCCTGAAATGGCTGTCTCCTTCCTCGGTCCAAATGCCACCTGCTCAGGGCAGCCTTCCTTGACCTCAACTTAAAGTAGTCCCACTGCTTTCAGATCAACACATTTTATTTTTGTCACCGTTATCCATCTCTTTCTCATTTGTTCATGATTCATCAGTCAGCATGCAAGCTCCTCGCCTCTCGTTCCCCTTGATTTCACAGTCGATACACGATGTAAGTTACATGTTGAGTGTTGGTAATTCCCTGGGACACAGACGCCTCTGGGGGATGGGAGCAGTAGGCCAGTTTTCCAGGAGGAAAAATTAAAATCAACAAATGATTGTTCAACCGGAGGAGCTTCTCCCACAGGGCAAGCGGATGGCCTGGGGTCAGCTTGAAGAGGCCTGTCCAAGTCTAGGCTTCTCTGATCTGCCCTCCGGGGGCACCTGGCTGCTGGGAATACTTCCTGCTCACTCCTGTGATGGTCCCGTGGGCCTGTCAGCACCTGTAGACCAGAAGAAGGGCTGGCCAGAGCTCAGGGACAGTCAGGCTGCTGATACCAAACGTTTCTCTCTCTCTCTCTCTTTTTTTTTTTTTGAGACAGAGTCTTGTTCTGTCTCTCAGGCTGGAGTATAGTGGCACAATCTCGGCTCACTGCAACCTTTGCCTCCTAGATTCAAGTGATTCTCCTGCCTCTGCCTCCTGAGTAGCTGGGATTATAGGCACACACCAGCACACACAGCTAATTTTTATATTTTTAGTAGAGAAGGGGTTTCACCATGTTGGCCATGCTGGTCTTGTACTCCTGACCTCAAGGGATCTGCCTGCCTCAGCCTCCCAAAGTGATGGGATTACAGGAGTGAGCCACTACGCCTGACCCGATCCCAAACTTCTTGAGACCTCCTGAGCAGAGGGCAGCCTCCTTCCCCAAGGCCCCCCTGCACGGTCACCCTGGTCCCTCTTTAATCCTGCTGTGTTCTCAGTGCTGTGCTGAGTCCTGGACAGAAGGGAGTGTAACATTACGAACCTGAATGACAGAGGTAACGGGGCCTAGGTGTTAGGGTCATGGGCTGTGCACTCAGACCTGGGTTTGAGTCCCAGCTCTGTCCTGTACTATGGCTGCAATCTTCAATAAGTTACATAACGGAAGGCGGATGTTGGCTCAATAACTAAGAAAGCTCCTTGGCTTGGGGTGGGACCCACTCTGGAGGCTGGACGCCTTCTTGTCTAAGAAGCAGGAGAGAGACTTTAAGCACAAAGGGACAGTCAGCTCAGAGATCCCTGATAGTCCCAGGTTTTAAGGTCCTGTGCAGTGTTTGACTGTCCTCTCCCTCGGATCAACTGCTCCGCCCCAAGAACTGGCATTGCGCTGGTGTCCTGGAGTGAAAGCATTCAGTTCAGTCACCACTGAAAACTGCTCTGTATCTCTACTGACTTCGAGCGCTACGCATTCTGAGACTTAACATCACTCCAATGCGAGGAAAATTTCTTCCCGCTTAGCAGATGAGAAAACTCAGGCAAAGAAAGCCGAAAGGCCCTTCGGTGGATCAGGCTTTATCGACATTCACCCTATGCGAACTGATTTCCCGACATCCCTCATGCTCTGAAACATCTTGTGATGTATGGAGTAGTGCCAGTTTGCAGACTGAGAAGCTGAGGCTGAGACAAGGTTAAGCAAAAGTCATCCTATTCTTGCCACAAGTAAGTGGTGGTTGCAAGGGAACCAGGTCTGTCTGGCTGCCTAGCTTTTCTGCAGAATCATGAACGCAGGGCTTAGGGGT
The DNA here is from genome assembly GCA_036589455.1 of Ateles fusciceps. Taxonomy (NCBI): domain Eukaryota; kingdom Metazoa; phylum Chordata; class Mammalia; order Primates; family Atelidae; genus Ateles; species Ateles fusciceps. The sequence continues at coordinate 2,020,681 of JAZHEH010000903.1, forward strand.
GATTCTGCAAAGGGGGGAGAAATACAACTCTTCCACTCATTTTGCTCCTGCGGAAAATTAAAACCACAGCAAGGCACTGGCCTGTTATCTCAACCAGTATGAAGCATCTGCTTCTCATTCCAGGCTTTTAGCAGAAATCTCTGCGGAGTTCTCCTCTCCCTCCCACAATGCCAGCTCCAGTGGGGGAGATGTCTGGTAGACTTGGCACTTTCTCCCAAAAGCGTGTAACTCTGACACGCTGCTCTTACTTCCACAGGATGGCCCCAAGCAAAGCTGGGGCTCTGGGGCTCTCCAGAACTCGAGACCCAGAACAAAGAACTGAGCTCATGGGGACACAGTCCCTGGCCAGACAAGGGCAAACACTGCTGTCCCCCAGGTACTAATGACTCATCACTTCTCAGGTTTGCTGGCCCAGTGGTTCCAGCAGAACGCCGCCAGCTGGGCCTGACAATCAAGTGAAACATTGCGAATGGGGAGGAAGTCGGGGAAGGCAGAGAGTAGGCGGGAGCACAGAGCTCTCTGTGTGTCCAAAACTGGAACTCAGGTGTTAGGACGTGGCGGCCTGCCTTCCTTTGCCTCTGCTTCCTTCTCTGCCTGAACGCGGCCCAGAACAGACACCTAAAGTCACTCTAGGGATGTCTCAGCCTTGAGAACGCGTGATCAGGGCCAACTCCCCACTCCACTGGAATCTGAGCCCCTTTTTTCAGCAAAGTGGCAATGGAAATTGGGAACCACAAATCAAAATCTTTCAAAGCTGGCCCCAGGCGCAGTGGCTAATGCCTGTAATCCCAAAACTTTGGGAGGTTGAGGTAGGAGGGTGGCTTAAGCCCAGGAGTTCCAGAGCAGCCTGGGCAACATAGTGAGACCCCGTAGCTACAAAAAATCAAAGGGTTAGCCAGGCAAGGTGGCACATGCCTGTGGTCCCAGCTACTCGGGAGGATTGCTTAAGCCCAGGAGCTCAAGGCTGTTGTGAGCTGTTGATTGTACCACTGCACTCCAGCCTGGGTGACAGAGTAAGACCCTGTCTCAAAAACAAAACAAAGAAACAAATTAAAGACGTGCAAGGTGAATGCATGTAAAGTCGGGGAACTGAATAAAATGGATGGACTGTATCCGTTTCAATATCTTGGTTGTGATATTGTACTCTACAGGTTAGTAAGATGGTGCTGTTGGGGGAACAGGATGAAGGACACATAGGATTTCTCTGTATCATTTCTTAGAACTGTGTGTGAATCTATGCTAATCTCAAAAGAAAAAAACTACTTAAAAGAATGAGCAAGGTGAAACGAAACAAAACTCTCCAAGCAAATTCAAAACCTAAAAACAAGCTGGGCATGATGGCTCATGCCTGTAATCCCAGTACCTTGGGCAGCTGAGGCGGGCAGATCACTTGAGGTCAGGAATTCAAGACCAGCCTGGCCAACATGGCAAAACCCCATCTCTACTAAATATATAAAAATTAGCCCAGTATGGTGGCACATGCTTGTAATCCCAGCTACTTGGGAGGCTGAGGCATGAGGTTCACTTGAATCCGGGAGGCAGAGGTTACAGTTAGCTGAGACTGCGCCACTGCACTCCAGTCTGGGTGACAGAGTGACACTCAGAGTCTGTCTCAAAAAAATAAAAATAAAAATAATAAAATACCTAAAAAGAGTATTCCCTTGAATAACATGGGTTTGAACTGCATTGATCCACTAACATGGATTTTTTTTCCACAAATATACTGGAAAAGTTTTGGAGATTTGTGACAATTAGAAAACTCAAAGACAAACTGTGTAGCCTAGGAAACGTTGAAAAATTAAGAAAAAGCGAGGTATGTCATAGATACATAAAATATACACAGACTAATCTTAGTTAATTAACTGTTTATGTTACTAGCAGGCTTCAGGTTAGCAGGAGGCTATTAGTAGTAAAGTTTTTGGGGAGTCAAAGGTTATAAAGTTATACATGGAGGCTGGGCGTGGTGGCTCACACCTGTAATCCCAGCACTTTGGGAGGCCGAGGTGGGTGGATCACCTGAGGTCAGGAGTTCGAGACCAGCCTGGCCAACATGGTGAAACCCCGTCTCTACTAAAAATATAAAAATTAGCTGGGCATGGTGGTGGGTGCCTGTAATCCCAGCTACTTGGGGAGGCTGAGGCAGGAGAATGGCTTGAACCGGGAGGCAGAGATTGCAGTGAGCCAAGATCACGCCACTGCACTCCAGCCTGTACAATAGAGTGTGACTCAGTCTCAAAAATGAAAAAAAGTTGTATGTGGATTTTTGACTGTGCAAGGGTGTTGGTGTCCCTAACCCCTGTGTTGTTCAAGAGTCAACTGTATACAGCAACCCTTCCTAACAATTTCTCTGAAAAAGTTAATTCAAGTAAAACATTTACGTATTCATTCAATAAATACGGACCACATGTTCACTTTATGCCATATCCCGGAATGATGCTGGGGGCAGAGAAAGGACACAGACATCCTACATCCTTAAGGAACTCACAGGCCTAGTGCTGGAAGCAGAAATGAATGGGGAATTACAACAGAGAGTGGTAAATTCAAGTGAGAAGGAGGCGTGGGGCAATGACTTCCCCAAAGAGAAGTGGGCAACCCAGCCAGGGGCAGGGGGAAGGCTTCCTTCCTGGAGGATAGGGGACCAGCCCCAAAACAGAGGAACTGTCTGGACGAGATGCCCTTGAAGAATTTTAATTAATTCAGATGGGAATTTCAGCTGAATATAATCTTTTTTAGTTTTTATCTTTTAGAGATAGGGTCTCACTGTGTTGCCCCAGCCGGAGTGCAGTAGTGCGATCAAGGCTCAGTGCAGCTTCAGCCTCCCAGACTCAGAGCTCCTCCCAACTCAGCCTCTCAAGTAGCTGGCACTACAGGTGCATGCCACCACACCCGGCTAACTTTTAAATTTTTTGTAGAGAAGGGGTCTCACCATGTTGCCCAGGCTGATCTCTAACTTCTGGCCTCAAGTGATCCTCCTGCCTCAGCCTCCCAAAGCACTGGGATTATAGGCATGAGCCACTGTGCCTGGCCGCTGCATATAATGTCGGTTTCCTCACCTGTAAAATGGTGACGAGAATAGGACCTACCTTGAAGGCTGTTGTGAGGGTTAAATTATAATCCATGGCAAGCGCTCAGAACAGTGGAAGGGGTTCCTGTGGCCTTTTCTTCCCTATTAAAAGCAGATACCTGAGCAACCTTTGCATTGCCAGCATTGCTTTCAGGGTTGGCTCAAGCGTGGTAGCTTCATGTCTGGGCATCCCTCAGCGCTGTGGCTCAAGTTGGGGGAAAGGATACAGAGGGGTGCCTCTAGCCTCCAGCTGAGACTTTGAAGGGACTTTCCTGGCAACACTGGAAGAGCATTCCCCATTTTATAACCTTCTCCAGGTTAAAGATTACCCATCTCGGTAAAATTCAGTAACAATTTACTATCTCCTACAAAACACCTTTGGATCGGGTGTGGTGGCTCGCGCCTGTAATCCCAGCACTTTGGGAAGCCAAGGCGGATGGATCACCTGAGGTCAGGAGTTTGAGACCAGCCTGGCCAATGTGGTAAAACCCCGTCTGTACTAAAAATACAAAAATTAACCAGACGTGGTGGTGTGCACCGGGAATCTCAGCTACTCAGGAGGCTGAGACAGGCGAATCACTTCAACCTGGGAGGTGGAGGTTGCAGTGAGTTTGAGATTGTGCCACTGCACTTCAGCCTCGGCAAAAGAGTGAGACTGCATCTCAAAACAAACAAACAAACAAAAAGAAACACTTTTGGATCCTTCAAAGGTCTGAGCCAAGCAAAGCTCTCCTTAATTGTAGTAGGGGAACTGTTCATTCAATCAGCCAGGTAGCAAAACCCCCGCACAAAGGGCACGAGCTTTGCATGTTTGCTTGCTCCTTCAAGATAGAAATGCAGACAGCAAACCCAGAGGAGTGCATCGACTTTTGGCATACTGTGTTCAGCAGCAAAGAAGTGAATTTATGAACACACTCCATTCCCATCAGGAAGAAAAGAATACGACATGGCAAGTGCTAAGAGCCTCAGGCCCTTTTGGGGGGATTTTCCTCTCGCTCCCCTTAGCAAAAAAGTTATGATTCTGCAGTATTGAAATGTCCTGGAATGCAGCTTCCAAGAGGCAAACCTCACCTGCTCAACTGCCTCCTTCTTAGCCATGTTGCCGAGAGCATTTTATGGACTCTATTTACTTATTTATTAGTTATAATGTATTTTTTTAGAGATAGGGTCTTGTTCTGTTGCCCAAGCTGGAGTGCAGTGGTGTGATCACAACTCACTGCAGCCTCGACTTCCTGGGCTTAAGCGATCCTCCCACCTTAGCCTCCCAAGTAGCTAGGACCACAGGCATGAACCTCCATGCCTGGCTAATTTTTAAGTTTTTTGTAGAGATGAAGTCTCACTATGTTGCCCAGGCTGGTCTCTAACTTCTGGCCTCAAGTGATCCTCCCACCTTGGCCTCCCAAAGCACTGGGATTACAGGTGTGTGCCACCTTCCCTGGCTAATTTTTGCATTTTTAGAGATGGGGTTTCACCACATTGGCCAGGCTAGTCTTGAATTCCTGACCTTGTGATCTGCCTGCCTCGGCCTCCCAAACTGCTGGGATTACAGGTGTGAGCCACTGTACCTGGCCTCACTCTATATTTTGAAAAGGAAAAAAGTACCACAAAAATCTAGAAAATTATAGAGTTGGAGACTCTTATATTTGCCCTTTGGAAGCTGTGTGGTCTTAGGCAAGTGAGGTAAGTTCTCTAAGCTCCTGTGTTCTTATCCATAGAATGAGAATCATGCCTCTAAAAGTGAGGAGTAGAGATGATGGTGAATGAGGAGAAACAGTTGAAGTTCACTGCACTGTGGCTGGCACCAGGCCCATTCTAAGGGACACTCCAGCAGGCAAGACACTCGCCACGTTGGGGAGAAAACGGTTCCAGACCTGAGATGGTGCCAGGCCGATGCTGCTGCTGGCAGAACTCAGGCTGACTGCATAGTAAAACTGTTGCTAGCAAAATGAAATATTCAGAGCCAGGAGCTGGGGGATGAAGGTAAATAAAACTAATGTGTCACTCCAGGTGTTGTCATACACATTCTTCTCCTACTAAGAAGCAACCCTAGTTGTGCTGAAAAGACTCTCAGAACTCCCCCTTAACCTGGAAGATTCAAAGCGACTCTTGTTATTGTTCTTAGGATAGTTGTTCTAGGTATAAAAACCAACTCTTGAATATCGTTTAAAGGCCTTGAGGTCTGGTCCCCATCACCTTTCCAATTTCTGTGCACACCACCTTCCCCTGACTCTGGGTTTTACCACGAGGATCTAGTGTCTGTCCCAGGAATGCTTCTACTCAGTCTTTGCAGATGCTGTTCCCACTGCCCAAAATGCTTTTCCCTTGCTTCTGATGCCTTCATTTCTTTTTTTTGTAGTTGTTTTTTGAGACAGAGTCTCACTCTGTCACCCAGGCTGGAGTGCAGTGGCAGAATCTCAGCTCACTGCAACTTCCACCTTCCAGGTTCAAATGGTTCTCCTGCCTCAGCATCCTGAGTAGCTGGGATTATAGGCGTGCACCACCATGCCTGGCTAATTTTTGTATTTTTAGTAGACAAGGTTTTACCCTGTTGGTCAGGCTGGTCTTGAATTCCTGGCCTTGTGATCTGCCTTCCTCAGCCTCCTAAAGTGCTGAGATTACAGACATGAGCGACCGTGCCTGGCTGATTCTTTCATTTCTACTCACACTTTTGATATCCCTGAACCTGTCCCACCAGATCAAATCTTTCTCTAAGCACCCTACATAGCTCCCCTTTGTGGCCCCATCACAGTCACATGTTACCTCTATTTGTGTAATTATTTGGTTCATGTCTTATCACTTACAAGACTATATACTTCTTTTTTTTTTTTTTTTGGAACTAATAAAAATTTAATGTTTTTTTAAAAGATAATACTTAAATATTAAGAAAGCTAAGATTTAAAATGTAAGACTATATACTTCTTAAGGTAGGAGCTGGGTATATGATTAAACTTGCATTCCCATCATGATACCATCTGGCATTGTATTGGAAGCCCAATACATTTTTGTTGAATTATTAGTAAGTCTTGATTGGTGCAGTCTCTTTAGAGACCATGAGGCAATGACTATCATATTCTAAGGTTACGGTGGTCAAGACATGGTATGCGGGCAAAGATTAAACACACTGATTAATAGAACTGAACAGAGAATAGAAAAACATACATGAATATAAGGACACTTGATTTTTGACAATGGTGGCAGTGATACTGGGCCAAATGAACTACCCTTATATAAAAAAATTAATCATGATCCTACCTAATATAATACATAAAAATCAACAGCAGGTGGATGGTAGGGATAAACATGAAAGGCAAAACATGAAAGCTTCCAGAAGATGAAGAAACAATACAAATGATCTTGGACTTTTTAAATAGGACACAAAAAGCATTAACCATAAAAGAAGACCAGGCACTGTGGCTCATGCCTGTAATCCCAGCAATTTGGGAGGCTGAGGCGGGAGGATCGCTTGAGACCAAGAGTTTGAGACCAGTCTGGGCAACATAGTAAGATCACAGCTCTACAAAAAATTAAAAAGTTGGCCAGGTGTGGTGGCTCGTGCCTGTAATCCCAGCACTTTGGGTGGCCAAGGCAGGAAGATCACTAGAACCCAGGAGTTCACGATCAGCCTGGGCAACATGGTGAAACCCTGTCTCCACAAAAATTATAAAAATTAGCCCAGCATAACGGCTAGCAGTGTTCCAGCTACTCAGGAAGCTGAGGTGGGAGGCTTGCTTGAGCCTAGGAGGCAGAGGTTGCAGTGAGCCAAAACTGTGCCACTGCACACCAGCCTGGGCAGCAAAGAGAGACTCTATCTCAAAAAGAAAAAAAAAAAATGAATAAACAAAAGTTACAGATAACAACACAGATAAATCCTACAGATGTTATGGTGTACACAAGAAAATGGATGCAAAATAATATGATTAAAGACCAAGCAAAGCACACTCTAACGGTGAAGGATGCATTGTTAACTGGAATAACTATAGCTGTTCTCTGGTGGTGAAGCCCTTCCTCAGTGGCCTTCTCTAGTGGCAACCAGAGGGGCAAGGAAGGATTCTCTGTGAGTGGTAGGATGGGGCCACCCCAGGACAGGATGATGCTGAGGAATGACGTGAGGAAGCCTGCTCTTTCTGGCTGGCTGTGGTCTCCTTGACCTGGTTGCTGGTTATAGGACTGTTAGCTTCATGAAAATTCACTGAGCTGTTCTTTTTGGTTTTGTGTATGTTTCCATATACATGTTATATTTGCTAAGAAAAACAGTTTACAAAAGGCATTTAAATAAACACATTCCTTTTGATGTAGGAATTCTACCTCTAAAAATTTCTCCTACAAAAATATTTGCACGTGTGTGAAATGACTACCTACACAGTTGTCTGTTGTGGCTTCCTTTGTAATGATGAAATGTTACAAACCACCTAGAGGCCCATCAGTAGGGAATTGAGGATAAATTAAGTCCTCTGCCCCGTGGAAAACTCCACAGTCATGATAAGGGATGAGAAAAGATCTCTGTGATACATTAATGATAAAAAAAAAAAAAAAGTGCAGGCCAGCAACAGTGGCTTATTCCTGTAATCTGGCACTTTGGGAGGCTGAGGTGAGTGGATCACCTGAGGTCAGGAGTTCGAGACCAGCCTGGCCAACACGGTGAAACCCCATCTCTACTAAAAATACAAAAATTAGCTGGGTGTGGTAGCACATACTTGTAGTCCCAGCCACTCGAGAGGCTGGGGCAGGAGAATTGTTTGAACCAGGAGGTGGAGGCTGCAGTGAGCCAAGATCGTGCCACTGCACTCCAACCTGGGTGATGAAATGAGACTCTGTCTAAAAAAAACAAAATAAAAATAAAAAAGCAAAGTGGTGACCATACACACACACACACACACACACACACACACACATACACACACACACATATGTATATATGTGTATATATGTGTGTATGTGTGTATATATATATGTGTGTGTGTGTGTGTGTATATATATACATTCAACTTTTGGCCAGGTGCAGTGGCTCATGCCTACAATACCAGCACTTTCAGAGCCCGAGGTTGGAAGGTTGCTTGAGGCCAGGAGTTTGAGACCACCCTTGGCAACATAGCAAGACCTTGCCTTAACAAAAAAATTAAAAAATAAAAAAAAAATAGTGGGGCGGGAATGTGCCTATAGTTCCAGCTACTGGGGAGGCTGAGGCAGGAGGATCCCTTGAGCCCAGAGGCTGAGGCTGCAGTGAGCCACCATGGTGCCAGTGTACTCCAGCTTGGGCAACAGAGTGAGACCCACGTCTCTTAAAAAAAAAAAAAAAAGCATTCAGCTCTTATCATCTAGTTTTTTCCAATGTAATAACCATTCATATAATGTTTCAAAAGGTAGTTTTGTTGTTGCCATTTTATAGATGAGAAAACTGAGGTCCAGACAGAAGTCACTGGCTCCAGGGCACACAGGGAGCCGGCAGCACAGCTGCTTTCCGGACGTAGGACTTCCTCCTGACCTTGCAGGTCTAGGACACAGAGCTCACCCCAAGCCTCACTGTAGGCCTTTCAGGGGCTGCACGGCATGAGACCTGATGGATGACCTGAGTCGCTGGCAGGCAGCTGCTGCTGGAAGGAGTGCTCAATCCAAACAAACAGCAGGCTGCTCAGCTTCTGAAGAACCCGGAAGAGTAGGACCCAAGACTAGTGCTTGCTCTGTGGGAGGGCAGGTAGCCAAAAGCTCTGGGCAGACACTTTACATCCAGATGTACATCCCCGCCTCAGGGTCACTGTTTCCCACTCTCTCCCTGGGGCACCCACCATCTCTTCCTCTCAAAGGAAAAAAACAGACTAGACCCAACCTGGCTCACCTATGATCTGGGAGTGGCTCAGCAAGCCTCAGCGCACCTTCACCTCCACCCGTCCAAGGCCACTCTGCACTTCCAAAGCCCCTGAGTACAAACAAGGCAGGGCTTGCACTCCCCACCCTGTCTCTGGGGGCTAAGGAAAGCACTTTCAGACTTCCTCCACCTACCACCAGTTCATATTCAGCATTTACGGCTTTTCAAGCCTTTCTCATTTGCAGTGGTACTTGGTATTCCCAAACTCTGCTGTGATCATTAGGTGAAAAGACGTTATTGGATCCATTGACAGATGGGTAAACTGAGGTCAGAGACAGCAGTGGGCATATGCAGAGGCGTCCATATGGGTCAGTCCTAGACACCAGGGCTCTGGAGTCTTAGAGTCCTCAAGCCTTGCTTCTCACTAGCAATGCTCAGGAGACTCTGGGTGAGTCAGTCATCCTTTTTGAGCTTTCATTTCCTGTCTCTGAAATCTGGTCAGCCTTTCCTCATAGGGCTGTTGTGAGCGACAAGGTGAGTGAATACACACAAGTATGCAGCCAATGTGAGTGGCCACTATTCACAGGTCATTGTCATTATCACGGGTAAAGCCAGAGCCAAAACTCTGTCCAGAGTCCTCTGCATGTTTTTTCCCGTTCATCCTGCCAGCCTGCCTCTGAATCTCTCCTGGAACCTGTCCCCAGGTCACAATGTCCACGCTCTTCTGAGTGTGGCTCTTTTGAGCCCTGCTTCCAGCCCCTTCCAGGACTGGACGCTTAGGGCTGGGGCAGGGCGCCAAGCATGCAAATCTGCATACAGGCATTCATTTGCACAAATGCTCCTCCGTGTGCACATTTCCAGCCTGTCCCCCAGACCGGCGCTCAGCCTGCAAAGCCAGCAGAGCGCTATTTACAGCTCTGGGCAAAGAGAGAGGAGGCAGGCTTTGTTCCCATGCACAAAACAGCCCTATCCTGCCGGGGCAGTGCCTTGCTCTTTTGGCTGGTGTTCAGCCAACCTTATCCTGAAGGAGCTTCCAGGTTCTAAAACGTTTTGCAGGAAGGCCAGCAATCTGCCCCTGGAATTGGCTGTTTCCCTAATGAAACCTGTGCTGAAAGGCAGGTGAGAAAGGTGTCTGTCTACTCTCCATTCAGCTTCCAGGAGAATCTTTCTCAAGTGCTAATAAAATCACATCACTGCCTGCTTAAATCTCTTCTGTGGTTCCCCATGGGTCTCTGAATCAAGTCCAAATTCACGATCACAGGTCACCTGACAGGACGTGACCCACTCTTTCCACAGCCTCCACTTGCCACTCCTCACCCACCCATGTCTCTCCGTTTGAACATTGGTTTTATAGAAAAGAGTTATGCATTGCCTACTTACAACACAAATTTTTGGATTATCTGATTCTAGCCTTGTTTATTATTATTATTATATTATTATTTTGAGACAAGATCTCTTGCCCAGGCTGGAGTGCAGTGGTGCGATCTAGGCTCACTGCAACCTCCACCTCCCAGGCTCAAGTGATTCTTGTGCCTCAGCCTCCCAAGTAGTTGGGACTATAGGCACACACCACCACGCCTGACTAATTTTTTTGTATTTTTGTTAAAGTTAGGGTTTCACCATGTTGCCCAAGCTGGTCTTGAACTGAGCTCAAGCAGTGTGTCCACCTCAGCCTCCCACAGTGCTAGGATTGCAGGCGTGCGCCGCCGTGCCTGACCTTCTTCATTATTTTCAAATTATTTTGTTGACTCCTTTGTAGGTTGTAGAAAACTGACAGACAAGCAAATTCTGCCTTGTCCAACCACGTTTGCCTCTGCTTAGAATCTATTTAGACATTCCTCGACTCTTCACATTTGTGTGCTTTAGTTGATTTTCCTTTGAACTGGTTCTAATGTCTGCCTGGTTCCCTCACTGAATGAGCCTAATAAAATTGCTGAGTGTTTGTTTTTGTTTTGTCTCTGTATGAGATTTATGATTTTACCCCCCACCTTTTTTTTTTTTTTTTGAGACAGGATCTCGCTCTGTTTCCCAGGCTGGAGAGCAGTGGCATGATTATGGCTCAATGCAGCCTCAGCCTCCTCTACTCAAGTGACCCTCCTGCCTCAGCCTCCTAAGTAGCTGGGACTACAGATGCACGTCACCACACCTAATTTTTAAAATTCTGTGTAGAGAAGGGGCCTTGAGGGGTCTTGCTAGGTTTCCCAGGCTGGTCTCAAACTCCTGGGTTCAAGTAATCCTCCTGCCTCAGCCTCCTGAGTAGCTGGGCCTGTAAGCAAGCACTACCATGCCTGGCTAATTTTGCATTTTTTGTAGAGGCGGAGTTTCGCCATGTTGGCCAGGCTGTCTTGAACTCCTGGATTCCAGTGATCCACCTACCTCGGGCTCCCAAAGCGCTGGAATTGCAGGTGTGAGAGCCACCGTGCCTAGCCTGTTCTTTTTTCCCTGTAATTTTCTTGGAATGGCTTCCTATGAACTCTCTGGGCTTGTCCCTGACGCTCTGATGCCCAGAATCTCTTTCGCTTCTTTCTGCCTTTTCCTCCTGAAATTGCTTCCCCAGAATCCCCAGGATGGGGGAGTGGTAACCTCTTTCCACTTTGAGCTTGAGCCTCTATTCACGCCCACACACCTCTGGCACTCTCCTCACTCGTGGTCCTGGTTTTGGGGCCTGTTTCCACATGGCTAATCTAGAAGAGGCACCGGGGCAGTAGCTGAGTCTTTGTCTCTCCCCTCCATCGCTCTGTCTCTGTCTCTCTCTCACACACAGACACATAGACACACACATACCCCTACTACTGTACACAGCACGTGGAAATCATACAATAAATGAACACACTCACTGAATGAATGAATATCAGATGGCTACATCTGTCCACTCCAGATAAGCCACCAAAAGAGAGGCCTGGCTTTCCTTGTTCAATACTACAGATGCCAGACAACCATACCTGGAGTCCAGTAAGTACCCAATAAACACTGGTTGAATAAATGAAAGAATACAACTTATGTTCTTATTCTTTCACCACTTTTAAGTCATCTCCCCTTCTCCACTTTCAGAGGACAGACCTAAGTAGCTTCAGAATGTTACCCCCTCCACCCCATATTTTCATTATCATTGCAGCATTTCAGTTCCTTTCTCTCCCCCTACCTTTTATGTTTTTAGAAACAGGGTCTCGGTATGTTTCCCAGGCTGCAGTGCAGTAGCTATTTACAGGCATGATTCCACTACCGATCAGCACAGGAGTTTTGACCTGCTCCGTTTCTGACCTGGGCTGGTTCACCCATTCTTAGGCAACCTGGTGGCCCTCACTCCCAAGAGGTCACCATATTGATGCCAAACTAGTGCAGACACCTGGTTGGCATAGGACACTATGGCCCAGAACTCCTGACACAAGCAATCCTCCTGCCTCAGCCTCCCGAGTTGCTGGGACTACAGGGATGTGCCACTGTGCTCAGTGGTTACAGCATTTCAATCCTCTTGATCCCATTCCCTTTAAGGACTGGATGGTGATCTCCACTCTGGTACGTGGTCATTGTGTGACCTTGAGCAAGGCACTGCTCCTCTTGGTTTCTATTTTCCCATGGGCTTCTGTTTTCCCACGGGCTTATATTTTCCCATGGGTAGAGCCAGGCCAGTGTAGACATTTCAAGAGATAACATCAGGCAAAGATACAAATGACCAGTAATGCCTGCAAGATGTCTCCACCAATTACATTGTAACAGATGCTGTCAATGTAACTTATCAGCAAAGCTACCCCTAGCTTAGCTCTGAGTGTGGGGTTACAGCTCTGTCCTGAAATAGGCTTATCAAACTTAAAACTGCACACAAATCACCCTGGGGGATATTGTTGAAATGCAGATTCACATTCTGTAGTTCTGGGTGGGGCCCAAGATTCTGCATTTCTAGCTAGCTCCTAGATGATGGAATGCTGCTGGCCACTGGATCACACTTTTAGTAGCAAGGTGCTGGAATACAGTGCGTCCCACCTTTGAAGGAAATCTCAGCGCAGCCAAGGGACAGAGTGCTGGCATGTGGCTGATATCCAAGGTAATAGATGTTAGCACCTCAATGGTGGGAGATGCTGGCAGTGAAGGTGATGGGACCTCTGAGAATGGACAAGGTTGGCAGGGGTTGGGGTCGGGGGCTGGTCCAGGATTCCTAGAGAACATGGAAATAGAGTTGGGAACATTATGGCAGGCTGGTGATTCTACTAAATCATAATTCTGGTGGGCAGAGGGCATCAATCTGTTTTAGCAAGCTCTTGAGGGGATTTTGATGCTAAACTTTGAAAATGACTGTGCTACACAGAGATAAAGGGGTAGGCAATTCTGGAAGAACAGTGTTCTGTTTTCCCATGGTAGAGCTTGTAAATTGCATTCATTTATTCATCCATTCATTCACGCATGCATCCATCAATCTATCCAACAAACAAAATCTATCCATGCATCCGTCCACACCCCCAGCCATTTAACATCTAACAAATACATCCTGAATGCCTCCTCTATGTGTGTGTATCCTGTTAGGCACAAGCAATCGGATTGAAATTGTAGATACACACGCCTGTCTTAGCCTCTAACCAGTGATTCTCAACCAGGGGCAATCTGGTTCCCCAGAGGACACTTCATAATGCCTGGAGACATTTCCCGGTTGTCACAACTTGTAGGAAGGTATGTTGCCAGCATCTCATGGGTGGAGGCCAAGAATGTTGCTAAACACCCAGCACAGGACAGCCTTGCTTCCTTGTAAATAGCATAGAGGCAGGCTGGAAGTGGTGGCTCACACCTGTAATGCTAGCACTTTGGGAGGCCAAGGTGGGCGGATCACCTTAGGTCAGGAGTTTGAGACCAGCCTAGCCAACATGGGGAAACCCCATCTCTACTAAAAATACAAGAAATTACATTTCTGACTGAAGGTACATGGGCCAATCCTCCCTTGAAAGACTCATGCTCAGCTGGGCGTGGTGACTCACGCCTGTAATCGCAGTACTTTGAGTCTGAGGTGGGCAGATCACCTGAGGTCAGGAGTTCGAGACCAGCCTGGCCAACCTGGTGAAACCCTGTCTCTACTAAAAATACAAAAATTAGCCAGGCATGGTGATGGGTGCCTGCAATCCCAGCTACTCGGGAGACTGAGGCAGGGGAGTCACTTCAACTGGGGAGGCAGAGGTTGCACTGAGCTGAGATTGCGCCACTGCACTCCAGCCTGGGCAACAGCGTGAGACTCCAAATTAAAAAAAAAAAAAAAAAAAAAAAAGATACCAGTCATTGAATTAGGGGCCACTGTAATGTAGGAAGACCTCATTTTAACCTAACTAATTATTTCTGCAAAGACCCTGTTTCCAAATTAGGTCCTATTCATAGGTTCCAGGTAAACATGATCATGCCACTGCATTCCAGCCTGGACGACAGAGCAAGACTCCCTCTCAAAAAAGAAATAGTTGTAGAGGCTGAGCAACTTTGCAGTAGACTGTGACAGGAACTGGTATTCTTTCCACCTTGGTATCCCAGGATCACAAGACAGTATCTGACCTACAGGAGCCGAGCAAATACTTAAGTGGATGAAGAAATGGCGACACAAAGGAACATTTATTTATATAAAGAACTCTGGGGCAGATGAGGCAGTTCACACTTGTAATCCCAGCACTTTGTGAGGCCAAGGTGGGAGAATTGCTTGATCCTAGTAGTTCAAAACCAGCCTGGGCTACGTAGGGAGATCCCATCTGAACAAAAATGTTTTCTAAAAAAGTAGCCAGGTGTGGTGGCACCTGTCGTGCCAGCTACTTGAAAGACTGAGGCAGAAGTATTTGAGCTTGTGAAGTCAAGGCTGCAGTAAGCTATGATTATGCCACCGTACTCCAGTTTGGGTGAAAAGTGAGACTCTGGGTCAAAAAAAAAAAAAAAAAAAAAAAAAAGAGAGAGAGAAGAAAAAAAGAACTCTTATAGCTCATCTCAAGAACAAAGAGACAACTCAATTCAAAAAGGGGCAAATAACTTGAGTAGACATCTCCCCAAAGATAATATACGAATAACCAGCAATCACATAAGATGCTCAATGTCATCAGTCATTAGGGAAATGCAAATCAAAACCACAATGTGGTACCACTTCACACCTGCTAGAGTGACACTAACAGTAATAATAATAATAGTGGAGGCTGGGCTCAGTGGCTCACGCCTATAATTCCAATACTTTGGGAGGCCAAGGCAAGCAGATCACTTGAGGCCAGGAGTTCAAGACCAGCCTGGCCAACATGGTGAAACCCTGTCTCTACTAAAAATACGAAAAAATTAGCCAGGCATGATGGTGGCCCTCGCCTGTAATCCCAGCTACTCAGGAGGCTGAAGCGTAAGAATCACTTGAACGTGGGAGGTGGAGGTTGCAGTGAGCTAGGATCATGTAATGGCACTCCAGCCTGGGTGACAGAGTGAGACTCTGTCCCAATTAAAGAAAAAAAAAAATAAATGAAACAAGTATTGGTGAGGATGTGGAAAAATGAGAACTCTTATACATGGCTGGTGGGAAAGTAAAATGGTACAGCTGCTGTGAAAAACAGAGTTCCTTTTTTCAAACATTGAAAAGAAGAGTTACCACATGACTATCAGTTCCCCCTCTTGGGCATATACCCAAAATAACCGAAAACAGGTGTTCAAACCAAAACATACATACATGTTAATAATAGCCAAAAGGTGGGCCTGGTACACACATGTGGATGACAGTGGCTCATGCCTGTACTCCCAACACTTTGGGAGGCCAAGGTGGGAGGATTGTGTGAGGCCAGGAGTTTGACACTAGTCTGGGCAACATAGTGAAACCTCATCTCCATACAAAGTTAAAAACGACAACAACGAAAAATTAGCCAGGCAAGATGTTTCATGACTGTAGTCGCAGCTACTACTCAGGAGGCTGAGGTAGGAGAATCACTTGAGCCCAGGAGGTCGAGGCTGCAGTAAGCCACCATCATACCACTACACTTCAGCCTTGGTGACAGAATGAGACCTTGCCTCAACAAAACAAAACAAAACAAAACAATAGCCAAGAGGTGAAACAACCTGTATGTCATCAACTAATGAATGGACAAACAAATTATGGTATATCCATACAAGAGAATATTATGCTGCCCTGAAAAGGAATGAAGTACTAGGTTCATGCTACATCATACAGAAGTCAGACATAATAGGCCACATACTGTATAATTCCACTTATATGAAATATCCAGATTAGACAAGTCTGTAGAGACAGAAAGTCAAAGTGGTTTTCAAGGGCTGGGGGAATGGGCAGCAATGGCATAATGGGTAGAGTTTCCTTCTAGGACGATGGAAATGGTTTAGAACTTGATAGCAGTGATGATTGCACTCCATTGTGAATGTGCTTAATGTCACCTAAAGTACACTTTAAAATGGCTAAAATTGGCTGGGCACAGTGGCTCGTGCCTGTAATTCCAGCACTTTGGGAGGCCAAGGTGGTGGATCACTTGAAGTCAGGAGTTGAAGATCAGCCTGGCCAACATGGTGAAATTCCGTCTCTACTAAAAACACAAAAGTTAGCCGGGCATGATGGTGCATGCCTGTAGTCCCAGCTACTCAGGAGGCTGAATCAGAATCGCTTAAACCCGGGAGGCGGAGGTTGCAGTGAGCTAATATCACACCATTGCACTCCAGCCTGGGTCACAGAGCAAGACTCTCCCCAGCCCCCCAAAAATAAATAAAAATAAAATGGTGAAAATGGTCAATTTCATATTATGTGTATTTCACCCCAATTAAAAAAAAATACATTTCTGCATTCAATCAATGCTCCTTGAGTATCTACTGTGTGCATAGGGAAGTGGGCTATGCATTTGGGACACAGGAATAAATGTGATGGATGTGATGGCTGCTCCCAGGCAATTATAGATTGGGAGGAAACTCAGCAAAAAGTGATGGACCCAAGAAGTCTAGGATGTGATGGACCCAGGAAATCTAGAATGTGGATGGCAGGAGTTGGGAGGAAAAGAAATGGTTTTCCTGGCTGGAGGTTGGGGGAGGTCAGGGAAGACTACCTATAAAAGATGCAATGTGAGATAGCTTTTGAAGGAGGAAGAAAACTTGCCCTTGGAGAGTCAATATTATTATTGAAGGGATGTATAATTACAGGCCACATGATGCTATGCCATCCCATCCCTGCAATGGATAAGACAGTTTAATGCATGGAGTGTCTAGAGAAAGCAAGGATGGTTAGACCCTAGGGAGGAGGAGCTAGAGCACAGATCCCCTCAGAATGCTCCCTCAGGCTTTCTGCTAAAAGCTCCTGTAGTGAAGTGGTCATGGTGGATCCGAGGGCAGAGTCAAGAAATGGGGGCGACTGATTTAGCCTGCCAAGCCTCATGAGCCCCTACTGTCCTTTCTGAGGCTTTTGTCTTCTGCCTTCTGGCAAGGAGCAGGCAAGCAGAGAAAAAGACAGGAAAGACCAGGGCTTGTGTTAATTAACCACCTACTAAGGACCAGGGTCTGAACACATGGTTTTATTTAACCCTCACGGCAGTCCAATAAGGGAGGTTCTACTATTGCCCGCTCCTTCTACCATTTTTTGTTTTTGCCTTTCATGTGTTTTCCTTTGTCTTTTAGCTATTTTAAAGATAGAAAAATGAGGCACTGAGAGAGAAAGTGGCTGATCTGAGGTCATGATGTGGTGGAAACCTGATTTAGGTGAGGTCAGTCTGACACCACGATTTCTCTAGTTGCTCTGAGAAGGAACTCCCCCCATGGTAAGGAAGGAAGTATGGCCTGCTAAGAAGAGCCTCAGATTCCTGTCTCTTTGTCCCAGAACTATCAGCAAACTCAAAGTTGAATTTCGCCACTGGCAGCTTCTGATGTGAGCAAGTCTCTCAACCTCTGGGTTGTGCTCTGCTCATTTTAATTTTTATTTTATGGTTAACACTTAGAGTCTCCCTTTGTTGCCCAGGCTGGAGTGCAGTGGCTCGTTCACAACTCATTGCAGCCTCAAACTCCTGGGCTCAAGCTATTCTCCTGCCTCAGCCTCCCAAAGTGCTGGGATCACAGATGTGAGCCACGCGGCCAGTACACTTTCCTCATTTTTAATGCATGGGAAGCAGGTGGAGATTTCTTTTCTTCTTCTCCTCCAAGAATATGTTCTTATACCTATATACTACCTAGGTCCCTTTAATTCTCCACTTCCCTAACTATCCATGTTCATACGTATTTACATGTATCTCTTTAAATAGGATCATACAGGATATAGTGATCCTGTGACTTCATCTTTTTCAGTAAATAATATGCCTCATGAACCTTTCCAGGTCAGGAATGTGGCTCCACCTCATTCTTCTAAAGACTGCTCATTCTCCCACATGGATGCATATACTGTAACCCCTTCCCACACTGGTGTTGCAAGCTCTGCTGTGTCCTTCTTTCCTTTTTTTTTTTTTTTTTGAGAGGGAGTCTTGCTCTGTTGCCAGGTTGGAGGGCAGTGGCGCCATCTTGGCACACTGCAACCTCCACCTCCCGGGTTCAAGCAATTCTCCTGCCTCAGCCTCCTGAGTAGCTGGGACTACAGGCATCTGCCAGCACACCCGGCTGATTTTTGTATTTTTAATAGAGACGGGGTTTCACCATGTTGGTCAGGCTGGTCTCGAACTCTTGACTTCAGGTGATCCACCCATCTCAGCCTCCCAAAGTGCTGGGATTACAGGTATCAGCCACTGTGCCTGGCTCGACATTCTTATGTTACCTCAGTGCAAGTGTGAGCGTTTCTGTGCAAGATTTTTCAAAATGGGATTGCTGGACCAAAGGGCATGACATTCAAGGTAACTAATCTGAAGAAGGCCCAGAACTCAGTTGTTTCTCAAATAATTTCTGGCATAAATGTTTCTTTGATCCGTGGTAGAGAAGGGGTTGATGATCTTAGACAAGTCTTTTAACTTCTGTGAGCCTTCGTTTGCTTATCTGTAGAGTGAGAAACAGTGTAATAGACACAACAGGGCTTTGGAGATGATAAAGTCCTGTGTAGGCTGGGCGCTGTGGCTCATGCCTGTAACTCACACCTGTAACCCCAGTGCTTTGGGAAGCCAAGGTGGGAGGATCACTTAAGCCCAGGAGTTTGAGACCAGCTGACTCTGTCTCTACTAAAAATAAAAACAAAAACCAAACAAGAAAGTCCTGTGTTAATGTGAGGAATTCAAATTGTCATTAACACGGGGAGGCTCCGCAGCTGGACACATCCCCTTCTCATCACACAGAAACCAACACAAGGAGCTTGTGCAAGAAGGAAGCTGTTTTTGGTTTTATTTTTTATTTATTTATTTTTTTGTTTTTGTTTTTTTTTTTTGGAGACACCGTCTCACTCTGTCACCCAGGCTGGAGTGCAGCGGTGTGATCACGGCTCACTGCAGCTTCGACCTCCCCAGGCTCAAGTGATCCTCCCACCTCAGCCTCCCAGGTTGTAGGACCCCAGGCACCTGCCACCATTCCTGGCTAATTTTTTTTTTTATTGTATTTTGCAGAGATGGGAGATCCACCCGCCTCAGCCTCCCAAAGTGCTGCTTGCCCAGCATGTTGCCCAGGCTGGTCTCACACTGCTGGGCTCAAGTCATCCACCCGCCTCAGCCAGGAAGCTGTTTTATACGAAGTATCAACTACGTTTAAGGCCATGTATTAGACCAGCAGTTCAATAGGGAAGGAAAGCATGATTTTGCTCCCTAGGGCACATTTGGCAATGCCTGCAGACATTTCTGATGGACATGACTCATGGGGTGCGGAATGTTTCTAGCATCCAGTAGGTAGAGACCAGAGGCACTGCTGAATGTCATATAATACGCCGGGTATTCCCACAATAAAGAATCCTCCCACTCAAATGTCAACAGTGCCCAAGATGAGAACCCCTTGTCTAGACCTGTTTCTTATCTGATGTCCAACCCCAGCAAACCTCGTTCAAAGATGAGGAACTGAGGCTCAGAGACATGAATGGCTTGCCTTAGGCTCTAGACAGCCACTACCAGTGGCCAACTCTCTGCTCCCTCTGACTTCAGGGTCTGTGGTCCATTCCGCATACTGCACTGTCTCTCTGGGAAGACATCGCCTTGTCCCCAAGCACCTTAGCCTTGGCAGATTATCTATAGCAAGGGTTACAAATTTTGCCTTAAAGCATAAGCACCCCCGACACTCCCGAGGTTTGATAACTTCGCACTTGTAATCATTGTTTCTGCTCATTTGCTGTGTGCTAAATATTTTATGAGGATTAACTCATGTTACCTCAAGGATATGTCACAGAGAGGTTAAGATCAGACACTAAGTGGCAGCTCTGTGCTCTAGATACAGATAAGACATCTCCAGGGACCAACCTCTGGGCCTCTCTACCTTGGTTCCCCTCCTGCTCTGAACTTCGCCCTGGCA
This sequence comes from Ateles fusciceps, assembly GCA_036589455.1. NCBI lineage: Eukaryota > Metazoa > Chordata > Mammalia > Primates > Atelidae > Ateles > Ateles fusciceps. Next base: position 2,040,921 of record JAZHEH010000903.1, read on the forward strand.
AAGTTGGGTCACAACAACCAATCCTTTTGCTGGGAACTGGGTAGAGGCAGAATCAGAGAGAGCTCCTACTTCAGACTCTCTCATTTGTAGGAACTCCGTCCCTGCTGCCCAGCTGGGTGGTCCTAGAGAATCTGCCAGAATTTCAGCTCTTTTCCCCATGCAATGCCCCAGGAGAAAAGACGCTGGGCTCTGGACAGAGATGAGAGGATGTGCAGAGAACTCAAAGCCACAGGGCATGGGCATGGGCTAAGAGGGAGGGGGACCTTATAGGGAAGGACGTGACATCCTCAGGGCCCGTCCAAAGTTCTTGGAGCAAATCCAGCTATCCAACTGAGGTTCCTGCAGCAGCCTCCACTCCAGCATCTGATTCTCATTAGCTGCAACTGATCTTATTAGCTATCCTGGGTCAATTTGGATTTTGGCAAGCCTAGATCTGGCAATGGCCTCAATACGGAGATCACACAGGGTAAGCAGGGGATGCGCCGACACCCAGGAATGGATTCCACGAGGCAGCCTGTTGGACGACAGCGTTGAGTTCCAGCTCTGCCCCTTCCTGGCTTCATGACCTTCGCAGAGCCTCGGCACTTTCTCTGACATGGGGACTTGGGGCCCAGCAGTCCCCAAGTCTCCATTGTAAATGTGAGGACTGGGGCTTGTGTCAGGCATCCCAGCACCATAAGGGTCCTGGAGGGGTTGGGGCCAGTTGTCACCCACAGAACAGGCTGGGTGACCTTGAGCAAGTCTCTTCCCCTTTGTGCCTCTGTGTATTTAATTGTCAAATGAAGGGGCCATGCCTTTAATGTAGAAGCCCTTTTAGGTCTTAGGACTCCAGACTGGGCCATTGACCTCTTCCCAGGCACTGACCTCTTTGGGCCTCCAGGAAACACATTTCTTTATAACTCCACGCCGCAGCACAGGCTCAAAAGAGCCAGACACGACTGACTGCCTCCCTCTCTTCTGCCTCCCAACCTGACCCACCAGAGAAGAGCTCCCTCCACCCCCCTCCTCACTCCAGGTCACCAATATCCTGTCCCTTAGTCTAGCTTCATCAAAGCAGCAAAGCTAACACTGTCTCCTGCCCAGTGGATAGGCCCAGCAGCACCCATCTCTCTTGGGGGGAGTGCCCAGGGAATTCCACCAGGCAATGCCCACAGGTACTTGCGGGTGTACACAGGAGTTTAGGGGGAGATAGGGGCCCTCTTGGAAGAGGGCTAGCAGTCCACTCAGACTGCCTCAAGAGAGGATGCAATGAACACAGCTCTTTGTGCGTGTGTTGGGGTGGGGGAGCAGGGGAGAGGAGGTGGGTGGTCCCTGCTTGTCCTGCTGCCTCAGAGGCCATCTCTGCTGTCAGAGTTTGATGACTCCTCAAAGGGTCTCCAGGCCCCGGATCTCAGTTTTAAGAGTTCCAGTCTTACTAAATCTCACTGAACCTCCTCTGGTCTTATCTTGGCCAGGGTGGGTGAGGGAAGGTGAGAGGATATGAAACAGGTGGGGCAGCCAGGTGTGGGAGTGGAGTTGGGTGAGGTGGAGAAGGATGGGATTGGGAGTGCTGGGAGGATGGTGCAGGGCCTTACTAGGATGGGATTTGTGTGAAAGGGCTAGGGAGGAGTGGAGGGAGATAGACGACTTGGAGGGGTGGCCAGACCTTTGCCCTGCTCCTGAGTATGAAGGTCCCTCATTTCACATCTTTACTGGGGGGGGCAGGGGTGGAGAGGGGATATCCCCAAAAGCCTTTACTGGTGGTGTCAGAGGTCACCCTGCCTCTCTAACGGGTAGGGAGGGGTCTCCGGCAGGGCTAAGGGTGAATCCTCTATCTCTCCAGAGCCCAGTATCTTGGGTGGGAGGGTGACTTGCAGAGTCTCTGCTCCGGGATTTCTTGTCTAATGATGGGGGGGAGAGCTCCCATTTGTCATGGAGGTGGAGGTCACTGTAATTTATGAGCTGAGAAGACCCCCATTATTCCGAAAGAGAAGGGAGAGAGGAAGACACCCAAACTTAGTTTTTTAAGGATGGGGAAGGGGCATCAGTCTCCCAAGAGGTGAGGGGGCTCTAGACACCCAGGAAGTACTTTTGGGGGCCACATTCTATCTCAAGGGGTAAAAGGGAGAGGACTTCTGCCTAGAGCTGGGGCCAGGAGGAAAGGCCTGTTTCTGAAGGAAAAACGAAGGCATTTTGCTCTCTGGGGGGGTGGGAGCCCCTCTCTTTTGGGGGAGGGGCCCCGCGTCTTGGGAAGATGAGGGCTCCGTTTCTAGGAGAAGATGCCCAGGTTTTGCTCCCTGGGGGCAGGGGCAGAAGGACCTCCTCTCGGCTCCCCTCGGAAGGGCCCGCCCCAAGCCACCAGGCGCCTCGAGCTCACCTCCAGGCCCCGGCTCCGATCTGCGGGCTCCGATCGGCCGGGTTCCGACTAGCGGGATGCGCGCTCCGAGTTCCGGCAGCGCCGGGTGTCTGCTCGGCTTCCCCCAGCGACTCGCCGGACTCCCTGGCTCCGTCGAGCGCCCCAGCCAATCAGCGCCGCCGGCCCCGACCCTCGCTCTCGCCGCAGCCAATGGACGCGCCCGCCACGGGCCACCGCCCCCGGGAGGGAGGGGGCAGGCGGGGCGGGGGCAGAGTCCAGCCTCCGTGGGCTGGGTAGACGGGGGCTTGGGCGGGACCGACTCGGGGGCTGGGAGGAACGACCGCGAGGGCTAGGAGGGAGTGCTGGGGCTAGGGAGGACCCCGGTCAAGTTGTGGGGAACCCCGACCCTCTGGGGGGGCAGCTCCATAGGTTGATTTAACCTGGATCTTAATGGGCCTTTTACACCCTCAGGGCTGCAAGCGAGTGTAGCTGCGGAAGGGTTTCCTTTGCTGGAGAGGGAAGGAGCATCCCACCCTCCTCACCTCACTCCCCATCTCGGCGCTCAGGGCCCTCCCAGCCCTTCTTGCTGCCAGCGACTTTCCTCTGCTTGGCCCCAGCGTTCCGGGAGACAAACAGGGCGCTGGGAGTCAGAGGTGGTTTCTTCTGCATGAACTGGGGCAGGTCACTGCGCCTCCTGATCCTCAATTCCCTGAAATTGGGACAACAGAGATTGTACCTCCTTCGTGGGTATAAACAAGACCCTAGATGTGATGAAGGTGCCTTTCCACCATTGTAGAAAATGCCTTGTGGAAGCTAGTTAATACTCAGGTGTGACGGATGGATAGCCCCCACAGCTTTCTAGAGGTATTTGGAAAGAGGATGCAATCTTTCAGTGACAAAATCAGACACAAAGAACTGCTCATCAAGACAACAGGCAATCGCCAAGTGCTCATAATGAGTGAATGGATGGATGGAGATTACAGACCTTAAAAGGAACAGAAAGAGTTCAGCTCGGTTCTCCACACTCAGCCTGATCACTGACAGCTGGAGTCCTGAACCCTGAGGTCTCTTCTGCAGCTGTCCAGGAATCCAGGCTACCCTGTCTCTGATTAGAAAAGAGCTATAGTCCTTGAAATTAAGGAATTAACATAAAGTTCCTAGTGTCACCTCTGGGGATTTCTCCCCCAACAAATACACACAAAGCAGTAAATAAGAATAATTGAGGCCTGGCACAGTGGCTCACGCCTGTAATCTCAGCACTTTGGGAGGTCGAGGCAGGCAGATCACTTGACTCCAGGAGTTTGAGACCAGCATGGCCATCATGGCGAAACCCTGTCTCTACTAAAAATACAAAAATTAGCCGGGGATGGTGGCATGCGCCTGTAATCCCAGCTACTTGGGAGACTGAGGCATGAGAATTGCTTGAACCCAGGTAGGCAGAGGTTGCAGTGAGGTGAGATGGCACCACTCTGTCCAGCCTGGGTAACTGTCACATTGCTTGAGGAACCTGATGGGGGCCTGTGTTGAAAATCTAGCAATTTTTTCTTAAAACCAAAGCCACGAAGATAATCCCCTTTACTACCCTTGACCTGCCCAAAGAAATACAATGGCCAATAAACATGGGAGATGACATTTTTGTCAAGGAAAGCCAAGTTAAACTTCCAGGTTCAAGTGATTCTCCTGCCTCAGCCTCCCGAGTAGCTGGGATTGTAGATGTGTATCACGATGCCCAGCTAATTTTTGTATTTTTAGTAGAGACAGGGTTTCACCATGTTGACCAGGATGGTCTTGAACTCCTGACCTCGTGATCCACCTGCCTCAACCTCCCAAAGTGCTGGGATTACAGGTGTGAGCCACCGAGCCTGGCACAATCTTGTTTTTATTATTATAATTACTATTATTTGCAAAGACTGCAAGGAGTTTCATGTATTGCAGATGGGAGTAGGATCACAGCCTTTCTGGCGGGAAATTGGGTATTTCTATTTTAAAAATCTTAAAAGTAAATTGACCCTTTGATCTATCAATCCAATCCCTGTGAACTTATCTGAAAACAATGAAAGGCAGAAAGATTAAATGATAAAGTAGTTTACTGCCATTTTCTTTATCGTAGGGAAAAACTGGGAATAGCTTAAATGCACAACAGCAGGGACTCAGAAGTGAAACTGTGGCATGAAATTAAACACTAAACATAGGTATCAAATATTGAATGAGGCTGGGCATGGTGATGCACGCCTGTAATTCCAGCACTTTGGGAAGCCAAGGCAAGAGGATCGCTTGAGCCCAAGAGTTCAAGTCCAGCTTGGGTAACATATCGATACCCTGTCTCTAAAAAAACACAAAAATTATCCGAGAAACGTGAGGCATGCCTGTAGCCCTAGCTACTCAGGAGACTGAGGCAGACTTGAATCTGGGAGTTTGAGGCTACTGTGGACCAAGATTGCACCACTGTACTCCAGCTGGGTGACAGAGTGAGACCCTGTCTCAAAAGCAAAGTAAAACAAATCTCAAAATGTTGGGTGAACAAAGATATTTGCAAAAACAGTATATTTGGTACTATCTTAATTTTTGTTAACTCTGTGAAGTAGGCCGGGCGAGGTGGCTCACGCCTGTAATCCCAGTCCTTTGGGAGGACGAGGCAGGCAGATCACGAGGTCAAGAGATCGAGACCATCCTGGCCAACATGGTGAAACCCCATCCCTACTAAAAATACGAAAATTACCTGGGCGTGTGGCACACGCCTGTAGTCCCAGCTACTCGGGAGGCTGAGGCAGGAGAATTGCTTGAACCCAGGAGGTGGAGGTTGCAGTGAGCCGAGATTGCGCCACTGCACTCCAGCCTGGCGCCTGGCGACAGAGCGAGATTCTATCTCAAAAAAAAAAAAAAAAAAAAATCTATTAAGTAGAGCTAATCAATGCTGTGTAATGTAACTTTCTATGATGCTTTATATCTGTATCTGTGCTGTCCCACATAGCCACTAGCCACATGTAGGTATTGAACACCTGAGATGACTAATCTTGGTATCCAAGATGTTCAAAAAATAAAAATAAAAAAGAAAGAAAAATAATAAAGGAGAAAAAGGGAAAAATAAATTTAAATTTTTTTAAAAAGCAATGACTATCTGAACCAAAGAACTGTATTTTAACTGTATCTAATTTTATTTTTTATTTTTATTTTTAGAGCCAAGGGTCTTGCTCTTTTGCCCAGGCTGGAGTGTAGTGGTGCGATCTCAGCTCCTTGCAACTTCCGCCTCCCAGGTTCAAGTAATTCTCCTGCTTCAGCCTCCTGAGAAGCTGGGATTACAAGCAGGCACCACTATTTAAAAAAATTTTATTTTTTTTAATTTTTAGCAGAGACAGAGTTTCATCATGTTGGCGAGAGTGGTCTCAAATTCCTGGCCTCAAGTGATCTGCCTGCCTTGGCCTCCCAAAGTAATGGGATTACAGGTGTGAGCCACCGCACCCAGCCTGTATATAATTTTAATTTGAGGTCTATTGGTAACAGGTAGTTAGTGGCTATCATATCAAAAAGCACCAAAATAGCTAGCTAGCAATGCTGAGTGAAAAACTACATGTTCAGTAGGAGAAATGGTTCTTTTTGTGTATTGAAATTATGGATTATTCTAATATTACTTTATTTGCATGTCAGTAATCTTTTTCACCCCTTTGGCTTATTTTCAGTAGAGGATAATCTCTACAATGTCACTAATTTCTAATTATTCTATAATGAACACATATTACTCTGGTACTAAGAAAATATTTAAAATGAAAAACAGAAAGCAAAAGTCTAAACCAAAGGATCCAGAGTGGCAGCTCACGCCTGTAATCCCAGTACTTTGAGAGGCCTAGGCGGGTGGATCACTTGAGGTCGCGAGTTCGAGACCAGACTGGCCAACATGGTGAAACCCCCATCTCTATTTATAAATAATTTTTTTAAAAAGGATCTAAGCCAAAGATTGGCAAACTATAGCCCATAGACCAAATGTAGTTAATCGTCTGTTTTCCTATGACCTAAGAATTGGTTTTAAATATTAAATGGTTTTTAAAAAGTCAAAAAATAATAATGTTGTGTGACACATGTAAATGGTATAAAATTCAAATTTCACTGTGCATAAATAAAGTTTTATTGGAACACATTTATTTTTGCATTGTCTATGGCTATCTTTAAGCTACAACAGCAGAAATGAGTAGTTGTGACAGAAACTGTGTGGCCTGCAAGGCCAACAATATTTACTGTGTGGCGCTTTTCAGAAAAATCTGCCGTGTCCTGGTCTAAGGCAATCAAGGGAAATAAGAGGTGTGTGTAGTCATCTTCATTCATCTGTTCATTCATTCAACTAGGTATTGAGCACCCACTTGTAAGTCGGGCCCTGGAAAAGGGCACTTCTAGGGGACGGGGAAGAGCTGCTTTGTCTCTCTTTGAGGAATGGGAAGAGAGGGCTATTTAGAGCTAGGTGCTTTGCAAGCTGATTCTCAAATAGCTTCATTGTGATACTTGTGAAGAAAACTGTCAGCAGGTGGAAAAAGCCCTTTCCACATTGGCTTCCCTTGCATTTTTCTGCCGTTCTGCAGTTTTTCTGTGGAGCTGCCTGGGGTTGCAGATGTCTGCCAGGGAACGAAGAGAGTGTTTTCCAGAGTTTGGCTGAGGCCTGGGATGAGGACTCAACCATGCTCTGTGCCTATCCATGGAGCTCCTTCCAGAAGAGCAGTTTTAGCTGGGAAGGCCCCCACCACACTCTGGAGAGGAGAAATGAAAATGAAGGCAATGGTGAATGAGGCTCCAAGAATACCAGTGGTCTGAACAAGAAAGACTCTTAGAGATCAGCAGCCCATTGTACAGAAGAGGAGACTGAGACCAAGAGAGGAGGAAGAACTTGTCCGGAGGCAGATTAAAGCACATGTTTTATTGGCTAGGCCTGTGTTTTCCACATCCCCTGCTCACAAAATAATAAAGAGATATCATCTATCCAAAATAATAAAGGGCATTTTGATATGGTGGAAAGGGGATCAACTTTGGAGTCAGACTTAATATTGAATTGTAGTTCCATTTCCCAATGGCTATGTGACTCTGGACAATATACACCATGGAATACTATGCAGCTGTAAAAGAAGAATGAGATAATGTCCTTCGTGGGGACATGGATGAAGCTGGAAGCCATCATTCTCAGCAAACTAACACAGGAACAAAAAAACCAAACACCAGATGTTCTCACTCACAAGTGGGAGTTGAACAGTGAGATCACATGGACACAGGGAGGGGAACATCACACACCAGGGCCTGTCGGGGTTGGGGGGCAAGGGGAGGGGAGAGCATTAGGACAAATACCTAATGCACGTAGGGCTTAAAACTTAGATGACGGGTTGATAGGTGCAGCAGACCACTATGACACATGTATGCCTATGGAACAAACCTGGATGTTCTACACATGTATCCCAGAACTTAAAATAACAAAATAAAAATAAAATAAAATTTAAAATAAATAAATAAAACTTTATTAATTTTGTCAACATAAAAACAAACAAACAAAATCTGAACGGGGATTGAACTCTTCCCCACCGTCCTCACCTTTCCTCCCTGCGGACAATGGAAGATGAAAATCAGGAGCCAGCATGGCGGAGTGGTTATATTTTCAAACTCTGGAGTTAAGGAGAGCTGGGCTCATGTTTTGGCTGTGACAATGCAGAGTTACGTGACTTTACATGGATGACTTCAGTTCTGAGCCTCAGCCGTATCTGCAAAACGGGGATGATGATCATAATGGCCGCATCTCAGCGATTTCGTGAGTGTTACGGTGGGGGAAATGCCTCAGAGCATGGAGCAGGCCATGCTACTGTGGCTGGCATGTAGTAAGCACTCAACAAATGTTCACTATAAACATGATCATCATCACTCTTATAGTTTGGGTTCTTCCAGAAACAGACCCCAAGACAAAGATTTGAGTGCTTTATTCGGGAGATGATCTCAGGATGATTCCAGGAGGTACTGGTGGGTTGATAATAAAGAGTGGGTTATCTAGCAAATAATCACTGTGGGTGTCTGGAGCTTTGTTCCATCGGGGAACGCTGGGAGCCAGCACGGAACAGTCACCTCAGGGTTATCCCACTGTGGGATAGGGAGCTGGGGTATTTATACACCAACTACTCCCTGTCATTGGCCAAGAACTGCTTGCTCAGAATGTCAACTCCCCAGCACTTCTGTCAACTTCCCACCTGTCCCTTTCAGGTTCAGCAGACTCAAGTGACCAAAGAAAACCCTCAGGCTGAGTCTCAGATGATGAGAGAAGACAGATGAACTTGCAAATAAATAGAAAATGCTGCGCAGGTATTGGCTTCTCCTGCGCCATCACCTTTGGCCACAGATAAGGTTCTAAATGCCTCTCTGCTGGGCTCTCATAGTCTGTGCTCACTTCTGTAATGCATTTGTCAGCTTCATTAATTCATTCAGTCATTAATTCACTAGCTGATTCACACCCTTATTTGTTCATCCATTTACTCACTCACGTATACCTCTACATTTAACTGCTGACCAAATGCCACATGCGGGCCTCAGGCTCTTAAATGGTCTATTCCAGGGGCCAGGCAGCTCCTTAAAGAGGTCCTGGGCCCCATTGGTCTTCTGGTGCCAGGGATTCAGCACAGTGTCTGGCACACAGCAGGGCTCAGGATGTGTTTAATGGAGCTGAAGTAAATTAGAACTAAGAGTTGTTTTTTTTTCTCTCTCTTTTACAAACAGAGAATGCTATGAAGATGCTTTGTTCAAGCTGGGTGCTTGCTAACCTGATGTTTCAAATACCTGTCCTATGGGAAAAGTCTTTGTGAAATGAATTTTGGGCATCCTGGAAGTTTTCAGACATGAAGTATATGCAAACGCTCACTCTGGCTGAATTCAGAGGCAGCAGAGGGAGAGGCTTTGCCTGGAAGGTGCCAGGCTGTATGCTGGGTCCCGGAGGCAGCTCCTGACTCTGAGTCACCAGGGTTCAAGGTCAGACCCATGGTTCCTTCTCAGGCATTTGCCTCTGTGAGCCTCAGCTCTTTTTGTTTTGTTTTGAGAGAGGGTCTCACTCTTGCCACCCAGGCTGGAGCGCGGTCTAGGTTCACTGCAGCCTCCGTCTCCTTGATTCAAGTGATTCTCCCACGTCAGCCTTTTGAGTAGGTAGGTCTACAGATGGGCACCACTCTGCCTGGTTAAAATTTTTTGTTATTTTTAGTAGAGATGGGATTTCACCATGTTGCCCAGGCTGGTCTCGAACTCCCTAGAGGCTACGGTGGAAACTCCTGCCCTAGAGCCAGGTCCATCAGGGCTCCCACCCAGCTTTCTCCCTCACAGGCTGTGAGACCCTTGGTGGTCCCTCCTCCCCAAGGACCCTCAGTTTCTGTGCCTATAAAACAGGAAGATACCGTGAGCTGTGTCGGATGACCGAGCAGGTGAGATGATTTTCATTTTGATTTCCTGAGCACCTGGCTCAGGTGCTGGGCTGCTCTAGGGCCCTGGATAAGCGAAAGACCTCGATGTCACATGACCACACATGGATCACGTGAGATGGGTCCTGGGAAAGAGCTTTAGGGTGGCTCATGCCTGTCATCCCAGCACTTTGGAAAGCTGAAGTGGGAAGAAGATCACTTGGGTCCAGGAGTTTGATACCAGCCCAGGCAACATATGGAGACCCATCTTTACAAAAAACAAAATATAGATAAATTAGCCTGGTGTGGTGGTGTGTGCCTAGGTCCTAGCTACTTGGGAGGCTGAGGCAGGAGCGTTGCTTGAGCCTGAGTGAGCTGAGACAGCATCACTGCACTCCAGACTGGGTGGCAGAGCAAGATCCCATCTCGAAAACATAAAAATTATAACAAAATTAGGCCGGGCATGGTGGCTCACGTCTGTAATTCCAGCACTTTGGGAGGCTGAGGCAGGTGGATCACCTGAGGTCAGGAGTTCGAGACCAGCCTGGCCAACATGGTGAAACCCCCGTCTCTACTAAAGATACAAAAATTAGCCAGGTATGGTAGCTCATGCCTGTGTTCCCAGCTACTTGGGAGGCTGAGACAGGAGAATTACTTGAGCCCAGGAAGCAGAAGATGCAGTGAGCGGAAATTACGCGACTGCGCTTCAGCATAGGAAACAGAGCGAGACTCCGAAAAAAAAATTAAAAAAACTTAGAATGTACAAGTGTAAGGAAGGGGAGTAAAAATTATTGGCTAGCCCAGTGCTTATTAACTGGGGCCACCTGGCCACATCTGGAGACAGTTTTGGTTGTCATGACTGTGGTGGGGGGGTGGGGGATGGGAAGGTACTCCTGGCCTCCGGTGGGTAGAGACCAGGAGTTCTGCTGAATGCCCCACAATGCACAGGACAGTCTCCTATGACATAGGGTTACTGAGCCCAGCATGTTGGCAGAGCTGAAGTTGAGAAACCTCGTTCTAGTCTAACTCCTCTAGTCTGACAGATGAAACCCAGAAAGGTCTAAGATGATCCCAAGTGTGATTAGCAGACTGACCTTGGGCAAGCTTTAATTTCTCTGAGCCTCAGTTGCTTCATGTGTAAAATGGATGAAAGAATAATAGTACTTACCCCACAGGACCGTGAAGAGGTTTAAAAGGGATACAGAGTCAGGGCTGGGAAAACGCAGCCAGAAAAAGAGGAGGAGTAGGAGGACCTTCCCCAACCCCCAGGTGGGAGCTCCCTCTTGATATTAGCTCTGAACTCTTCCCCAGCTGGCCCTCCTCCTGGAACATCCAGGTATATGTTGTCATAGAAACCTTTCAGGGACGGTGCACTTGAGAGCTTGACTGATTTCTTTTCTCCCCAAAATAACCCACCCTGTCAGTCAAGTGACACTTAGGCGAAGTGGTTAGGCAAGTGAGATTGTTTTACCATCATTAACCATTGAGCAGGCCGCCTACTTGAGGAGTTTCCATTTTCTCAAGACAGCCAGTTAATAGAAATGCAACAGAGATGAATAATGGGGAGATCATGATGAAGATGATGATGATCATGGCTACCACTTTTTTTTTTTTCTGAGACCGAGTTTCACTATTGTTGCCCAGGCTGAAGTGCAGTGGTTCGATCTCGGCTCACTGTAACCTCTGCCTCCCGGGTTCAAGTGATCCTCCTGCCTCAGCCTCCCAAGTAGCTGATTATAGGTGCCCACCACTACACCCTACTAATTTTTATATTTTTAGTAGAGATGGGGTTTCACTATGTTGGCCAGGCTGGTTTGAAACTCCTGACCTCAGGTGATCCCCCTGCCTCAGCCTCCCAAAGTCCTGGGCTTACAGGCGTGAGCCACGGCACCCAGTGATGGCTACCATTTTTTGAACCTTTCCCCCTTGCCTGGTTATATGCTAGGTGCTTGACAGACATTATCAAGTCCAACCTTGAGAAGTAAGTACTAGTAGTGTGTGCTTTTTATAGACCAGGATTCTGAGGCTCAGAGAGGTGAGTGTTGGGGCTGGTTTGAGTTCAGATGCCAGGCGCTATATTCTAACCATCAAGCTTTATTGCCTCTGAGGAACCTCAGTGGAAAGGGGTTCAGGGAGAAGGTTCTGTTCCTTTGTCCCCGTCCCCAGAGCCCAAACCATCAGCTTCACGTTCTTTCTTGGTGTATGCTGAAGCTGGAAACTCCATCACCTGCCCATGGAGCCCAACGTGAAAGTTGTCTTCTTCCTAGTCTAGAAGAAACACTTCAAAGAAACACCCCAAAGAAACGCTCCCACATGGCTCTAATAGCAGTTAGTTCCTGAAGGCTGAGGCAGGCAGAGTAAGACTGTGATCATGTCCCAGCCCTGGCATGTCAAACCCTCGACCCGTCCCAAGACAATGGTACAGCATAAGCTGTAATCCACAAGGCTCGTGGATTCCTGCAGACAAACAATTCTCACCCTGGCGGGGGTCGTGGCAAGAGCTCTGGGTGTCCAGTGGAGAGACAGAAGCAGTGCTAGATCTCACTCTTGCTACCTGTTTGCTCTTTTTGTTTTTAGAGACATATCGCTCTGTTGCCCAGGCTGGAGGGCAGTGGTACGATCATAGCTCCCTGTAACCTCAAACTCCTGGGCTCAAGCGATTCTCTTGCCTTGGCCTCCTGAGTAGCTGAGACTACGGGCATGTGCCACCACGCCCAGTGAATTGTTTTTCTTTTGGTAGAGACAGTCTTGCTATGTTGTCCAGGCTGTCCAGATCTCTTGGACTCAAGCAATCTTCCCACTTCACTCTCTCAAAGTGTTGGGATTACAGGCGTGAGCCACCATGCTCAGCACATTCCTGCTACTTCTGAGTCCTGCGAGCTTGGACACCCACTGTAAAGATTTGAGCCTTAACTTACCTGTCTCTAAAATGGGTACATGAGGCTGGGCACAGTGGCTCATGCCTGTAATCCCAGCATTTTGAGAGGGCCGAAGTGGAAAGATTGCTTGGGGCCAAAAGTTCGAAATCATCCTGGTCAATATAGTGAGACCCTGTCTCTACAAAAATATAATAATAATAATGATAAAATAAAATAGGACGATAAATAATAATGATAAAATAACATAAAATGAGTACAAGTTTGGGCAGATCAGTGAGATCAATGGTAAGTGCTGAATAAAGGTGGGTTTTATCTGCATTAGAGTTTGGGGCTAGCTGGGTACTGGCGGCTCTCAAAACTCATGTGCTGCTGTATCATGTATAGCAGGTTAGTTAGGGTCCCCGGAGAGTCACCCGGGACCCACACTTCGGCATGGCTGCCAGAACTGATGATACCTTGGATTTCTTTCTGTCACATCCGGCCCTGGATTCATGAGGCTGGGGCGCCACCTTGTGGTGAGAATCCTGCCGGGGGCCAGCCGGGACGCAAGGTGCCTGAGGGCCTTGCTCCCCTCCAGCCGTGGAACCTAGGGCTGGAGAATATGACCTCCAGACGCTTTGGGAGATCCGAAGCCAAGACCAAACTCCACACCTGTCTTCCCCACTGGTTGGGCCAGACTTAGGAGCCCTGGTAACTCTGGGCTTCCCTTCACTCATCCGCTCACCCACTCAGCACGGCTGCTCCTCCTTCCTCCTCCAAGACTTGCCCACTTGCCGGCCCAGTCGCCCCACCTGAAGCAGCTACCGCCCTCATTCACGCTCTTCCAGCCCCGCTGGCTCTGTTGTTCTTCTAGTACCTACCAACACTGCAAAGGCTATAATTCTCGAACAACGAAACATAATTACCTAAAAGTCAATAGTGAGTATGTATTCAAAGTATTACTTTACTAATGAGGGTCTAGGCAGAATGACAAAGCTGGTTCCAATGAGAATTCGAAAAACTAGGGATTCTTCTAGGCAGTGGGGGAAAATGACACAAAATTGCAATACTAGACCGGGTGCGGTGGCTCACACCTGTAATCCCAGCATTTTGGGAGGCTGAGGCGGGCAGATCACTTTAGATCAGAAGTTCAAGATCAGCCCGGCTAACATGGTGAAAACCCATCTCTACTTAAAAAATACAAAAATTAGCCATGTGCGGTGGTGTGTGCTTGTAGTCCCAGCTCGGGAGAGTAAGGCAGGAGAATTGCTTGAACCCGGATGGTGGAGGTTGCAGTGAGCCGAGATTGTGCCACTGCACTCCAGCCTGGGCAACAGAGCGAGACTCCACCTCAAAAAAAAAAAAAAAAAAAATGGCCATGTTACACATAAAGTTGGTTGATATCCTATAGGACAAAATCATTGTATCCCTTGGTGTGATCTTCCTACTGGACTGAAAAGAAAAGCATCACATGGCTTCAGTTCAATAGAAATGAAAAATGTAGCCAGGTGTGGTGGCTTATGCCTGTAACCCTAGCACTTTGGGAGGCTGAGGTGGGAGGATGGCTTGTGCTGAGGAGTTCAAGACCAGTCTGGGTAACATAGTGCTACCCCATCTCTATAAAAAATACAAAAAAGTTAGCTGGGTATCGTGACATGTGCCTGTAGTCCCAGCTACTTGGGGGGGGCCGAGGTGGGAGGATTGCTTGAGCCCAGGAGGTCGAGGCTGCAGTGAACCAAGGTCGCGCCACGGCAGTCCAGCCTGGATAACAAGGTAAGACATTGTCTTAAAAAAAAGCAAAGTCCTTGTACCCTAATCAATTGTGTACACAACTACTGCACCTTCCGAAAGACTCTAGCACACAGTCACCTTTTTGCCTCACCCCTAGGTTCTGGATGATGGTTCTTTACACTACCTGACATTATGGTCTGCATTTACTTGTTTATTACAGGTTGCTTCCTATAGAATGTAGGCTCCATGAGGGCAGAGAGGTGGAATGCCTGGCTCCCTGCTGCCTCCTGAGTACCTCATAAATATCCAGCATGTGGAAAGTGCTTGGTAGATGTTTGCAGATTGGCTGGGAGGGTCAGGCTGCACAATTAATAGGACGCCAGTCCTGTCATTCCAGAACTCAACTCGCGTCTGGTGAGGGTTGGATGATTATCATACCAAGTTTGTTTTTTTTTTTTCCCACTCTGTTGCTGAGGCTGAAGTGCAGTGGTGCGATCTCGGCTCACTGCAACCTCTGCCTCCCAGGTTGAACTGATTCTCCCGTCTTAGCCTCCCGTGTAGCTGGGACTACAGGTGCACATCACTGTGCCCAGCTAATTTTTGTATTTTTAGTAGAGATGAGGTTTCACCATATTGGCTAGGCTGGTCTTGAACTCCTGACCTCAAGTGATCTGCCCACCTTGGCCTCCCAAAGTGCTGGAATTACAGCGTGAGCCACAGCGCCTGGCTGATTATCACATGAAGTTTGAAATGCGTTGTGGATGCCGGGGGAAGGCTTTGTGGAAGAAGGGGCAGGGGGAGAGGGGCTGGGTGGGTGGTTTCAGAATGTAGGGAGAGGGTACATTAAGGCACATGGCCAAGGGACTGGGGCATTCCAGGAGTGGGGGAGGATTCAATATGGCAGATGAGCTGGGGCTCGGAAGGGAGGCAGGGGCCAGGCCTTGGAGGGCCTTGTGGGCCCTGCAAAGGGATTTGTGCTTTGTGCAATGACCTCTCACAGCAGATGTCTACAGCAGAGCCTCGACTTACACCCTGGATATATCTGGCCTGAAAAGCCACGTCCCTGCTCTCACAAAGATGTGGATATGTTCATAGCAGGAAGATCTTCCATTATGTTTACATGCTGGAGAGTCAATATTTTCAAAGATCCCTCACAACGGCTCAGGATATCCTTCTACCGGATGCCTAGTGTTTACTTGGGGATATGAGGCATGCCGTGTCCACCCGGCTTTTCTAGAGCTGAGGAGCAACCATGGTATTGCCAGGCTACCGCCGGGATCTTTGAGATTGAGCCTGGGGACCTCCTGCCCATTCCCTTCTCCTTCAGCTTTGCAGAGGCTTGTAATGTTTCTCTACCACTTGGTGCACATTTCTGAGACTTTCCCTTGGGTTCTGGATGAGTTTGCTTCTTTAACAAATTACCACAAACTGGGGGGGATTAAAACAGCAGAAATGTATTTGCTCAGTTCTGTAAACCATAAGTCCACAGTCAAGCTGTCAGCAGGGACTCCCTCTTCCAAAAGCTCCAGGGGAGGGTTCTGCCTTGCCTTTTCCAGTTTCTGGGGGACCCAGGTGCTCATGTGGCAGCAACACTCTGATCTCCGCCTTCATACGCCGTCTTCCCTGCGGTTATCAAATCTCCCTCCTCTCCTTTCTCTTATAAAGACATCAGGGCACAGCACGGTGGTTCATGCCCGTAATCCCAGCACTTTGGGAGGCCAAGGTGGGAGGATTGCTTGAACTTGGGAGTTTGGGACCAGCCTGGGCAACACAGCGAAACCCTGTCTCTACTAAAAAATAAACAAAATGATCCAGGCATGGCGGCACATGGCTATATCCCAGCTACTGAGGAGACTGAGGTGGGAGGATGTCTTGAGTTCAGGAGGTCGAGGAGCCGTGAGCTGTGATTGCGTTACTGCGCTCCAGCCAGGGTGACAGAGCAAAACCCTGGACTCGAAGAAAAAAAAAAAAAAAAAGGGCATCAGTCATTGGATTTAGGAACCACTGTAAATCCAGTATGACTTTCTGTCAAAACCCTTCACTACATCTGCAAAGACCCCTTTCTCCAACAAGTTACCAAGCTTCCCATTCATGGGTTCCGGGGTTTAGGACGTGGACATAGCTTTTTTAGGGACACCATTCCACACAGTATAGTTTCAAAAAGGTGGAAAACATCCTTTGTCTTCAGTTTCTCAGGAGTGGCTGAAATTGTTTTGAACTCCATGTAGTAGATGAAAAGGAACTTGGTCTCACTGGGGACATGTCTTCCTGCCTTTAGTTAAAGAGGAACGGGACAAAGGCCGAAAGCACAGGCAACGCTATTGTTGGTGTTTTGCAAACTTCGATCACCATCTTCGTGATATTTGCTCTTCCTGATTCCCATCACATTGTTATTTACTTAATATTGTATTTAACTACTCACCAATTATTAACTTCGCCTCAACCAAGCGATAATATCCTTCATATCCCTGGTTTTCAAAAGCCAGATACATTTTTCTCCCAGAATACACAAAACTGGGCATGATGGTGTGTTCAACAGCTGGACCAGCTTAGAGGGTGACCTCAAACAGGTTTTGTGAGGTCTTGTAATGACATCAATCCTCCCTGAAGTGGGATCTTCCGAAGGGCTCAGCTATGGTTTGGATGTTTGTTCTCTCGAAAACAACTCATGTTGAAATTTATTCCTATTGTAACGGTATTAAGAGGCGGGACTTTTAAGAGGTGATTAGGGCAAGAGGGCTGTGTGGATTAATCCTGTTATCATCACAGTGGGTTTGTCATCTTGGTAGTGGGTTCCTTATAAAAGGACGAGTTTGGCTCACCTTTGCTTCTCTCTCGTTCTCATCCTTTCTTTGCTGTTCTACCATGTGGTGCCTTCTGCCGTGCTATCATGCAGCAAGAAGGCCCTTGCCAGACGCTGGCCCTCAGCTCTTGGACTTCCTAGCCTCAGAACTGTGAGCCAATAAATTTGTTACCCAGTCTGTGTTGTTCTGTTATAGCAGCACAAAATGGAGTAAGATAGCTTCCTGGGTTGTCAGGGAGGGCACTGGAGCCACAGGGCACAGCCCAGCCCAGGCAGGCACTGCTGGAACATGACTCACTGCAGATGAAGTTGGAGTGACAGGGGCTGGGTGCTCTCCTGCTGAGGTCTCTGGAGTCTCAAACCTCCTCTCCCATCTCCACAGCCCACACAGCTGTTCTCGCAGAAGCAGAGAATCTTACTCTGCAAGTTCACGTTAGAATCCCTCTGCCCCAGGTCTTGCCAAGTGGCTGTGCTGTAGCCTAACCTTTGCTTCCCTAATAGTTAGTTCTGCAGTTGGTGCCTGGGGTCTACCCATGCAGGTATGGGGGGAAGGGGACAAAGGCCCTCAGAGCACAAATAAAATAATATAGGGAGCAGGGCTGGAGGAAAGGACTAATCCCTGGAAGTGGCATCCTGCTACATACATGTAAAAAAGATAAACTTCAAAATGCTTTTCACTTAGAGGCCCTCTGAGCCAGGAACAGTGGTGTACACCCGAGGCCCTAGCTACTTGGAAGGCTGAGGTCGAAGGACTGCTTGAGCCCGGGCAGTTAAAGGCTGTAACGTACTATGTTCATGCCTGTGAATAGCCACTGCACTCCAGTGGGCAACACAGCAAGACCCGTCTCTAAAACGCCGACAACAAAAACCTGCCACGTACCACCGGTGTCATAACTTGCCACACTTTGGAGAACACTGTGTTAAAGCAAAGATGTGGTCATCAGGATAATTAACCTTGGTGGAGGGGGTGGTGGTCTTCAAAAACTCTATCTTGTCAGAAGACACAGTCATCCAAGCCAGAAAGCTAGGCATCACCCTCAGCTTTCTCCTCTTCCTGAATCCCGCAAATGCCTCAGAAATAAATCTTAGTTCACTCATTTAGGTGGATAAGAGAGTCAACAGCTTTGTTTAGAAGGGCACCTGGATGGAAGCTGCTGCTCAATAGACATCGGCTGTGGGTATTAGAACACCATCTCTGCATCACGTTGCTGGTGGGCTTGCCCACTTCCATCCAGATTCAGTGCCTCTTCAGGGAAAGGGTGTGTCCTTTGCCTCTCTCTGGTGGACAGCCTCTGAGATGGTCCCCAATGATCCTACCTTTGGGTATTCCCTCTCTGTGTAATCTGCTCCCCTTGAGTGTGAGCTGGACTTACTGACTCACTTCTAAATAACCCAATATGACAAAAGTGATGGAGTGTCATTTTTCAGATTAGGTTACAAAAAGGCTGTGGCTTCTGCCCTTCCAGTAAACTCTCTCTAGGTCTTCTTGTGTGCTCACTCTGCGAAAGCTGCTGTAATGTCCTGGCTTTATCAGAGGTCCCCTAGAGAGGCCCACATGGTAGGAAAATGAGAGATGTCTGTGGTCAGCATTCAGTGAGGAACTGAGGGCCTCAGACCCATAGCTGGTGAGGAACTGAATCCTGCCAACCACCACAAGACGGAGGCTCAGCGTGGAAGGTTCACTCTCAGTTGAACCTTCAGATGAGACCATGGCCCCAGCAACATCCTTGTAGCCTTAGCAGAGGTCTTAAGACAGAGGCACCCAGTTAAACTAAGCCCAGATTTATGACTCACAGGTACTGTAAGATAATAAATGTTTGTTGTCTTAAGCTTGTAAGTTTTGGGGTTTTTCATATGGCAAATAGATAATACAGTTCCTTTCCCCAGTGTCCCACACAGGGCTTGGCTTATTTTAGAATCTTCTAACTATTGGGAAGAGGCCCAGCAGGTTTGAGTTACTCCCCCTCTTTTTCTTTCCACATGGTAGCTGGATTTATGTCCACCTTCAGTTTGCTGCTATGTCCATTACTGTTCTCTGTAAAAAAAGTAATGGGCTAGAAACATGGATAAAATTTATGGCGGAACTTAAGCCTTTAGTACAGATCATGGCCACCGTCCTCTGGGTCTGGATGTGCCAAATTTCCAGCTAAGGAGACCAGACAACGTGGAATTCAGATAAGCCTGGCATAGTCTCATTCTATTGGAGGAGCGCCAAGCCCAGGGTCTTGTAGCCCCAGACCCACCTGAGGGGATGATTTGCCCTCCAAACTTTTCTCTGAATCTTTCTAGAGCCTTTGGGCCAAAATAAAATTTATTTCCCAAAAGCTTGGCTTGACCCATCAGTTTTCAAATGCATCTCTTGTTAGAGAGTAGCATTTTGGGTGTGTGTATGTGCGTGCGTGCATGTGTGCATATGTACTTAATTTCTTTTAACTTTCAGTAAAAAAGACTCAAAAATAACCCATGCTTGTTGTAAAAACAAAATACATGTGTATAACATAAAGGGCAAAGTCTCATCAATTCCATACCCTCCAATTCCATGCCCTGGGATTAATCAAAGTTAACCATGTGGTATGTAACTTTCCACCTATAAACACATACCTCAGAGCTGCCATTTATAAGTTATGTGACAATGAGCAAATTACCAGGAGTGGTGAAAAGCCTGGTGGGTAAATTCATAGACCATACAGCCAAATTTCCTGGGTTCAAATCCTGGCCCCATCCCTCACAACTTACGTGACCTTGGGAGAGTTACCTGGCCCCCTTGCCTACTCCTACCTTAGTTTACCCATCTATGAAATGGGGCCTCATGCAAGTGGAGGAAAATTTACTGAGCTAATGCATCTAAAATGTTAGGACAGTTGGCTATTACCACCTCCAACCTCTGAGATCTCCCATTTTGCTTGAGCCTATTTTTTTTCTTTTTTTTTTTTTTTTTTTTTTTTTTTAGGCGGGGTCTTGCTCTGACATCACCTGGAGTGCAGTGGTGCAATCACGGCTCACTGCAGTTTCAACTTCCCTCATTGAGCCTGGTTCTGAAGCTCAGGGTTTCCCCAACATTCTTCTCTGATGTGGGAAGTAGAAAAGTTTCTTTTTAAAGTTTCCTTTCTTGTTAAAGAATAAATCGTCAAATGTGCTAATAACTTTTTGCTAAGCCTTATACTATGTAGCTGTTAGACATGCCATGCTTAACACAGTTCATTCTATGTCCTTGTACTTTAACCAAGATATCTGTGTTGGACGTGCTCACAGGCATGTCCCAGCTTTACATTGCTTTTACCTGTTTAGAAAAGTTTTAAGTTGTTAGCCAATCAGGTTTTAGTTTAGATTGTGAGCTCTGGCTCCAGCTAACGGAGATCAGACCCAGCAGTAAGGACAACCCTAAATGCGTAAGGGATAAATTTGTGTGTTTTCCTCTGTTCATTGTACTCTTGTGGCATGATGGCTAGCAAGGGTACCCTTCCTGCAGTCCAGGAAGTAAAAACTGGGTTGCTGAAAGATCCTTTGTCTCAGTGCTAATTTTTCTTTGCAGCACCGAGCATCTATTTCCAACATATTACATCATCCTTCTTCCTGGGTTCTCAATACCCAGGTGTTTAGATATACACAGGAGACAGTGCCAACGTTCCTGTCTCTAAGTCCTGGTCCTACTGAAATGTTTCAGTAGGTTGAGCCTTGGAAATGATGGGGAAGCAGGTTTAATTAACTGAGTCCTAGTTAATTAAGGCTTTACTTCATATGGTAGCTTTAGAATAAAGTTGGATTTTAATCCTGACACCTCAGCCACTTAAAATCTCCAAGTCCTATCTCCAAAAAGAAAAAAGTGTCAGGCCTCAGCTCAGGACCTACCTGATTCCGAATCTGCTCTCCCTCACCTTGCCCCACATCCCCCCTCCCTGTGTCCATGTGTTCTCATTGTTCAACTCCCACTCATGAGAGAGAACAAAGGCATGACTTTTCCATCTCTCTGAGGATTGCCAAGGTCCTCCAAAGTGACGTTTGTGTATAACATGGAGCCTGGAATTGAAGAAGTTTTACTATTTACAGGTGAGGAAACTCAGGTTGGGGAGAGGCTAGGTCATGTGTCCAAGGTCATTGCTGGTGATATACAGCAGAGGCACGATTTCAACCCTGGCTTGCTCAACTCCAGAGTGTTTTTCGTTTTTCTTTAGAAATAGGGTTTCACTCTGTCTGTGAGGCAGTGAGGCTGCAGTACAGTGGCACAATCATAGTTCACTGCAGCCTAGAAATGCTTTGCTCAGGCGATCCTCCTGCCTCAGCCTCCTGAGTAGCTGGGAGTACAGGTGCATGCCACCACATCTGGCTAATTTTTTTTTTTTCTTTAGAGATAGGGTCTCTGTGTGTTGGCCAGGCTGATCTCGAACTCCTGGCCTCAAGTAATCCTCCTGCGTTCGCGCTCTCAAAGTGCTGGGATCACAGATATGAACCACCACACCCAGTATAGAGTTGGTGCTCTTACCCAGGGATGACATGTTGCAACTTCACTCCTCAGTGCGGCACGTAGGCCAGCATCATCAGCATCACCTGGGAGCCTGTCAAGCTGCAGCATCAGGCCACACCAGGGCCTGAGTCAGAACTGTATTTTCATGAGACCCCAAGTGATTCTTGTGCACAGTAGTTTGAGAAGCTTTGGGGACCAGTGTCACTATTTGTTGGGTTTTTTTAAATTATTTTTTTATAAAGAGTTTCATTCTTGTTGCCCATGTTGGAGTGCAATGACGTGGTCTTGGCCCACTGCAACCTCCATCTCCCGGGTTGAAGTGATTCTCCTGCCTCAGCCTCCCATGTAGCTGGGATTATAGGCACCACCACCATGCCCAGCTCATTTTTTTTTTTTTTTTTGTATTTTAAGTAGAGACGGGGTTTCACCATATTGGCCAGGCTGGTCTTGAATTCCTGACTTCAGGTGATCCACCCGCCTCGGCCTCCCAAAGTGCTGGGATTACAGGCGTGAGCGCCTGCGCCCAGCCTTGCTGGTTTTAACAATTCTTTCCCATGCAGGCTGCAGTTGAACAGCCAGGTCCTCTCCTTGGGCCATATATTTTTCTGAAAACATTAGAATGTGTCACCAAAAAAAAAAAAAAAAAAAAATACGGAGTCCAGTGGCCTGGCTAATTACCTAGCAGAACATCCCATGGTTTGATGATTCGGAAATATTGCTGCCAAATCAGCACTTGTAGAGATGCAAACAAGGCCATAAAACATGGCAATACGGGTGCGCTTCCACTCTGAGAAATGAAAATCTGACGATACTTTGAATTATAGTGGATCAAGATTAATTCCAGGCTCTACTTAGAGGAAGCTTTCAGGCCGAGTGGTTTAGACATAAAAGTAGTTTGCCCTAATGTGCCAGGTGAAAGCTGTGACAACTCTATTGCTTGGTGCCAATTACATTTATGGGTTTGTCCCCCAGGAGTGCCAGGAAATTGTCACCATTAGTGCTGACGTATTGCCAGCTGGGGGCTCTGTCTAATGGGGTTCTGATCAGAAGACTCATTATTAATATTCCCCATTGTGATCTGCAACTCCGCTCCATTATGGCAAATCTATCAGGAAGGGAGTCTGTGAGGGAATTGCAGAAAACAGCAATAGGCTGGGGCAATAGGTTTATGCGGTAGGCCCCAGAGCTTCCCAAACTACTATTCAAACAAATCACCTGGTGTCTTGTCAAGATGCAGATTCGGAATCAGGTAGGTCCCGAGCTGAGGCCTGACGCTTTTGTTCTTTTTTGGAGATAGGATCTCTCTCTCTGTTGCTCAGGCCAGAGTGCAATGGTGAAGACATGGCTCACTGTAGCCTCAAATTCTTAGCCTCAAGCAAACCTCTCATCTTGCCTCCTGAGCAGCTGGGAGTACAGGTGTGTGCCACTATGCCTGGCTTTTCTTTTTTTTTTTTGAGACGGAGTTTTGCTCTTGCTGCCCAGGCTGGAGTGCAATGGCATGATCTCGGCTCACTGCAACCTCTGCCTCCTGGTTCAAGTGATTCTCCTGCCTCAGTCTCTCAAGTAGCTGGGATTATAGGCATGCACCACCACACCCAGCTAATTCTGCATTTTTAGTAGAGGCAAGGTTTCACCATATTGGCCAGCCTGGTCTTGTCCTGACTTCAGGTGATCCACCCGCCTTAGCCTCCCAAAGTGCTGGGATTATCGGTGTCAGCTACCACGCCCGGGCCCTCGCCTGGCTTTTTAATTTTTTTTTTTTTTTTAGGCAGAGTCTCGCTCTGTCACCCAGGCTAGAGTACAGTGTCATGATCTTGGCTCACTGCAACGTTCATCTCCCAGCTTCAAGCGATTCTCCTGCCTCAGCCTCCCAAGTACGTGGGATTACAGGTACACACCACTACGCAAGGCTAATTGGCTAATTTTTGGTAGAGATGGGGTCTTGCTGTGTTATCCAGGCGGGTTGAACTCCTGGCCTCAACTGATCCCCTGCCTTGGCCTCCCAAAGTATTAGGATTGCAGGAGTGAGCCAACATGCCCAGTCTCATGCTGCATTTCTAACCAGCATGCAGGTGACGCCACAGACGCTGCTCCTGGTCCAGGGACTACACAGTGGGAATGTGGGAGAGCACAGGCCTAGGAGTCAGATGGACATGGGTGGACATGCGCTTTCAACCTGACTTACTCCCTTGGTGGCTGTGTGATGCTGGGCAAGTTGCTTAACATCTCTGAATTTTGGATTTCTCATATATAAAATAGGGATGACTTCTGCCTTGTAGGTTCTTTGGAACCTTTAAGGTAACATACATGTGTAGGTTTTCTTCTTGCTCCCAGAGGGGCAGGGTGAGGGTCACCTGCATGCTCTGCACTACAGGTTCAGCTGAGACACATTTTTCTTTCCTCGAGTAGTTGGCTTTCTTCTTCCAAGTCAGGATTTCTCTGCCATGGCACGAGTCACATTTCGGGCTGGATCATTTTGTGTTGTGGGTGCTGTTCCGTGCCTTACCACATTATAAGGTCAGCAGCATCCCTGGCCTCACCCACTGGATACAGGAGGCACCCATCTACCCTACTTGTGACCACCAAAAATGTCTCCAGATGTTGCCACATGTTCCTGGAGGCAAAATCACTCACAAATAGGAAGTAATGCCCTAATTAGTAACTTACATTAGTCAATCATTCAGCAATATGTGTTCAGCATCTACTGTTTGCCAAACCATATACCAGGGATGTAGTGATATTTAAGACAAACAAGGTCTCTGACTTCATGGAGACGTCTTCCTGCGTGGACCTCAGTCTTCTCCACTGTAATGTGGGTATAACGAGGCTGCGGATCTCCTAAATTTGTTGGGAAGATGAAATCAACTTAGATTTGCAAGTGCCTGGCCCTTGGCATCAGGAATTAGCCCATGCCAGTGGTATGATGGGCCCTGGGGATGAAACCTGGGTGCTTGAGGAGAAGTGAGCGTGGGCAGGGACGGTGCATGGAGAAGTCAGGAAACCTGAGCTGCGAGGGAAGGTGGAATGGGGCTGTGCCAGGCCCTGGCACAGTATGCAGCAGGAGTAAGGCAGGGGGAAGGGGCTGCAGGGAAGGCCAAGGGTAGCAGAAAGATGGAACCAAAATTGGAGAGGAGAGAGACAGTGGGGCACAGAGGATGACAGGAAGGGGTGGGGATGGGAGAGACAATCACAGATGGAGAAGATAAAAAAACCAGACAGACACATGCACACGTGATTTAAGATGGAAGGGATGGAGGGAAAAGGAGCCCAGGCTGAAGGGAACACCTCTGAGGAAGATCACTGCCCAAAACCCCAGTCGGCTGCATGTGACCCGAAGAGGGGCTCTTAGGTTTATTCTAAACATACCTGATTTGGGTTATAAAGAGTTAAAATGAAATACAAAGGCCAATGCCAGTCCACTCCTGGCACCAGCTCCTGCCCCTTCCTCTCCTCCTGGGGCCCTCACTGGAGGGGTGGGGCGGAGCATACCCAACACCGGGAGGAGATGAGGCTTTTGTGCCGAGACGTGGTATGATGGCAACTGTGGCAATGGTAGTTAACGCATCTGTAAACAGCCGACAGAGGGCGGTACAAGAATCCACCTCACAGCCGGGGCCACAACCCCAAGTGAAGGGCAGAGATGAAATGACTGAGTTGGGTGGAACTGAGCTGAGAACCAACCTTGCTCAGCCTGACCCTGGAGCCCACATTACAAGCATGAGAAACAGGTAACTAAGGGGACACCCAGCCTACAGCAACAACCTTCTCTGGCTTTGATTGGGAGGCAGGGACAGACCCCCGAAAACCATCTTGGGTCGTCTAAGGTCCATGTAACCATATTTTTAAAATGACAAATCTCAAGCATGTTGCTTTGCTGAGCTTCTGATTTTAATAGAAATCTACTATAAGAACAGTCAAGATGCCGTGCCTTGTGGAGGCAATGGGTCATGTTACTGGTTCTGCAACAATCTTCCAGAGCTCCTGCAGCAAACAGAAAAGAACAGGTTCCTGATGTGCACGTACAAAACCATGACAATTTCATGAAGGAAAGTGATCAGCCGAGGAGAGTAGTTAGACAACGCGCCAGCCACGGAGCAGGTGAGCTAGGGCAGGAGTGAGCGGGCGGCTTCCTCCTTTCTTTGTTGCTCTGGGCTGTTGTTTGACTGCGGCAGAGATTAGATGGATGAAGTTTTGGGATTAACGGAAGAGGCAACGGAGGATGTCACACAACTGAGACCGGAACGGCAGTAAGCTCGCCACAATCTCTCCATTTTGGGGGAGATCTTGATATTCAATTTTATTTTAGAGACAGGATCTCACACTGTTGCCCAGGCTGGAGTGCAGTAGCATGCACCGTTACAGCTTGTTGCAGCCTGGAAACTTCTGATCCCAAGCAATCCTCACACCTCAGCCTCCAGAGTAGCTGGGATCACAGGTGCGCACCACCATTCCTGGCTCATTTTTTTTTTTTTTAAATTTTTGTAGAGATGGGGTCTACGTTGCCCAGGCTGGTCTTGAACTCCTGGCCTCCAGCAACCCTCCGACCTCAGCCTCCCAGAGTGCTGGGATTACAGGTGGGAACCACCACACCTGGCCTTTTTGGGACGTCTTAGGCATCGTGTACTGGGGCTGCTGATTTGTAAGAAGTGTGTGTTCTTGGTCATGTGATGGTACCCTTACTGCTGCCCAGAAGTGGCAGAGCAATAAATACAAGATCCCCCCTCACACACAAAACCACACAAATTCCATGCTGCCCTTGCTCAGGACACGAGGTAGAGCACCAGGGTGGCAGCTCCTCACGACTCCCTTCCTCCCTTTTTCCTTAGAACTAGGCCTGAGTCTCCGAAGACACAGAGAAAGGGAGGCCACAGGCAAAAGGCAAACAGAACAAAAGAAGTTAATTCTCAATCTTTGGACTCCAGTCACAGAAAAGCCTGTTCAGACCAAGAGGCCGGTATACATCCACTCTGAAGATGTGACTAGTAGCTACCACAGCAGGGCCCCTGCACCAAGATCTGCAACCCACCAACTTCCCCTCCACTGACTTTCTGTTCCCCAAACAATCTCTGCCTCAGTCTTGCCTCCTCTGAAGTCTGAACTGCCCACGGGGGAAAGCGTGCTATAAAGAAGAAGGTTAAGGCTCGCCCGTAGGCCCCCCTCCAGACATGGTGGCTGCTAAGAACAGAATGTAGCTCCTTCAACCGGTTCCACTACAGATGGTGCCTGGCATGCAGGCTTCATTCACCCCCTGCAGGACCTAGGGTGGGGCCTCAGCTTGGAGGGCTTGCTTCATCACCTCCTTTGCCCAGGAGTCACCTGCTTCACTATAAAGCAACCAACAGCCCTACTTAGGGGCCCAGACCTACCAGCTGCCGGATGCGCTCATAAACCAGGAGCTGCGGGAAGGAGGCCTCTACAGGCTCCACCACGAAGCGCAGGTTGCCATCCGTGAGCTGCTCCAGTGCACGCAGGCAGGAGCGGAAGTGATCGTAGGCTTCACACGTGACGTCCAAGTGTCTCAGCGTGAAGTTGAGCCTGCAAACCAGCCAGCCAACACACAAACTGCCGTCATCACCAGGAAGGGTTCTGCTGTTTCCGCCCACGTGGCTTTCCTGTCCCTCACTGATCTCATATCCCCTGGATGGGCTTTTACTGAGTGCGTGTCTCCTGCTGCGTGTTTGAGGGCAATTCCTTCCTAGAGCTGCGTAATAGCTTGGGAGGTGGAAATGGCTCGCCCTTTATAGATGTGGAAACTGAGGCTCACAACGCTGAAGTCATGTGCCCACAGTGACATCGCGGGAAAGATAAAGATAAAGCTCCTCTGAGGAGCTAGGACTGGTGTAAGAGGCAGAGGCAGATTCACAGCTGAGGACAGCTCTCCATGTCCCGGCTGCACCCAGCACAGAATCCAGTGCCTGGAGCTGCTGTGTAATTATTTGTGAAATGAATGAATGAGAGGTGTGACAGTGGGCGGTGCAGAGGACTCTGAGAGCACAGAGAATGGAGATAAAACTGCCGGGAAGTTGGGGGTCTGAGAGATTTCAGAGACTGAGTACCTTCAGAAACAGGTCTCCCAACCCTGCCACTTGCCTTTCAAAACCTCAGTCTACAAGATGACTTAACTTCAAATTCAAGCTCTTTTCCTTTTTCTTTACAAAATTTTTTATTAAGAAAAATTTCAGACATGTAAAAGGAGTAAGAACAGTCTATGCTGGGCGCGGTGGCTCCTGCCTGTAATCCCAGCACTGAGGGAGGCCGAGGCAGGTGGATTACCTGAAGTCAGGAGTTTGAGACCAGCCTGGCGAACATGGTGAAACCCCGTCTCCACTAAAAATACAAAAATTAGCCAGGCATGGTGGCACACACCTGTAATCCCAGCTACTCGGGAGGCTGAGGCGGGACAATCGCTTGAACCTGGGAGGCAGAGCTTGCGGTGAGCCAAGACCGCACCACTGCACTCCAGCCTGGGCAAAAGAGTGAGACTGTACCACAGAAAAAAAAAAAAAAAAAAAAGAACAATCTAATGAACCCGTTACCAGCTTCAGCCACTGTCCACTTTCAGCCACTCTGCCACCTTGGCTCTTGCCAGGTCCCCCCTCCCTCCACTGAATTATTAAACAGCAAATGCCAGACATCATCCCATTTCCTCTACGAAGCTGGAAATGTCAGTGTGTGTCTCAAAAAGATGGAGACCTTTTCAACTAACGTTTAACAATAATCCTTTTACATCAAATATTGAGTATCCAACTTTTCCCAACTGTCTGATTTTTTTCCTTTACAGTTTATAAAATCAAGATCCAAATGAGGTCTGTACATTGCTATTACTCAATGTGTGCCTCAAAGCAAGCCCTTGGTATTATTGGTATAAATAACACTGCAATAAATGTGCAAGTACATACAGCTTTGTACATAACCAGAGTGTTTCTACAGGGTGAATTTCCACATGCTGAACTGCTGGGTGAAGAAGTCTCTACTTTTACAGCTTTTGCTATGGATTCCAAACTATCTTCAGAAAAGCTGTGGACTACTCTTTTTTTTTTTTTTTTTTTGAGACAGAGTCTCACTCAGTCACCAGGCACCAGGCTGGAGTGCAGTGGCACGACCTTGGCTCACTGCAACCTCTGCTGCCCAGGTTCAAGCATTCTCCTGCCTCAGCCTCCCGAGTAGCTGGGACTACAGGCGCGCGCCACCACGCCCAGCTAATTTTTTTTGTATTTTTAGTAGAGACGGGGTTTCACCATGTTGACCAGGACGGTCTCGATCTCTTGACCTCGTGATCCGCCCGCCTCGGCCTCCCAAAGTGCTGGGATTACAGGCGTGAGCCACCGCGCCCGGCCCCGGACTACTCTTAAGTATTAGAGGAAAATGCGTGTAGCTATCACAAGGTGGGCACTCAATAAACGGAAACAAATGTTTTAGGATATTCAAGTGGGAATGTCTTGGAGAGGCTGTTGGGTGAAGAACTGTCTGCATCAGTTAAGAGCAAGAGACCTAGGGGAGCTGAAGAGACAGATGGCACCACAGAGAGCGAGAACATTCAGGAAGAGAAGCTCTAGACAGCGTGCTGGCCAAGTGTTGACGCTCCAGTGCAGTCGGCATTCAAGTCGTGGTCTATCGCTAACTAGCTGTGCCCTGGGCAAAGGCCCTGATGTTTCCCAGCCTTCCTCTCTTCATCTATAAAGGGACAGCAGCGCCTGCACACAGGGCTAGCGTGCGGATTCAGTGCGGTAACAGACACAGAGGAGGAGCACAGGCCTGGCACACAGTAGGTGATCAAGAAGTGGCAATGAGTAACAGTCACGACGACACTGACAAGGATGCAGTTAGGAGGCGAGAGTTCCGCTGATACGCGGGATGCCAGTGCGGTCCCCATGGCGCAAAGCTCACCTCTTCTCCACCGACAGGATGGCCGTGCAGGCATTTTTCAATCTATGGGCAAGTCGGGAGAGTGTTTTAAACACAGCATCAGTTAAGTCATCGTCGTAAAACACTGTGGGAAGCAAAAAGGCCAGCATTAGGGGAAAACATGCAAATACTAGAGAAATTGACTTTTCAGGGAGATACACACAGAGAAAATGCTTCTCATCACGCAACAGCAGCCGCTCCAAGAATGAAAACTGCACACAGACATGGTGGCATGTCCCGGAAAGTCTCTTATAAAACTGAACTCCAGGGGGAGGTGAGGAGACTGTACTTGACCTTCATGCTGTGACAAAGGACATGCATGGCGAAGGAGAAATTTTCTTACCTTCGGCTGCAAACAGTATGGTGGTGTGATTGTATAAGTCAGAAATTTCCTCTTGTGACCAACTGAAGGGGACCTCGGGATCTGACAAAGAAGAAAAGCACATTTTGTGTTCATCGTTTTCTCTCCTGGCCACCAACTCTCACTGGGACTGACGGAAAGGCCCTTCAGGAGAAGAAACAGGGCTGGGGATAGCTCAGTGCAGTGGGCACCGTCACGCAGACAGGACTCCCTGCTTCAGGCCACCGCTGCCTGGGTGCAGAGGAATGGTGGAAGAGATGCCTCTTCTGCTGAGTGTCTGCTCTGGCCAGTGAGCAGCGGGTGAATTTCAGCCTCACCTGCTGCCTTGGCCTGTGGCCCAGTGCAGGACATCATCTGCCTGCTGGGTGGCCAAGGAAAACAGCTTTAGTTTCGCACTTACAGAAAGGGCACAGTACTACTTCCATCACAGGACTATTGGGAGGGCTGAAGGGCCTATGATGGGCAAAGTGCTAGGCAGGTGACTGGTACTCAAGAAATGACTTTCCCCATCTGCCATCTGACAGGAGAAAAAAAAGACATCTTTATATAAAGAAAGAGCAAGCACCCAGGTCTGAAGTACTCTGTGTAAGAAATACGGGAAACTCTCTTACCCTGGGGGCTTCCTGGAACTGCCGTTTGTTGGGAAATGGTCTGTGCCCCAGAGTCTGGCGACAGACTCGGGTCCATGCCCCTACCCTGCTGCGTACCAGCTGTGCCCACGGGTAGTCTGCACTCACGATTCAGGGACTATCATGCTACCACACAGAGAAACCACAAGACCTGAAGATCGAAGTGAACAGGAGGTTCCCAGCATGCAGCAGGCGCGCAGAGAATGACAGCTGACGCCATCGGCCAGTGGAGAGAACCTGCCATGCACCGGTGGGACTGCGGTAGCAGCTGCGGCTACAGCTCCATCAAGGCCACAGAGCCAGGGGCACTGAGGTATTACAAAGGAATCACTGAATCATACTGGGGGACGTCAGAGGGAAACACACCTGTGCAGAAGTCGTCCTTCAGCCAGTCCAGTTCTTTGACCTTAACTACACCACCTGTAAAAACAACACAAAGAGAACCCTCCAAACTCTAAACATAATTAGGAAAAAAGACAAACTTTTACACTATATACCAAGATCCATCTATCCAGCCACCCACCTTTTCTCTCATCCATCCATCTTCCCACCCATCCATCCACCCACCCGCCCATCTTCCTGCCCTTCCATCTATCCATCCATCTCTCCATCCATCCATTTGTCCATCTTCCTGCCCTTACATCTATCCATCTATCCACCCACCCATCCATCCATCCATCCATCCACCCACCCACCCACCTGCCCATCTTCCTGCCCTTCCTTCCTTTCTATCCATCCATCCATCCATCCATCCATTCCATCCATCTTCCTGCCTTTCCATCTATCCATCTATCCATCCATCCATCCATCCACCCACCCACCCACCTGCCCATCTTCCTGCCCTTCCATCTTCTATCTACCCATCCATCCATCCATCCATTCCATCCATCTTCCTGCCCTTCCATCTATCCATCCATCCCTCCATCCATCCATCTTCCTGACCTTCCAATCTATCCATCTATCCACCCACCCACCCATCCATCCATCCATCTTCCTGCCCTTCCATCTATCCATCTATCCATCCACCCATCCATCCATCTTCCTGTCCTTCCATCTGTTCATCCATACACCCACCCACCTTCCTTCCCTTTCCTTCCCATCCATCTTCCCACCCACCCATCCTCTCATCTACCCATCTATCTATCCTTTTACCCTCTCACCCATCCTTGTTATCCTCCCTCCTTCCTTCTCATCCATCATCCACCCTCTGTCCCTTCCCTCCATTCATCCATCCATCCGTCCAGCATTTTTTGAGTGCTAAACTTCAAGAACTATGCCAGACACAGAGAAAATAAAGATTTCAGAGCCATGCTCCCCATCCTTATGGACCAGCTCCCTTAGGGGAGATGGGAGGGTTAACTGACAACGGCAATACTGTGTGGCTGGGTGATGTCTGCAGGATGAGGCAAATGCACAGGAGGACAGAGAGGAAATCGTGGCAGACAGTGGGCATCAGGGAAGGTGTCCACCAGCACGCTCCCTCCTTCCTCCCAATCTCTGCTGACTGCCTACTGTACCCTGAGCACTCAACAAATACCGTGACAGTGGAGAGCAAACGCACACAGGGTACCTGCACCCACATGTAGTCTGGTGGGAATGGAAAACACCAACCATCAGTCACACGAGCAGAAGTTAAAATGCAATCGTGCAAGGTGTTCCTGGAGTCTGCTGGGTGCCCTGGCTTCAAATCTGGAGCCCTGAGCATGATGAGGACTTGCCCGGAAGGAAGAGGGAGGGCAGAGCACTCAGGGGGAGGGGAAGAGCAGGGGCAAAGGACTTGAAGCAAAGGACATCTGAAAGATGGTGAGGACGGCTGGGCAGCAGAGGCTGCAGATGGGCAGGGGCCAGATCCCCCAGAAGATGAGATGAGCAACAGGAAACCACCGAAGGGCCTGAGGCCTGTGAGGCTGCTCGGAGGAAGAAAGGCTGGATGGGCAGCCCAATTAGGACATAAATGTTATCACCCATCACATACACTCATCCCTGCAGGCCGTGCAGGGAGCAGATGACCAGGCAGATGGGGGCCAGGGCCCATCTGGGCAGAGGGACGAGCCTGTGAAGTGAGTGACTCCTGGCCATGCTGGATGCAGAGCTTGACAGGAGACAGTCAGGAAGAGGCAGGGAGAGCAGGCTGGGGCTGGGCCGAGTAGGTCTGGGAATTCCATGGGTGATGATGCCCCTGGAAGGTTTTCAGCAGGAAGAGGAGACAGGCTTGCATCTGAGAAAGGTCACTCTGTATGTTACATGAGAATGGCTTGCCCGGGTCCAAAGAAGCTGGGGGAGACCACTGGGGGGGCCGCTACCAGTGTCCGGGAGAGAAAGAGCTAGAGTAGGACGACACGGTGGATGTGGGAATGAGGAGGTGACCCAAGGAGAGCCCTCCATGCTCTGAAGCTCTGTGAAGCCCAGATGATGTCTGCTCCCTTTACTCACCTGGTACAAGGGATACAGGTGAAGTCCTGCCTCCCAATGTCATGGTCTTGGGTGTCTGTCCCACCTGCCAAACAGAGAAACCTCCCTCCCCGGCAGAAGACCCTGTGGGCCTCACCTCCAGCGGCAGCCAGGTGGCTGTTGAGGGCAATGTTTCGCTGGCACATGGCCAGCAGATCTGCACCGACATCTGGAATGACAGAGGGCAAGCCATAAAGCGCCGGCCATTATGATGCTTTTATCTCCACATTTTTGCCTAGAGAGAGCTGTTATCAATAGCACAACTGCAGAAATTAGAGAAACGTTTCTCCTGGGTGTCTTACTGCCAAAATTAAATATGCTCACCTTAAGGCTCTTTTCATTGGCTCGTTCCCTAAACAAGAGATTCTCATTCTGATGGGAGAGACGGTGTGCATTCCAGAGGGAAGGATTGCGAGCTCCCAACATCGTCCGAGCATACAAAACATGCATGCATTTTCCCCGCTTCACCCTTTTCATGTTTATGTCCATGCAGGAGCCAGGATCATGAATCGCATTTCACGGATTAAGTGACTTGAGCAAAGTCATATAGCTAGTGAGAGCTTGGGATCTGAATCCAGGTTTTTCTAACTCCAAATTTAGTCTCATTCGTGGACACCCTAGGAAAACTGTCTGGACCAGTTTTCTGGTCAGAAGGATGTTTTCTTATGATTCATCACAACACAGAGCAGATTCAAAGAGGCTGAGCCCACTCTCGAGTGCGATTCACTTTGCTGCTACCCGGATCTCCCTCCCAGCCGCATGCTACTCTGATGAGTGGGATTTCTCATCATTTCAAGAACTGACTTACAGTACAGTGAATCCTCACTGGGGGAAGCAGTGCTTTACCAAAAATAAATTTCTAATTAGAAAAATGTGTGTGTAGGAAGTATAGGATGTCTTGTTAATGACATTTGCTTGGTCCACTGTCGGCGTGGACTCCCCCATCAACTGTAAACTCGCTGGAACTAGAGTCTACACCCCAGGGGTCACACAGAGCCCTGGAGGGAGGAGACTAGGAGACTAGGTCAAGAGAATATTGATGTTGTGTGTCTGACAGCACACGATGGGCTCAGTAGTTTTTTTTTTCTTTGATTCTTTTTTTTTGAAACAGAGTTTTGCTTTTATTGCCAAGGCTGGAGTAGAGTGGCGTGATCTCGGCTCACTGCAACCTCCGCCTCCCGGGTTCAGGCAATTCTCCTGCCTCAGCCTCCCAAGTAGCTGGGATTATAGGCTCACA
The DNA here is from genome assembly GCA_036589455.1 of Ateles fusciceps. Classification (NCBI taxonomy): domain Eukaryota; kingdom Metazoa; phylum Chordata; class Mammalia; order Primates; family Atelidae; genus Ateles; species Ateles fusciceps. The sequence goes on from JAZHEH010000903.1 coordinate 2,075,090, forward strand.
CCACCATGCCTGGCTTTTTTTTTTTTTTTTTTTTTAGTACAGACGGGGTTTCACCATGTTGGCCAAGCTGGTCTTGAACTCCTGACCTCAGGTGACCCACCAGCCCCGGCTTCCCAAACTGCTGGGATTACAGATGTGAGCCACCATGCCTGGCCAGGCTCAGCAGTTTTTAAACCTTTATGATAGCTTCTGTCAAAAGCTTCTAACACATAGAACAGGTAAGAGAGGAGCAGCTCTGGCTGAGTGGGGTAGGAGCCCTGGTGTCCCGAGTGCAGTTTCCCCAGCAACACTTGGCCAGTTCACGGGAGCTCTGTTCCACAAAACACAATCTGAAATCCCACCACCTCAAAAGGGCACTGCCCTGTGAGCCCGCAGGTTCACATCGACAGCCTCAGTCTCATCAGCAACTGTGGATGACCTTGGGCCAGCGTTAACCTTAGCCTCAGTCTGCCCATTTGGACAACACAGATAGGAACAGGCTCCCTGACTCTGGCCAGGGTCACTGTGAAGTGACAGCCAGGCACTGATGCATCTGAAAGGACTTTTCCAACTGGAACGTGGCATCTAAATGCAAGCTTTCCTCCCAATCCTGCTAAGTCTCTCTCAGGGATAGAGTTCTTTATATCCTGCTATTAGGCACCAGGCATGAAGCAAAGCTCTTGGATGGCTCGGTGCTGAGAAGTGCTCACTGATAATTTACACGACATTGTCAAGAAGCAGCCAATAGCGTGGCTGCACTGCGGACTCCTGACCAGTGGTTAATTCGGTGTATTTGAAAACTGCCTCAGGGACCGGTGAGCTCTAGCTTCTTCCTTCCTATCTCACAAACAACAGTCCGTGCCAGGAAACATTCACTAGGAAGCAACGAGGTATAAACCACATCAGCTGGTACCTCTTTCTGTCCAGCAGATATTAAAGATTTAAAATAGATGGTGTGTTTTGATCACTGTACCATGGTTGTGTGTGATGTCACTATTGGGGAGCCAGAGGAAGGGGACATGGCACTTGCTGGATTACTTTAACAACTCCTCTATGAGTCTGAAATTATTTCAAAATTAAGTACTAAAAAAGAAATTAGCTGGTAATGTGTATCAAAAGCTTTAACAGTCTCACCCACTTCTAGAAACCTAGGCAACAGGTTATTAGACAATATACAAAGATGTTCACTGCAGTGTAACTAACACCACCCACTTGTATGAACTCACTTGACATTATTAGGCAATATACACAGATGTTCATTGCAGTGTAACTGACAAACACAAAAAGAAACTCTATAGGAATGGCCAAAATGCTCAGCAATAGAAGGGTTACAAAAAAGATGAAATATTACCTGGTCATTAAAAGAACACACACACACACACACACACACACACACACACACACACACACACACACTTATTTTTTTCCTTTTGAGACAGTCTTGCTCTGTTGACCAGGCTGGAGTGCAGTAGTGCAGTCTCAGCTTACTGCAACCTCTGCTTCTGGGTTCAAGCCTCCGAGCAGCTGGGATTACAGGCGCCTGCCACCACCACGCCTGACTAATTTTTGGATTTTTAGTAGGGACAGGGTTTCACCATGTTGGCCAGGGTGGTCTCGAACTCCTGACCTCAGATGATCCACCCGCCTCAGCCTCCCAAAGTGCTGGGATTACAGCTATGAGCCACTGCACCTGGCCTATGTAACAACTTTTTAATGGCATGAGAAAATGCTCTTAAAATGTTCTCACATATGAGTGGGAGCTAAACAATGAGTATACATAGACGTACTGAGTGGACTCACAGACACTGGGGACCCCAGAAGGTGGCAGGGTGGGAGGCGTGGGGGGGTGAAAACCTCCCTGTTGGGTACAAGGTTCAGTATGTGAGTGGTGAGTCCACTAAAAGCCCAGATGTCATCACTGTAATATAGCTGCACACAAAAAATCAGCACTTGTACCCCCTAAATATATAAAAAAGAAAATGCTCGTAAAAAATGTTTCTCAACATTTTCAGCAGGACACAGTGCTGCTGTAGTTTGCTTTTGGCTATTATTTGGAGGAGCTTCTTACAACATAACCGCCCTGAGGGCAGTTCCTGGTCAGCTCCATTCACCACCAGGCCTCCTGCATCTAGAATTGTGTGGCACGTAGGAGGTGCCCAATAAATTCCATATTGCTGACTCAATCTAGGGATTGTAAAATTATGAGTAATTTTTATTTGCTGTTTTGAAAATCGACAAAGAACAAGCAAGGCTTCTATAACCAGGAAAAAAAAAATAAGCTTGTTTTCAAAGCCTTCTCAAAGGGTGTATTCCTCCTGTTTTTGGAGATATTTGCTCTTTCTCAGGAGTGGGGAAAGAGGTACCAGCAGGGGTGCAAGGCACCTCGTAAAGCTCAATGGCCTTAGAGTGGCTGGGTGATGCTGCTGCCACTGACTCGATACTGCTGGGTCATTCTGATGTTACTGAGAAGAAATGGAGAGTGAAGAGGGCCAGGGGACCAGGATGGCAAAATCAATAGCAGCTAACATCCAATTTCCTGTACCTCTGCCTTTTCATACAGTCAACACACACTTTGTGAAGGTGACTACTTCCCCGCAGCCTGAGATGTCACCTCGTTACCTGTACAATAAACGGTCCGTGCCATGGTGGCTGCGATGATGCTAGCGAGCCCGGTGCCTGCCCCGAGCTCCAGTGCCGTGCATCCTCGGAAGAGGTCCTGTCGGAACAGGATGTAGTCCGCCAGGAGGAGGGCGCCCCGCCACACCTGGAGGGAGGAGGACAAGAAGTGACAAGCAGCGTGAGGCTGTGCGGAGACCCGTCAGGGCCACGGGAAGTGGACGGGACCTACCCACCTGCTTGCCAACATCCTCCAGGGGCGTGGCCATGGTGTGCTCTGGATGGGACAGAAACCAAGAGAAATGACCACTGTGAAATGGGGATGGACAGAAAACCACAAGGGAGGCCTGTGTGGCAAGTCGCCAGCATGGTCAGATGGGTGTCAGAGGCTGGAATCAGGGGGTGTGGAGAGCAGCAGAAACAGGCTGTGCTACCAGCTGGGAGGTGACTTTTGAACACCACTCAGAGGCCAGGAGCTGGGGCTCACACTCTTTCATGTACCTGGGTATCTCTGCCCTACAGCCCAAGGCTAGGGAGGGTCAGAATCAGGTTTTCATCCAATTTAATTACACACACATGCAGTGCACTACTTTTTTTAATGGCCAAGAATTACAAATTTACAATCATTTTATGTTTATTTATATACTACTATCAATCAAAACTCATTCAAAAGTATTTTCTTAGAAGCATGCTTAACTTCATTATTTTCTTAGAAATATACTTAACTTCTACATTAGAAGGTAACAAAATAAGTTCACATCTACATCCTTTTTGAAAAAGTTGAAAAGAAGTATGATAAGTTAGTATAAAAAGTATTCTCAAGTGTAAAATACATTAGGATCAAATTCTGGTGGTTGGGAGAAGAGAATGGAAATAAAAGACCACGAAGAAAAGGAATGAAGCAAAACATTTTTTGCTGTTAAATAAGAACGTGCTCATCTAAGAGCTCCTGAGGGGGAAAAATAACTTGCTCAAGTATTTTTAAGTGAGATAGTAATGGCTATAGCCAATTGCTCTGTCACCAAACGAAGAAATATACTGTGCGGGGTCCTCTTGGGTACCTGGGCCAGTGTTCTCTGAGGACTCCTGGGAAAACTGGGCCAAAGATTTTAGCCCTATGTGCATTTAGAATCTGATCTCTGAATAAAGTGACTAATGCATCATCCACCAGCATCTTGGCTAGATGTGACATGGTGGCTTCGAAGGCACTTTTAATAAAACATGTTTTCAGAAGGGCTTCAGGTTGCTATGGCCTAACACGTAGTCACCTGGTTTGAAACTGGAACAGAAATATACCCACTGTGCCATGTGATGCCAAGTTCCTTCATTGAACCAACATTCACTAGACAGACACATTCCGTTAGGCAGGCCTGGGTGCCACTGGGATTCTACTTGACTGGCTCACACGTTATTTTACAGACGAAGACACTAACTGAAGCTCAGCATTACTGTCTGTAAAGTTAATAGAAACAAAAAGCACCTTCTCTACGTGAGGCATTGGGCTAAATACTTTCTGATTTAATCCACGAAGTCGCCCATTGACAGGCTAGGGTGTTGTGTCAAAGATGAGGAAAATGTGGCAGTGAAGGTCAGCAGCTGTGTGGGTCAGGGTGGGTGAGTGGCAGATGCGGGCTTCCAAGTAGCTCACTGTAGCCTCCACCTCCCAGGTTCAAGTGATCCTGCCACCTGAGCCTCCCGAGTAGCTGGGGCTACAGGTGTGTGCCTCCAGGCCAGGCTAAATTTTTTTAGTTTTATAGTTCTGGTGGAGATAGGGTCTCAGCATGTTGCCAGGGCTGGTCACAAACCCCTGGGCTGGAGTGATCCACTGTTTTGGCCCCCCCCAAAGTGGGATCACAGGTGTGAGCCACTGTGCACAGCCTTTTCTGGCTCTTCAGCGCACTCAGGGAAGGGAGATGTAGAATCTGAACCAGGCCAGGGACACGGTTTAAAAAGCTTGGGGCAGAGCCTCCCAGGATGAAAGGCATGGGGGACTCACTTGGCAGGCTGAAGGCTTGCGTGCTTGTGCATGGAGGGAAAGCGGTGTCTATGGTGTACAGCCCCGCTCCGGCCCCCTGCTCATTTCCTCTTCCCTAGTCCCACCCATGCCATAGCCTCCTCTCCTCTCCTCTGCCTCCATCTTCTCAGAAAAGCTCCCCTCCTCACCATCTGCTCCCTAAGCCCAGCTGTCCTGAGGGCTCCTGCTGCCAGGGGGACCCTTCCCATAGCGATTTCAGTCCTATGTGATGGGTCACTTCCTTCCAGGGGTCTCATGGACATAAGTTCTGCCTCACAGCTGTTCTCAAGGGATGGCCAGCTTCCCTAAAGAGAGAATGAGGACCCTGAGGTCAGACACCTTCATGAGAACCCAGTTTTGTCATTTCCTAGCTGCGTGACGAGTCACTTCACTTCTGGAAGACAGAGCCATAGTTTCCTCTTCTGTAAAATGCAGAAGCAGTACCATCCCTCATTTGTGAGGCTGTAACCGGGTTTCACCAGATAGCGCTTCTGAGAGAGTACAGGCTTGGCAAACATCTAAACACCACTGAGATGGTCAAAGCCCCCAACACTTGCACAGGTGGAGGTCACTGAAGCCCAGGAGGGGGGCACATGACCAGCCCAAGGTTATAGTCTAGAAAACATCTAATCAGATCAAAATGTGTCACGATGGCCGGGTACAGTGGCTCATACCTGTCATCCCAACACTCTGGGAGGCAGAGGTGGGAGAATCGTCTGAAGCCAGGAGTTGGAGACCAGCCTGGGTAACAAAGTGAGACCCATGTTTTTCTAATGCCAAATGGAAACAAAAGAGGATTTAAAATGAAGTCATTGGGGAGTCTGACCAAAAACTGACCTAAGGCGAATGGACAAGGGAGAGAACGAGAGGCTCAGGGACGCCTCAAAGGAAGAAGCAGATGCCGTGCAGCTCTCTGGGACCAGACGGAAAAAGCCAGAATGAATTCCCCAGGAAACCGAGTGTGGCCAACCTCAAGGGCACTATCCTTTCCTGTGTCTGATACCCTCGAGTCTGGAGTACAGACATTCTGAGGTCCACCCGACCCCTGCCCTGTTTCAGGCTCTCGCTAGTGTTTGAATGGGTAAATATGCTTCTTTATGACTCAGGGTAGTCAGAGATCACAACAAATGCCCAGTAGGTCTGCCCTGGGCCGGGCATGATCCAGGTGGCTGAGGAGGGATGAGGGAGGATTCACAGTCTAGGGTTAGAAGCCTAGGTGACTTAGGGACCTCCCTATCCAGGGCCATCTTGTGGCTCCTACTCCCGAGAAAAGTCAGAGTTTATATGTAAATAATTCCAAAGGTATCTTGAGAACATAAAAGGCCAGGCTGAGGAACTATACCCATGAGAAACTCTCGGGCTAGCAATGGGATAAGAAAGTGTTAGAATCTCACCTGTCCTTATCAGATTCTAGAATTATGCCTTACCTCATTTGCAAATTGTGTCTCTAGACCTGCAGGAATCCAGACTCTTCCTCAGCCAGTCTCCCTTCTCCCAGCTTGGGCCAGTCCCCAAGACAGAGGCTCACATTTATGGAACACTGAATCTGTGCTGGGCACTATGCTCAGAGCTTCGTATGTGCCGTCTCTTAATTCCTCACAACTGGAGAAGAGTGTACCCATTGTACAGACAAAGGAACTGAGCTCAGACAGGCTAAGCGACTTGCCCGATTCTCCAGCAGGAAGGCACAGGACTCACAATCTGACAGTCTGAGTTCTAGCCATGCCTCTCTCGAGTTCTCTGAAGGGGTCTCAGTTTATCTCTACAATGGGGAAATTGAACATAATTTATTTTGAATCCCGGGTCTGTGGATTCCTAGCAGATTCCTGGATAAACTTTTTAAGGTTTTCTCAATCCCTTGGAATAGTTAAGAAAATACCTATTTTTCTTTTTCTTTAGAAAAATCAGTTTCTGAAATGGGTCTATAACTTGAAATAAATGGGATGGTTTATGGGTCAGAGGAAAAGGGTGGTGAGGAGAGTGACGTCTGCTTACCATCCACTCTGCACCAGGCCCTGCTCCTGGCACTCACTGGGCACTAAATCCCCGGCAGAGTAGTCCCCCTGACCCTGTAGGGTTGTGAGTGGGTAAGACACTTGTCTCTGGTCATGGCTCGTGAAGGTGGAGCTGGGCTCAAAATCCAGCCCTGCAGGATTAGATCAAGTTTTGTGGATGAAAGTGCTCTAGCCAGTTTGAAATAATGATGAGTTACCACCTAGGTTCACGCATTAGCTACCTTTCCACTCTCCTCCCTCAGGGCAGGTGGGGGAGCAAATGAGAGCTGAGAAAGTGAACTTCCAGGTATACAGACAAGGGGCCTCACGGTGAGGTCAGTGGAACAGGGCAGGTGGAGAAGCTGGTCACAGGTTGGCCCCTTCCAGAGGGACTTTATTCTTAGCTCATAGGGTGGTAGATTCCCGGAACATTCAACATACACAGACTAGAGACACAACATTCGCTGTGGAGTAACTGACAGGGTTGCTCCCTTGCTCGGGGAGGCAATACAGTGAGGGCTCAGAGGGAAAGGAGCCATCATCAGTCCCCTGAGAAACAACAGCACTTTCCAAGCCTCTTTTGAATGCTCTGCTCCCATGATGTGGAATGAGAACACAGGCTGTGGCATCAGACAGACCTGGGTACGAGGCTCACCTCTGTCCCTGACTAGCTGTGTGACCTCAGGCAAGTTCCTCAACCTCGCTGAGCCTCAGTCTGTTCCTCTGTGAAATGTATACTCATCCCTCCCTGCAGAGGCCATGAGGGCAGAGGTCACCCATGGGAAACACGGAGCAGGGTTCTGGTGTGAGTTCCACGTTACCCTCTCTGGGACAGTCTAGAAGAGAGCCTGCCTGGCAGCACTGTACAGGCGCTCAATAACTGTTTGCTGAGCGGGTAGATACCGAGCTGCTGTTTTGTCTGTGTTTTTCAGAGTGACCCACTGACCGCCATTCTCTGACCAAGGCCAGTGCTGGGGGAGGGCTTTCCCCAGAAACTCAGACACCACTAGGGACTCTGGATCTCAATGAACAGCCCCAAATCACAGCTCTGCTCCCCAAACGAGCAGCACTGGGGGAGGCAAGAGCTCTGGTGTGGACACTGACTGCATGGATTCGAACCCCACTCACCACCACCAAGCTGCATGGCACTAGGCCCGTCACTTCCTCATCAGAGCGCCCCTCAGACGGGGCTGTGCAGACTAAGCGACGCGATACTAGTGAAGATATTCACAACACAGTGGGTGCTTAACCAGCACCGATCACTTCCTGGCCCAGCTCCCCTACTGCTCCCGGTGTTTCTAGAGTGCCAGGTCCCTAGATTTCAAATCCTAGAGCCAGCAAACCCCTCTCCTCTGCTCTCATACCTGGGTGGCAGTTCCTCTTGACCCCACCTCTGGCTATGTGTCCAAACCTCTCTCCTGCCCCCACTTCCTGCCACTTCATCACCTCCCCTGTCTTACCTGGCTTCTAGCTCCCAGTTCCCAGGCCATCCGACTGGCCCACACCCCATTTATTTTGACCTACACCCCTCTCCCTCTGCCACACTCCAGCACCAGAAACTCCCATGGCACCCTACTGCCAGCCCAGTCAGGCCAAGCCTATCCTACACCCCTGACACGCGGAGTTAGAGCAGAGCACACATGTGGGAGGCAGCAGGAGGGAGGCTTGCTGGAGGAGTGTGGCTGAGCTAGGAACTGTAAGACAATGGGGAACATGTTAAGGGAGCAGAGGCTGGGGGCAGGCACTCTAGGAAGGAGGCACGGCACAGAGGAGAAAGCACACAGGAGGGTGAGGCTGTGGTGTGAGCTGGGCAGGACTGACCGGGGTGGTGGAGAGCTTCCCCAGTCTCACCCGAGCTGGTTCTAACAACTTGTGCTGCCTGGGCCTGCAGAGTCCACGCTCAGATCATACTGAGCCCTGAGCAGCGATACTTGTGGAGTTGCCTTAAGGACAGGTGAGCCAGACCTCTATTTACCTATTCTGATGATATCGTGGGGGGCTGCCTTGTGCTTCCTCTCCCACGACGTCGTCTTCTTCCTGCGCTAGAATCATGGGATGTACCTTGTCTCTCAGAGGCCCTGCTGGGCTGGAATCAGAGGCAGCTCGTGGTCTCCTCACCACGTCCAAATCCCCATCCTCGTCCAGTTGAGCTTCAGCCACTTCCTGGCCAGTGGTGTCAGCCCCGGCCTGGAGCGAGAAACCCTCGTTACCGCAGCCACTTCCTGGAGGGGACCCTGTGCTGCCTGTCTCGGCAGGAGGAGGCTCCTTTGTGTGAACATCTCTGTGATCGCTACCCTTGGCCCCCTGAGTCTGTCCAAGAGTCTTGGCTCCAGAGAAGCTTGAATAGGGAGAGGAAAACTGAAAGGCAAGACAAAAAGCAAAATGAGAATTCCAAGGTGTCTTTTTTCTTCCTCTGCTGTTTTGAGAATATCTGATTACCAACACGAAAGATTTTTAAAAGCCAGGTAGAGACATATTCATGCCAGCAGAAAAGGCCCAGATGATTCAGCTGTGACCACCATTTCATGAGAATCTATGAGGCACTTGGCTCATACCATCTCAGTCCATCTTCACAATTGCTGTGAAGACAGCGTTATCAGCATCATCTTACAGACCCAGAAACTGAAGCTTAGAGAAACGAGCTGATCAAGGCAACACAACTTTCAGGACTGAGCTCAGGAGCCTCTCCTCTCACCTCCCACAGCATCCTGGGCTTGTGCCAGTTTTTGGATCTGTCCAATCATCCATCCACCCATCCACATCCATCCACTCATCCATTCATCACTGAACACTGACTGCATGCCAAGTACCATGCTAAGCGCTGGGGTTACAAAACAGAATTTGGTATGTTAGGGGCTTACATTTTAGAAGTCGGGGAACAAACATTAAACAAGATCATTACACGCTGTGTTAATTGCCAGGAATACAGGAAAACTGCATCCTGTGTGACACAGATATGGCAACCATATAAGGCAGGGGTAAGCAAACTGTTCCTGTAACAGATTAGATGAAAAACTTTTTAGCTGGGCACGATGGCTCACACCTGTAATTCCAGCACTTTGGGAGGCCAAGACAGGCGGATTTCTGAGCCCAGGAATTCGAGACCAGCCTGGGCAACATGGTGAAACCCCTTCTCTACAGAAAAATTATCTGGGTGTGGTGGCATGTGCCTGGAGTCCCAGCTACTCAGGAGGCTGAGGTGGGAGGATCACCTGAGCCTGGGGAGGTTGAGGCTAGTGAGTCAAGACTGCACCACTGCACTTCAGCTTGGGTGACAGAATGAGACCCTGTCTCATAAAATATATCCAATTTTAAGCTTTGCGGGCCCTGTGATCTTTGCTGTGACTCCTCAACTCTGCTGTGGTAGCAAAAAGCAGCTGTAAAAACATGGAAATGAATGGGCATGGCTGTGGCGTCATAAAACTTTATTTATAAAAATAGCTGCAGGCCAGATTTGGCCCACAGGATGTGGTTTGCAGACCCCTGGTATGATGTACCATCCAAATTAGGGCAGGAGGGCCATGGGAATGATTAATCATCAGACCATAACAAGCTAATACAGGGTAACAGTAACTGGAGCTAGGGAGGGTAGCCAGGGAGAGGCAGTCTGTGGAGATGATACTTGAGGAGCCAGGGAGGGGAGGAAAGCAGGTGCTTCCTCCCTGACCCCGTATCTTATGGTTGCTCCCCCTCCTCTCCCTGTGTTTGAGGGACAGAAAAAAGCTGAGAATGGCCAAGTAGAGCAAGGAAGAGTGACATAAGGGTAGGCACACAGGCAGAGGCTGGGTCAGGCTGGCCTCATAGACCAAGTTGAGGAACCTGGATATTATTCTGAGAGCAATGGAAAGCCACTAGAGGTCTAACTCAGGAAGTGCTGTGACTTGATCTGCATTTTCAAAAGATGTCCTTAGCTGCTGCAGAGATAACTGGGGAGGATGTGCAGCAGTGAACTCAGTGGGAGAAGACAGGCAGCCAGGCCAGCAACAGAGGTGGCTGGACTAGGGTAAAGGGAGTGGGGATAAACAGTAGACGACAGGGCCAGATGCCGTGGCTCACGCCTGTAATCCCAGCACTTTGAGAGGCCGGGGTGGGTGGATCACCTGAGGTCAAAAGTTCGAGACCAGCCTGACCAACATGATGGAACCCTGTCTCTACTAAAAACACAAAAATTAGCTGGGTGTGGTAGCTGGTGCCTGTAATCCCAGCTACTCAGGAGGCTGAGCCAGGAGAGTTGCTTGAACCCAGGAGGCAAAGGTTGCAGTGAGCTGAGATTGGGCCACTGCACTCCAGCCTGGGTGACAGAGTGAGATTCCGTCTCAAAAAAAAAAAAAAGAGCAGAGGATAGATGGAGCCCCAGCACTCTGTCTCCCCACTGAACCCTGGGCTTGCTGAGGGCAAAGCTTGGCTCATTCATGTCTGCATTCCCAGCATCAAGTCCTGGGCTGGGCACACAGTAGGTGCTCAGGAAAGCACAGGAATTTGCTTAATGAAGGGGGGCGGGCAGCAGTTCGCCTATAATCCCAAGGACTCAAAAGGCTAAGGTGGGAGGGTTACTTCAGTCCTGGAGTTCAAAACCAGCCTGGCCAACACAGTAAGACTCCATCTCTACTAAATAAAAACCAGCCAGGTGTGGTGATGTGAGACTATAGTCCCAGCTACTCTGGAGGCAGGGGAAGGAGGATAACTTGAGTTCAGGAGTTCGAGGCTGCAGTGAGTCATGACTGTGCCACTGCACTCCAGACTGGGTGACGAGTGAGACTCTATCTTTAAAAAAAGCAAACAAAAGAAAACAAAAGCAAAACAAACCCACACATACAAAAATTGCAGAGTACAAGGTTTTTAAAAAAGAATAAAGGAAAAAGCACTTAAGAAGCGGTCTGAGGATAACAGTTACATAATCCAGTCTTCCCGATATTTTCCCCAAAAAGATGGGTATGAGAAAACAGAAAACAAAATAGGATCCACAGGGCACCTGGGCCCAGGACCTTACCTGGCTGCCCCACGCTGTTCAGCCGCACCATGAGGTGTCTATGATTCGGGGTGTAGAGATGGACGTCTGACAGCACAGTATCGCTTCTAAAGGTGACTTTGTCCATGGTTGCGGCAGGAGCCAGCTGCACCATGGCCCAGGCTCCACCTTAGTCCTGGGACAGGAGCCCCTCAGAGGCAAGAACAGGTTCTCAATATGCCAGGTCCCAGAGGAGACGTGCAGACGGGCCCAAGCTGGTAGACAGCGAATAGCTTTGCATCACCCTGGGAGGAGGTCTCAGAGACTTGGCCAGGGAAGAGAATCCAGCTAGAATTGAATTGTGTTGTTTATAATATATTCACTTTCATAGTAACCTTTTATTTATAGCAAGGGATATACATTTCCATTTGTAGGGATAAAGTTTCTTTTCTCATTTTTTTTCAACTGCTTTATTACAAAAAAATTTCAAACAGTAAGAATATAGTCGAATACCATAACCATGTAAGTACTGCTTAGATTCAACAATCGTCACCATTTTGCCACATGTGCCTGCCCTCTCTGGTTTCTTCTCCAGCTAAGAGTACATTGCAGACATCATGACATTTTGCCCCTAAATTCTTCAATGTCTGTCCCCTAAGAGCATTTCCCTATATAACCGTAAGACCATTAGCAAATGTAAGATAATTAATAATTCCCTAATAGCATTTAAAGTCAATTTCCTCCAACTGGCTCCCAAAGGTCCTTGAGGTTATTCCCCTAAACCAGTATCCAATCACAATTCCACTTTGCATTTAGTCATTACGGCCCTTTACTCTTTCTTTTTAATTCTAGAAGCTGTTATAAACTGTTCCTGAATCATTTGTTGTTATAAAGCTTCCTATTTTAAACAATGTTTTATTTTTAAAAATTTCTTTGGCCAGGTGAGGTGGCTCACGCCTGTAATCCCAGCACTTTGGGAGGCCGAGGCGGGCAGATCACAAGGTCAGGAGACCAAGACCATCCTGGCTAACATGGTGAAACCCTGTCTCTATCAAAAATACAAAAAATCAGCTGGGTGTGGTGGCACGCGCCTGTAGTCCCAGCTACTCGGGAGGCTGCGGCAGGAGAATCGCTTGAACCGGGAGGCAGAGGTTGCAGGGAGGTTGCAGTGAGCCGAGATTGTACCACTACACTCTAGCCTGGGTGACACAGCGAGACTCCATCTCAAAAACAAAAAAAAATTCTTTTTAGAGACAGAATCTTGCTCTGTTGCCTAGATTGTAGTGCAGTGGTACAAGCATGGTTCACTGCAGCCTCAAACTCCTGGGCTCGGGAGAGCCTCCTGCCTCAACCTCCCTAGTAGTTAGGACTACAGCTATGCCATCATACTTGGCATTAAAAATTTCTTTTTGTAGAGATGAAGGTCTCACTGTGTTTCCCAGGCTGGTCTCAAATTCCTGGGCTCAAGCGATCCTCCCACCTCAGCTTCCCAAAGTGCTGGGATTATAGGCATGAGCCACCATGCCTGGCCTAAGGCTTTGCTACTGAATTAAAAAAGGTGAGTGAAATTAGCCAAGTGTGGTGGCGCACGTCTGTAGTCCCAGCTACTTGGGGGGCTGAGGTGGGAGGATTGCTTGAGCCGGAAAGGCGGAGGTTGTAGTGAGCCAAGAATGCCCCACTGCACTCTGCACTCCAGCCTGGCTGACAAAGCAAGACCCTGTCTAAAAAAAAAAATTGAAAAAAAAAAAAGGTGAATGGATTTAAAGGAAAAGTAATTAAGGGAATCACTACACAGATGATATGCAGATATGGAAAAATTATGCAGGTGATACAGCAATAACTAAAACTTGGAAAACCACGGCTGAGGCAAAGTGGTCAAAAACAGGGAGGATCTCCCTCCAACCAAATGTTTCACCTCATTGAAAAGCATCATCTAACAGCAGTAGTCTGATGGGCTTTGAAGCTGGACAGACCAGGTGGGGATCCCCGGTCTCTCGCCTTCTAGCTGTGATCTCAGCAAAATCACGTCAGCTCTCTGCATCTGTTTCTTCAGCCACACTCTCATGCAGTGGTACTACTGGGTGGGGAGAGTCCTTGGTCTACAGTAGGTGTTAATAAAACACCAGCAACCTTCTTGTCCTGGGGTTGGTTTCAGGTATTTGACCCAAACCTGCCCATAACCCCTGACCACCTGCAGGGAACTGTTCCTACCGGGGTAGGTGTGTGCATGTCATGAAATCTTGCAGGGTCCCCATTTCTTCAACTGCAAAATGAGGTCATCATGACTCAGGCTGTCCCAGTGATCCCAGTACACTGCTGGAGTTCCTACATTTAAGTGTTTGCCATGGGGCAGTAAAAGTTGTGGAAAAAGTTTTAGGAAAAAGATGATTCCTAATGCTGGCTTTCCTACTCAACACTATAAAGCCATCAAAATGCAAGTGGGTTGTAAAGAGAGTCTGTGAAGCTGGCAAATCAATGCAGAATTTCATGGTGTCATTAAAAGTGGAGAAATGCTTGACCTTCAGGCAAACACTCTTAATCAATGGGACTGGCAAAACCAGACCGAGATTCCGGAAGAAAAAATACAGCTTATACCTACCACTCATTTCAAAGGCAGATCAAGCTCTCTCAGGACTTAGAGATGTTCTGGGGGAGAACTGAGGACTTTCACATATAGTTTTGAGGAAAAAAAGATCCTCTCTAACATTGCTGTGAAAATCAAAGCAAACCAAAGGATGCCATTTCTTTTTCTCTATAGTGCATTTTCTTTTTTTTTTGAGATACAGTCTCACTCTGTTGCCCAGGCTCGAGTGCAGTGGTGCCATCTTGGCTCACTACAACCTCTGCCTCCTGGGCTCAAGTGATCCTACCTCAGTGTCCTAAGTAGTTGGGACTACAGGCACACGCCACCCTGCCCAGCTAATTTTGTATTTTTAGTAGAGACAGGATTTTGCCACGTTGACCAGGCTAGTCTCGAACTCCTGATCTCAAGGTGATCGGCCCACTTTGGCTTCCCAAAGTACTGAGATTACAGGTGTGAACCACCGTGAGTGGCCTACAGTGCAATCTTGTTGGAAAACTTACATCCCAGAAAAATCAATGTTCTTTGCTTTTTCCAAAAGTGAGCATAATATTACACACCAAATTTTCTTAACTATAGACAAAAAGAAAACAAATTTTTATTCTCTAGTTGAATTTTCCATTTTTAAATTCAATCCAACCAGACTTCCCAAGAAACATATGCTGCAAGGTAAGTCCCAGGGTGAAGGAGGGGACTTACCCCAGAATCAGCTAACTGGGAATAAGGAGGCCCTCTTGAACCAATCTCAGGGCCTGTATGAGAAGTAAATGAGACAATGATCACTTTTAGGGCTCACGACATATAGTAAACGTTCAATAAGCAACAACAGTAATTATAGCAATATAATAATTATTAGAGTGAATGCTGGGAAGAAAAAAAAGGTAACAGTTTCTCTAGTCAGAAAGCCTCCCTCCGGGAATGCAGGGTATGTATGGGCTTCGGGCTCCTCTCTTCACTGGGCAGAGCTGAGAAAGGAGACCCAGGCTGGTGATGGGGACCCGCCCCGCCACCCCTCCATAGGGCTGCAAGCTCATCCCTGCAGCAGAAGCTAACGTGTTCTTGGCTCTTCTAACGCTGTCGGGGCTAGACTGAGACGCTGCCAGCCTTCCTCTCCTATAGGTCCCCAGTCAGTTGTCCCAATAAGCAGTTTGCTGGGATCATCACGGTGTTAAAATAACTTCCCTCCTCATCTTTCTTTCTGCCAAGTGCAACTCACTCAACAATCTGGAATTTGGCGCGATCCCATGACGATTTAGGGCCAAGAGCAGGATAACGGAGGGCAAGGTGTGAAGGCCCGGGGTCTAGGTGGTAATGAGGGGGCCCGGCCACGGCGCGCAGAGTCGTAGTGAGGGGCTCCGGGACGTCCCCCCGTGGGGCTTCTTGTTCTCTTTATCTTGTCAACTTCCTAACGCCACCCTTGTGGGTTAACTACTGCCCACAGGTAGTAGACTGTCAAAAGGCAGTCACGGGTCAGGCACTGCTCTCCCTTCTTAATCCGGAACCGAAGGAGAGCTGCCTGGACCCAGGACGGGGGAAACCCAGGTGAGCACGTGGACTTCTTCCCCCAACACCTGTGCTTAGAAGGGGAAACTGAGGCTAAGAGTGGGGTCGGGCCTTAGGGATCTGGGCCTCAGATCCGTGGGAGCTAAGGTTTCAAAGTCAGGCTCGGCGCCCAGAGGTTCCCCTGCACCCTACCCTATCCCGCTGCCTCTCCCCAGGGACTTACCCGCCGCGGGGCCCAGCCTGGAGTCCCACCCCGACCCCCGTCTCGGTGGGACCGAGGCGGCCGCCATAACAGGGGGGTCTGCGCAGGCGCGGCCCCGCCCCCGCGTGCGTCCGTCCGACCGCAGCGCACCGTGGCTCCACCTACCTTCCTGGGCCGCGTTAGCGTGCGGGGGCTGCTGGCGCATATCTGCGTCCTTCGCTCTGGTCACTGGCGACGCGTGTTTGCTGGGGGTACCCGCAAAACCTCTGCATGTGGGTGGCCAAACTCATTTCTCTAAAGGAGTTAAATAACTCGCCCGACTACTAAGTGGTAAAGCCTGGATTCGAACCGGGGGTGTAGGATCCAGAGCCGGTGCTGTTTAACCAGCATGCTAGCTACTGCATTTATTACCACTGGTGTTATCGTTATCCATGCTCTTAGTACTCGTTTATTATCTTTTCTTGTTTTTGTGCGACGGTCTTGCTCTGTTGCCTAGGCTGGAGTGCAGCCGTGCAGTCATAGCTTACTGCAGCCTTGAACTCCTGGGCTCAAGCAATCCTCCTGTTTCAGCCTCCCTAGTAGCTGGGACTACAGCTGCGTGCCACCATTTAAAAAAAAATTCTTTGTAGAGACTGTGTCTTGCTTTGCTGTCCAGGCTGGCCTCAAACTCCTGGCTTCAAGCAGTCCTCCAGCATCGGCCTCCGAAAGCTCTTAAATTATAGGCATGAGCCACTACGCCCAGCCAGTACTCGTTATTCTTAATAGGAGGTAGTGATTTCATTAATTTGTATGCTCATCAAGTTTCCAACACCAGGCAGGTGAGACAAAGTAGCAACCCTAAGAATCCATGTTTGCTCCTTTTGGCCTTGCCTGCAGAATTTCACAAAGCCTCTGAGTCGGTGACTGAGCAC
This sequence comes from Ateles fusciceps, assembly GCA_036589455.1. Taxonomy (NCBI): domain Eukaryota; kingdom Metazoa; phylum Chordata; class Mammalia; order Primates; family Atelidae; genus Ateles; species Ateles fusciceps. The sequence continues at coordinate 2,091,838 of JAZHEH010000903.1, forward strand.
AGCCCTCCGAAGGATGCCCTGAAGAGGATGAGCAGGATAGACCACAGGTTCTCATGTCTCTTGCCTGAGTCACTGCATTTTTAGAGAGAGTAAAGTCAACGATCCTGGCCCTTTCTCAACCTGTGTATTCCAGTGACAACATGGAAGTCAGCCTGGCCACAATGGAGTAACCCAGGGGATGGGCTGTAAGGAAAGGAGGATACAGATGTAGCCAGGGTTAGAACTTTTGCGACATTGTAAGAACTTTGGATTTTATTGTACATGAGATGGGGGAGCTGCCAGGGATATACACCACACTGATGTGTTCACACACATGCCCAGACACACACAGTGGTGTCCACTCTCAGACATGTCAACATCACACAAATATAAACACAGGCACATATGCAAAGTCCACATATGTAAAATCTGTATGCCTGTATGCTCACGTGTACACATACACGGCCTCAGCTGGCACCCTTCTTCTAAATTACTTATTTTTTCTCTTTCTAAACAGAAGTAAATCAACATCAATTTCATGGTTACTGATGATAAAACGTGGAGAGTTGATAGGGTGACTAAGGGACACAAATAAGCAGTTTTTTTTTTTTCTTTTTAAGAAACAGATTGTGTTTCCTGAAATCCCCCAGGACAGTATACAGCGAGCCAGTTAGGTGTCCTGGGATCAGATTCTATTCCTAGTTTTCTCTCTAGTTCACTGAGCGTTCTCTCCATTATCCCCAGAGGATATTGGGAGGTGGAGAGGGCACTAGGAAGGCATTGTTCACACCCTTGGGAGTTTTGTCTTCAAATTTAAAGCAGGGAAAAGGATCCTTTAAAATAAAAAGTCAGATCACATCTCTCCTCTCGTCAAACCTATAATCTTTTATAGGGGATTAGCGCCCCTACAAAGAGGCCCCAACGAGCTGCCTCACCCCTTCTGTCATATGAGGACACAGCAAAAGAGACAGCCGTCTATGACCAAGAATTGGACACGAAATCCGCCAGTGCCTTGATTTGAATTTTGCAGCCCCTAGAACCATGAAAAGTGAATGCATTTTGTTTATCAGCCACCCCATGTATGGTATTCTGTTATAGCAGCCCAGATGGCCTCTGAGACTGACCCACAGAATTTAGGAATACAGAAAAGACTTATTATTAGTGCCACAAATTTTGAGGTGATTTCCAACACAGTAGTAGGTCACCAGATAAGGGGAAAGGAAGCCAGCCCTTCTTGGCAGGCCTGTGAAGAGATGGTAGCTGGGGGGAGTAGGGGAGAGGACCCTCTGCCTGAGCCTCAGTTATGAACAAGGCACACTGCTGGCCTCTTCATCTTGTGGTTTTATACATTCTGACACCCACTCAGAAGCTCAGAGAGGTGAAGTGCCTTGCTCAAAGTTACCCAAACAGTGAGATGCAGACTCACTTTTTCTTTTCTTTCTTTCTCCTTCCTTCCTTCCTCCCATCCTCCCATCCTCCCATCCTCCCATCCTCCCATCCTCCCATCCTCCCTTCCTCCCTTCCTCCCTTCCTCCCTTCCTCCCTCCCCCTCTCTCTTCTTTCATGGAGTCTCCCTCTGTCACCCAGGCTGGAGTACAGTGATGCCATCTCAGCTCACTGCAACCTCTGCCTCTCGAGTTCAAGTGATTCTTCTGTCTCAGCCTCCTGAGTAGCTGGGATTGCAGGCACTCGCTACCACACCCGGCTCATTTCTGTATTTTTAGTAGAGACAGGGTTTCACCATGTTGGCCAGGCTGCTCTCAAACTCCTGAGCTCACATGATCCACCCACCTCGGTCTCCCAAAGTGCTGGATTACAGGTGTGAGCCACAGCACCCAGTCACAGTCTCATATATTCAAAATGTCCCAGTGAGTCTGTTGGGTGGAGCCTTAGGGTTAAATGTCCTTCCTAGTGTCCCAGGCAGGTCTCCCCGAGACTTGGTGAAGCAAGGGTTAAGGTGCACACTGTCACACACTGGAGTGTCCATCACTCCCACCACCTGGACTAATGACAAACTACGTCTGCAGCAGAGGGGAAGGCGGATGAACTGCCAGATGTGTGTTAAGAAACCGGCTTGCAGGAAATTGCTGTCAGGTGATTATTATTAGCCTGGTTATTCAGAACAGCCCTTTCTCCAAAGGTCGTGTATTTCCCAAATGCTCCATGTGTTTTCCCTGTCAGCCCTAGAAAATTTTGTCCTCCTGGGAGAGAGGGCTTGTCCCCCAGGACTGCTGAAAGCGGGTGATTGTAATTCTGCCCCGTCTCCCATCAGCATATAACAGCAGTTACTTTAAATGCACAGCGGTCCCTGCTCTGGGTTCTGGTTCTGTGTGCAGAGGCAGGAGATTGACCTTCAAGTGCACAGAGATGAGTTCAAATCCCCAGCTCGGCCACTGATTCATTTTATTCATCCATTCAATACCTAATTTTGAAGAGCTTTTCATATGCTTGGTACTTGGGCAACTGCTTTATTTCTTTGAAACTTAATTTCTTCGTGCCTTGAATACTGATAACACCTTTTTTGATATGTTGTGAGAATCAGTGTTGTATCACCCGTGGAGAGTTCCAGGCAATAACTCTCTTCCATTTCTTGAGATAATCTGACAGTGTCTCTTATACTTTAAAGAACCCGCCAATATTTCTCACTTCACCAAGTCACCATGGTAGATGGGGGAAAAAAAATTGCAGTGTCATTCATACTGTATAAGATCAATTATGTAAAATAAAAAACTCACAAAACATATGTTTTCTCAAGCTAGACAGAATGTGCTTTATCCATACAATGGATTATTACTCAGCCATAGAAAGGAATAAAGCAAAATAAACAAAAAAGTTTTTAAAAAATTAGCTAGGCATGATGGTACATGCCTGTGTTCCCAGTTACTTGAGAGGCGGAGGTGGGAGGATCACTTGAGCCCAGGAGGTTGAGGCTGCGGTGAGTGGTGTTTGTGTCACTGCACTCCAGCCTGGGCGACAGAGAGAGATCCTGTCTTAGAAGACAAAAAACAAAAGAAAAAACAAAAGAAGGAAATAGGGTCATTTTAGATGCAGGTAGTGAAGGATCTTGAAATGAAATCATCCTGGATTTAGGGTGAGCCCTAAGTCCAATGACTGGTGTCCTTATCAAAAGAGGGGGAGTACACAGAGAGAAGAGGGTAATGTGGAGACAGAGGCAGAGATTGGGGTGAGGCAGGTATGAGCCAAAGATCACCCAGGATTGCTGGCAGCCTCCAGGCGGCAGGACAGAAGCACGGAATGGATTCTCCCTCAGAGACTTTAGAAGGACCCAGACTTGCTAATACTTTGATTTTGAATTTCTGGCTTCCAGAACTGTGCTGGAGGCCAGGCATGGTGGCTCACGCCTGTAATCCTGGCACTTTGGAAGGCCGAGGCAGGCAGATTACGAGTTCAGGAGTTCCAGACCAGCCCGGCCGACATGGTGAAACACCATCTCTACTCAAAATAGAAAAATTAGCTAGGTGTGGTGGCACATGCCTGTAATTCCAGTTACTCAGAAGGCTGAGGCAGGGGAATGGCTAAATCCGGGAGGCAGAGGTTGCAGTGAGCAGAGATCGTGCCACTGCACTTCAGCCTGGGTGACAGAGGAAGACTCCGTCTCGGAAAAAAACCAAAACATTTAAAAACAGAAACAAAACATTGAAAAACAGAACCATGTGGGAATGCAATTCTGTTGTTTGAAGTCACCCAGTTTGTATTTAGTTAGGAGCCTAACACAGATTTTAGCTAATTTCTGCCTCAGGATCTTTTCATTTGCATTCTTCTTGGCTTAGAAAGCCTACTCTCACCCCAGTTTCCATCTTCACGACTGGCTCCTTCTCATCCAACATAGCTTAAATTATTTTTATTTTAGATTTTATTTTATTTCTTGAGACACAGTCTCACTCTGTCGCCCAGGATGGAGTGCAATGGTACAATCTCAGCTCACTGCAACCTCTGCCTCCCACGGTTCAAGTGACTCTTCTGCCCCAGCCTCCCGAGTAGCTGGGATTACAGGCGCCTGCCACCACGCCCGGCTAATGTTTGCATTTTTAACAGAAACAGGGTTTCACCATGTTGGCCAGGCTGGTCTTAGACTCCCGACCTCAGGTGATGTGCCTGCCTCAGCCTCCCAGAGGCTAGGATTACAGGTGTGTGAGCCACTGCGCCCGACTCACAGCTTAATTATCTGCTCAATTTGCCCCTCTGCGCATTCCTCATGTGCTGCCCCTACCGTCTACCCAAGTAGCTCTCCTTTATACACCCTTTGCTTTTCTTTCTTATTTCATATTTTTTTAAAGTAAAAAATGGGATCTTGCTATGGTGCCCAAGCTGGTCTCGAACTCCTGGGCTCAATCAATCTTCCCACGTCGGCCTCCCAAATTTCTGGGATGACAGGCATGAGCCACTGCGCCTGGCCACTTATATTTTCTTTTTAGATCTGTCACTCTCTGGAATGACTTGTTATTTTTTTTTTTATTTGAGCTGCAATGTAAGCTACCTGAGAGCAGAGCCTTGCCTGGCTGCTATAATGACAGCACCTAGCTCCTCGCAGGGACTGGAGCTGGAGGTGGGGGCTATTTGCACAATGAATCAGAGACTGAAGACATTTGGAACACGGCTGAGGGCACTGATGCTCTGGGCTGTTGACATTCCACCCACTCAGTGGGGAGAAGAGACTTTAGTGATCATTTAGACCTGGATCAAAGTGTTCTCTTTGAGATGAGCTGAAGAAGTCATCCTGTTCCTTCTTGTGTCTGGCTTTGGGAGAAAAATAGATGTTTTCAACTGTTAAAAGCCCACTTTGTCTATCTTCTTTAGAGATTGCTCCCATACCCCGGGGGATGTCACAAATGTGATGGAGGATCGTGGGAAGCATCTCTTCCTGGCCAGCCTCCCTCCTCCTCCCTGAACCCAGGCACTGATTGTAGGATCCCAGCAGACTTCAGTCCTCAGCTTCAAATACACGGAGCCTCCAGAGTGTGAGATGAGGGGGTGAGGAGGTACAGTTGCCCCCAGGGAAGGATTAGCCACTTTTCAACTTGTCACTGTCTAACAGCCTATGGCTCTTTCACTTGATTTCTGTTTCAATTTTATTTATTTATTATTTATTTATTTATCCTATTTTATTTAAACTACATCTTGGCCAGGTGCAGTGGCTCATTCCTGCAATTCCAGCATTTTGGGAGGCCAAGGTGGGAGGATCGCTTGAGGTCAGGAGTTTGAGACCAGCCTGGGCAACATAGTGAGATCCTTTCTCTACAAAAATTAAAAAATTAGCTGGGTGTGGTGGTGTGCACCTGTAGTCCCAGCTACTGGGGGAGGCTGAAGTGGGAGGATTACGTGAGCCTGGGAGATGAGTGCCACAGTGAGCTGCAATTATGCCACTGCACTCCAGCCTGGGTGACAGAGCAGGACCCTGTTTCAAAACAAACAAACAACCTACCTCTGTTTCCTTCAAGTTAGTGGGCTTTCCCCTCCCACCTCCGGTTAGAGCCTGTTACCCAGGCGGGAGTGCATGGCATGATCATAGCTCACTGCAGCCTGGATCTCCTGGGCTCAAGCAATCCTCCCTCCTCAGCCTCCCAGGTAGCTGGATTAAAGGCATGTGCCACTGAAATGAGGTCTCACTAATATTGCCAAGGTTGGTCTCAAATTCCTGGGCTCAAGTAATCCTCCTGCCATGGCCTCCCAAAGTGCTGAGGTTACAGGCCTGAGCTCCCGGCCAGTTGGTTTTTTTCTAGCTGGTAAGGGGGCAGTGGCTCTGGAATATTAACTCATATCCTGGTCAGTAATTCCCAGATGAATGGAAGAGACACTGGACATCTTGCACATTTTCCCGCTTTTTGTCCTCACAACTCTATGAGTGAGATATTGTTGTTCCTATTTTATAGATGAGGTGCAGAGAGTAAGTTTTGTGCCCAAGATCCCTTTTCTTTTTCTTCCTTTGCCTTTTCTTTATTGCTTAAAAATAATAAATTTTATTTTTTAGAGCAGTTTTAGGTCCACAGCAAAACCAAGTGGAAAATACAGAGATTTCCCTGTGTCTGGATCATATTCTCCCTGACCCCTGCCTTTAACCTCCCTCACTAGCAACATCTTCTCTCCCTACCCCCCAGAATGGTGCTTGGGTTACAATCGGTGAACCTACATTGACATGTCATCATTGTAGTTGTCTGTTTTCACACTGCTAATAAAGACATACCTGAGACTGGATAATATATAAAGGGAAGAAGTTTAGTTGACTCAGTTCCACATGGCTGGGGGAGGCCTCACAATCATGGCAGAAAGCAAATGAGGAGCACAGTCACGTCTCACACGGCGGCAGGCAAGAGAGCTTGTACAGGGGAACTCCCCCTTTATAAAACCGTCAGGTCTCATGAGACTTATTCACTACCACGAGAACAGTATAGGAGAAACTGCCCCCAGGATTCAGTTATCTCCACCTGGCCCACCCTTGACACGTGGGGATTATTACAGTTCAAGGTGAGAGTTGACTGAGGACACAGCCAAACCCTATCAATCATTTATCACGCAAGTCCATGGTTTACATTAGGTGTTGTACCTTTTGCAGGTTTGGACCAATGTGTACCCACATGTCCCCACAATTAAAGTATCATAAAAAAGAGTCTCACTGCCTTACAAATCCTCTGCTCTGCCTGTTCATCCCTTCTTCCTCCCCAACCCCCTTTAGACTGGCCTCTTTTATTTGGTAAAATGCATTTAAGGTTTATCCATATCTTTTCATGGCTTCATAGCTCATTTCTTTTTAGCACTGAATAATTTCCCACTGTTGGATGTACTTCAGTTTTTATCCATTCACCTGCTGAAGAACATTTTGGTTGTTCCCAAGTTCTGGCAGTTATGAATAAAGATGCTATAAACATCTGTGTGCAGGTTTTTATGTGGACATAAATTTTTACTTCATTTGGGTAAATACCAAGTAGTATAATTGCTGAATCATATAATAAGAGTATGTTTAGCTTTGTAAGAAACTCCCAAACTGTATCCCAAAGTGGCTGTACCGTTTTGCATTCCCACCAGCAATGGCTGAGAGTTCCTGTTTCTTCATGTGCTTGTCAGCATTTGGTGTTGTCAGTATTCTGGATTTTGACCATGATAATAGGTGTGTAATGATATTCCATTGTTGTTTATAATTTATAATTCCCTAATGACATTCTTTTCTTTTTTTTTTTTGAAACAGGGTCTTGTGCTGTCACCCAGGCTGGAGTGCACCGGTGCAGTCATAGCTCCCTGCAGGCTCAAACTCTAGGACTCAAGCAGACCTCTCACCTCTTTCTCCTGAATAGGTGGGACTACAGGTGCACGCCATCATGGCTGGCTAATTTTATAAATTTTATTTTCAGTAGAGTCAAGGTCTTGCTGTGTTGCCTAGGCTGATCTCAAGCTCCTGGGTTCAAGTGATTCTGCCACCTTGGCCTCCAAAAGTACTGAGATTACAGGCTTGAGCCTCCATGCCTGGCTCCTAATGACGTTCTTAAAACATTTTTATTGGGATATATAGCATTCATATAACACATCTATGCAACATGCACAGTATATACAGTATAACAAATAGTTATAAAGGAAACAGCCATGTAATTACCAACCAGGTCAAGATATAGATATTGCCAGAATCCCAAGAAGCCCCTGTTTATTTTAATTAATTAATTAATTAATTATTTTTTGAGACGGAGTTTCGCTCTTGTTGTCCAGGCTGGAGTGCAATGGTACGATCTCGGCTCAACGCAACCTCCGCCTCCCAGGTTCAAGCAATTCTCCTGCCTCAGCCTCCCTAGTAGCTGGGACTATAGGCGTGCGCCACTATGCCCAGCTAATTTTTGTATTTTTAGTAGAGACGGGGGTTTCACCACGTTGGCCAGGATGATCTCGATCTCTTGATTTTGTGATCCTCCCGCCTCAGCCTCCCAAAGTGTTGGGATTACAGGTGTGAGCCACTGTGCTTGGCGAAGCCCCCTGTTTATTTCCCCTTCACTCTCTTAGAAATACCCACCATCCTTTCTTCCGTGGTATTCAGTTGTTTGCTTGTTTTTACAGTTTTGCTGCCTAGCATGCACCCTCACAATATAGTTTAGCTTTCCTTGCTTTGAACTTTAAATAGAATCACACTGTGTTGTATTCTTTTGCGTTTGATTTTTTGTTTCCTCAATGTTATAAGATGAATTGGCTGGGCGTCGGGGCTCATGCCTGTCATCTCATCACTTTGGGAGGCCGAGATGGGCGGATCACCCAGATCAGGAGTTTGAGATCAGCTTGGCCAAAATGGTGAACCTGGTCTGTACTAAAAATACAAAAAATTAGCCGGGTGTGGAGGCTCACACCTGTAATCTCAGCTACTCGGGAGGCTGAGGGAGGAGAATCGTTTGAACCTGGAAGGCAGAGGTTGCAGTGAACTGAGATCGTGACACTGCACTCCAGCCTGGGTGACAGAGACTTCACTTGAAAAAAAAAATTATAAGATGAATCTATGTTGTGTCCCATATGGTTTGTTCATTTTCATAGCAGTATATTTCAAGGAATGAATGTAGTACATTCTCATATCTCACACCAAATGGAAAGAAAAGCTGGAAAACCCAAGCCTTGAAAAAGACAGGGTCCAGAAAGGCTCAGGAAATTTAGGACAAAAGTAGAGACCTTCTTCAAGGCATTATCTCAGAAACGAGTAAGCCTTATGCCCCAGATACCTTCCATCATTATAATTTCTATTTATGATGCAAATTCCAGGGAGAGAGCTCTGGTTTACCTTGGCTGTAGGTGGGTGGGTCAACTTGATTGGCAGTCCTGCTAAGACTGTGCAGTGGGAAGATATGGTTCCCCTAAGGAAAATTTGGGGTACCATGACCTGAAGAAGGAAGAAAAGGTGCTGGGCAGCCCTAATCCTCAGATGCCCACCACACAGCCCCTGCTCACTCCTGGTGTGACAGCCACACTGGGCTGTTGGTTGCTTTTCAGAGACCATGTTCTCCCTCTGGATCTTTGTACCTGAAATGCTCTCCCTTCTGACTTGCCCACTGATTAATTTCTTCAAGCTCTCTCTTGCAAACATGCTTAGTGCCACAAAGAAAAATCAGCACTGAGAAAACGGATCTCTAGCAAGCAATTTTGACTTTTTTACTTCCCCACACTGCGGAAGCGTACCCTTGCTAGACATTTTGCCATGGGAGTACAATGAAGAAAGGAAAAGAAGACATATTTATCCCTTAACGCATTTGGGGTTGTCCTTACTGCTGTGTCTGATTTCCATTGGTTGGAGCCAGACCTCACAATTTAAACTAAAACCTGACTGGCTAACAACTTAAAACTTTTTAAACAGGTAAGGGGCATAGGCTATGCGCTGGGACATGCCTGTGACCATGTCCAGCACAGATACCTTGGTTAAAGTACAAGGACGTAGAATATACTATATGCCTGTAAGCATGGTATGTTTAACAGCTACATAGGATAGGGCTTAACAAAGAGTTATTAGCAAATTTATTTTTTAACAAGAAAGGAAACCTTGAAGAGGAACTTTTTTACTTTCCACACTCTCCATCCTTTAGAGATTTAGTCCATTGCCTGAGCAGGCTGAATTAAGGGGCCTCTGTTCTATGAGGGACCTGTGTTTGTTTCAGTCAGCTCCCCAGGATGCTTGGTTTTCTTCCTCCTCATCTCTCCAGCCCCCAGGCAGCTGCTGGCCATGGTGCAAACTCAATGAATATTACTGAAGGAGGGCCAAGTTTCCAGCTTCGCTTTTGTATGACTGGTTGTTATTCCTGTTCTGTGGAGGGAATTTTAACCACAGGCGAAAGGGGCAGCTTGTATGAAAACAAAATTTCGACTTTTTCCTTCTCACCTGGGAAAGTGTGCAGACAGAGCCAAGGTGCTGAGCTCTGTGGAGAAGAGAGGGAAAGAGGCGGCATGGGTTGGGAGGGAGGGAGCGTGGGGGAGGTGGATGGGGGGAAGCTAGAATGCCCGGGGGCGCACGGGCACTGAAGGACCTATGATGGGATATCCAGGGGGAGGCAGCGTGATGTGAGCACAAAAACCTGGGCTCTGGAGTCTTAGATTCAAGTTCTGCCCCTTTCCCTAATGAGCTACATGACTTTGGACAAGTTATTAGTGTCTGAGCGTCTCATTTTCCTTCATCTGTGAATGAGGGTAAGAGTGCCCACCTGACAGAGTTGTTTTAAGGATTAAATGAAACAGCCCAGCTTGGTACCAATAGATAATTGTTCAATTAACACATTTTCCTTTATTTTATTTAGAGATGGGGTCTTGCTCTGTCCCCCAGGCTGGAGGATAGTGGCACCACCATAGCTCACTGCAGCCTCAACCTCCTGGGCCCAAGTGATCCTCCAACCTCCTGAGCTCAAGGGAGCCCTCCCGGGTAGCTGGGATCATGGGCATGCATCACCGTGCCTGGCTAATTTCTTTTATTTTTTTTTGCAGAGACAGGATCTTGCCATGTTGACTGGGCTGATCTAGAAGTCCTGGTCTCAAGCAATCCTCCCGCCTTGGCCTCCCAAAGTGCTGGGATTATAGGTGTGAGCCACCGTGCCTGGTCACATCTTCCTGTCTTCTGCTGTCCTTAAACAACAGTCCCTGAAGTGTTTCTATAGAACAAGAGGTTGGCAAACCACAGCCCATAGGCCAATCCACCCCGATACCTGCTTTTTAATGATTTTTTTTTTCCTTTTTTTGAGACAGGATCTCGATCTTTCACCCAGGCGGGAGTGCAGTGGCATGATCATGGCTCACTGCATCCTCCACCTCCTGGGATCAGGCGATCCTACCCCCCATCAGCCTCCTGAGTAGCTGAAACTATAGGCATATGCCACCACGCTCAGCTAATTTCTAATTTTTTTTTAGAGACAAAGTCTCACTATATTGTCCAGGCTGGTCTCAAATTTCTGGGCTCAAGTGATCCTCCCACTTCAGCCTCTGAAAGCACTGGGATTACAGGTGTGAGACAATGGACCTGGCCACCTGCTTTTGTTAATAAAGCTTTATTGAAACACAACCAGGTCCATTTATTTACACTTGTTTATGGCTGCCTTTGTGCTACAGTGCTAAGAGTTGAGCAGCTGGGATAGAGATGCTGTGACCTGGAAAGCCTCAGATAGTTACCGTCTGGCCCTTAGGAAAAAGGCTGGGCGTGGTGGCTCACGCCTGTAATCCCAGCACTTTGGGAGGCCAAGGCAGGTGGATCACCTGAGGTCAGGAGTTTGAGACCAGCCTGGCCAACACGGCAAAACCCCGTCTCTACTAAAAATATAAAAATTAGCCGGGTGTGGTGGCGCTTGCCTGTAATTCCAGCTACTCAGGAGGCAGAGGCAGGAGAATCGCTTGAACCTGGGAGTTGGAGGTTGCAGTGAGCTGAGACTGTACCACTGCACTTTAGCCTGAGTGACAGAATGAGACTCCATCTAAAAAAAAAAAAAAAAAAAAGATGGCCAACCCCTTGTATAAATAAGATATGTATCTTTTAGATAGAGCCTCACCTCTCTCTAGAGCTCACTGATATCTCTGTAGACCAGGGGACCCAAACTGAAACACTCACAGTGGGTTGTCTGGTTATGCCAATATGTCCTTTGCTTCTAGAAACACATCTGTAGGTGAGTATGCTGTCACCTATTTTTTCTTGAAATGGGAAGTCCTCCATGTCTTTCTTCTTGTGTATTTGTTTTTCATGTTTGATGGAGATTTCATGCTAAGAAATGTGTTTATTCACGCAACAAGTATTTATCGGAGTGCACGCTATATGCTGTATAGATACTATGAACCACACTTCAAGCTCTTAAAATTCTAATTTGTTTAAAATTAAATAGCCACGTGTGACTAGAGGTTATCACTTTGGACAGCACAGCTGTAATATATATGCTTTATAACATCTGCCCCCAAATACCTGCTTCACGATTTTTGCCAAAATCTAGATGTCCCATTACTTACTCAATATTTTCCTTTAAATTGACGTATCCTGGTAAAATAATTTTTAAAACAATTCTGTGTGCTGCTACTGAAACGAAAAAGTGTCATTTCTTGCCACGAAGAAAACCAGCTGTGAAAATGAGTATCATGGAAAAGAGACAGGGACACGAGAGGGAAACATTTCTAGCCGGGAACTGTCCCATGCGCACGTCTGGCACCCATTTATAGTTAATTTTTCTATATGGTACAAGGTAAGAATAGAGGTTTATTTTTACTTTTGCAAGTGATATCCAATGGAGTGACATAATTTTAGTTAAAAAGAACCAAATGGAAAAGTCTACATGCAGAATGGTTAAAATTCTACTAATAATATCTTATATGTGAGTACTTACTATGTAACAAGCTCTGGGTAAGTGTTTTACTTGCATTTTTAAATTTACTTCTCACAATGACCTAAATAGAGGTAGAACTAGTTAAATATCCTCTTAAGACCATGCAACTGATAAATTAGAAACCGCTCTTGAATGACATGTAATGACCTGTGAAATGTTTTGTTATATTAACAAAGCAAAGCGTAGAATATATTGTCACCTGTGTGAAGAGAAATGTATGCACAGATACACACACGCACACGCACACACACACACACACACACACACAGACAGACACACATCCCTCTTAAAGCTGTATTTGCCTGCATAAAACAACTCTGCAAAGATTCAAAGAAATTGCTAAATGTGGTTGCCTCTGGGTAGCTGGGCTCAGGAGAGGGAAGGGGATTTTTTCACAGTATGGCATTCTCTACCTTTTGAATTTTAAAACACATGCATTTTACAACCTGTGTCCATATTACCTGTATAAGGAAGACACAAAATCAGAGAAAAATAGGAAGTGGTCTTCCTCCAAAGACCATACTCTTATACACCATCCTGGCTTCCGTTTCCATTCATATATATTTCCATCTATTCATCCTTTTACAGTTTCATGTCTGTTTGTCTCCTCCATATTTTCATCTGTTAACTAAGATGATAATAACCCCTGCCTCGAAGGGTGGCATTGAGGATTGGGATCATACATATAAACACTTAAAACAGGTCCCTGCACACAGAATAAGTTCAGTAGATGCTATTATCATTATTTTATTAATCAAAAAAGCATCATAAGAGAAGTGCTCCTGACATGTTAATAGAATTTTCTCTGGTTCTGAGATCATAGGTGACTTTTATTTTCTTATTTTTCCTAAAGTTTAAAAAAAGTTACATACGATTTTTATAATAAGCATATTTACTCTTTCCTAGCCTGGACGACCCCAGGAGTCTCTGCTTACAAGTTCTCTGGGGGGATCTATTCAGACTTTAAGTAATGGCTGAGGTTGGAAAAGGCCGGGCTAGTCTGGCCTGTGTCTAGACAGCTTACTTCCCTCGCCTGCTGTAGAAACAAGATGCTGCTTAATACTGGAAGATGTTTTTGAACAAAACCCCAGCCTCTGGGAGATAATATATCAGTGTGGGTTCATCAATTGCAGCAGATGGTGGAGGATGCTGATAATGGGGGAGGCTATTCAGGGACAGGGAGGGGGCACACAGGAAGTCTGGGTATCTTTTGCTCAGTTTTTCTCTGAAACTAAGATTCCTCTAAAAAAGAGTTTATGTATTTATTTATTTTTGAGATGGGGTCACACTATGTTTCCCAGGCTGGTTTTGAACTCCTAGGCTCAAGTGATCCTCCTGAGTAGCTGGGGTTATAGGAGGCCATTATTTTAAGTGAAACAAAATTCAGAAACAGAACGTCAAATAGTGCATGTTCTTACTTATAAGTGGGAGCTGACTCATGTGTACACATGGACATAGAGTGTGGAATGGCTGACATTGGCAGCTTGGAAGATTGGAGGCGGAAGGGGAGTGACTGATGGCAACTTGCTTAATAGTGACAGTGTACATTATCCGGGTGATGAATATACTAAAAGCCAAGACTTTGCCACTAGGCAATACATGCATGTAATAAAATTGCACTTGGATCTGTTACATTTACACAAATTTTAAAAAGTCTATTAAAAAACAAACAAGTGATGGGCGCCATGGCTCACGCCTGTAATCCCAGCACTGTGGGAGGCTAAGGCAGGCAGATCACCTGAGATCAGGAGTTCGAGACCAGCCTGGCAAACACGGTGATACCCCATCTCTACTAAAATACAAAAATTAGTGGGGCATGGTGGCACATGCCTATAATCCCAGCTACTCAGGAGGCTGGGGCAGGAGAATTGCTTGAACACAGGAGGTAGAGGTTGCAGTGAGCTGAGATTGCACTACTGCCCTCCAGCCTGGGTGACACAGTGGGACTCCGTCTCCAAACAAAACGAACCAAAACCAAACCAAACCAAAACAAACAAATGAAAAGGCCAGGAGAGACAGCTCACACCTGTCATCCCAGCAGTTTGGGAGGCCAAGGTGGAAGGACACCTTGAGCCCAGCATGGGCAACATAGTGAGACCCTGTCTCTACAAAAGAACAAAAATCAGCCGGGTATGGTGACGTGCCTGTAGTCCCAGCTACACAGTGGGCCTGAAATGGGAGGGTTGCTTGAGCCCTGGGGGCAGAAGCTGTAGTGAGCTGAGATTGCACCACTGCGTTCCAGCCTGGGTAACAGAGAAAAACCTTGTCTCAACATCACCAACAGAACAACGACAACAACAACAACAAACTCTCCAAGGTCAGAAAGAAGAAAAAAAGCAAATAGAGGTGAATGGCTAATGTACTTGCATTAACAGGCATTTATAATGCCCATTTTCAGACAGGAGACTGATCTTCAAGAAAGGTCCCAGACATTCAACTGAATTCTGGAATGGAGATCACCAGCTGAATTGTTGAAGCCCTTACTGGAGCTACTATTTTTGTCTCGATGTTATGGAATTGTAGGGGAACTTGGCCTGGTGTGTTTTGGGGACATTGCATGCATAGATGTCACTTTGGAGAGCCACAGTGTAGCGCTGCCACACTGGAATGCCCTATTTATCTTGCATAACTTGTCTCGAGACCCCCTCTTCCTGGAAGCCATCTTCTCCGGCCTGCTCTTAACCTCTGCATTGCCTTTTGTAGCACAGTGAAAACCAGACCCTGGTCTCACGGATTAGATAAGCCTGGGTTCCAATCCCAGCTGCTTTTGTGACTTTGCATGCCGCATTACCTCCCTAACCCTCAGTTTCCTTAACTCTAGTGCAGGAGTGATCATGAGTCCCACCTTATTAAGGTTTGTGGAAGGCACAATCATGGCCTACCAAAGATGTCCACGTTTTAGTCCCCCGAGCCTGTGACTATGGCAAAGGTGACTTTACAGGTGCAATTTAGTTAAGGATCTCGAGACAGTGAAATTATTCTCGACTACCTGGGTGGGCCTGGTGTGAGCACAAGGTACCTTATAAGACACAGGCAAGAGGGTCAGAAAGAGAATATGGAAGGGTGGAAGCAGAGGTCAACTTGCAGATGAGGGAGAAGCCACAAGCCAAGGAATGCAGGCGGCCTCTAAAAGCCAGAAATGACAAGGAAATGATTTCTCCCCCTAGAGCCTCCAGAAGGGGCAGAGCCCTACCGACGCCTTCACTTTAGACCAGGGAGACTGATTTCAGACTTCCAAGCGCCAGAATTCTAAGAATACATTTGCGTTGTTTTAAGCCACAAAATGTGTGATAATCTGACACAGCAGCCATGAGAAACTAATACAGGGTTGCTGTGAAGTTAAAATCTCATTGCCACAACCAGGTTACGAGGAGAGTCACCGGGGTGAAGGCAGGTGTGGGGGCTATGTGAAGCGCTTTTAATTTCAGCACTCAGCAAATGGTGGTTATCATTAAATAGTATTATTTCCACTTATTTTTAGGACTACAGGTGCGACATGTTGTTACATGTATTTCTTTTCTTTTCTGTTCTCCCTAGGACACTGCATGCTCCCTGAAGGAGGCAGAGGATCTTGTCCTATTCTTATTGTGTCCTCAGTGCCTGGCATACAGTAGTTGTTCAATAAACAAGTGCTTTAAATATATGCACAGATTTTTAAGTCTCTATCTGACTTACCTAGGCCTGAACAAGAGGAAACAGGATGAGAAGAACTCAGGAATGAGGATGAGGATGACGATGGTGCAATGACAGTGTTGGAGTCGACAACAGTGACAGTCATCACAACAGCACCACTTGCTAGATGTGAATGCCTGCTGTGTGTCAGACACTGATCGCCTCCATCATCTTTCACTAACCCAACAATCCTGGGAGGCAGATATCGTTTCTATCACAGGAGCTGTGGTGTCTATAGTCAGCATACGGGCTCTGGAGGCAGGCTGTGGCTGGGCTGAGCCGAGATACCGTCTTGTCTTTGGTGAGGCCTTGAATAACCGTCTTATTTCTTTTCTGGGTCTCACTTTTCTTCTCTGTAATATGATGGGCAGTTGCTATGGGTTCTCCCAGCTCTGTGGTTCCTGTGCTTTGCCCCTCCCTGGATCCCCACCAAGCCACAGTAGGGAGAAGGACAAAATCTGTCTCTCAAATGCTCTCGTTGCGGGCCTGAGCTGGGGGAGTGTGGTGCCCAGCAAGCAGTTTCAAGGCAACATACCCCGGGAGACCTGTCTGACTCCTGTCCCTGCACCCACTATGCCCTGTGATGTTCAGAATCTCTGTCAGTGAATTTCCAGCATGGCCTTTGTATGCCCTAGCCACATAGGGTGGGCGGGGGTGGGCGGAGCTGGCTGGAGGCTGGTGCTGGGCACTGATGTGGCAATTCTGGCTTTAACAGTCTGTAGAGATGCTGACTCCTGTTGAACTGCAGATGCTTTCAGTGGGGAGGAGAGGGGCAGGCTGTCTGCTGCCTGTGGCACTAGGGCAGACGACGGTGTCAGACCTAATTGTTCAGATTAATACCCGGGTAGCAACAACAGCCTTGAATTTGGAACCAGGCCTGGGTTTCAATGCCAAGTTCATGCCTTATTAGCTGTGTGACCTTGCTGGGCCCAACTCTGAGCTGCCGTATGGCGTTTCGTAGAAGAGGGACTTGAGCTAATAGCTGGAGCTAACGATTACCAGCTGTTTTTTTACGGGCTGCCTGCGACTCTGCTCAGGGTTTGGCATGAGTGATTCCAGGTCATGTCCTTATAATCTTGTGGTCAGGACTGTCTTTATGTCTTCTTCTCTTCTTTCACTGCAGCCTTGAACTCCTAAGCTCAAGTGATCCTCCCACTTCAGCCTCTTAAGTAGCTGGGACCACAGGTGCTCACCATTATGCCCAGCTAATTTTTAAAATTTGTATTTGTAGAGGAGGGGGGGGGGGGTCTCACTATGTTGCCTAGGCTGGTCTCAAACTTCTGGGCTCTAACCATCGTCCATGCCTTGTCTTCCAAGATCCTAGGATTATAGGTGTGAGCTACTGTGCCCAGCCTCTAATATATTGCCTGATTTAATTTAGACGATAAATCGTATTCTTCTGAAAAGAAAAATGAAGTTCAGAGAACTAAAGCCCTTGATCAGTGTCCCTTGGCATATAAGTGGTGGAGGTGGCATTTGAAGCGAATTCTTTGATTCTTCAATTCTTTCCACTACATCTCACATATTAAGCTATTGTCAGGCAATATGAATTAATAAGTATTGACTGAGGCCAGGCCCGTTGCTCACACCTGTAATCCCAGCACTTTGGGAGGTGGAGGCGGGTGGATCCTTTGAGGCCAGGAGCTTGAGACCAACCTGACCAAGAGAACGCTGTTTCTACTAAAAATACAAAAATTAGCTGGGCATGGTGGTGGGCGCCTGTAATCCCAACTACCTGGGAGGCTGAGGCAGGAGAATTGCTTGAACCTGGGAGGGGGAGGCTGCAGTGAGCTGAGATCACACCACTGCACTGCAGCATGGGCGACAGTGTGAGACCCTGTCTCAAAATGAATGAATGAATGAATGAATGAATGAATATTGACACGTTGGTCTTGCTTTATGCTCTTGTTACTCAAATGCATGAAACCAATCCCACATTAAAAGTGTGGCTTTGGAGTTAGACAAATTTGTGTTTGAATCCTGGATCCTCTACTTAATAGCTGTGTGATATTGATTCACTTACTCAACCTCTCTGAGCCTTGGTGTTCCTATCTGTAGCATGATTGCATTAGGCATACCTTTCTCCTAAAATTGATGTGAAGGTTCAAGAAGGAATGTGCCTGATGTGCCTGTACCATTGTCACAATTTGGTACGTATCAGCTATCGCTGGAATAGATTCCC
Source organism: Ateles fusciceps (assembly GCA_036589455.1). Taxonomy (NCBI): domain Eukaryota; kingdom Metazoa; phylum Chordata; class Mammalia; order Primates; family Atelidae; genus Ateles; species Ateles fusciceps. The sequence goes on from JAZHEH010000903.1 coordinate 2,109,988, forward strand.
AGAGAAGGGCTTTTAATAGCCCCTCTTACAGATGAGGAAACTGAGGCCCAGAAAGGAGAAGTAACCAGATCAGGACCTTTCAGCAGGCTAGAGGCAGAGCTGGTGCTGGAACTCAGCTGTCCTGGTTCCTGGTCTAAATTCTTTCCCTTCAGTCGTGTGATGCCTGGAAGAAGCTTCTCTCTGGCTGAAGATTTTTTATTCCAATTTGAGAAGAAGTTTCCCCAAAGAAAGAGAGCTCAGCCCCAGGCTTTATCTCTTGGTGTTATGCCAGGTGGGTAATGGCAAAATTAGCCAGTGGGTTACTGATCTCTTTTCATTCTAAGCTAATTGCATCACCTAGGATATGGAGAGTGGCAGCTAGCTCTTCTAAATGTCCTTAATGGACAGATAAAGGCTTTACACTTAAATGGTTATGTACAGGTCAGGTCCAGGGAGTCCAGTTCGTCAGCAGAACATCATGACCTCATGAAACTTAATAGAGAGAGGAGGCATTTCTCTCTAATGCAGCAATCTTAGTAACTGCACCACATCCTAGCTGTATTTCTAAAGCCTTCAGGCGGTTTTTACAGTTTCCCACACAGAAGCAGCTCTATGCTTGCATGAAGAGGCTTTTGCAGGATTCATTTATTAAATCAACAATTTCTATTACACACATATTGTGTGTCACATACTAACCCAAAAACCAATGATACTCGTTGGATAGGACCAATGCCATCCCTGTCTGCCTCGATTCACAATGCATTCAGCTGCAAATAACAGACAACTATAAGTTAATGGCTTAATAGATAAGAGTTTATTTTTATCTTCTAAAAAGAATTCTGGAGGTGGGCAAATCAAAGATGGGGCAGTGATACTACTGGGTGTTCATATGTTCACCCAACGGAGTGTTGCAATGTTCGATGATACTATTGGGTGCTCAGGTCTCTGTATCCTTCTGTTTTTGCCATCACAGGTGGTTTATCCTGATGGCTGCAAAATAGCTGCTGCACTTCCAGACGTCACATTTACATTCCAGGTGGACAAAAAGCCTTCTCCCAAGGCCTTGTCATTTGGCTTGGGGGAGCCATTCTCAACAGACACTGCTTCTATCTTACTGGTCTGAATTATGTCATGGCCACTACTGGCTGGAAGGTGTCTAGAAATGTGAAAGGGAGGTGGATCTGAAAGGTGTTGAGTGAGCCATTCTATAGTATCTACCATATTGCCCAAATGAGATTTATAGTCCAAGGGAGCAGACATGTAGGTAGCAAATAATTTCATTGTTAAATATTCCTTAATTACTATTAGGAAGGTCTCTATGAAGGTGTAAGAGTGCTAGATAACATGTCTTAGTTTGGGTTTTTTGGAAGTAGACCCTGAGATAAGGATTTAAGAGCAAGTAATTTTTTTTTTTTTTTTTAGATGGAGTCTTGCTCTGTCACCCAAGATGGAGTGCAGTGGTGTGATCTTGGCTCACTGCAATCTCCATCTCCCAGGTTCAAGTGATTCTTCTGCCTCAGCCACCCTCCTGAGTAGCTGGGACTACAGGCACGTGCCACCACACCCAGCTAATTCTTTGTATTTTTTTGTAGAGAGATGGGGTTTTGCCATGTTGGCCAGGCTGTTCTCGAAGTCCTGGCCTCAAGTGATCCCCCTGCCTCGGCCTCCCAAAGTGCTGGGATTACAGGCATAAGCCACCACGTCCAGCATTCTACTTATTTTAATAACAACAATTGGCATGACTCTTCACACATACAAATGACTTTTACACCCATCATTTCTTCCCATCTTCATGTTGGCCCTGTGGAATTGGTCGGTAATATAGTTTGGATATTTGTCCCCTCCAAATCTCAAGTTGAAAACCCCAGCATTGTAGGTAGGGCCTGGTGGGACGTGTTTGGGTCATGGAAAATGGTGCCCTACTCTTAGCGATGAGTGAGTTCTTACACTATTCGTTCACGGAAGAGCTGGTTGTTTAAAAGCCTGGCACCTCCTCCTCTCTCTCTCTTGCTCCCTCTCATGCCCTGTGACACATCTGCTCCCAATTCACTCTCTGCCATGAGTAAAAGCTCCCTGAGGCCTCACCAGAAGCCCAGCAGATGCTGGAGCCATGCTTGTACAGCCTACAGAACTGTGAGCCAAATAAATCTCTTTTCTTTGTAAATTACACAGTCTGAAGTGATTCTTTATAGCAATGTAAAATGGATCAACACAGTAGGTATGAGTGACCCCGTTTTACAGCTGAGGAATCTGAGGCTCAAAGCAGCAAGACAGCTTTTCTGAGCTCAGATGGCCTGTCAGATGCTGATTTAAGACTCAAAACCAGCCTCTGCAATTCCTGCTGAATGTTGTGCTCCCCCGTGCTGTACGGAGCTAGCATGGTGCCTGGTATAACCTTAATCTGAAACTCCGTGGCTTGTTTGGATCTGGCCTGGGAGCTTTCAGATTTTATCATGCCTCTTCAGTTGACTGGCTGACTAATGATATTACATGATGTTTGATGTGCTCCTCTCCTCCCTAGAATCATAAAGAAAAAAAAAAACTGTCTCTTCCTTTTAGAGTGATTAAGCATGATTCAGGTGGAGTACATTAAAACCCTCAGGAAAAATACAGTTTCAAAACCTGTAAGGTTATCTTTGCCTAGGAGCCTGGAAGAAGGTCTCCTTATGTAGATGAGGAAAGTGGGACCCAGTGAAGGGACATGCCCATGCTTGGTGTAGGGGCATTTTCTGTGTTGGCCTGCCATTGCCCATTCTCTTGGTTTGATAATGGTACCTCGGTTTTTCTTTGGGGAGCCGGCTAGGTTTGCTGGATACAATTGAACACATCTGGTTAAATTTTAACTTCAGATAAACAACATGAAGTTTTTCTAGTATACCTCAAGTATTGCATGGGTTATACACTGAAAAATTATTCACCATTCATTTAAAATTCAAATGTAACTAGACTTCCTGTATTTTTATTTGCCATGTTTAGCAATCATGACACCTTTCGGCTCAAATGGTTTTTAAAAACCTTTTAACTTCAAGAGTACTTGTACAGGTTTCTTATATAGGTAAACTCGTGTTACAGGGGTTTGTTATACAGAGCATTTCATCATCCAGGTGTTAAGCCTAGTATCTATTAGCTATTTTTTTTTTTCTAATCCTCTCTCTCCCCCGACTCTCCACCTTCAGGTAGGCCCCAATGTCTGTTGCTCCCTTCTATGTGTCCATGTATTCTTAGCTCCCACTTGTAAGAACATGCAATATTTGGTTTTCTGTTCCTGTGTTAATTTGCTAAAGATAATGGGCTCCAGCTCCATCCATGTTCCTGCAAAGGATGCAATCTTGTTCTTTTTTATGGCTGCATAGTATTCCATGGTGTAGTGTACCACATTTTCTTTATCCAATCTATCGTTGATGGGTATTCAGGTTTATTCTATATCTTCGCTATCACAGTTCAGCTCAAATATTTAGGGTCGGACTGGCTTCTCCTGCTCTGGCTCCAGGAGTAGACAGGTGACCGAGGCTTGGCCAATTAGCACATTTGGTCCTTTTGAATGATAGAGATTGATTCAGAGATGGACACGTGACTAAAGACAGGCCAATGAGATTTAATTCTGGAGCTCTGGCGCTATTGAGAGACTGTCTCTTTTTCTTGGAGTTGCTAAGCTGTGAAACTGGCTCCTATGGTTGAACAAATGAGAGCCTGCTTGAAAAGTGAAGTCAAGCAAGAGGAAAACAACTGACAGATGGCAAGAAAAAGAGAAAGAGATGAGAGATTGAACTTCAAAAGACACTGTTAGGGCTCCTGGGATCAGCCTCAGTTGAAGTCTACCTGCATCTCTCAAGCTGATGGTGAGGACTCTTTTGATAATGCTGGAAATGAAGATAATAGTAGTACTGCAATGGAGTTGACAGCAAAATGATCAGTGGCGATAGTTTTGGAAAAGATCTGTCTTCATCAAGGTAGTGGTGGAGGGGTGATGAAACAGAATGGTCTACAGAACCAAGGGAGGGTATATTCTTGCTGGTGATGGCTCTGCCAGGGTGCTGATGCCCTTGATAACGAAGATGACAGTGATGTAGATTAAGGTGGTATTGGCAAGGAAAAATAAAGTAACAAGGAAAACGATAATTCTCAACCCCAGTCTATCATAAAGCCCTATCAGTTCAACTCCCTCAACTTTTAAAAACTCTATCCATTCACTCCCTGCTCACTGCTGCCCCCACCCTAGCCCGTCAACAGGATCTTGCTTCTTCTACAATGTTCTCCTGACTCACCTTCTTGCTTCCTTTCTTGTCTATATTCTATATTCCACACGACAACAAGCAGAGTGAGATTTTTTAATGTGTACGTTAGATCATTTTACTTTCCTGTTGGAAATGGTTCAGTGGTTTGGACTAAAATTGAAACTCTTTATCATAGGTCTCAAGACCTGCATAACCTGACCAATTCTTATACCCTCAGTGTCATTTCCCTCTACTTTCTCTTCCCTTCTACATTCTAGCCTGATTGCCCTTCCTTTGATTTCTCTGGAAGGTACCAAACCCCTCATATAAGCCACCCTCTAGACACGGATACTTTTACAACCTTTGTGTCTCAGCGTCAATGTCACTTCCTCAGAGAAGCCCAGTGAGATCGCCCCTCATAGCACCTTGTCTTAAACACACTTTGATGATCCTCTTCCCAACCTGACCAGCACTTATCAACTTTTGGACCTTGACACAATGGTTCCTTAAGGATGGATCACAGGAGTGGCAAGATTTTGATTCCTCAGCCATAAGGTCAGCCTCAAGGGGCCTGTAGTAGCTGTAACTCCTGAGGATTGGTCATCCCCAGTATCTGGAAGCCTCTTCTATTTAGGGGCCATACAAATATAGGTATCTTCTCTGTGTCCCTTGCTTTGAAAAAGGCTGGAGAGACTGAACTCTGTATTTCTTTTTTTTAAATTAAAAAAAATTTTTTTTTTGAGGCAGAGTTTCACTCTTGTCACCCAGGCTGGAGAGCATTGGCATGATCTCGGCTCACAACAACCTCCGCCTCCTGGGTTCAAGCGATTCTCCTAGCCTCCTGAGTAGCTAGGATTACAGGCATGTGCCACCACACCCAGCTAATTTTGTATTTTTAGTAGAGACAGGGTTTCTCCATGTTGGTCAGGCTGGTCTTGAACTCCTGACCTCAGGTGATCCACCCAACTCGGCCTCCCAAAGTGCTGGGTTTACAGGCATGAACCACTGTGCCCGGCCCCCTATATAGAAATATAAGGGCAGGACTTGTTTTTAGATGGTTCTTACCTATATTCTTAACATAGACTATAGCGTCAGACACATAGAAGGTACCAGAAGTATTTCTTGAAAAAATAAAAGTTTTTATGGTGGTGAAGAAGACGGTGGAATTGGTAAGAGTGATGACGATGATAAAGAGGAGAGTGGGTGCTCGTGCTAGTGGTGTAGTGACGGTGGTGGTGGTGACTGTGGTGGTAATGGTGATGGTGGTGGTGACGGTAGTGATGGCGATGGTGGTTGGTGGTGGTGATGATGGTGGTGGTGATGACGGCAATGGTGGTGATAGTGATGGTGTTGGCGTTGGTGATGCTGCTGATGGTGATGGTGGTGGTCATGGTGGTGATGATGACGGTGATGGTTGTGATGGTGGTGGTGATGATGGTGTCGTCCAGGTGATGGTGGTGGTGATGATGATGGTGGTGATGACAATGGCAATGGTGGTGATAGTGATGGTGGTGGTGTAATGATGGTGATGGTGTCGGTGATGCTGCTGCTGCTGGTGATGGTGGTGGTCATGGTGGTGATGAGGATGGTGATGGTAGTGATGGTGTGGTGGCTATGATAATGAAGAAAGACTTTGGGGATAGAAATGATACATTCTGAGGACCTGGACTACCTCAGTGCCTTAGAGAACTTTTATGAAAAACGAATGTGCCTTTTCCCATTCTAGTCAGCCCAGACTACACTTGAAGGTGGATTTTGGAGGAAGGGTACTTGGAGCTGGAGGGGCTTTTGGAGATGATTTGCAAACCCTTGTGAGACTGTGAGGCCTGCCACGCCCCTCCTTCTTACTGCCCCAGGTGGTCCCAAGGCCGCCTTTCCTTCCACACCCGCAGCCTCCAGCGCTCCAGGGCTGGGGACCGCCCCCATCTATGCTGCATGCGCACTCCTTGTCCTCGGTGAGAAGAGCGCAGAGGGTCAAACCACTGCGCCCTGGCCAGAGCTGGAGCTGCGGGAAGACCCTAGAGCGCAGGGCTGGGAGTGGGGGAGCTGGCAGTGTGGGCCAAGAAAAAGGCTGGGGCCGAAAGCCAGAGCCAGAGGCAGAGAGGGAGCATCTGGGAGCGGGGGAAAGAGTTCGTGGAGTGAGGAAGGGGAATGGAGGGAGTAGGAGTATGGGGAAAATGAGGATTTTGAAGTGAGAGAGTGCGTTGGGCTGGACTTGGAGGGCCCAGGGTGTAGTGGGGCTGAGGAACGAGGTGGGTTAAGGTGCTGGTTGGGAGGGAGGAGGGCTTCCAGGAGGGTCTGAAGGCGGAGGTGGAGGTCGGACGGCACAAGTGAGGGGGTCTGCAGGTAGAACTGGCATTGAAGGCTGGGAGCGAGGGCTGGGGCTGAGCGGGGCGCGCATGCAGGTCGGATCGCGCAGGTGAGGGTCTGAGGGTGCAACCAGGGTCTGAGCTAGGGCCTGGGGTCCTAAGGACAGGCTTTCAGATCTGAGCTCGGCGGCTCCAGAGTGGAGCTGGGAGCCCACGGTGGCCCGCTAGGTGGGGGGTGGGCACTGAGGGTTAGCGCCTCCACCGCAGGAACCCGCGGCTGGCGGTCCCGGGCTCCGCGATGCGAGTGCACCTGGGCGCGCTGGCCGGCGCGGCTGCGCTGACTGGGGCGCTCAGCTTTGTGCTCCTGGTGGCCGCCATCTGCACGGACTTCTGGTACATCATTGACACCGAGCGGCTGGAGAGGAGCAGCCCGGGGGGCACAGGACCGGCTGGGGGCCGTCAATCGCAGCCTGCCCGAGCCTCTGAGCTCCCACTCCGGCCTCTGGAGGACCTGCCGGGGTAAGGGTGCACCCCGGGGCTGGGAGCTGTGGCTGCGAACGCCCCCTGTGCAGTGTCCTGCTCGCCCGGGACCTGTTGCTTGGCGCGCACTCCTCCCCCAAGTCCCTAGAATACAGTGTCTAGGGACTCGGGGGAAGGTGGGGGAGAAGGCCGGGGCTGCGAAAGCCCTTGGGGGGAGGCTCCTGGCTGCGATCCCTACTGCTCTAGCTCCCCCCACGCCCTCCCCCGGGTGGGGCACTTAAGACGAGCATGGGGGCAAAGCCGCGGACGGGGGTCCTGCGTAGAACTCCGGGGTCCGGCGCCCATGGATTCCTCCGTCTCATCCAGTCCAGAGCCCTTGCACACCGCTGATGAACCCCTTCTGGCTGGAGAACGTGACAGTCAGCGAATCGAGTCGGCAACTTCTTAGTGAGTCCGGGTGAGGGTGAGGGGAGGGAGCGCCCCTGTCCTAGCCATGGGTTCTAGAGTCTTTCCCCAAACAGCGGGGCTTCGGGGCCAGCAGCCAGCGGAGGAGGTGGCTGGGGTGGCATCCGACATCCCAGCCTGAGAACCGAGTGGGTTTGAGACGCGGGGCAGGGGGTCTCCCGATCCACCTGTAACATTGCATGGTTTAAGGTTCCTTCAGCTCACGTTGACTGATGGCTTTCTTTGCACCGTTTTGATTGATGGTTAAGACACAGTCCATGGCCTCAAGGAGCTCACAGTGTAGTTGGGGGACAAATGTGGAAATGCGTAGAGTTCACAGTGACAAGCAGCGTGAGGAGCGGAAAGTGAGAGTCCCCTGCAGGCACCTAAATTCGCCTGGGGAGGTGCATGGTGAAAGAGAGGTCTCATTCCACAGATTCCAAGCCAGCGTTCTTTGTATCCTCATTGCTGGAAGGAGGGCTTTGCACTAGTAGGATGCGATAAAAATTTGCATATAAATTTATGATTGGAGCCAGGCAATTAGGAGGCGGGAACAGCCCCTCCTCCCAGGGCCATTGTGTCCCTGTTACTCGTCGTTGGTTCTTAGTACCCAGCTGAACGTCTGGAACTCAGTACAAGGTGTGAGGACTGAAAGCAAGAAAGCAAATGGGATGAATGAGTGCTTGTGGAGGGAGGAAAATAACAGTTCAATTCTTTGAGGCTTGCTACAAGCCAGACATGGAGTGAACTGCTTTTCGTGTATATCTTCATCTGATTCCTACAGCCACACCCTAAGAAGTTATTAGTATCTCCATTTCTGCCTTTCTTTTTCCAATGAGGAGGCCCAGAGAGGTTCTGTAGGAGGATCTGATGAAGAAATGAAGACTGAGTTTCATAGACTTTGAAAATGTGGGCAGGTTTTTGTTTTTTTTGAGACAGGTTGGTGCTCTGTTGCCCATGCTGGAGTACAGCGGCATGATCTTGGCCCACTGCAACCTATTCCTCCCAGGTTCAAGCAATTTTCCTGCCTCATCCTCCAGAGTAGCTGAAACTATGGGCACCCGCCACGGCACCCGGCTAATTTTTTGTATTTCTAGTACAAATGGGGTTTCACCATATTGACTATGCTGGTCTCAAACTCCTGAACACTGCATTGGCTCACACCTGTAATCCCAGCACTTTGGAAGGCTGAGGTGGGCAGCTCACTTGAGTTTTTCTTTTTAATTAAAAAATTTAAAAAAACAGAGTTAGGGTCTTACTATATTTCCAAGGCTGGTCTTGAACTCCTGGCCTCAAGTATGTTCCTGCCTTGGACTCCTAAAGTGTTGGGATTTCAGGTGCGAGCCACTGTGCCTTGCCTTCTCCCTCCACCCAACCCTACCCAGAGACAGGGTCTTGTTCTGTTGCCCAGGCTGGAGTGCAGTGGCACAATCATAGCCCACTGCAGCCTCAAACTCCTAGGATCAAGTGATCTTCCTGCCTCCGTCTCTCAAAGTGCTGAGATTATAGGCATGAGCAGTTTTTGATAGATTTACAGAGGCTGGGGATAAAAAAATAAAGACAAGTGCCTAGCATGGCCCTCAAGGCCTGGGAGGGTCTCTCTCCAGTCCCACTTCCCCCTTTATTCCTTTCTCTCAAGCTGTGCTGGTCTGGGCCCATTCTTGGAACCTGCCGAGTTTCCTCCTGCCATGAAGACTTTGTATATGCTGTTCCCTCTACCTAGAATCTCCCTGCCTTTTTTTTTTTAAATTGCATTTTAATCTCCCTGCTTTTATCTCATGAACTTGACTTGGCTAACTCCCACTCACAGCGCAGGTTGTGTGACTTTTTTGGGGGTGTTTAAATCTGACTCCTTCCTTAGAATGAAAGCTCCATGGGACAGGGACCATGTCTATCTTGCCACTGCTGAGTTTCCAACATTTAGCATAGAACCTGCACACAGCAGGCCATGAGTCAAAGTCTGCTGAACAAACATGTTAGCGAATGCAAACTATATTATGCTGTAAGTAGAGCTCAAGACATGTATTTATTGTATGAATGTATGGGTTTATGGTGAACCAGAACTGTTTCTCTGAAGTCCAGAGGCATGCCGAGAAATATTTAACAACTGGATCTCTGCAAAATTAAAAGAAAAAAAAAAAGCCCTGGTTTATAGCATTTGCCAATTTCTGTGGTGCAAAATACTTTCACCATGGCCAGTTTCAAGATGCCAACATGATGTTACCTGGCTCACAAAATTCTCAAAATCCTAATTGGCTCTTGTGAGTTGTTATGAGCCAGCTCCGGCACACAGCTGTGTAAATTCCTACCAAAGGAGACATCCCTTAGACACCTGGAATGTGTGGGAGTTGAGGAAAGGTGGAGGTACCCTGTGCTCTGTCCTGAACCCCAAACTGCACAAGGGGGAACTCTGAGTGTCTTTGAAGCACTGTTTCAAGAATTACAAGAATTTGGCCAGGCACAGTGGCTCATGCCTGTAATCCCAGCACTTTGGGAGGCTGAGGCAGGTGGATCACCTGAGGTCAGGAGTTTGAGACCAGCCTGGCCAACATGGTGAAACCCTGTCTCTACTAAAAATACAAAAATTAGTCCAGTGTGGTGGTGCATGCCTGTAGTCCCAGCTACTCAGGAAGCTGAGGCATGAGAATCTCTTGAAACTGGGAGGCAGAGGCAGACGCTGCAGCCTACTGAGATTGCACCACTGTACTCCAGCCTGGGCAACAGAGCGAGACTCTGTCTCAAAAAAAAAAGAAAAAAAAAAAAATCATAAGAATTATTGTCATGGAAGTGAGGGAGATGGGAGTCACGTCCCAGCTAAAACCCTTACAGAGGCCTTCTGTGATCCTGGGACAGGTGTCTTAACCTCTCTGAGTCTCAATTTTCACATCTGTCAAAATGAGATGTGAACACCATCAAGGGATATGGTTAGAATTCCATGAATGGGAATAAAAATGAATGAACCAAATGGACCTTGTCCAGGACCAGTCATGAAGGAATGACTTAACACCAAGTTTCCAGACATATGGTAAGTGCTCAGTAAGCATTAGCTCTCCCTCTTGCCCCTTCCTTCCAGCCTCCTTCTAGAGGTTGTAACATCTATGGAGTGCTGACCCTTTGCCAAGCTGGGTGTGGGCATTCAGCCGACTTATCACATCTGTGGGTAAATTGGATGGCTAACCACAGTAGGCACTGGGCTGGCTTCCTCTTCAAACTTGACAGTGCAACAACCCTGCTCGTTCCAGGGTTTTGAGAAACAGCAGAACGCACATTCAATCTATTCACTTGTTCACCTTTAGTCCTAGGGCTAACCTGCGGTTTCGCCGCCAATTAGGCAGGTGGACTTGGACGTCTTGTTATTTCATTTTACGTCTCTGAGCCTCAGGTCCCTCCTGTGCAAAATGAGGATAATTGTCATCTCTTTTCCTAAGGTTTCTGTGAGGCTAAGATGAGGGAGTGTATTTAAAGAGCCTAATGTGGTGTCTGGCCTCTGTAAATATGCTGTAAGTGGTAGCTACTATTATTCCCATTATATCACCTAGAAAAAGAGGACAAGCTGCCCCTTCAGACCGTGTGCTCCTGGCACATCACCCCCAGAAAGAGCTTTTTTTTCCTCCTTAGAATCTCTTGTCTCCCAAAATGAATTGTGAGTTTGGTCCAAGCTCTTCTATCACATGAAGATCTTTCCTTCCTTAAGGACCTGCTGCAGACGCCATAGAGGAGAAGCTAGTTCACAAGCAGCATGACCAACAAGCAGCACGTTCTCTGTCAGCCTCCTAGACAACTCCTGGTGGAGGTGTATGGGGAGAAATCTTGATTTTTTTCTCTAAGAAAACCCTTGCAGAGAGACCACTTCAGTGCCAAGTAATTCGGTGTAATCCCCTGGTAGACGGAGGGCTGTTAGGGAGTCCCAGGATCTAACTCACCTCCTGATACGGTCTGGCTGTGTCTCCACCCAAATCTCATCTCGAATTGTAGTTCCCATAATTCCTATGTGTCATGGGAGGGATCTGGTAGGAGGCAACTGAATCACGGTGTGTGTGTGTGTGTGTGGGTCTTTCCCATGCTGTTCTTGTGATTGAGTAAATCTCATGAGATCTGATGGTTTTATAAAGGGGAGTTCCCCCTGCACAAGCTCTGCCTGCCACCATGTAAGCCACGACTTCGCTCCTCATTTGCCTTCAGCCAGGACTGTAAGGCCTACCCAGCCGTGTGGAACTGTGAGTCCATTAAACCTCTTTCCTTTATAAATTACTCAGTCTCAGGTATGTCTTTTTTTTTTTTTTTTGAGATGGTGTTTTGCTCTTGTCACCCAGGCTGGAGTGCAGTGATCATAGCTTACTGCAGCCTCGACCTCCCAGGCTCAAGCAATTCTGCCTCAGCTTCCCAAGTAGCTGGGACCTCAGATGCACACCATCACTCCTAACTAACTTTTGTATTTTTTTGTAGAGACGGGGGACTTGCTATGCTGCCCAGGCAGGTCTGGAACTCCTGGTCTCAAGTGATCCTCCTCCTGCAAAGTGCTGGGATAACAGGCCTGAGCCACTGTGGCTGGCCAGCTGTGTGACTTCTCATGAGTCATGTGCATCCACAAATGGGCTGTTCTAAGATGAGGTGAGATCATGTAAACAAAGCAGCCAATACGGCCCTGCACATAGTAGGTGCTCAGTTAATGCCTCCTCCTCTCCTCTAATTCTTATTGCCTCCTCGAGCCTCAAGCTTTTCATCTATGAAATAGAGCTAATTATTGCAGACCCACCAGACTCATTTATTGATTTCATCCTCAGTACTGGGTCAGCTGCCTGGTGTAGAACATGATGAGACAGTTGCTGTGTGCTGGACACAGTTCTGAGCTCTTGGCTTATATCTACTCATTTAATCTTCACAACAGCCCAAGAGGCACTATTATCATCCTCACTTTGCAGATGAGGCAATGGAGACCTAGGGAGGTTAGGTATGATATCTAAGTTGGCACAGTAACTGGAATTTGTAGGATTTGAACCCTAGCAGTTTCTTTTCTTTCTTTTTTTTTTTTTTTTTTTTTTGAGATGGAGTCTCACTCTGTGGCTCAGGCTGGAGTGCGGTGGTGAGATCTCAGCTCACTGCCACTTCCTCTTCCTCTTGGGTTCAAGCAATTCTCCTGAGTCTCCTGCATCAGCCTCCCAAGTAGCTGGCACTACAGATGTGCACCACCACGCCCAGCTAATTTTTGTATTTTTAGTAGAGATGGGATTTCACCCTGTTGGCCAGGCTGGTCTTGAACTCCTGACCTCAAGCGATCCCCCAGCCTCGGTCTCCCAAAGTGCTGGGATTACAGGTAGGAAGCACCACACCTGGCCGACTAGCAGTTTGTTTATGCTCAATTGAAACAATGCATCACTGAGTATAGTTTCAGTGTAATGTGTGTATATTAAGACTAGAGGTCATGGTAGTCCAGAGGAGCTCCTAGCCCGTTTCTGGGGTTCAGAGTCCTGCTATCCAACATTGCCTCTTTCAGACAGGAAACCAGAGACCTGCATTATAAGAAGAAACAGCAGGTTCAGAGCTATGAGGCAAGACTGACCTTGGTGTGTTCCAGAGACAGCAGGAAGGCTGGTGTTTCTGGACAGTGGTGTGGAAAGTGCTTCTTCAGGGCACTTCCTGTTTTTTTCTATGTCTTACCTCAGCTGCGTCTCCTAAGAGCCCATGGGAAAGGCCAGGCTGGCCAGATGAGGACAGCAGACCCAGAGAGGTCAAACGCCTCGTCCAACACAGCATACCAGTGGTGGAAACTCAACTGAGAGGAACTGATCTGGCCTGGCTGTCCTCTGAGGAGGCCAGGCTGGAAAATCACAAGATTGGATTTCCAGGTTTTCTGGGTGCCAGGCTGTTGCAGTGACATGGAAAATTAAAACCAGCCCACCCACAATGCCTGGTGTAAATTGCAGGAGTGGAGGAGGTGTCGGACAGAGCAAGGATTGGGGACATCAATGCGTGAAGAGGCTGCCTGAGCCCAGGAGGCAGGAACTCTCAGTGTGATTTATGCTTAGTGGTGCTGCAGGCAGGCAGGGAGGGAGCAGATGCCTGTGGATCTTACCTCCTCTGGGTACAAGGGCCTGGGCTTCAGGATGCCTTTCTGGGGTGCCCATTCAAAAATCAAGGCCACATTTGAAACTAACAAAAGTTCATATTTAAAATAAGTACACTTCTCACTGGGCACAGTGGCTCACGCCTATAATCCCAGCACTTTGGGAGGCCAAGGTGGGTGGATCACTTGAGGTCAGGAGTTTGATACCAGCCTGGCCAACATGGCAAAACCCTGTCTCTACTAAAAACACAAAATTTAGCCAGGCGTGGTGGCATGTGCCTGTAGTCCCAGCTACTTGGGAGGCTGAGGCATGTGAATCGCTTGAGCCCAAGAGGTACAGCTTTCAGTGGGCAGAGATCACACCATTGCACTCCAGCCTGGGTGACAAAATGAGACTCTCTCTCTCTCCCTCACACACACACACATCCACTTCTTAATAGCTATCTGAGGCTTTTAAGAAGAAGTTCACCATACCATTTTCAAACAGTGAAAAACAAGACATGTACAGCCTCAGTGTTCAGAGATGGAGAAATAGCTAGACATTTACTGGTGCGTATCCATTTTATGGAATATTATATAGCCTATAAGAAGAATATACCAGTGCTTATTAGTATTAATATTATCTAGCCTATAAAAAGAATATATTAAGATGTATCATGGAATGAACAAAGCAAGTTACAGAGTATTATGGGTAGGAGGATATCACTTATTATTTGTACCCAAAGAACCTTCCCAATATACCTTTTCTGCGGGTATATAACAAAATTTTAAGATGCACGTTTATTTTATGTACCGTAAAGATAGACAAATATACCGCCAAATATGATTGTGAGAAGCTGGGGATGGTCAAACATACTGTGTTTTCAGATATGTTAAAGTATGATCAAGGCTGGGTGTGATGGCTCATGCCTGTAATCCCAGCACTTTGGGAGGCGGAGGCAGATGGGTCACTTGAGCTAGCCTAGGCAACATGGTGAAACCCTGTCTCTACCAAGAATACAAAAAATTAGCTGGACGTGGTGCCATGCGCCTGTGGTCCCGGTTACTTGCGAGGCTGAAGTTGGGGGGTTACTTGAGCCTGGGAGATGGAGGTTGCGGTGAGCTGAGATAAGGCCCATGGCACCTCAGCCTGGGTGTCAGAGTGAGACCCTATCTCAAAATCAAAGAACAGTATGATCAAGTGTGCACTGTAGAATTTGAGAAATATGTAAATATATAGAAAAATTATAAGCATATGAAAAAAACTGGGAACAAACACATTGAGTCATTTATAGAGTGTCACTCTGGAAATGAGAGGAAGACACAGGGCTTGGGATTGTGGCCAAGAGGGTCTTGTTTTCATTTTTTCTTTTTTTATTTCTTTTGAGATGGAGTCTAGCTTTGTCTCCCAGGCTGGAGTGCAGCGGGGCGATCTTGCCTCACTGCAGCCTCCATCTCCCAGGTTCAAGCGATTCTCCTGCCTCAGCCTCCTGGGTAGCTGGGATTACAGGTGCACGTCACCATGCCCGGCTCATTTCTGCATTTTTAGTAGAGACCAGTTTTCACCATGTTGGCCAGGCTGGTCTCAATCTTTTGGCCTCAAGTGATCGGCTCACTTGGCCTCCCGAAGTGCTGGGATCACAGGCGTGAGCCACTGCGCAGGGCCTCGTTTAAATTTTTTTCTAAGAAGAATGTTATCACATGTTGCTGTAAAGCAAGCTCCAAGAGGGCTGCCTGTATGGTTGGATTTCTCATTAGTGTGGCTCGTCGGGCTATCTGTGGCCCTGGCTCGCCTCTCCAGCTGCAGCAGCTGAGATATGTGCTACTTCGGATGTCTCCTCCTTCCAGATGTTGGCATTTTCTGTCTCCACTTTTCGGAATCCCTCTCCTACCTCTCAGCTCAGTTAACGCCTCGCCATCTTGCCTCCACGTCTCAGCTGAGACCTCTCCCCACTCAGGAAACCTTTCCTAACTTCCCAAGCTGGAGTACGTGTCTGGAGTCCCCTGACCCCTTTGTCTACCTTCTTTGTAATCTCATTCCAACTCTGACACTCCATGGCCGTTGGATCTTGGGGTAACTGATGTAAATTCCTTGAACCTCAATTTTCCCATCTGTGAAATGGGAATTAAAACTCCTACCTAGTAGGGTGTAAGCTGAAAATGAGAAAGAGAATTATTCTCACATTCAGTGCTCACAGCTCTTCGAGGTTAGAATCCAATTGACAGGTGAGGAAAACGAGGCTTTTGAGCAACGATGAGTGAAGATGTGCTTTGCTTGGGTAAGAGGTGGAGTCAGAACTTGAACCCAGATCTTTGCTGGTAGATTCCCGCTCCTTCCATATCCTAACAGTGCCTCTTGGAGATCATGAAGATGCAGCCCCCATCCTCCAGGACACATTCAAGGACACACTTTTATAAAAAATTGAAAAAGCCACTTCCTTCTCAGGCGTAACAGGACTGCATAGCTCTGAGCTCTTCCTGAAGTCTCAAAGTCAGATTGACAAGGTGAGAAAATGAGGCGCTGATATTTCTTCCTTGGGGTAAATGGATCCTGAAACCTTCTTTTGCCAGAGCTTTTGATGTTCCTCGGGTAAGAGACATCCTCCCCATCTGCTTAAGAGCACTACCCAGCCTGGGGCTTCCTGACCTCGCAAACAAAGTTGTGGAAGCCTGCTTTCCCCATTGAGCAGCTCTTTAAACAGCATGATAATCGAGCAGCCGCAAATACATTTTTTGTTTGTTTGTTTTTGGTATGAATACCTTTGCTTTTTATTTTTTGAGACAGAGACTTGCTCTGTCCCCCAGGCTAGAGTGCAGTGGTATAATCTCAGCTCACTGCAACCTCTGCCTCGCAGGTTCAAGCGATTCTCCTGCCTCAGCCTCTGGAGTAGCTGGGAATACAGGCACCTGCCACTGTGCCTGGCTAATTTTTGTATGTTTAGTAGAGATGGGGTTTCACCATTTAGGCCAGGCTGGTCTCGAACTCCTGACCTCAGGTGACCCACCCGCCTTGGCCTCCCAAAGTGGTGGGATTACGGGTGTGAGCCACCACACCCTGCCTGCTTTTTTTTCTTTCTGGGATTGCTTTTCCTTTGATTTGCAACAAAACGTTTTTACACCTAAAATATCTCTGCACTTGGGCATGCATATATACCGTTGATGAAGCAATGGACTGTCAATATTTTATTCCATTTTATTTTTATTTTTTGTTTTGAGTCAGAGTCTCTGTCACCCAGGCTGGAGTGCAGTGGTACAATCTTGGCTCACTGCAACCTTTGCCTCCCAGGTTCAAGTGATTCTCCTGCCTCAGCATCCCTAGTAGCTGGGATTACAGGGCTGTGCCACCATGCCTGGCAATTTTTGTATTTTTAGTAGAGACAGGGTTTCACCATGTTGCCCACGCTGGTCTCAAACTTCTGACCTCAGGTGAACCACCCATCTCGGCTTCCCAAAGTGCTGGGATTACAGGTATGAGCCACCGCACCTGGCCAACATTTTAATATTATTGGTAATTCCATCTAATAATTATAGCTATTGTCTATTGAGTTCCTACTGTATGCCATGTAAGATGTGGTACTGTGTGGATGCTGTCACTCCCAAAAACATATGCTCATGTACTAAGTCCCAGTACCTGCAAATGTGACTTATTTAGAAACAGCATCTTTGTAGGTGTATTAAGATTCTCCAGGTGAGATCATCTTGGACTAACTTGTTGGGCCCTAAATCCTATGACAAGTGTCCTTACAAGAAGAGGAGAAGATGGCCATGTGTGGATGGAGGCAGGGATTGGAGTGACGTAGCTTCCAAGCCAGGGAGCATCACAGATTGCCACCAGCTCCCGGGACAGGAGAAAGACGAGGACCATGCTCCCTCTCCTAGAACCATCAGAGGGAGCATGGCCCTCTTGATAGCTTCATTTTGTACTTCTGGTCTCCAGAACTGTAAGACACTAAATCCCTGTTCCTTGGAAGCCACTCCGTTTGCCTTTATGTGTTACAGTGGCCACAGGAATCTAACACCACCACCTGATCCAAGAACAAGCCCCCACCCCCACCCGCCCCACTGCCCACAAGTTTTTCTGCGTCATCACGCTGACTTCCTTTGTGACACATCACAGCCTGCAATGATCTTTGTTTTCTTCCTTCCTGGCTACTCTGGCTCCTGTTCGAGTCTGCGAACTCCACAAGGGCAGTGGCCTTGTTCACTGTGGTATCCCCAGACCCTAGGACATGGCTTGACCCTCATTGGGATCCCAAGGCATTTGTTTCTGAATGAATGCATGTGCTCAGGGTTGAGCTCAGTGCTTTCGAAAACATTGTCGGTGGCTCATGCCTGTAATCCCAGCACTTTGGGAGGCTGGAGTGAGTGAATCACCTGAGGTCAGGAGTTTGAGACCAGCCTGACCAATATGGTGAAACTGTGTCTCTGTTTAAAAGAAAAATACAAAAATTAGCTGGGAGTGGTGGCTGGCACTGTAGCCCCAACTCCTCCAGAGGCTGAGACGGGAGAATTCTTTGGACCCAGAAGGCTGAGGTTGCAGTGAGCTGAGATGGTGCCACTGCACTCCAGCCTGGGTGACACAGCAAGACTCTGTCTTAAAAAAGAAAAAAAGAAAAAAAGAAAAAGCATCGCTAATCTGGAAAACAACCCTGCAGGGAGGTCTTAAGTCTTAAATATTTTTACAGATGAGGAAATGAGGGCTCACAGAGGTGAAGGGACTCACCTAAGGTACATGGTAAGTAAATGTGTCTGGCTAGCCTCAGACCCAAAACCCTTCTCTCCCAAGACCACCAACAGGGAATGATAGAACTGAGATAGAAATCCAACATTGAGGAAGTTTGCTTTCGAGTTCAACTTAGTAGCTGCCTCACGTATTTCCTCTCCAGCTGTTAAAGGCAGACATTGCTGGGCACCCCGCTTCAGGGAGAAGGGAAAGGACCAATTGACTATGCGGGGTAGAGGGAGGGGGAAGTGGCTCTCAGTGAGGGCTTGAGTGCAGGTCATCTGTTACGGTCCTCCTGTCAAGATGAATATGGTCCATCTCTGCTTCTCAGATGAGAAAAATCGAAGCTCAATGAGACACACGTCCAAAGTCACACGGCCAGTAAGAACCACACTCAGGTCCAACTCTAAAGACTCCACTCTTTCCTCTAAAATTCAGTGCCTCAAGTGGAGGGCCTGTGATCATGTGACTTAGCCTGGCTTCTCTGAATTAACACATGGCTGTCTGAGTCTCTTAAGACACCACTTTCACCTGCCATTACAGCAATTTATGCCTACATCTGAACTTCCTTTCTGAATTATAAGTTCCAAGGGGGTGGGATTTATGTCTGATTCAACTTTGTACCTCTACAATACCCATCTCCAAATATTGCACCTATTAGATGCTCAACAAATACTCGAATTTCTTCCCTTCTCTCCTCCCTCCCTCCCTCCCTTCCTTCCCATTCTCATTCACTAACTCAGCCACCTATTGCACAAGGAGCATGTACTACATTCTAGGTTCTGTGCTGCAAGTTACTGGGCATTCAGGGATGTGAAAGAACGCATCACAAGAAGGACATTTTCCAGGTCTTGCTGGCCTTTGATTCCTGCCCTCTCTGTCCTGCTCCATCGTATCCTCCCCCGTCGTCAGTGCCTGGGACACCCCCTGGCCCCTGTCAATGCCCTCCACCTAGATATCACTAGGGACACTCCTGCAACTCAATTTGCGGTTTCCTGCTTACTGCCACAAAGGAGAACACACACCATGGGGAGCTGTGGGGTGTCTCAGTAAGAGTTACTAGGAAGGATTTACAGGATTCAGGCTTTAATGGGGTGACTTTGGAGGGTTTGAAAAGTGGAGGTTGCTCTGGACTGGGTAATATCAGGAAGTGGGGGACAATTCTGTGACCAAATATCTCAATCTTATCTATAGGGAGGCAGCCTCGCTGTGATTGAGCAAGCGGGAACACTCATATTAGCTGGAGAAGGGGGTGTTTGGTATTTTGTGGGTGGCACAGAGACCGTGTTTTCACCTTTGCTTAGCCAGTCTGTGAAGTGGCCTTGCTGGGCCTAATTGTATTGTAGTCTCAGATGACCTCATGTGTTGCCGGAGTGCCAAGAGATTATATCCAGCAAAACACCGCAGTCTAGCTGTGAGTGCCATGCCAGTTCCCAGAAGCTGGAAACTCTTCCTTTGTCCCCATCACAGGGGTTCATTAGAGGCTTTTGATGAATGGGAATCAGGCCTCACGGCCTCAGATCTGTGTTTGGTGGTAACAGGCTTTCCATGTTACCGAAAGCTTTGCAAGATTTCATGCACGTTATTTCATTTAGATAGCCCAATATGAAGCTGAGAAACAATAGCACTTATTGGGCTTATGACGTGACAAGCACTATTCTGAGGAGTTTGTCCATTTTATCTCATCCTCAATACACAATCCCGTCAAGCACATACTGTTAGTATTCCCATTTAGCTGATGAGAAAACTGAGGCTTGAATGTTATAAAGTAACTCACCTAAGGCCCCTCAGCTGGAAGTGACAGAGCTGACATTGGAACTCTGGTGAGCATAGGTGGCAGGTGTTACAGAAATGTTTACTGAAACAATAAATGGAGAGGTGGTGACCAGTTGTCCCGGTTTGTTCTGCCTGGTCCCTGCAGACGCCTGTGGTCATGGTAGATAATTTAATACAACTGATGATTGTTTCATTCTCAAAAGTGTGGTTTGGATGGTTAATTACATAGACACTCAGTCAACAAGCCCGCAAGAGAGGAACTGTCTGCGACTTATCATTTTTGTCGTCATACCAGTGCTCAGCATGGAGCTAGACTCACAGCAGACACTCTTAATACGTTTGCTGAATTTAATAAGTTCTGGGACATCAGTGGGCAGGTGTTTTCACTCTTATTTTGCCAACGAGGCTCAGAGTGGTCCAGCCATTTGTCCAGTCACACAGCTTGTATGTCACAGACTCTTATTAATTGGTCTTTTGACTGTAACCCTTCACTAACTAATATCCACCACTTCCCAATAGCCCAGCTCACCTCCGCAAAATTGGTGATGAATATTTTTATCATATCCACATTCTAAAGAGGAATATCTTCCCCAAGTGCATTCAGAGATGTGGTGAGAGATGGGAACATTTCCAAGTAGAACAACTCAGAATCAACATTCATGTTCCAAAACCACAATCCTGGGGAAATCATATAGCAAAGAATAGGGCACACACCCAAAGAAAGCTAAACCCAGTTTCAGCAGGAGATTTTTCAATTCTCTCGTGAGGAGCCTGTTCTCACCCAGACGTTTAATTGAACATGGATGTCAAGGCAGCTTGCAGCGCGACTGGGGAACTCACATGGGGCTGCCGTGGCTGCATCAACTCTGGGAAACAGCATTAATTTCTGAGTGAGAAATGATTTCCTTTCTCGGCCACAGTCTAGAGATGATGGTGTGCAGGGGGATGGAATTTAAAGGACTAGGTTTTTGCATGAGCTGTGGTACTTCTCTGCCCAATATTTTTCTCTTTAAAATTAAGAAAGAAAGGAAGAAAGACTACGGAGAGTCAGCCCGGCCATAGAGAGACCCCCACCCGGGTGGCACTGAAGGAACTGAGAGTCAGACCCCCCAGATAGAACAGCAAAGTGGGTCTATCCTGGGGGCCAGCAGGCTTTGGAGCCGAGAGCCTCAGGGGGCTGACAGCATTTCAGGCTGAGGGTCTCGAGTAGAAGCTGACCCAGGCGTTTAGTCTCTCTGAACAGGTGATTATGATCAACAAACAGATGTTCAGTATTTTCTCTTAACACAAAATATGCCAAGTAGGCAGCTGGTGCCCGTTTACCACTGATCACAGACAAACTAAAAAGTATTCCCCCACGAGGGGAGCCACGGGGGGCAGGGTCAGGTATCTTAAATAATTGTTTTAACCGGTGTATGATATGTATACATTGTCCTGCCACTTTGAAATGCCCCAAGTACTCTTCTACTTTGCGGCGGGTGTGGGGGGGGGGGGGAGCGGTGGCGGGCTAGGTTTTCCTTGCCATTTTTCTTCCTAGCAAACAATGTATTCCATCATACATGCAGCATTTCTCAATATTCATACACTTAGCATTTCTCAACAACTTAACATTTCTCAACAAAAGATCATCGGTCTCATCCCCGGGAATCATATTTCATCCCACAACAGCACTGGGAGGAAGTTCAGTCTTGTTTCCTTGACTCACCAAAGTCAGTGCCACTTGAGGGATTGAAGACCAAGTGATTTGGTCACAGTGGAGGTCACAGACCAAACTGCTGTCATCAGCATCTTTATCATTATCATTTATTTATTTAGTGCCTACTCAATAGGACACAGCACTGAACATTATGCTACATTGCCCCATGTTGCCCTTTGGTCTTTACAAGTATTCTTTTTTTTTTTTAGCAATCTTGCTCTGTCACCCAGGCTGGAGTTCAGTGACTCCATCTTGACTCACTGCAACCTCTGCCTCCTGGGTTCAAGCAATTCTTCTGCCTCAGCCTCCTGAGTAGCTGGGATTACAGGCTTCCACCACCACACCTGGCTAATTTTGTATTTTTAGTAGAGACAGTGTTTCTCCATGTTGGTCAGGCTGGTCTCGAACTCTTGACCTCAGGTCATCTGCCCGTCGCGGTCTCTCAAAGTGCTGAGACTACAGGCGAGAGCAGCCGCACCTGGCCTTTTTTTTTTTTTTTTTTTTTTGAGACAAAGTCTTGCTCTTGCTCTGTCACCCAGGCTGGAGGGCGATGGCATGATCTTGGCTCACTGCAACCTCCGCCTCCCAGGTTCAAGTGATTCTCTTGCCTCAGCCTCCCGAGTAGCTGGGATTACAGGCACCTGCCACCATGCCCGGCTAATTTTTTTATTTTTAGTGGAGACAGGTTTCACTGTGTTGGCCAAGCTGGTCTTTAACTCTTGACCTCGGACAATCCGCCTACCTCGGGCTCCCAAAGTGCTGAGACTATGGTATACAAGTGTTATAGTTCTGTGAGCTGTATACTTCTACCTCCGTCTTGTAAAAAGTGGAAATGGAGTTTCTGAGTAATTAAATGACATGCCCAGTACCCCACAGTCAGCCTGAAATCAAGTGCAAAAATAACTTGGCTCTGAAGTCTATATTTTTCATCACCAGGAGGTCCTCTCTCAGGCTGCCTCAGTGTTATTTCCTAGAAATTGCCATAGTTTTCCTGCCTGAGAGCCACACTCTCTACCTCAAAATTCACTCATTGATTCATTCATTCAAGACATTGGTCAACACATATCTGTTCAGCACTTACCATGTCCCAGAACCTCTGCTAGAAACTCAGGTATACAATCGTGCGTGGCAAGATCTTCCTTGTCAAGGAACTCACGTCCTGTAAGGTGAGACATGAAAGTGACTAAGATGCCCTCAACACTAGGTAATAAACACCTGTCCCTATGGGGTGCGGTGGAGGCACAGAGGAAGGACACTTGTCTGTGTGGACAGTGGTGAATGCAGTGTAAGGAAAGACTTCCCAGAACAAATGATGCTTAGCTTGTACTGAAGGATGAGAATAAAGTATTTATTTTCATACCTATCCTATTGCCAAAAGGATTTAAAGATGCTTGGCACCCAGCTCATAGTAAACAACCAATACACATTTGGTCAATCAATGGATTAAAAAAAAAAAAGTTTGCATTTGTTTCCCTTTTCGTTGGCTGCTGGGAAGCTCAGAGTCAAAGTAGTGGCAGAGGCATAGACCCTGAGACCTTAGACTTCCCTCCTTTCCTTTTTCTTCCTCCATTCATCCCCCCACCATGGGTCTATGACTTTCATGTCTTTCATTCTTTTTGACTTGCTGATTTTTGTTGGTTGTATTAATATTTATCTTTGACTGTTTGGGCTTGGGAGTGCTCTAGAAACGGCCCCAGATCCTATAGAGAGGGGACAAGAGAAATATATTCAATGCAGGACTCTATTCTCCAGGTGGATCTGCTTGGCTCTGCAACAGGGGGGTGGGGGTGGGGTCAGGAGGCAGCATCTCTCCCTTCACTTTGGTTATCCCACACAGCACATGGCCTTCATGCCCTGCGAATAAGTGTCCCCTTTAGTTCTCTCATTGCCCAAAGCCCTTCATCCACAGAGTCCCTGCTCCCTTATCCCATCCAAAAAGCTTGCAGGATGCATCCAGGTGCTGGCAAAAGCTTTAACAAAACAAAACCCAAAAAGCTTGCATGAGGCTCCTCCTTGTGGCGACAAATATGTTCTCGTAGAGAACGGGGCCAGCACTCTGGTCAGTGAAGCCAGCCTCGGGATACGGTAACTTCCAAATGATCCGCAAGTGCTGGCCCCAAAATGCCATGCTAAGGACCACAGTGATTTTTAGATCTCGTAAGGTCCCACGACTGTGGAGACAGAGCCAAGATACAAATGACTGGCAGCCATCCCCCAATCCCAGGTTCTCCCTAACACCCCACTCTTGCAAAGAATAGTGATGTGTGTGGCCATCTGCACTGTGGCTTCCTTCTTGTTAGAAACCAGTTCTGGCGGGGCACAGTGGCTCACACCTGTAATCCCAGTACTTTGGGAGGCCAAGGCAGGTGGATCACTTGAGCCCAGGAGTTTGAGACCAGCCTGGGCAACATATCAAGACCTCATAGCTACTGAAAAAATAAAAATAAAAAATAAAAAAAAATTAGCTGGGTGTGGTGGTGCACACCTGCAGTCAGCTACTGGGACAGCTGAGGTGAAAGGTTTCGTTAAGCCCAGGAGATTGAGGCTGCAGTGAGCCATGGTGGTGCCACTGTACTCCAGCAATGCACTCAAAAGCAAAACAAACGACAAAGCGCACAGCCTTGCACCTGAGTCTGAACCACTGTCGTTGTGGTCATCATCATCATCATTGTCAACTACGGTAGAAGTAACAATCATAGGGGCATTGACAGGGAGGATTTTCCCCAGCTCTAGTAGGTGCTCGGGAAGTGTTTGTTGATTGAATGAAGGATGTTAGTAACTCTCCTCTGCCTGGTGTCCTCTCTGTCTCTTCTAAGCCATGCATGGGACATTTGTGATTCTGCTGCCGCTCAGCCTGATCCTGATGGTTTTTGGGGGGGATGACAGGGTTTTTGAGCTTCCTCCTCCGAGCCTACCTCCCCTTCCTGCTCACTGGAACTGTCTTCCTCTTTGGAGGTAGGTGCCCACCCCCGCCTGGGACTCCGGCTTGTGGTCGGGGGTGGGTGGTGGGTACTGTGTATGAACCCTCAGCAAAGGAGGGGGGCTCCCAGGGCCTCTTGGGGTTCAGTTTTCCCTTCTGGGATATCACAGTTGGAACAGATGAGTGGTTTCCAGCCCAGAATCACCTAGTCTCTGTTTCAAAGACAGGAACGGTGCAGAGGGAGCAGCTTCCAAGAATCTTTTTCATTACTTCACCAAAGAAGCCATGTGTATTGCCTTTGCCCAAACTCGTGACAGCTTCCAGCTTTAGGGCTGTGAGCTGGCAAGAAACTCTCGCTCTAGCCACCCTCAATTTCTTCTGCTGATCAACCACTCTGATAGATACTTACCGAGTCCAGCTTGGCCGCAGAGACCCCCACCCAGGTGGTGATGAAGGCATTGAGAAGCAGACCCCCAGACAGAACAGCACAGTGGGTCTATCTGGGGGGGGGCCAGCAGCGTTCTGAGCTGAGAATCTCAGAGGCTGATAGCATTCCAGGCTAAAGGCCTTGAGCAGACGCTGACCCAGGCGTTTAGTCTCTCTGAACAGGTGATATTAACAGACAAATGTTCCGCATTTTCTCATAACATAAAATATGCCAAGTAGGCAGCTGGTGCCCATTTACCACTGATCACAGACAAACTAAAAAGTACTCCCCATGAGGAAGCCATGGGGGCAGGGTCAGATGTTCTGAGCTTAAAGAATTGTTTTAACCCATGTATGATATTTATATATTGTCCTGCCACTTTAAAATGCCCCGAGTAGTTTTCTACTTGGGGAGGCTGGGTGGCTAGGTTTTTCTTGCCACCATTCTTCCCAGCAAACAATATATTCTATTATACACTCAGCATTTCTCAACAGACGCTGCTTTTATTGACTAAAAAACGGGCATGACCAGGCACAGAAAGACACCTCATGATCTCCTTTCTATGTAGAATCTAGAAGAGTCAACTTCACAGAAACAGAGAATGGAACTGCCATCACCAAACTCAGAAACAGAGAGTGGGACAGGCTGGGGGCAGGGGGTGCGGGGGAGATGTTGGTCAAAGAACACACGAATTTCAGTTCAAGAGGAGGAAGTCCAGTGATCTGTTGGGCACGATGGTGACAGCAGTTAACAGCAGCATATTGAGTTCTCGAAAATCGGGAGGGTAGATTTTAGTTTTCACCACACACAAAAGTTCTAAGTATGTGAGGCCATGCCTGTGTTGAATAGCTTAACTGAGCTATTCCGCAGTGTGCACACACACATCAAACCCTCATGCTGTGCACCATAAATACATACAATGTTTTACTTGTCAATTAAACAGCAGCACACGCAAAAACAAGATAAATCAAAACAACAGATTGATAGACAGTGGCAGGTTAACACCATGGCTTGGTTCAGTGGACCGGGGTTTTGAAAACTGGGACCCATCACGTGGCTGGCTGCTTTACGGCTCCCTGTGCCCTAGTGTATTTGAAATGTTCCTTATTTAAGAAAAAGACAGCAGTGATGACATGCACACTTGGTATCCACAGAGGGGGAAAGACAAAAGGGATGCCTGGAGGTGAACATATTGCAAAGCTTCATCTCCTCCAGCCACTCACAATTATTATTAATAGTTCACCCAATGACAAATTCTCCACACCAGCACTGCCTGGTAGAAGTTTCTGGGATGGTGGAGAAGTTCCCTAACCTGTGATGTGCTTTGGGAGCTGTGAATCAGGGCTGGGGCAGCGAGTGCTGATGGGGGACGCTGAGTTGTTGACTTTACTTCAATTAATTGACTTAAATTTAAATAGCCATGTGTAACTGGCCAGTGGCTACTGTACTGGACAATGTGTTTCAAATCTAATATCTGTGGAGAAGACACCGTGGACCAGGCACTGTTCTAGGTGCCGGGGGGATTGAAAATGAGCCAAACAAACACGGGCGTGTCTGCCCTCTGGAAACTCACAGGCCCCTGGGGAGACAGACGTTAGTTAAATAATTACACAAACACACCTGTAATCCCAGCACTTTGGGAGGCCGAGGCGCGTGGATCACTTGAGGTCAGGAGTTTGAGACCAGCCTGGCCAATACGGTGAAACCTCGTCTCTACTAAAATACAAAAATTAGCCGGGCGTGGTGGCGGGCGCCTGTGGTCCCAGGTACTCGGGAGGCTGAGGCAGAAGAATAGCTTGAACCCGGGAGGTGGAGGTTGCAGCAAGTGGAGATCGCACCACTGCACTCTAGCTTGCGAGGCAGAGCAAGACTGTCCAAAAAAAAAAATCACAAACGAATGCAAAGTTGCAATTGTGACCAGGGCACTGATGGACAGCTATATGGAGCTGTGGAATCACTGCTCAGGCAAGTCCAGGAATCGAAGCGTGAGCTGAGATCTGTGGGGGAGGGTAGGAGCTGCTGATGGCAGGCGGAGAAGCAGGGGGTGAGCCCCTCCAGTGGGGAGACCAGCACGTGCAAAGGTCCTGCGGCAGTGAGGACGCTGGGCGTCGGGGCAGTGTGGCTGGGCAGGGTGACAAGGAGGAGAGAGGGCTAGGTGGGAGGGGGGTGGGGGTTGATTTGCTCTCCCTTTGCTGTCCCTGCAGCCATGGTGACCCTTGCTGGGATCAGCATCTACATAGCGTATTCGGCTGCCGCCTTCCGGGAGGCGCTGTGTCTGCTGGAGGAGAAGGCCCTCCTGGACCAGGTGGACATCCACTTTGGCTGGTCCCTGGCCCTGGGCTGGATCAGCTTCATCACTGAGCTGCTTACCGGGGTGACCTTCCTGGCAGCAGCCCGCGAGCTCAGCCTGAGACGGGAGGCAGGACCAGGACATATGAGCCTGGGTGCTGAGTTGAGGAGGGGGAGGGGAGGGGCTTGGCCCCAGAGCTTCATCGACTCATCTCCATGCGCTGTGTGGCCTCTTCTTCCTCAAAGGCCACTCGGGGGAGGCCAGATGACTCCACCACCCAAATCCCTGCGGACTAAGCTCGGGGTCTGGCTGTTATCTTAGCGCCTGTGTGCTCATGTTCATGTGTGTCCGTGTGGCCTGGCCGACCCAAACTGCTTCACAGGAAATAAAAACGATCCTTTAATCACACACAGAGCTTTACAGAGTGCAAGGTCCTGGCAACCCCTCTCACTTCATTTCCTCCTCACCCGCGTCCCTTGGATCAGCTCCTTGGTGGGTCTGGGAAACGGAGAGGGTGCCCCACCTTCTGGGCCCTGTAATGCCTTGAGCTCTCTCTGGGGAGCTTTGGCCTGGAGTTCCTTTTGCTGTAAAGTAACTCTCATGACATTGGCTTTCTACGGGGGACGGGTGGTCGGGTTAGGTCTACAATATGAAGCTGCAAGACTCCTCAGAGGTCGGCCAGTTGACAGAGCACTCTTCAGGATAAATCATATCTTTTCCATCCTCCCCCAGAAAAATCCATCCCTCCTTTCAACCTGGTGTTCTGCCCCTGGGAATGGGCTCCACATCCGGGTCCCTTGGGGCAGTGCTGGCCACATTTACCGTGCCCAAGACCCTATGGGCTTGTTGCTACTCACAGGCTGATGCCACCCCCGGGCTGTCTGAGCCAGGAGGCCTCGGTGAAACCCAAGAACTCACATTTCTAGCTGGCTTCCAGGAGATGCTGAGGCTTCTGAACCAAGCCACCCTTTCCATAAATGCTGAGCAGGGGCATTTGTTAAGTGACAGGGAAGGGTTGTCACTTTCCTGCACTTAGAATCACCTGGGTTATATTCCAAAAATTCTACTGCTCTGGCTGCATCTTTGATCTGATATTCTCTAGGGATGGAGTGCAGGTATCAGTGTCTTTTAAGAGCTCTCCAGGCAATTCTAGCCCAAAACCATGGCTGAGATTCTGTTCCTGTAAGATTCCGAGTCATGAGATGGAGGCGGAGGGCCTGAGGAGCCTTCAGCTTAGGAAAGTCTCTGGGAGGGGCTGATGGTTTGGGGAATAATGGTGTGCTTTAAAAGATGACAACACCATTATCAACAATATAACATCATTTTCATCATAACGTCGTCATCGCCATGACATCAGCATTATCTTCATCATAGCTGACGCCCACTGAGGACTTTCTATGCACCTGAGCTATTCTCCATGTCAGTCGATCAGTCAGTCATTCAACAAACACCCAGTGAAGGCCAGTACACACCAGTAACTAGGGGGCAGTGATCCCTCCAGACCCAGCCCTTGCTCTCTGGGGTGCCACATGGTTGAGGAGAGAGAGACATATGAAAAATGTAGCCCGTGATGAGGACAAGGAAATAAGCAAAGCAGGGTACAGACGAGGAAACTGAGGCACCAGCAGGTTAACTGGACTAAGGGCATAAGAAGAGAAAAGGATGCAAATGGAAGTAAAATTCAGAACTGCCTGATCCCAAGATAGTCCTCCGCCAGCTCCCACGAGCACCTGCGCTTCTTTACTGGCTCTCTGTTCCTGGGTTTAGGATGTTGCTGTGACGTCCTGTCTAGTCTGGAACGGCGCAAATGGAGTGGATTACTCACAAGGCCCCAGAGAGGTAAATGTTTGCTAGGCTGGGGAAAAGAAAGTTTTTGCAAAGTGAGGGCAACCGTGCTACCGAAAGGGCGGTCTCTGCTGCCACCTGCTGGTAATATTGTGGAACTGCACCAGAGGCAGGATTTGATTCCCAAATTAGTTTCAGCCCACCTAGCGCCCGGTGATGGATTAAACACTGCAGGGTAGGGGTCCTCAGCCGGGGCAATTCTCTCCCCCACCTGACGTTTGGAATGTTTGGAGACAGTTTTGTTGTTTTGAGTGTGTGTGGGGGAGTGGTATTACTGGCATCTCTAGTGGGAAGAGGCCAGGGATGCTGCTCAACATCCTACGATGCTCAGGGCATCTGGTCCCACATGTCCACCGTGGGAAATGCTGAGACACTGCTAAGCCAGCAACAGTGAACAATAACAAACCAAACCTCCAGGAACTGACAACATAGAAGACTCTCATTCATTCGCCCAGCCATCATGCATTCAATAAGTGCCTGCTAGACAGCTACTATGTGTCAGAGACTATTCCAGGTACTGGGGGCACATGAGTGGGGGATGGCCAAGAAGATCCTCACCCTTCCTAGCTCATATGGGAACAGATGATAAGCACATGAACCCATAATATATCGGAGAGATCCAGACAGTGATTAGTGTTACCAAGAAAACAAAACAGAGTGATGAGGCCGGGTGTGATGACTCACAGCTGTAATCCCAGCACTTTGGAAGGCTGGGTGGGGAGTAGGGGTGGATTGCCTGAGGCCAGGAGTTCGAAACTAGCCTGACTAACATGGTGAAACCCCGTCTCTACTGAAAATATAAAAATTAGCTGGGCATGCTGGCGGGAGCCTGTAATCCCAGCTACTTGGGAAGCTGAGGCAGGAGAATTGCTTAAACTCATGAGGTGGAGGTTACAGTGAGCTGAGATCGCACCACTGCACTCCAGCCTGGGTGACAGAGCGAAACTCAGTCTCAAACAAAACAAAACAAAACAAAACAAAACAAAACAAAACGAAACAAAACAGGGTGATGGGATGAAAAGGTGTCTGGGAGACATGCAATGTGACTCCAGGGAGGTCAATCAGAAAGGGCCTCTTGGAGGAGGTGACATTGTGCTGAGACCCACATGAGGAACCTGCAGGTAGGGAAACTGCGACCAGGCAGGTGACAGCACACAAAGGCCCTGAGGTGGGGGGGGCTTCTGTGTTTGAGGGAAACAAAGGGAGGGTTGATTGAGAGAAACAGGAGGTGAGGGTAGAGGTGGGGGAGGGAGAAGGCAGTGGGTGGTGCCCATGGCCCTCAGTAAGGAGGTGCTGATGATTAAGTGGGGTTGGGATGCTGTTCTATTCTATTCTGTTCTGTTCTGATCTGTTCTGATCTGTTCTGTTCTGATCTGTTCTGTTCTGTTCTGATCTGTTCTGTTCTGTTCTGTTCTGATCTGTTCTGTTCTGTTCTGATCTGTTCTGTTCTGTTCTGATCTGTTCTGTTCTGTTCTGTTCTGATCTGTTCTGTTCTGATCTGTTCTCTTCTGTCCTGATCTGTTCTGTTCTGTTCTGATCTATTCTGTTCTGATCTGTTCTGTTTTGATCTGTCATGCTCTATTCTAATCCATTCTGATCTGTTCTTATCTATTCCGATCCCTTCTGTTCCATCCTGTCTTGCCCTCTCCTATTCTATTTTTCTATTCCACTTGGATTCTCTCTTGACAGCAATGTGCCTTTAAGACAGTGGTTTGCAACCCTGGCTTCACATTAGCATTAGTGAATATAGGACGTGCCTTTTGCCTTCTGCCATGATTGTGAGGCCTCCCCAGCCATGTGGCACTGCAAGTCCATTAAACCCCTTTTTTCTTTATAATTCACCCAGTCTCAGGTATGTCTTTACCAGTAGTGTGAGAACAGATGAATGCACCCAGCCTCAGTCCCCAGTGCTGACTTTGGTGCCTTCTCCTGAAGGTGAACGTTGGGGCTGATGGGGGATCCTGGCAGGTTCAGGCATGTGCCCCAAAAAGATCATATTGAAGTTGTAACTCCAGGACTTGTAAATGTGAACTTACTTGGAAAAGGAGTCTTCACGGTATAATTACTATAGGTCAGATGAAGTTATATTGGATTAGGGTGGGCCTGAAATCTAGTGATGGGTGTCTTTCGAAGAAGACCGTGTGAGGATGGAGAGATACACAGAGAGAAGGCCACATGAAGACAGGGCAGGGCTGGAGCGGTGCTGCCACAAGCTGAGGAGCACCTGGAGCCACCAGGACCTGGAGGAGGCAAGGAAGGGTCCTCCGCTGGAGACCTCACATGGTGCGTGGCCCACCTGACACCTTGATTTTGAACTTTGTTTTTTTTCTTTTTCTTTTTGAAACGAAGTCTTACTCTGTTGGCCAGGTGGAGTGAAGTGGCGTGTGCTCACTGCAACCTCTGCCTCTCGGGCTCAAGTGATTCTCCTGCCTCAGCCTCCCTAGTTGCTGGAATTATAGGCATGCACCACACATCTGGCTTTTTTGTATCTTTAGTAGAGACGGGGCTTCACCATGTTGATTAGGCTGATCTCGAACCCCTGACCTCAGGTGATCTGCCTGACTCGGCCTCCCAAAGTGTTGGCATTACAGGCGTGAGTCACCATGCCTGGATTGATTTTGAACTTTGGACCTTCAGAATAGTGAGAGAACACATTTCTGTTGTAAGCATCATCTAATTTGTGGTGGTTTGTTAGGGAAGCTCTAAGAAGTTACTGAAGTCACTGTATCACAAGATTATTTTAAAAAGATCAGAGCGTTAATAGCAACGCACATTACAAACTGATGACTGTGCTGTATCTTTATCAGTCTTCCCATGATGTCTGAGAAGCAGGTGCTTTTATTATCTGTCCCACAATGAGGAAACTGAGGCTCTGAGGCAGGAAATAATTATCCAAGTTCATTCCCTGGATTAGTTGTTTCTGGAAAATGGACCAAGGCTGCTGACCAGGACCTGTGCTCTTAAGGGCCACACACATTTTCTTTGTAGCTGCCTAACAAATCACCCAAGATGTAACGGCTAAAACTAGCAGTGACCCTTGTATATTGCTTGTGGTCTTTGAGAGTTGAGGATCGTGGAAGGGCTCAGCTGGACGATTCTGGTGTGGCTTCTCTCATGCAGTAGCTGGAGCTGGGACATCAGGCAGTGGAGGAGCTCGGGGCAGGCTGAGCACTTCCCTCTTTACATCATCCTGGGGCCTTTCCATGTGGCTCTCCATAGGGGCTAGACTGGGCTTCCTGACAATATGGTGGTATCAGGGCTGTCGGAAGGCTTATATGGCAGTACCTGGGTCCAGGGCTAGCGCTCCCATTGGCAAGGTGGAAGCTGGATTACCTTTTGTGACCTAGTCTCAGGAATCATATAGCATCCCTTCTGTCACAGTCACAAGCCTGTTCTGATTCACAAGGAGAGGACGCAGACCTCAACCTCCCTGGGAGGTGTATCAAGGTCATACTGTAACAAGGGTGTGGGGGACTGGAGATCTGCTAGAAGCACCTTTAGAAAGTACAATTTGCTACGCTCTCCTAGTGTAGCCTGTTTCTCAAGCCTCACTGACTCATTGTTTCTACCACGGGATCTCAGACACCTCCAGCGCTGGTCCCCAGCAAAATCCAACTATTTATCTCCATCCTTAGCAAGAACAGGGGCTGGAGAGGTCAGCAGGGGCCACGTTACGGAAGGCCATAGGGAGGAGCATTGAGATCAATGTGGAGGGTTTTTAAAAATTGTGATAAAATACACATGACTAAAATTTACATTTTAATCACTTTAAAGTGCACACGGGTCGGGCGCTGTGGCTCATGCCTGTAATCTCAGCACTTTGGGAGGCAGGTGGGTCACCTGATGTCAGGAGTTTGAGACCAGCCTGGCCGACATGGTGAAACCCTGTCTCTACTAAAGATACAAAAAATTAGCCAGGCATGGTGGCGGGCACCTGTGATCCCAGCTATTCAGGAGGCTGAGGCAGGAGAATTGCTTGAACCCAGAGGCGGAGGTTGCAGTGAGCCAAGATCGCACCATTACACTCCAGCCTGGGCAACAAGGGCGAAACCCTATCTCAAAAAATAAATAAATAAAGTGCACACAACTTAGTGGCATTTAGTACGTGCATAATGTCATGCAACCATCACCATCATCTAGTTCTAGAACATTTTCATCCCCAAAAGATGAAGAGGATGAATGTTTTCACCTCTTTTCAACCCAAAAGGAAACCCAGTGGGGGAGTTCTACGGAGGAGGAAGTGATACTTTTGTGCCCTAGAAGGATCTCTGTCTACAGCTTGAGTGATGGCCTGGAGCAGCGGGGGCTGGTAAAACTGCAGAGACAAAGGCCAGCAGACGGGCTGCTGCTTGTGTAGATGAGAGAACGTGGGCAGAGCCAGTGGGGGAGGAGAGAAGAATTCAGACTTGGCATTTATGAGGTAGAACTGATGGACTGGGTGAGTGATTGATGCAGGAAGAGAGAGACCAGGTTCCCAGATGAAATATGACTGTGGACAGTATTGTGATTCACAGAGCTGGAAAATGATGGGAGGCATGCCGACGGGTTGTGTTGAAGGAGGGGAGTAGATAGTAAATTCGTTCTGGAAGACAGTGCTTGAGACACTGTGGGGGCATCCAGGAGGGACACATCCAAGAGGCAGTTGGAGATATTTCTTGGGGTTGGGTCAACCACTTCCCCATCCTTGGTACTAGTGACATTTGAGGCCAGATATTCTTTGTTCTCGGGAGCTGCCTTCTGCATTGTAGGGTGTTTGGCCCTGGATTCCACCCAGTAGATGCCATCTGCACCCCTCTTTGCAATGATGACAATCAAAAACATCTTCAGATATTGCCAGGTGTCCCCTGGGGGACATGATTGCCCTGGTAGAGAATCAGCTGGTCAGATGCACTGGGGAGTCATTGACATGAAAATGATAGTGAGGTAGGAGGCAGGTGCAACTGGACTCCGGACCAGATTGAAGACTGGTGGAAGCTGGGAAGAGGCACCAAAAGGCACATCCATCAGCGCCATGACAGTCTACCATTGCCATGACAACACTAGGAAGTTACTGTCCCTGGCAATGGCAACACACCACCCCCTCCAAGTTACTGCTCATTTTCTAGCCATTCTGAAAGGCCGCTCCTTAATTAGCATATCATTAAAAGTGGGTACAAAGAGGACTGCACAACTGCCCGGAACTACTACTCTCAGCACACTGCCTGTGGGGTAGCCCTGCTCTTGCAGGAGCTGTTAGCGACAGCTGTCAGCCTGCCACCTCCTCAATACAGCTGTTTTTCTTCTATCATGGGCTTGCTCTTAAATTCCTTCCTGGGCTAAGCCAAGAACCTGCCCTGCATCAGTAGTGCAAACCTCTGGGATGTGTGAGGCAGTCAGAGATTCGGCGTGACATAAGAAGAGAAGAGAGCTCAGGAAATGTGCATGATAAACACCAACTCACACGAGCGAACCAGAGGAGACAGCAAAGGCTACTGAGAAGGAGCGATCGGGGAGAAGAGAGGGAAAGAAACCCTGTGAGTGGGCAGGTCCTGGTACTAAAGGCTGCCTCACCTTCTGACTGCCAGCCATCCATGAGACCACATTTCCACGTTTACTTCTGGGGGGTTGCAGAGCACGGGGGCTCAAGGCACAGGCTCTATGGACGTTCGAATTCGCAGCTGTGGTACCAAGGACAAACTGCATTAGTTCCTTGTCCCTCCACTTCCTCGTCCTTAAGACAGGGCTCACATCAGTTCCTACCTTCAGGGTTGTGGTGGCCATTGCATGAGTTACAGCAGGCAAAGTGCTTAGAACAGGACTTCTCATCTGTGAGTGCTGGTCAGCGTCAGCTCCTCTTATGATGATACTCTGACTCATTTCCAGGCCTTTTGAACCTGGCCTCACTCCTTGGACTTAATGCCGTCATTCTTACATTCAGCAAATATTTATGGAAGACTGACTATGCACCAGCAGACACTGTGTGTGGTGAGCAAAATAGAAGCACAGCTCACCCCCATGGTTGGGGGGTGGGGGATCAAATGAGTGTCACATGCATGGTTCCAAACGGAGACAAGCTCTGTGACAAGGGTACGAGAGGCCAAGAAGGAGACCCTCTCTCTGCTCAGCTATGGTGCCTCGTCTTTATTATTATTATTATTTTGAGAGACAGAGTTTGGTGCAATCATAGATCACTGCAGTCTTGAACTCCTGGTCTCAAGCGATGCCCCTGCCTCGGCTTCCCAAAGGGCTGGAATTGCAGGCTTGAGCCACTCTGTCCACCCCCACCCTTTTTCCCCCCTAAGTCACACAGCCTCATCTGTTTGCAGGGCCCAGGCATTCAATAAAGGGGAAAATCAAAGGACGGAAGCCCTTTCAAATGCATCTCTTATTGTTCAGGAGAAAGTATTACAGTGAAGCAGTCTTAGGGACGCCAAGGTGGGCGGATCACTTGAGCTCAGGAGTTCAAGACCAACCTGGGCAACATGGTGAAACCCTGTCTCTACAAAACACACAAAAATTAACTGGGCATGGTGGCGCATGCCTGTAACCCCAGCTATTCGGAAGGCTGAGGCATGAGAATTACTTGAACCTGAGAGGCAGAGGTTGCAGTGAGCTGAGATCGTGCCACTGCACTCCAGCCTGGGTGACTGAGCGAGACCCTGTCTCAAAAAAAAATAAAATAAAATAAAATAAAACAAAATAAAATAATGAGTAGTCGTAGTCGTGTGGGCCTGTGGTTCCAGTTACTTGGGAGGCTGAGATGGGAGGAGAGCTTGAACCTGAGAAGCTGAGATTGCAGTGAGCCAAGATCACGCCACTGCACTCTAGCCTGGGCGACAGAGCGAGACTCTGTCTCAAAAAAAAAAAAAAAAGATTCAAGTTCTTGAATCTCCATCTCCTGATTCTTTGGATTCTACAGACATTTTCATTATCCTTAAAGAGTTTTCTGGCTACAGGCAGCCACAAGGACCATCCATGGCCAGATTTTCCAGAACTTCAATTTCAAAGTGATAGGAAACAATGCCCCTTAAATCACAGGTCTGGATTCTTGGTCTGGAAAGCAGGGGCGCTGAGCTCATGCCCCAGAGCGAGCTTAGTGTTTCTCAGACCAGAGGAACAAAAACGGCAGCGGTCAGCACTCCTGTGCACTCCTGCAGTCGCCATCCTGGCCTCTCCACCAAGCGAAGGGTGAGCAACAAAGGGGAGGTTGAAAAGTCAGAAGAAAAACCTGGCAGGAAGCAAGAACCTCGGCTGGATTAGCAAGTGACAACCATGCCATCAAAGGACCTGGATAAAAGGATGGAGATCACTCGGAGAGAGTTTAAATACAGGCAGCTCAAGTGGTAAGAGGAGACCTAAAGTGAGTGATCAAAGATGACTTCCGAATCACAGCTCTGCGGGCCCTGGGAGCTGCTTAAGCTGGAGAATCAAGGGCTGCTGGGCGGGGAGGGGGAGGGGTTTGTGCAGAAACCAGCAAGGTTTCAAATTCAGGGCAGGAGGCCGGGGTCCCTGAGTTAGAGGATTCAGGAGCAGGTAGGATCCTAGAGCACAGCCATTGTCTTTTTTCCCCTCTGTGTTTTGAAATAATTATAGTCTTGCAGGAAGTGCCAAAAATAGAACATAGAGTCCCTTGAACCCTTCACTTATATTTCCCCAGTGGTGACATCCTACATACCTGCAGTGCCATATCAAAGCTGGGAAGTCCACACGGCGATACTGTCAGTTAAGCAGATCTTATCTTGTGTGTGTGTGTGTGTGTGTGCACAGTTGGTGCAAATTTCTACCATGTATAGATCTGTGCACAGCACAGTCATGATGCAGAACTTTTCCGTCACCTCAAAGGGGCTCTATCTGGCTACACTTTGTAGTCTTTTTGTTTCCTTTAAAGAAATAGAGTCTCGCTCTGTTGCCCAGGCTGGAGTAAAGTGGAATGAACATAGATCCCTACAGCCTCAGCCTCCTGGGTTCAAGTGATGCTTCCACTTAGCCTCCCTAGTAGCTGGGACTATGGGCACACACAACCATGCCTGGCTGATAGTTAATATATTTTTTTGCAGAGATGGGGTCTTGCTGTGTTGCCCAGGCTGGTCTCAAATTCCTGGCCTCAAGTGTTCCTCCTGCTTCAGCCTCCCAAAATGCTGGGATTACAGGTGTGAGGGGCTGCACCTGGCCCCCCTTGTAGTCCTTGCTTGTCGCCTGGCAATCACTCATCTGTCCTCTATCTCTGGAATTCTGTCATTTTGAGAATCGTATAGAAATGGAATCATAAAATATGGAATCTTTGGAGACTGGCTTTTCTTCACGCAGCATAATACCTTTGAGATCCATCCACATTGTTATATTTGTTCTTTTTCATTGCTGAGTAGTATTCCATGGTTCTGGTATAGTACAGTTTGTGTATCCAACAACCTAGTGAAGTACATTTGGGTGGTTCTCAGTTTTGCACAGTTATGACCATGGGTTTTACATTTGGTACATGTGCTTGAATGGAGAAGTTTAATAAAACACCCCTAGAAACACACTGTTAAATTTTATTTCAGGGTATTGTTTTAGATGCTCTCGTAATATCAATTGTGCTATTCTGTGAAAGGTTTTGAAAAGATGAATTTGAAAAGATGATTTGCGTCCTGCCTCACAGACAGAAAGCCGATGTTTCTCGTCAACCTTTAGTATGTTTACATCTGAGGATACTGGGAATGTTGTCACTGATAGACTTTCTCTCTTTGCTTTGGCCACCAGGAAGCTGAGTTTGGGGCCAACTGTTCATCTGTGGAATTCTGTTCTTATGCAATGCTCACCTAATTTGGCCTTGACATTTTCATCTTTGTTTTTTACCTTAAATATTATTTTAAGTACAACAGTGCAGAGAATTTTACCAGAATTCTAGGGGATCTTGTCTTTGGAGAAAAAGCCCTCCAGTGCTAGAGAACAGAGCATGTTTCCTGGGAGACACATCGCTCAGTAGAAGAAGAAAGAGTCAGCGAACAGGATGGTGGGAGACCTCTGTCACCTTTGCTACACTTTGAACTCGTTTAGGGTCAGGACCGTGTAGGATTTATCTTTGTAGTTCTACAAATCAAGTACAAGGTGAGGTGCAGAATAGCTGTGCCCAGTAACGTTTGCTCACCCTTCTACTGCGGTTCTCTCGGGAGGAGAGCCGTGGATGTTCTATCCTGTGGGTCCACCTAGGACCACAGGGTGAGGAAGGGGGTGAATCTCTTTAGCAGCCACAAGCATGTGTGGATGTGGGAGTAGACAGGAGGTGAAACTTCAGAGCCTCAAGAGCTGAGCGTTTGTTAGGAGGGACCAGATTTTAGATTCCACAGAACACAAAAAAAATTCTAGGGGACTGTGATGGTTAATACCAAGTGTCAACTTGATTGGATTGAAGGATGCAGAGTACTGTTTCTGGGTGTAGCTGGGTGTTTCTGGGTGTTGCCAGAAGAGATTAACATTTGAGTCAGCGGACTGGGAAAGGAAGACCCACCCACAACGTGGGTAGGCACCATCCGATTGGCTGCCAGCGCGGCTAGAAAAGCAGGCAGAAGACGGTGGAAGAAGCTGACTTGCTGAGTCTGCGGCCTTCATGTTTCTCCTGAGTTGGATCTTCCTGCCCTCAAACATCAGATTCCAAGTTCTTTGGATTTTAGACTCTTGGCTTATACCGGTGGTTTGTCGGGGGCTCTTGCTCTTGGGTCTTCGGCCATAGACTGAAGGTTGCACTGTTGGCTTTTCTGCTTTTGAGGTTTGGGGCTCAGACTGAGCCACTCCTGGCTTCCTTGCTCCTCAGCTTGCACACAGACTGTAATGGGACTTCACCTTGTGATCATGTGAGTCAATTCTCCTTAATAAGTTCCCTTTCATATATACATCTATCCTATTAGAACCCTGACTAATACAGGAAGAAGTTCCGTTACTTACTTTCATCATGGCAAGTAAGTCCATCAATTCAGCCACCGCCCGAGCACACGGACACAGAACCCTGCGTACAAAAAGATAATCATTACTGTTTCCTGTTATAACCATCTCTCTCTCTCTCACACACACACTGGAAGGAAAATATGATATCTTGGAATAAAAGGTTGAACTTTAAACAGAATGCATGTGAACTTTCATATTTTTCTCAGTTCACACAGATCTTGCTTTGAGGTCATGAATTCTTTTCTGTTGTTGTTGGTATTATTACAGAGATGGAGTTTCACTCTTGTTGCCCAGGCTGGAGTGAAGTGCCTCGATCTTGGCTCACTGCAACCTCTGCCCCCTGGGTTCAAGTGATTCTCCTGCCTCAGCCCCCCTAGTAGCTGGGATTACAGGTGTGAGCCACCACTCCCGGCTAATTTTTGTATTTTTAGTAGAGATGGTGTTTTGCCATGTTGGCTAGGCTGGTCTCGAACTCCTGATCTCAGGTGATCCACCCCCGTCAGCCTCCCAAAGTGCTGGGATTACAGGAGTGAGCCACCACCTCCGGCCTGAGATCATGCATTCTTAACACAGGCAACAACTGGATCTCTCTCCCTCACTCTCTTTATTAAACTGGAAGATGCTTTATTTCTTTTTAATACTAGCTCCTCCACCGACTATGTAAAATTGAAATATTTCACATGATCATTCCCATCAAAGGAAAACGAAGCATTTTCCATATATGGGTGTATTTTTTTTTTGTATACATACACGGCAATTTTTAGCTCACTTCTCTATGGGCAAGAAAAAGGACAAAAAATGTGTATCAGATTTCATCTCTGCTCAGAAAATTGGCTCTTAGGGGATGAGAAAGGTGTTGAATCATACAATGGTTCGTGGCCCTGCAAAGGGTCACAGTACAGCAAACAGATACACAGTGCACCTGTGCTATTATTTCAAGGGTGTGTGTGGGCTGACGATTAGGAAGAAAAGTTAAAAAGACTCATCAGGGAGGTAATAATGAATAAAAGGTTGTAAAGCCACACTGTACATGGGTAGTATCTGAGAATCATTGACCTTGACTGTAGGAAACTATAGAGGTGCCATCCAGGACTCAAGAAACATGTGTTTTAATCGCCAGAGTTTGCTATGGGTCAGGCACACTGTCAAACCCTTTAAACGCATCATTTCACAGCAACCCTGAGAGGCAGGAACTCATATTATGTCCTTTTCACAAATTAGAAAATCCAGGGGCGGAGAGGCTAAGTCACTTGCTCAGTCAGGGTCCCACTGTTACTAGGGGCTCAAGCTTGGATTCAAACTCACGGTCTCTGACTAACTTATTTGAAGAACAGGCTTTTCAGAGGGTCTTGCTTGCAGCTGTTCCAGGAGTGTGAAACTTGCATTTCCCCTTCTTTGTGAAATGAACAAAGTCTGGTCAAATGTTTTGGCCAGAGTCTTGTTCCTGGCATCCCTGTCACCTGGGCTGGGAGTCATTTCCACGGCCCCAGCAAATTCAGATGATGGAGGTCAAAAGAACAAGCCACAGGTCCATCAATGGAGTGATGAGCCTCCCAAGCCCAGCAATTAAGAGGGGATTCTCAGCTGTGAACATGCCTGTTGGCTTCCTGATGGAAGTCTCAGGCTAATTAAATAACCATGACTGGCCGGCACTTCCCCATGACTTCATTCAGAGGCCACGCAAGGACCTCTTCTTGCCTGACGAGACAACCTTGCCAACCTTTGTGCTCAAAAAAGAAAGCATGCCTCTCCAGAGGCAATGGGAATGCATTCAGGACAAGGAAGGGCCCCCACAGAGACAGAATCCGGTCTAGGGTTCTTGCTTAACACCTTTGGATAAATCTTGGTTGATACATTCTGTCTGTTCTAACCCCTCATCCTCCACACAGCTGCTGGGATGGGGTCTTTAATGCACACATCATGGCACCTTTCAGCTCAAAAATTCCCTCACAACGCCCTCTTTCCCCTAGCAGTATTTGCTGTCAATGAGACTGCACGATCCCGCAACAGAATTCTGGAAAAGATCCTGAGAACACGTACCTGCAGCAACCATTATTTGCAGACTGGATAGACATGCTAACGGGTCCTGTACATACAGGTCTTTTATAAAATGCTTAGATACATTTACCCAAGGCTCAGTTGGCGGTGGCTTTCCCCTGTCCTCCCAGTTAGTTTTAGAAATAAACACAGCCCAACCAAATAAGAACAAGCAAAAGCTGTTTATTCAGAGCTTGCCATAGCAAGGGAGTCAGCCAGCATCACTTGCGTTTTGGCAGAGACTCAAAGGTAGATAGAGGAGAGGGAAACCTTTATCGCAGAAGAGAAAGAAGACTCCGGGTGTGCTCTGATTGGAGCTGTTGTCACGGGGAACCGGAAGGTGGGATAAGTAGAAGTGAGCATCTTCTGTGATCTGGCAGGGGTGTCTATTTAGCTTTCTTTGGTTCATTCCCAGTTGGAAGCAGGGACAAAGATTTTAGGGAAGCTGTCAGTTATTATTTGAACCCTGGACATTCGGGACTGATTGTTACAGGGTTGTTGTTTGGCTTCCTGAGCCAGTTGCTACATATAGTGGCTGGACTTCCTACAAGTCTGATTTCTGGAGAGCAGGCTGGTGCCCTGGGCTGGTTCCCGCAGATTGTTGGGTCAGGATTCTGTCTTTACATAGAGTTTGGCCACTGCCTGTATATTCAGTCTCTAGGGTAAATGTGTAAACCTAAAGAGATCACATTTATAAATGTTTACAATTACCGACAGGTGACAATTAGAAGGGACACAAATTACATGCGTTGATTTACTTAGCAGTTTGAAATGAGTTAAGAAATTCTATAATGTGTACACAATCAATCTTAAATATCGTGATGCATGTAAAAGTGTTCATCAGGATTGTATGTATGTGTTTACAAACATTTATGCTCTTAATAGAATTGTTTCATTCATTTTGAGCATTTTGTTTTTGTTTTGAGACAGGGTCTGGCTCTGTTGCCCAGGCTGGAGTGTAGTGACATGATCATAGCTCACTATAGCCTCCATCTCCTGGGTTTAAGTGATCCTCCCACCTCAGCCCAGGTATCTGGGACTATGGACACACACCACCACACCCAGCTAATTTTTAGATTTTCTGTAGGCATAGTGTCTTGCTCTGGTGCCCAGGCTGGTCTCGAATTCTTGGGCTCAAGTAATCCTTTGCCCTCAGCTTCCCAAAGTGCTGGGATTACAGGCATGAGCCACTGAGGCTGGCCGAGTATTTATTTATGAAATCAAAGGTTTGAGAATTTTAAGAAGAATAAAATACGTAAGAAACCGATAAAACCATAGACGAAATGCTAGTACAGTAGGAGAAAGGAGATAAGGTAGCTCACTGGTTCTCAAAGTGTGGCCCCTGAATCAGCAGCATCAGCCTTATTTGGGAATTTGTTAGAAAAGCAAATTCTCAGGCCCCACTAATGATCTACTGAATTAGAAACTCTGAAAATGACACCCAGTGATCTGTATTTGAGTAGCCCTCTGGGTGGTTCTGATACATGTGAATATTTAAGGACCACAAAATTAGATTAACACATCAAAATGTAACTTGATGGCAATAGATGATAATGATGATGATGATTTTGCTTTTTTTTCAGAGACAGAGTATGACTCTGTTGGACAGGCTGAGTGCAGTATGATCACAGCTCATTGCAGCCTCAACCTCCCCAGCTCAAGCAATCCTCCTGCCTCAGTCTCCTGAGTAGCTGGGACTACAGGCATGTGCCACTATGCCTGGTTATTTTTTATTTTTTGTAGATAAGAGCTCTTGCTATGTTGCCTAGGCTGGTCTTGAACTCCTGGATGCAAGTGATCTTCCCACCTGTGCCTCCCAAAGTGTCGGGATTATAGATGTGAGCCACTGAGACTGGCTGACAATAGATTATTGATCAAGAACATAGGAGAAAGAGGAGGACAACAAGGAAGAAAAGAGAAAGGGTGCAATGTAGGCCTGATTAAATAAAAAACAGGAGCATCTGATAAAATGGGTCCACAAGTTATAACCACACTGGAAATACATGCTATAGAAACTATTTCAATGCTAAGCCTCACAAGATAAGAAAAGGGTGGGGGGGGAAGAAAGATGTTGGGGGAGAAGAGTAACCACTTGGAATAGACACATTCATATTTTATTTATATCTCTGAGGAGAACAGTGTGTGTTTTGCTGGGTTCAGCTATTTTTCAAATGTCTGTAAATTTGATTGGGTTGAACAAAGTGCAAATTAATTTAAATGCATCACTGAACTTATGATGACTTTTGCTGTGATGTGTTTTCCCAGTCAATTTGCACTGAACTACTGCCATGAAATCTCTGAACACTGAAAAGGGGTACCCCTGTGTAAAACAGTTATAGACCAGTGGCCTGTAGGGTAATGCCTAAACTTATCAGCAAGATCTGTTCCTAAGTGTCTTACGAGTTATTCTTCCTTGTTTCAACAGGTTGGGTCATCGCTGACTGCTCATTCATTTGTATCCTATAGCAGTATCAAGTCACCTGATTTTTTTTTTTTTTTTTTTTTTTTGAGATGGATTCTCCCTCTATTGCCCAGGCTGGAGTGCAGTGGCACAATCTCAGCTCACTGCAACCTCCACCTCTTAGGTTCTAGTGATTCTCCTGCCTCAGCCTCCCAAGTAGCTGGGACTACAGGTGCATACCACCATGCTCAGCTAGTTTTTTTTTAATTTAAAATATATTTTTTTAATTTTTTGCATTTTTAGTAGATACTGGGTTTCACCATATTGGCCAGGCTGGTCTTGAACTCCTGACCTCATGATCTGCCTGCCTTGGCCTCCCAAAGTGCTGGGATTACAGGTGTGAACAACCGTGCCTGGCCACTTGATGTTCTTAAAATTCAGCAGGTTTTGTTTCTTTTACTGGTGAACTCCTACATATTGATTAAGACCCTGCTCAAATGTCACCCCTTTTACTTTCCAGTAAACAATGTACTGCTTGAGTGAGGAGACCATGTGTTTTCTTCTCTATATGCACAGGACCCAGCTTAATGCCTGGCTCAGTTAATGCTAAACAAATATTTGTTGAGTATTCATTTACCACTTAGACAAATTATACTTGTTATTTATCTAAAAGGTATGTTTATTTGGCAAGTAAGACATGAGAGGGCTTGCATGTATCCTTTACTTGTTCTTTGCGGCTTGCCTATGTAAAGTTGTTTGCTATTGATGAGTCAGTAAATGAGAAACAGAAAACAAAAAGGGCAACAAAATCACAGTGAAGGAAAAAGAAAATCAATCAACGAAAACCTAGGCTAATACTGTTGTTACTATTTATCACGGCATTTAGCTTTGAGCTTCCCGGCAGTTTAGGCAAAAAGGAAAAGATTGGGTTACATAAGCCAGTTTGACTAATGAATCACAGTAGTTTATCAAGAGAGATACACCATTTTACACAAGGAATTTACTCTATAGGTTCCTATGTTATGAGCATCGACAAAGTGTTAGATTACTCTAGTAGCTATAGAGAATATTTATTTGTTCATTCTTCAAATATTCTTTGGGCATTTGCTCTTTCCTAGACATTGTGTGGATATTGAGCTATAGAAATCAATGATACGTTCACATTCTACAGGAGGAGAGAGAAACGTGGATTCATGCAATATAGCATGATACAGTCCATGTTAGAAGGAAAGTCGGGAGGCTCTAGGAGCCCAAGGCAGAAACCTTGGCTGTGGTT
The DNA here is from genome assembly GCA_036589455.1 of Ateles fusciceps. NCBI lineage: Eukaryota > Metazoa > Chordata > Mammalia > Primates > Atelidae > Ateles > Ateles fusciceps. The sequence continues at coordinate 2,154,748 of JAZHEH010000903.1, forward strand.
GAGAAAGTAAGGCTTTGAGGAGGCGATGACATCTGAGCTGAGTTTTAAAGAATCAGTTGGGTTGGCCAGATGAAGGGGTGTCATAGGAGAGAGAACATCAAGTGCAAAGTTTTGGAGAAATGAAGCATGGTGCATGGTGCACGACTGCCTGATGCAAGCAACTCAGTAACACTAGGGTGTTTGGCAGTAGTGGAAGCAGGTGAAATTGACAAGGTAAACAAGCAAGTGCCACACCATGAATTATCCCCAGTGACACCAAAGGACCTTGGTCTTTGGGTTCTGCAGGGCAGGGCAAGGAGGGGCTATATAATAATTAAAATAAAAAAGTGACATAGTCTAAGTTATGTGTTTAAAGATGAAGAAATGCTCCTTATGCCATCTCTCCTTAGTCCCCACCGGGGCCCAGCTTTGCTCTGTAGTCAATCTGCACTGGTCCTAAGTTTCTTTGCTACGAGGCCAAGCACTTCCAAAACACTGAAGCCTGAGCTGACATCAATTATGCTGAAAGGGGGAAAAATTAATTAAAAGTTTTCGAAGGGCCGTGTTCTGTATTATTCTCTATTTTCGTGTTATCAGCAACGCTGCCTTTTCTCCTGGCTGGGAGTTATTACAATATAACATTTTCATGTTGCTTGTAGGGTAATTATGTCAAATATATGGGAGATGATAAGGGGCAGTTTGTATTATTCTGTGATTAATCTCCATACATTCTGGCATTTCAATCTGGCCTAAGAAGGCTACATTTGCTATACCCTGGTGCAAAGGGAGGATGTGGGGGAAGAGCCGGGAGGATTGGGGGAGTTGAGACTGAGGTGATTCTGGTTGGAAATATGCCAGTTCCCCCAAAGAACCCACCAACCCCAGGCTCCAATACCCCTGTTCTTTCCAAGGCTCATTCATTGTAGTGCTCCTGAAAGTGCACCTGGGTTGCTTATGTACATAGCACACTCCTACCCCCTTTGCTGGCCTCCCCGATCCCAAACCCACAGAATCAACATTTAGAATGTTATAAAGCCAAGGAATTTGCATTTCCAACTACTCCCTGACAAAGCATTCTTACATATTTAGAATTTTTGAAAAGCAGTTGTAGCTCAATCAGGCCCAATCCTTTGCAAACCTGAAATTGGATATGAAAGTTTTTCAGGATGGTGCTGGAGGGGCAGATTTGGGAATTTCAAACCAGCTGAGATGACCAAGGGAGACTGTTGCATCTCCTTATCTGGGTTTCTTGAAAAATGTGCAATAGGTGGAATTGGTTTATTGTTACCCAGAGGTAGGATAAGGCATCTCTTGTAAGATGTTAAAACAGGGAAAATAACATTTTTTTTTTGGGGGGGGGGGGGGATAGAGTCTTGCCCTGTCACCCAGGCTGGAGTGCAATGGTGCAATCTCAGCTCACTGCAACCTCTGCCTCCCTGGTTGAAGTGATTCTGCGGCCTCATCCTCCTGAGTAGCTGGGATTACAGGCATGCCCCACCATGCCCAGCTAACTTTTTGTATATTTAGTAGAGACAGGGTTTCACTATGCTGGCCAGGCTGGTCTTGAACTCCTGACCTCATGATCCACCCACCTCGACCTCCCAAAGTGCTGGGATTACAGGTGTGAGCCACAGCACCCGGCCAAAAGAACATTTCAGTAGAGGTTCTAGACACACACTTTTGGGATGAGCCCTGTGTTTGGAACAAAGTCTGAAGCAGGAGAAATCTTGGCGGAGGAAGTAGAGGGGTGCCTGGTTTCACATCCTCCTTGGTCAAGGGATCCCTGCCCTGAATCATCTTCAACATCTAAACCAGGGAGGGTGATGGCGGATGACTTCTCCAGCAAGCACAGTGCTATTCTGCTGCTGCATTTCAAGCTAATGTTAGGGTTCCTTTTCTTGATCACCATGCTGTCCTGAGGAAAGCTGCCTCGTGGGGTGGTGGATCCCTCAGAGGTAAAGTTTGTATCGGGCCACTGTGTTACGTCTCTCTAAGCCATTCCCGTTGGGGCCAGACCCCTTTGATCCTCACAAGCCTGACCTCTTGACTCCTGCAGAATTCCAGAATCTTCCCAGTTCCCAAGTGGAACCCTCTATCAAATAACTCCCTACACAAACAGGCAAAAAATATTGTGGCTTATGTTGGGTTCTCTTTAGTCTATGATTTATTGATGGAGAATATGAAATTTTCATGAAAACAGACTGCCGTTTCTCACTCATTTGTCACATTTCTAATTTGTATTTTAAAACATTAATAAAACTGACACAATTAATTATTTTTCAAAATGTCAAATATATTGAAGATGTGGGACTGGAATAAAGCTTCATGTTGTAGCAGAAGGAGGCACTGGTTCAAGAAAATGATCCCTTGGTTACACTGACATCTTTCCCCTTCTTGAACCTTATGGTCAGATAAATTGTCTTTGATCTCTTAATAGATACCACTGTTTACAAAGTACTTTCTTTTCTTTTTTTTTTTTTTTTTTGAGATAGAGTTTTCACTTTTGTTGCCCATGTTGGAGTGCGATGGCATGATCTCGGCTCACGCAACCTCCACCACCTGGGTTCAAGTGATTCTCCTGCCTCAGCCTCCCGAGTAGCTGTACCAGCATACGCCACACACCTGGCTATTTTTGTATTTTTAGTAGAGACAGGGTTTCTCCATGTTGGTCACGCTGATCTCGAACTCCCGACCTCCGGTGATCCGTCTGCCTCAGCCTCCCAAAGTGCTGGGGTTATAGGTGTGAGCCACTCTGCCCGGCCAAAGTACTTTCATTTTTTTTTAAATCCTGAGATATTATCTAGTAGTGCTTGGGGGAGGTCCTGATTTATGTCTGTGGTCTTAGTATTATTTATAATGTACCCCAGGATTGTCCTCATTTGTATGACAAAGTGTATCAGGTTCTAAGACTGTAAGGGCTTTTGAGTTAGACATAACTGGCTCACGTCCTTGGTAACCACGTGACCTCTCTTTAGCCTGTTCCCCATTTGTAAAATGCAGTACATAATAGCACCAACTTCATGTTATTGTCATGAGTTTAGATGATATGATATAGTATGCATGGCATATAACAAGAGATCAATATATGATTGCTGCCAACATATTTGTGGCCATTATTATCATTAGACCCTGCATGGGGCTGGTCCGGACTTCGCTGTCAGCCCTACCTCACTTTTACACCCCCTGTTGCAGCCTGTCTGGCAGCTCTGGACTTCTTTCAGTTCTGTGTGTGTGTCTTTGCCGCAGGGACTTTGTACCTGCTGCTTGATCTTTTAACCTGAGTCCCATCTCAGCTCAAACATTATTCCCCAGGGAAGTCTGCCCAGCTCTCTCTCATTAGGTCAAGTCCTCCTATTGTCAGCTCTTGAAACATTCTACATCTCTTTTCTGTAACAACTGTCATTGTAAAAAATTAGCAGGTACCTGTGTGATTCTTTGGTTTATGTCCATCTCTCCCACCAGTCTGTAAGCTCAGAGAAGACAGGAACTGCGTCGGTCTTTGCTTACCACTGGTTCCTAGTACCTAGTGGAATGCTGGCCTATAGGGAGTGGTCAGGAACAATTGATTGAATGAGTGAATTAAATCCCACTGCTTTCTGACTCATCAGTTCTACCTCATCTGTTCCTATCAGCTCCCAAGTCTCCCCGTCGTTTTCTGTATCTTTCATTGACTATCCATCCTTGGATAAAATGGGTGCTATTATAACAGTAATAATAGCTGAGATTTTCAGAGTGCTTGCTATATACCACGTATTTTACTTGCATTATTTCGCTAAAGACTTATGATAATCTGATGAATTCAATGCAATCATCACCACCCCCATTCACAGATGAGGAAACTCAGGCTGAGGTAATGATACCCAGCAGGTGAGTGACCAGCTGGGATTCCTGCACAGATGGCTGAACTCCAGAGCTCCTGCTTCTAGCTGAGACTGTTCTATTCCTCCTATGAACTGTTTTATGAAAAAATAGTTCATCACTGTATCCTCAATCTCTAGCCAAGTGCCTGAAACATAAGGAGTTCAATAACTATGTATTCAATAACTTGAAGTTTGAAAGAATAAATATATTCTGATTATTAAATTACCACATTTATTGCCTGGTCCTGTGGCTCAAGCCTGAAATCCCAGCATTTTGGGAGACTGAGGCGGTCGAGGATCACCTCAGTCTGGGGTCAAGAGTTCGAGACCAGCCTGGCCAACATGGTGAAACCCCATCTCTACTAAAAATACAAAAATTAGCCGGGCATGATGGTACGTGCCTGTAATCCCAGCTACCGCAGAGGCTGAGGCAGGAGAATCGCTTGAATCGGGGAGGTGGAGGTTGCAGTGAGCTGACATTGTGCTACTGCACTCCAGCCTGGGTGACAGAGCGAGACTCTGTCTAATAAATAAATAAATAGCATATTTGTGAGTTGTAATTTTTTTTAAGTTACTTCCATTTTTTTTCTTTTTTAAATTTAGGTTTCTGTCGCAATCTGGGTATCTCATGGAACATGTGACCTATATTAACAACGTCTGTCTTGCTTGTGGTGGTGAATAAATATTTAAGGATCCTTGGGCCTACTGCACGCAGGGTGCTTCCAGCAGATACAACCCGGAATTCTAGGACGGGAACTGGAAGAGTGAAGGCTCAGGGGTCATTTTCCTTGGAGAAGGGAATTGAGGTGTGGGAGGATGGAAGGAAATGGTGGTGTGAGGCTGCGGGGGAAGATCTGCCCAGGCATCTGAGCCTGCTTGTAGAAGGCAGAGCCCTCCTCTGGGTCTGATGAGGGATCAGAGAGAGAAGGAGCCTTTGCAGAGCTGAAGCAGTCACTTGGGCCAGGGGCAGGTGTTTTGGGTAAGTGGGTCTTGGGTTGGGATTACACTTCTAGCTGCTCTACCCTCCCACCTCGCAATTCCCTTTTCAGAGGAAAACAATCCTGGAATCTTGAGTCTTCCAGATCCCATTCTGGGATTCCAGGTTGTATCAGCTGGAAGCACTGTGGGTGCACTTGGCCCAGGGATCCTCAAACATTTCTTCAGCACTGCATACAAGGCAGACGTTGTTGGTCAGGCTGGACTCAAACTCCTGACCTCAGGTGATCTGCCCACCTTGGCCTCCCAAAGTGATGGGATTACAGGTGTAGCCACCATGCCCGGCCTGTTTTTGTTTTTTGAGACAGGATCTCATTCTATTGCCCAGAATGGAGAGAAGTGATGCAATCACAGCTTTGACCTCCTGAGCTCATGAGATGTTCCTGCCTTAGCCTCCCAAGAAGCTGGGACCACAGGCATGTGCCACCATGCCCAGTTAATTCTTAAATTTTTTTTTTTATTGTACTTTAGGTTCTGGGGTACATGTGCAGATCATGCAGGATTGTTGCATAGGTACATACATGGCAAGGTGGTTTGCTGCCTTCATCCCCTCGTCACCTATATCTGACATTTCTCCCCTCACTATCCCTCCCCACCCTCCCCACCCCCGCTGTTCCTCCCCTAGCCCCCCACTACTGACCGCAGTGTGTGATGTTCCCCTCCCTGTGTGTACGTGTTCTAATAATTCTTAAATTTTTTTGTATGGGGTCTCATCTTCTTGCCCAGACTGATCTCCAACTCCTGGGCTCAAATGATCCTCCCACCTTGGCCTCCTAAAGTGATGGGATTACAGGTGTGAGCCACCACACCTGACCTGTATTTTTAATAAAACTAAAAATGTGTAATTCCTACAGCCATGACAAAGGAAATATTATCTTTGTTTTGAAACAAACAAATGCCCTTCACACCTGCTCTGCCTTTTACTACTGCCTTAGGATGGATAATTAGACCATGAATGGTGGTGATTCCCAGTGCCTCAACTGTGAGTCTTCTCCTTTTTCTTAGCTCAATGCCTGGCATATGATTAAGACATGGAAGCAAAAAACCCAGAACAAACAAACAAACAAACACACAACAACAACAAAGAAAAAAAGAATAAGCATCTGAACTTAAGGCAGCAAGAATGGCTTTGTCAGAGGAACCTTCAACTCTAATTTGTTTTAGCAATTCATTACAGACTTCATTACTTGAGCTGATTTCAGTAATAAAATAGTTGTGACTCTCCCCCATTGCTAATGTTGAGGTACTGCGCTTGCAAGCCTTCACCTAAGTCAACCATCTCATTTTAGAGATGAGGATGTTTGGTTTTTGAAGAAGACGTCAAGGCGTGGTGAAGTTAGCTATGTACAAAATATTATATGAAAAGCTTTCAAAACATACAAATACCTGGGGCTAAAAATAACAAAATGGGTTATTAGAGATGAAAGAGTTGGGATTCAGGACCTGTTTCAAACCCTTCATTTTTTTTCTTTTTTTTTTTTGAGATAGAGTCTCACTCTGTCGCCCAGGCTGGAGTGCAATGGTGTGATCTTGGCTCACTGCAACCTTCGCCTTCCAGGTTCAAGTGATTCTCCTGCCTCAGCCTCCCGAGTAGCTGGGATTACAGGTGCATGCCACCACACCTGGCTGATTTTTGTATTTTCAGCAGAGAAGGGGTTTCACCATGTTGGCCAGGCTGGTCTCCAACTCCTAATCTCAAGTGATCTGCCCGCCTCAGCCTCCGAAAGTGCTGGGATTACAGGCATGAGCCACAACGCCCTGCCCAACCCCTTTAATTTTGATGCTTTTGTCTTTCATTTTGACCATGAAGCCTTGAGAAGACACTTGTTCAGGATCAAACCAAAGAGCCAGGGCTAAAACCTGAGTATTATGATTCTCAGCTCTGGAACTTTCTTCAATGTTGTGTTCTACACACCCCAGGCAGCACGTGAAAGATGGGAGGGCTCCCTACGCAGCGAGCCTTCCATACCTTCACCTTTATTTGACTTGATGAGAATTATGCAGGAACCAAAATTTGCAGGTGACATTCCCACGATGAAGGATTTGCTGCAATGCCACATTCATCACAGAACTCATAAGAGCAGTGCCTACAGTTTGGAAATCCTTTTTCCTTGACAAATGATATATTTCATTTATTTCCCATGATCTTCTTGCATTATTTCAATATTATTAATACTTGGCAAATATATTAAAAAAGTAATAAACTGGCAATTATGACTCTGCTATGGACCCCAAACTGCAATTATTCATTACGTTTCAATTACTAACTTCCCTTCAAATGTCTTTCAGTGAAGATTGTAAGAGGAAAAAAAAATCCCGATGAAACTCTGTACCCTGGTTCCTGGAGATCTATGTTTCACTCTGACTTGACATTTTTCTGATTTATTTGCTATCTCAGGGCTAGAGGAATCAAAATAATAATAAAAAAGTCCTCGCTACTTAATAAACAATAACCATCAACATCTTATATTTATATAGAGCTTTTTAACCCTTCCTAGTGCCTGAGTATCTATGACTGCATTTTACTTCAAAACAAGGCTCATGAAATATGTGGCTCCAATAAGTGGCCCTATTTATTAATGGGGGACACACACATCAGAGACTGGACAGAGCAGACACTCAGATGGTGAGACTTCCCACCACCCACACCCCTCCGCCACCACTCCCCCACCATAGTGTCTCAGCACCAGCCCTAGTTCCAAAGCAAATCTTGACCTAAGGAGAAAGTCAATTACTGAGACTGTTGGAGAGGGTGATGATGATAGGGGTAGTTGTTCTCTGAACTTGCACCGGGACCTAAGTGCTGGGCACATGTTACTTTGTCTAATTTACCCAAGATCCCAATGGGGAAGACACAGTAACAATTCCACTTTATGGAAATCTTAGGAGAGTTGCCCAAAGGCCCACAGCTAGTATCTAGGAGTACAACTACAGCAAATGATAACCATGATGATAGTTGCATGAATTCAACGTTGACCATGTGCTAAGTACATTTGCAGACTTTATAAATGAGAATCCTGAGGATCAGAGGACTTGCTCAAAGTCAGTAACAACCAGCATGTTGCTCATCTCTCCACCAGCACCTCTGCCTTCAGCTCCCACCAAGCACGTGTGTGTCATCCCATCTGATGTACCACCCCGTTACTATTTTTCCTTTCACTGCCAAAGGAAAAGTAGTGATGGGAACAGGAGAGAGGGATGTCTACAGATGTAGTTGCCTTGGAGAGATCCTCCCACCAGAATTTGGCTCACAATTAGCCCTCAAAGCAATTCTACACCCTCCACCTGCTCCCACTTCTCACATTATCCCTGTAGGAGTACGATAAATGACAGCTATAAAGGACATGAAGAATTCCTTTTTTTTTTCAAAAAAGTAAATTGCATTAAATTTTAATGATGGTCATTATGGACTGGTTTGTCTTTGGCACTGAAGCAAGTCCTCCGGTCCCCTTTGAAGAGTTACATTTGCACAGATTAATTATCCGCAATTTTGTCCGGCACGTCTTTATCCCAGTCATCGCACTGCGAAACCTTGTTCCCATCTGGGCAGAGCTCAGTGATGTAGCACTTTGGCCTTTAAAATATGCACAATAAATATTTTAGATTTTCTGATGAATGACTTGCTCTCATGGCAAGGCTGCAGGGATGGAGTTTTGCAGGGACAGAAGGAGGAAGAAGTGGAGCAAATCTCAAAATGAGAGTCATTTTCAGGCTTCACAAAGAGGTTCTGGGTGCCAGGCAGAAGGTGTGACTTTCTTGGTTAGATGCCACTGCAGATCCAGAGTCACACTGGAGTTGCTTTCTGAAATGCCTGACTGTGTCTTTCTCCTGGACAGGGGTCACTTTCCTGGGTTGACTCTCTTCCAAGGAGCACATTTAATCTTCCCAATCTCAGGAACCCCCTCTGAGACCAAAGTTTCTACTGAAAGAAGCATGTGATTTTAGGTAAACTGGTCCATAGAAAACTCAATAAAGCAACCAACGTAACATTCAAGGTAACAATTGAATAGTTCATGGGACACTCGGTTGAATAGTCTGTGGAACCCTCAGTGAAATGATTAATGTAACATTCAGTTGGTACTTCATACTCCATTCATTCAACAATTCAATTTCCCATAAAGCATCCACTTGGTCCTTTAAAGCTCTGGACCAGATAGTGCCATTTACCTTTTAAAAATATTCCATGGTTTCCTGTTGCACTTAGAATAATATACTAACTCCTGACCATGTAGTTAAGGCTCCGACATGAATCATAACCACCTCACCCATTCATCGCCCCTCACAATACTCCATCCACACAGGCCTTTGAGCATCTTCCATGAACTCACAGAGCATGTTTCTGCCCCAAGACCTTGACACTTGCTCCTCTCTCTTCCCAGAATACTCTGCCTTGGGATCTTTCCATGGTTGGCTTCCTGTTGTCATCCAGGTCTTAACTCAAATGTTCTATCAAATGTCCGAGCACATATTCTTGAACTGAGCTAAGGTAATCCCTTCATCTCAACCATTCTCCACCAATTACTTTATCTGCTCTCATCACTATTTGAACTTGTGTGCTTTGTTTCTGTGTGCTTTACTTGTTGATTATCTGCTTCCAGTTCAATATAAGCTCCATAAAGGTAGGGACTTCATTTATGTTGTTCATCATGGTATCCCTACTGCTTAGAATGTGGCTCATCACAGTGTCATTGCACAGCAAACATCTGTTGAATGAATAAATATTTCTTGAGCACTAATGATATGTAGGTTGTGTGCTGAGCGCCTGGAATACAGCACTAAATGAGACACGTGGGTTTCTTTAATGGATCCCTTTACATTCTAGTAAGATATTTGGCTGTTCACTTTTCATGGCCTTGGGTAGCAGCTCTGGGAGGCAAACGCACCGAGACAGGACTGACAAGTGTCTAATTTTGGTCATGATACTGGGGTCAGATACAGAAGTCCTAGAGGTTTTAGTGTTGAAAGAATTTTTAGAGATCACGACATCCAAATGTCCCTATTTATAAATCCCAGCAAGAAGATGTGTCTTGGACAAGTTTACACAGGGAGTTAAAGGCAGAGTGAAAATTAAAATGTATGACTTTTGACTCCCAGAATTATGTTCATTCAATTTTATTGTCTCTATACTAGGATCTGGGTTCTGAGCAGCCTATGCATTGTTTTTTTTTTTTTTTTTTTTTTTTATAAAGACGGGGTTTCACCATGTTGGTCAGGCTGGTCTTGAACTCCCGACCTCAGGTGATCCGCCTGCCTTGGCCTCCAAAGTGCTTGGATTACAGGCGTGAGCCACCGCGCCCGGCCTATGCATTGTTTTAAAAGAAAAATTTATACTACCACATTCCAATTAAAACCCATTACATCAAGATTGGTATGTTGGAGTGAACCCCAGGTAGTACCACAAAAGACCTTACTAGCGGCACTGGCGTCAGATAAGCATTCTCACTGGCTCTTCCATAAGCAATCCACCTTTCCATTCTTTCTTCCAACAGATTTTCAGTGCCTCTCTTACACTAGGACACAAAAATAGCTAGAGTTGCTATGAATTCAACTTTACTTCTTATCTACATGAGGTGGTTTCCCTATCTCATTACAGAGGTATCTGACAAGAGAATGTTCCTCATTTCTAGTTCACAGAGAATTCTACAGCATTTTCCATTAAATATCTGATTGATAATACCTCTGAGTGCTTCACAGATTATTCAATGTTCCCAAGGACTATTCAATTGACTGTTACATTGATCATTTCACTGAGGGTTCCACAGACTATTCAACTGAGTGTCCCATGAATTATTCAACTGTTATCTTGATCTCTTGAATGTTACACTGGTCACTTCATTGAGTTTTCCATGGACGAGTGCACCGAACATTACACATTTCTTTCAGCAGGAACTTTGGTCTTAGATGGGGTTCCTAAGATTGGGAAGGTTTTCTGCATAGCTCAAGAGGTCCTTCTACCTCTAGTTATCTTGTTGTGGCAGAACCCTTCAGTGCCCACTCCTTGAGGAAAACCAACATGGCTTCCCTTGTGATAACTCTCATGGCAGTTTCAAACGTGGCCGTAAAAAAGCAGTACTTGATTTCCCAGCTGAAACACTTCTTTTTCCAGGGTCCCAAGGAGGGGGTTGGAATGGGATAAGTTATGTGTTGTGGTTTTAGGCATTAATGAATCTGAGAAACTAAATTATTGAATTTTGCAATGCAAATTATATTTTGAACAGAAATTCTTCATTTCTGAATGCTAAACACTCATAAAGAATGTCAATGGTTTATGAATTAGGCCATTAGCATGCGATTTGTGATTCAAACAGCACACGAGCACTGTGTAATAAGTAACTATATAAAGAGCAGTGTTGTCTACATTTTCAAAATATTTTGCTTAATGCATTAGAAAGTTTTCAAAAGGCTGCAGTGGGTCTCCCTTCCTTCCTCACTCCTCCCACCCTCCCTCCCTCCCTCTCTTCCTTCTTCCCTCTGTCCTTGTTTTTGAGACAGAGTCTCGCTCTGCTGCCCAGGCTACAGTGCAGGTGCATGATCTCGGCTCACTGCAACCTCCACTTCCCGGTTCAAGCCATTCTCCTGCCTCAGCCTCCTGAGTAGCTGGGATTACAGGCATGTGCCATCACATTCTGCTGATTTTTGCATTTTTAGTAGAGATGGGGTTTCTCCGTGTTGGCCAGGCTGGTTTTGAACTCCTGGCCTCAAGCAATCCACCTGTCTCAGCCTCCCAAAGTTCTGGGATTATAGATGTGAGCCATTATGCCCAGCCCCTCCTTCTTTTCCAAATTTCCTCCCCCAACCCCAACTCTCTCCCTCCCTCCCATCCTTCTCTATTGGTTAACTACATTCCCCTCCTTCCCTCCCTTCATTCCTCCCACCTTCCCTTCTTCCTGCCTTCTTTTTCTCCTCCTTCCCTCCCTTGCTGTCTTCCTTTCTCTCTCCTTCCCTGTCTCCTTCCTTCCTCTCTCTCTCATTCTCCTTCCATTGGCTACATTAGCTATTACTCCTGTGCTTCCCAGTCTAGTTTTTGCCAGGTTAGATTATTGCAGCTGAAAGAGTTTTAAGAACCAATCTAGACTAGTCCTACCCGTTTTAGAAATGGGAACCCCGAGACCCAGAGAGTGAAAGGGTCGTGTCCAATGTGCCATAGGGATACAGCCAGGTGGAGCCGGGTCTCTGCAACACTCACCCCCTCAATGGACTCCATCATGCCAATGAGCAATTACCTCATCTCAGACATTTTCCTGAGAGTGGGTATGCATGGAGAGAGAGATTAGGGCACTGGCTCCCAGGTGAGATTAGAGGATGGGAAAGAGGTGAGAAACTGGAGGTGAAAAAAGGAAGTGGCAGGAAAAAGCTAACGCAAATGTCATCAACTGTACAGTTTATTGATTGGGAGGACTTGATCTCAAGGCAACCGGGAGAGCAAGTTAGAACTGGTGTGGAGTAAAATTTCAGTTCAGTTGAAAAAATAAGGTTTCACAATTAGAACCATCAGTCAAAGAAGGAACTGCCTGGTGAAGTGGTGCACATTCCAGCAGGCAGAGAATTTCAGGTTGAGTGCAAATACTACTTCAGAGAAATGCAAGAGCCTAAAATTGTTCTGGCTTAGTGGTGGTCAACCTTGGCTGCACCTCAGAATCATTTAGGAGAGATCTGAAAGCTCTCTCCATGCCCAAGCCACAGTGTTTGTCGATAAAATCAAAATTTCTGGGTGTGCGACTTAAGGCATCAGAATTATTTTTCTTTATTTATTTATTTTTGAGACAGAGTCTTGCTTTGTCGCCAGGCACCAGGCTGGAGTATAGTGGCGTGTCTCGGCTTACTGCAACCTCCGTCTCCCGGGTTCAAGCGACTTTTTAAATTTTTATTTTTTTGAAATGCAATGGCGTGATCTTGGCTCACCATAACCTTTACCTCCCAGGTTCAAGCGATTCTCCTGCCCCAGCCTCCTGAGTAGCTGAGACAACAGGCATGTGCCACCATGTCTGGCTAATTGTGTATTTTTAGTAAAGATGGGGTTTCTCCCTGTTGGCCAGGCTAGTCTTGAACTCCCAACCTCAAGTGATCTGCCCACCTCAGCCTCCCAAAGTGCTGGGATTACAGGCGTGAGCTACCGCGCCCCACCCCAGGACTTTTTAAAAAAAGTTTTCTTTTAAGAATTCCAATGTTCAGCTAGGATTCAGAACTATTAGTAAGCCCAGTGGTTCTAAAATTTTAGTGTGCATGAGAAACACCTTCGAAGCTAATTATCAATGTAGGTTCCTGGGTGCCTCTGCCTACCTATGCCAATTCAGTTCATCTGAAGGGGGTCCTGGGAATCAGCATCTGAACAAACAACCCAGATGACACTGATGCTGCTGATCTGAGGACCACAGTCTTAGAAACACTCCCTGTCCACTTCTCCGTGTGATATTCCATTCTCTTCAACAAATGTCCCTGCTAGTTATCCAGCTGCCACTTCGCTGCTTCCAGCAACAAGGAGGAGCCAATTCCAATAACGGGTTAACTGCACATAAGAGACTTCTGACTCAAGGGCAACTGTCTCAGATAGCTTTGGGGAGTCCTGGTCGGATCATTTTGCAATAGCAGTACTCAATTTCTGGCTCCAGGGATGTACATGTAATCCTAGCCTTGAGTGGAAAGCTAGTGCTAAGAGAGAAATAATCTTCATCCAAGTCTAGCTGTTCTCTTCCCATATTGATGGAGGATTTTTGGTCATCCTTGCTTCTCACCAATCCAGCTGCAATCTCTTCCAGGTAGCCAAGATGCTGAGGATTTTGCTGTCTTCTCCAAAGAATTCTCTAAAGTCCTCTTCTGAGAGTGTCTTTCCCACTTTTCAGGAAAGACCTTCAAAATCAGTAGTCCTGTTCTCAGCTCTAATGAAATAGACAACATCTAGAGTCTGCCAGGGATTCCTGCAGCAGCGGTTCTCCAGGAAGATGGCAAATAATAGCATTATTCAAATGACCAGAGGCAAAATAGACCCCTTACCAAGAGGGCCTTGCAAATTCTCACATTCTGTAATGGAGTGTCTTCAGAAGTACACACAGGAAGGGTGCTCAGTGAGTGATGGCCGGAAGGCAAAGAGCTCACCTTGGGTTATGAAATATTCAGAAGTTAACTTAGCACCCTCATGCTTTATAAAGAAGAAGCACCCTCATGCATTTTTAAATTATTTTATAAATCACGTTGAAGGCTGGCAATGCAGATTTACCACCACGGCTGCGATTTAAATACCGGGTTATCCCGTCATTATATCAACAGAGTGAAGACAGAGAGAGAGCCATTCCCTTGGATCTGTCAAAAGCCTGTTGCGCTCCTCTTTGTGAAAGCATACCCCCTCCTCAACACTATCTTCCAAGAGATGCTCCTCCTTGGTGTGAGAGGTTGAGGAAGGGTGTGATTGGAGGCTTTGAAAGAACCCACTGTGTTTGAGGGAGCAGGTTAGAAGGGGCGGCGGAGTGTTGATGCCTATTAACTAGAAAAGTGTGGTGTAGCATGTGAGCCACGTATGTCTTCTGCAGCAGAGTGGGGCAGCAGGGTGAAGCAAGACCCATCTTCCTCCTTTATCAGAACTTATGAATTCCTTCAAAAGAGAGACAAACAGCGTGATGATGAGCATGCACGTATTACCTTGTGCAATACAGCAATTTTGTGTGGTACACTCTTAGATTCATTTTACAGGTTAGGAAACTGAGGCTCAGACAAGTTAAAGAACTTGTCTGAGATCAAGTAATTAGTAAATGGTAGAGTTGGGACTCTAAAAAAAAGGAGAGACAAAGCTGTGTGTGTGTGTGTGTGTGTGTGTGTGTGTGTGTGTGTGTATGTTTTTGCATCTTGTGTGAATAAATTCATATCAGAAACTATCAGAAAACTAGATCGGGCATGGTGGCTCACTTTACTCTTTGGGAGGCCAAGGCGGGCAGATCACTTGAACCCAGGAGTTCAAGGCCAGCCTGGGCAACATGGAGAAACCCTGTCTCTACCAAACCCTAACCTGGCCTGGTGGCACGTGCCTGTGATCCCAGCTACTTAGGAAGCTGAGGTGCGAGAATAAACTTGAGCCCGGGAGGCAGAGGGTGCAGTGAGCTGAGATCACATCACTGCACTCCAGCCTGGGCAACACAGGGAGATCTCGTCTCAAAAACAAACAAACCCACAAACAAAAAGGAGGAAATTATCAGGAAGCTAGAGACCCAGTCCAGGTGATGAGGAGGGGGAGGTAATAACTTGCAAAGAGCTCACAGAACCCCTCACTTTGCACCCGGTATTGTGGGGGAGACAGGGTCATGGCGTGGATTTGGAATCAGATCTTGTTTAGTAGCTGTTTGCAACTGTGTGGCTTTGGACAAGTTACTAAACCTCTCTGAGCAGTTTTCTTTTCTGTAAGAGGGGGCCCAAACTACTGCCCTCGATAGTCCCTTGTGAGAATAAAAAGACACAGCACAAGAAAGGGGCTTAGAGTACAGTCTCAATGCAGTTTGGCTAAAACCACGCAAAATTCCACGATTTGAAAAAAAAATCTTACCCCAGACTAGAAATCTTATTTGGGCTTTACAGATGTTATCTTATTTCTGCTCACAGCAAACCCATGGGGAAGTGTCCATTTTATGCTCATCTCACAGACAAGGGGACTGAGGTTTAGATCAGCAATGAGCCTCAAAGCACACGGACACGAACAGGCAGAGGCAGGATTTGAATTTGGGTGTCCCTGACACCAAAGCTGGAGCTTTTCTGCTTTCCCCTGTTGTCTCCCTTCCCTGGAGGGGAAGATCTCATGGCTTCAAGAGCTTGGGAGCTGTGAGGCCCATGAGTTGAGTAGTGAGGGAATGCACATTTATTTATTATTGAGACACAGTTTCACTCTGTCGCCCAGGCTGGAGTGCAGTATGTGGTCTCAGCTCACTGCAACCCCTGCCTCCTGGGTTCAAGCAATTCTCCTGCCTCAGCCTTGCGAGTAGCTGGGAGGTGTGGGCCACCATGCCTGGCTAATTTTTTGTATTATTATTAGGGATGGGGTTTCGCCTTGTTGGCCAGGTTGGTGTTGAACTTTTCATCTCAAGTGATCTGCCCGCCTCTGCCTCCCAAAGTGCTGGGATTATAGGTGTGAGTCACTGCACCTGGCTGGGAATGCACATTTATTAAGCTCAGGTTGTATACCTGTCACTAATTAAACACCATGCTGTCTCTGTATGTGGCTCATTCTCCCTGTTTAGGATCTCGATTGCGTTGGCAATCCAGTGGAAGAGACAGGGAAAAACACTAGATGTGAATACAATTTATCAGAATGCAAATGATCCCAAATGATCCCAGGCCTTGAATCCCCGCCTGACAAATGAACGGCTGAGCTTGGTAATCTGCAAAACACTTTCCTTTGCAGCTCTACCCCCAGGTAGGGACATTTGTTGAGCTTTTGAATATTAGTTTCATGGAAGGTGAGCTAGTTCTACCCCAGGACCTCTGCACATGCTGGGCTTTCCACCAAAATGCCCTTCCTTACCAGTTGGGCACCCCTGGCTCTTTTTCATCATCAGATCTCACTCTCTGGTGAGAGAGGGCACCCTAGCCAAAGCAGTGCCCCTGTCTCGTTCCTCTTTTGTGCCACCATTTGCCTTCCCAGCAGGTAGCACAATCTATAATCATTGTGTTTAGTGACTCGTCTCTGTTGTCTCTTTCCTCCAGGAGAATGTAAGCAACTGTCTGTTCCCTGCTGCATTGGCAGCTCTGGAAATGTCACTTGGCACAAGGCGGTTGCTTAATAAATATTGCTGGATGGATGAAAGAAAGGACCAGTGGTGCCCCTTCACCAATCCGAGTCCCAGTTGGCTGTACCTGCATCATCAGGCTGATCTAGGGTAGCTGTACCCAAGGTCATGCATGCTAGTGCTCCTAGGAGGCACTGGGCATGCAGCAGAGAGCCCAGCAAATGCTACTTCCCTCTCCCCCTTCCCCCACCTTGGGCCTGGCTTTGCCTTGGGAGAGGGAAGGACAGATATTCTGTGTACCTGCTTCAACAGGGCAGCCTAAAGACTGATGGGCACAAGTTGGCATTGAAGGGCGGTGGCCCTTCTCAGCGAGGTCGATTCTGAGCACTGCATTTCTGCAGTTCCTGGGTTCAAACTTCTGCCACTTCTCCCCTGTGTGTGTTCACCCATTGTCTCTCTTTTCCCCAGACCTCTCCCACCCCTTAGGGAGTGCACCAACCTCTCGCACTACTGCTGTCCCTCCTCCCTCCTGCTCTTCACCTCTTCCGCCTGTCTCTTCCTTTTCACTGCCTCAATTCTCCTCTCCCTTTAACTCAACTATCCCCTCCATTCTTTTTTTTTTTTTTGGAGATGGAGTTTCGCTCTTGTTGCCCAGGCTGGAATGCAGTGGCATAATCTCGGCTCATCAAAAACTCCACCTTCTGGGTTCAAGTGATTCTCCTGCCTCAGCCTCCCAAGTAGCTGGGATTGCAGGCACCTGTCACCATGCCCAGCTAATTTTTGTATTTTTAGTAGAGACGGAGTTTTACCATGTTGGCCTGGCTGGTCTCAAACTCCTGACCTCATGATCCACCTGCCCCGGCCTCCCAAAGTGCTGGGATTACAGGCATGAGCCACTGTGCCTGGCCCATTCTTATGGATACTAGCAAATATCTGCTACACCCTGAACCAAGTACTATGCTAAGCACTTTACATGGATACTTTAATACTCATAACGATCCCCCTCAAATCCCCAAATCATAGCTATATGATCTCTGGTGAGCGAGACCAAAAGAGGTGAAATGACCTGCCTACAGCAGCACCTCTGGGAAGGGGAAGAGCTGGGGCTTGATCCCCCGGCAGTCTGCCTTTATGCTCTCAGACACAACCTCAGGATCTCTAACTCTTCCTATGAGTTCACTCCAACTTCTAACAGTCTACCTCCAACATCCCTCCCTCCATTTTCTCTTCCCTCTTATAACCCATTTCCACTGTTTCCTTGTCATTCTTTTGATTCAGATATAATTCATATTATAAAATTGACCATTTAAAAGTATACGTTCCATGGTGTTAGTATATTCACAAAGTTGTGCAACGATCATCACTATCTAATTCCATAACACTTTCATCACCTCCAAAAGAAACTCCATATCTATTAACACTGATCCTCCCCCAATTTCCCCAAACCCCAGCCCTAGACAACCATTCATATATTTTCTGCCTCTACTGATTTGCCTAGTCTAACATTTAATACAAATAGAATTATATGGTATGTTACCTGCTGTGTCTGACTAATTTTACTTGGCATGTTCTCTCTCTCTTTGTATTTTTTTTTTTTTTAGATGGAGTCTTGCTCTTGTTGCCCAGGCTGGAGTGCAGTGGTGTGATCATGGCTCCCTGCAACCTCTGCCTCCTGGGTTCAAGCGATTTTCCTACTTCAGCTTCCCAAATAGCTGGGATTACAGATTCCTGCTACCGTGCTCAACTAATTTTTGTATTTTTTGTAGGGACAGGATTTCACCATGTTGGCCAGGCTGGTCTCAAACTCCTGACCTCAGATGATCTATCTTGGACTTCCAAAGTGCTGAGATTACAGGCATGAGCCATTGCACCCAGCCTACTCAGCATGTTTTCATTTTCAAAGTTTAAAGTGTTGGTGGCAGGAGAATGTTCATGGGTTGGTGGCAAGCCATTAATTTAACTCATATTTATTAACTCTTCTTGTAGACCAGGGGATTGGTGGGCATTATTGTGGCTAGACTGGAGGGTGTATTGTCTGCTCTTGCACTGCCATAAAGAAATACTTGAGACTGGGTAATTTATAAAGAAAGAGAGTTGATTGTCTTACATTTCTGCAGGCTGTACAGGAAGCATAGCGGCTTCTGCTTCTGGGGAGGCCTCAGGAAACTTACAATCATGGCGGAAGGTGAAGGAGAAAGAAAGCGGAGCTTTGTTACTCTGTATCAGAGTAGCATAAGAATTGGATAGCTAAGAATTAATAAAGGCAAGAACCAAGTCTACTCTGGGACATGAACTCAAGAATCCATGATGTTTCTCATTGGAGTGCATTCGATCCAATGACATACAGCTTCTAAATCTTGGTCTTCCAAATATCAAATTCCCACTAGGGAATCCAATTTTCCCAGGTCCATTCGGGTGCTCATGCCTGGGATCATTCCGCTATGACTGGGTTGGTAGAGAAGGGGCGTTCTATATATAGGTGGGGTCATTATTGTGAGACAGATAGACATCCCATGAGGTCTCAGTGTGCTAGTGCTGGGAGGTATTGTCCACATCCCTTTGTTTTTCTGTCTCCATTCTAAGAAAGACAATGTGAAGCCTATCTTTTGCTTTGAGACAAATCAAGATACAAACCAAGAAAGCAGAGGAACTAGAGGAGAAGGCTACATGGGGAACACTAACCTTTCAGGGTACAGTGATCCTGCCCCTCATTGACCTGGCTCAGAAAGTGGATCCATAAGATAATATGGGGCAAGGCGGGTAAGGAATGTGCTATGAGAAGGGGATGATGAGAAGGACAAACAGCTCTCCCACATCAAGAGAGTTTAAATAATAGTCTGTTCTGAATGTATGACCCACAGTGTCCAAGAGAGGAGAAACCGCGGCGAGCTCATTTGGAAAGCCCGAACTCTCATCTTGACTGTGATACAAAATAAATATTGGATCTATCAGAACAATTGGATTGTCTTGCTTTTGTCAGTTACAACATGGTAAGCTCAACCCCATGTCAATTTCTGGGATGGCACAATCAGTAGTAACCGAGGCAAAGCACCGTTAACGGACAAGACAATTTCATCAAGCAAAATCTCACAAATAATATATTGCTGTTTGTCATCAAGACACTTAATACACCAGGGGCTGCTCCCGAAGCTCCCATAATCAATTTTTGCTAATTTACCAATTCTGTGGCTCCGTGAGGGTGCTGGTAATTTCATATTTTACACACCCACAGAGGTTACGGTAATTGATTCAGTTCTAGAAAGTGCTGTAATGACTTTGAATGAACTTGAAAGGTTTTGCATTTGTTTTCAGAGGCTGTTAGAGAGAGTGATTCAAACTCTGCCACACGGGCACAATTTGTAAAGGTTGGACATGAAAACGACGGATTAGCTTTTCTCGGAGACAGCTACCTTCTTGTTATAACCTCCCTGCTCACGAAGCAGGCTGGGCTTGGCACTGAAACACTCGACTTCCTTTTTATCTGTATCTTGATGGTGGCAGAAATCATCTCTGAACATCCGAAGGAAAAAAAGGCAATTATTGAAAAATCCTCCTAGAATGACTTGGCTTTTTGAATTCAATTTCTTTAACAAACACCCAAAAAGTAAGTTGGCAAAGAGAGAAGTTGTAGAAATTTTCTTATTGACTTTGGCACTTCCGAAACTATGTATATTCAACTTCACTTTGCCCCTAAGTATCTCTTTTAAGCTGGTTAGGCCTGACTATGAAGCCAATGGCAAGAGGAACTTGGAGCCCTGTTGTAGTGGCATCAGCAGCATGGTTTTTGCAATCTTTAGGGAGGGTTTTCTATGTGCCTGAGACTGTGCTGAGCACTTTGTACAATGAGAGCATTGAAGCTGAATGAATCCCTTTAAGGTGGCTCAACCCATTTTACAGAATGTAAAATTGAGGTTCACCAAAGCTAAATATGGGCAGGCTTCCCAGTCTGGTTACAATACCTGTGCCTTTAACCATCCTCCTGTTCCGCTAGTCTACCAGTGGTGTGCTGGTAAATGTTTAACAACCAGGTTTCTGAAAACAAAACCAAAAACAACTAAACTCTGATTCGTAGCATCTGTTTATTATTGTGGTGTAAATACTCCCACCACGGTTAATTTCAAGCACTGATGTGATGTTGAGGGAGTAAGGAAGGGACGTGCAAGTGATGGTAGGAGATGGGACTTTACTCTGGACCAGACTGAAGACTGGCCGAGACAGGGAAGAGGCAAAAAGCACCTCTCCAGCAGACATACCCCTCAGTGCCAGGTCAGTTGACCATCGCCATGACAACACCCAGAAGTTCCCATCTTTTTTCATAGCAACGGCCAGGAAGTTATCACCCTTTTTCTAGACATTTCGGAAAACCCGCCACTTCATTTGCACATAATTAAAATTGGGTATAATTATGACTGCAGACCTGCCCGTAAGCTGCTACTTTCCAAGCACTGCTTATGGGGTAGCCCTGCTCTGCAGGAGCGATCATGAAGTTGTAACACGACTGCTGCCTCATTAAAGCTAAGTTTTCTTCTACCACCAGCTTGTTCTTGAATCCTTTCCCAAGTGAAGCCAAGAATCTTTGTGGGCTAAGTCCCAGTTTTGGGGCTCACCAGCCCTGCATCACAAGGTCAGCTCTCACGCTGGTGTTAATACCAACCACATAAAGTTTCCTATGAACTAAGTTTCATCTATTCATAAACTCACCTTGCACTGCATTTTCTGATTTGTGTCCAGTGTTACAGCTCAGATTGGTTTTCCTTGTAGCCTCACTATTGCTCTCAGACTAAGTGTTGGATGCTATCACTAAGGCCCTGTCTTCTGATTCACTCCCTGGGTATAAACATCCTGGAACGACCTTCACTCTGAGAACTGGACTTTCACAGAACCCATTTCAGAAAGTCAACAACATCTGTCAGCTGCAGTGTTTGAGGGTTGAGGTGTTCGCTCATGAGAGTGTGTGGGGGACATTTTCAATAACGGACTGTTCTGGTTAGCCAAGAGGTGAACTTTAAGCTGACTCACACGATCCCACGTTGGAACCAACATGAGTGGGTGGAGAATGCACAGAGGGCTCTTAAAGTGGCGAGAAATGACTTAGAGGAGCTGCCCGACTTGCGGGGGTGGAGAAGAAGCCCCTGTCCAAGCTCAACAGGAACGGAGGCTCCGGAAGACATTTAGGAGTTGCTGTTCGTCAGTGAGGGATGAGATTCTGGGCAAGGCCTCCCTGGAGGGCAATCAGACCATATACAAAACAGTCTCATCTTTGTCCTGAGACTGCTCTTGGGAGAAGGTGGCAGAGTTGAATATATAATGAGAAAATAAACCAATGAGAAACAGTGAAACCTGTATCTCAAGGGAGCCTCATGAGTTAGATTGGAGACTTTGGTGGCCGATTGGGGTGTGGGCGGTGCCCAGGGACAGTGGAGGAGGAGGTGGGGGTGCTGCTGATGGGAGAGAAACCACTGAGGATGAAACAGCTCTGGCTGTGGGAAATGATGGCAAATCTCTGTTCACTGCTGAACACCAGGCAATTGATGCGGCAGGCTGACAGAAAGGTAGTACTCAAGTCTTACTGAACAGCCTGCATTAGGCTGGATACTTTATAGGTGATGCTCTATTTTATCCTCTTAATTGTCCTTTTGTAACAATGAAGCTGAAAACAGTTGTGATTGGGCACCCAGTTGTATCACTGGTGTGGTTTGCAGTCACGCCTGGATTTTCTGATTCCTCTTCTCACCGTGTAGAAGGCAACACTTTCCTCCAATTGCTCCCATTCTTTCCTTGCTGGGCTATTTCTTCTCTGTCCTGAAGCTCCTGGCCTTTGAAGCTACTATTTCTTGAGTTCTTATTCAGCTAAAGCACCTGACTAAAGGCTCTGCACCCAATGTTTCCAGTAAATACACCCAACAGTGCAGTGAGGTGAGTGCTCGCTATTCCTACCACCATTTTTCCCAATGAGATTTCTTATTTGCAGAGGGGTAGAGTCACCTGTCCAAGGTCACACTGTGAGTACATGGCAGAGCCGGGCTACGAACAGTGATGACGTCCTGCCTGCTACTATTCTGATGGGCTTAAGACCAACACATTTCAAGTCCTCATCTAGGAAACAGCGTCGTGCAAGAGAAGAGGATGGTGGTTTGATGGACAGCCTAGGAAGCGAGCCAGCATGCCTGGCTATTTATTTTGGTTTTTGTATTTTTGGTAGAGATGGGGTTTCACCATGTCGGCCAGGCTGGTCTTGAACTCCTGATCTTAAGTGATCTACCCACCTCGCTCTCCCAAAGTGCCGGGATTACAGACATGAGCGCCCACACCTGTCCAGTTGCTTCCTGTTCATAGTATCACCATCACCAAGAAATTAAAAATGTAGGTACCTAATATTACATTAGGTACATACTGCAGCTTTCTCCTTAATATCCATTGCTATTTAGCCCAGCCTCAGGCTGACACTATCACAGACTGGAGTTTAAAACCTACCGTGACTTAGGTTCCAGGACAATGTCTCTCAAAGGGTGGTCCATGAACCACCTGCACTGAACAAACCGAACCAGGATCTCTGGGGTGGGGCCAGAACTTGCATTTGAAAGACACTCCTAGGTGAGCTGATGCACTTGAATATCTGGGAATGATGCTCTGAATTTGTTCCTGAACAGGCATTATGGGGCGTGCATATCTGGACTTGGTGTGATTTTGAATTATCAAGGGAAAAGGGTGGAGGAGAAAGACAAACACAACCTCTCTTACAACAGGCAAACAGATGAGCTTGTAAAGCAAAGCACTATGGAAAAGCGTGAAAAGTGAGATGAATTCTGCCTCAAAGGACTTTAATGAGGACTGAAGAAGAAAGGTGGGTTTAGAGTGAGATTTGCAGGATATTGAGATCATGTGGTGTGGAAAAGGAGTCCTCGAAGGAATGAAAAAGGAGGAATGGGTTATAAGACCTGGGCAAAAAGGAATGTATAATGACCACAGTCTGCTCCATGGGCTGCGGAAATAGCTCGAGTAAGGGATGATGATGAAAATGAACAAACATGGACTGTGTTTTGGGAATCAAACCTGTGGCAGGAGCATTGTAGATATCAAAGACAGAGGGATAAAGCTGGAATTATGGACAGAAATAGTGAAGATCCTCAACACGATGGTGGTAACGAAAAGCTATTTGTCAAATACATACATCAAATTCGCCATTTTAACCACTGTTTAGTGTCCAACTCAGTGGCATTAAGTACATTCACATTGTTGGCCAACCATCACCATCATCCACCTCCAGAATGTTTTTATCTTCAAAAGCTAAAATTCTGCACCCATTAAACATGAACTCCCCATTCTCTCTCCTCCCATGCCCTGGTAACCTTTATTTTACCTTCTGTCTCCATGAATTTGACTATTCTAGGTACCTAGAATAAGCAAATTATACAATATTTGTCCTTTTGTGTCTGGCTTATTTCATCTACCATAATGTCTTGGGAAGTTTCATTCAGGTAGCAAGTACTTGACTTTCCTTTATTTTTAAGGCTAAATAGTATTCCGTTGCAGGTGCATATAACATTGTTTAAAATCCACTCTCATTGATGGATATTTGGTTTCTCATTTAATGTTTTCAAAACAAGAACTGTTATGTCTGGGATCTGATGGAGGAAATAGGTATTGGGCAGGTTTTTTTGTTTTGTTTTGGTTTTCTGAAACAGGGTCTTACGCTGTTGCCCATGCTGGAGTACAGTGGAGCCATCTCAGCTCACTGCAGCCTCCACCTCCTGGGCTCAAGCAATCCAATCCTCCCACCTCATCCTCCTGAGTAGCTGGGACTACAGGTGTGCCCCATCACTCCTGGCTAATTTAAAACATTTGTTTTTTTCATAGAGATAGGCTTTCACTATACTGCCTAGGCTGGTCTTGAACTCCTAGGCTCAAGTGATCCTCCCAAGCGGGTATTTAGAATGAGGGAGATACTGCAAGCTCTTTTTGTGGCCAGAGGAGGAATCTGGGGTCTGGCTAACCAAAAGAGATAATTATGAACTGGCAATGAGTGTATGGCTGCTGTGTTGAAAAAAACCCTGTGATTGACTAGCTAGGCCTTCCATTCACATGGAAGAAGGAGTGACACCCACCAGATATTTGCATTCCTGGTCTAAATTGTTTGGACTTGGGTTATCTTCATAGCCCCACTGGGGAAAGAGGTAGTCTAATCCTTTAACCAGAGCCAAGGGAGGATCTTGGCAGTGTCTGAAGGGTCATTTCCAGCTTCAGATTATAGCTCTGGCTTAAGAGGCTTGAACAATTCAGCCTCCGCCCTTGGCAATATCTTGAACTGAAGGATCAATAGTTTTTTAACGTTTGTTTTCTCTTTCCTCTGCTGAATCATCAGTGGTGAGAATGAAACAGTGCTGGAATTCTTGATCACAGGAATCCGGGTAAGTCCTCCTTCCATAAAATAAGCATCTGCTGCTTGACCCAAAACTTGTATCGAAGTGAACTTTCACAGTCAGGATGCTTTGGAAAAGCAGGGAGTCTGTCATTTGTGCCTGTCACCCCAAGCAATGTTGATTCATTCATTTGTAGTGGGCTTCCCCCTATTTTTCTAGCAATTCTTCTCTCTTTTCTGTGGTGACAGCACTTTGCTTTTCCCTAGGGGAAGTGCCGCTTTTCTGTTCCCTGTGGCCTCAGTGGGGCTTTCCATCGAGGTGTCCTGCCCAGTTCCAGCTCCTAGCCACAAAGGTGGTTCAGGATAAAGGCTGGCCAGAGTTTTTTATATCCCTGGTCCAGAGCGTGATTCAGGGAGAGAATCATATCCCAAACATGTCCTTTGAGAGTTTATACCCACACATGGCAAAAGTAGGGATCTTTCACTTAGATCAGGGACTGGGAATTTTTTTTTTGTAAATGGCCCAGATGGTAAATATTTTAGGCTTTTTGGGCCATTCAGTTTCTGTTGCAGCTACTCAATGCTGCTGCCTCTAGTGCAAAAGTATTTTATGTATGCAAGATAATGACTAGATGCATAAAATGGGAAGAAAAAAATCTATAGCCATAGACTATAGATATTTCAGTGAATGGGTGTGGCTGTATTCCAATAAAACTTTATTTACAAAAACAAGCAGTGGGCGGGATTTGACCCATTGCCAATCCTTATCTTAAACTAAAACTATTGGAATGTAGAAATCTAGGTCTCACCTCATGAAGAGAGCCACCTTGAAATGAGCTCAGGGAAAACAGAACTAAAATTAATAGAGAGTGAGCTTGGACAACAGTCACTGACTCCTGGATTTAGCCATGCCTGAAGGCAGCTGCCCCTTGGACAGGCCAGTTATGTCATCCAACATAATCTTTTACTGCCGATGGTAATCTGATATGGGTTCTTTCATTAGAGAGTCCTGGCTCATAGGGACCTCTCCAGCCATTGTCTCTGAGAATCTTAAAATTGTAGAATGAACCGGGAACGCCCATCAACAACCAAGCAGGAAGAGGGAGAGGGACTTTTCAAAATCTCAGTTCAGAGGCCTCCACTGAACTTTCCCATTGGCCAGAAGCAGGGGAGACTGATCTTGTCCACTTCCTCCCGGGCCCCTCCCAAGTCCCATATACTCTTTCAACCATTTATTTGTTTTCAACTATTTATTTGTTTTTTTGAGACAGGGTCTCACTCTGTTGCCCAGGCCAGAGTGCATGTGAGCTCACTGCAGCCTCCACCGCCGGGGCTCAAGCAATCCTCCCGCCTCATCCTCCTGAGTATCTGGGACTACAGCTGTGCCCCATCACTCTTGGCTCATTCAAAATTTTTATTTTTTATTTTTAGAGACAGGCTTTCACTATATTACCCAGGCTGGTCTTGAACTCTTGGGCTCAAGCGATCCTCCCAAGGGGTTAGGTATTTAGAATGAGGGAGGTACTGCAAGCTCTTTTTTATGGCCAGATGAGGACTCTGGGGTCTGGCTAACCAAAAGAGATAATTATGAACTGGTATTGAAACATTCATACATTTCAATATATCAAGTATTTGCCAGGCCCTGTGCCTTGACCTAGAAGGAAGAACAGACACGTATTCCATTGTACAGTGTATGCCCAGTGTATGCTGTGGGCACCTGCATACCATATTTCATGCCATCCTTACAACAGCCCGAAGAAACAGGATTGTTATTTCTACCTTGCACATAAGGAGACATCAGCAATAGAGCTGAAGAGGGTTAAGTGATTTGCTCAAAGTAACCCAAATAGAAAGTGACGGACCTAGGATGTAAACCCAGCCCTGGAGGGTCAATCCATTTACCCCACCAATAGCATTGCTGTCTTCCCTAAGAAGAGGCCGAGAGTGTTGGCTCTGGTCCTTGTCATAGAAGCAGCACATTTATACGAAGCCTGCACCTTACACGGATGAGGAAGAGAGAGAAGGAAAGCCAATGGCATCTGTCACCTGCCTCTCTGGGAGCATTATAAACAAGGATGGGCCTGTTAACTGTAAATACAGACTTCAGCTATTCTTTCAAGTAAATTGGTAGTGTTGTATTAGAAAATCTCTCTCTGCAAAATGCTAACACTGCAGTGGTGCTTAAATTTTATGTATGCAAGATGATGACTAGATACATAAAATGGGAAGAAAAAAATCTGCAACTGACAAGAGTTGGATACATAATTATTATTTTTTCCCCTCTCTCCCAGCTTCTTTCCCAAACAGTTCTAGAGTGAAAGTTTCCTTATGGAGAAAGTTAACAATAAAACTGCTGACTGTAAGCAGGTACACGGCACTCATAGGGGCATGTTGAGAAACTGGCAATCTCTGCTTTTCTGGAGAAGAATCAAAGACTTTTGTCACTGGTAAAAACAGTGATGGTTCCTACCAAATGCACTGGCACTTTGGAGGTGGAAGGGTAGGCTCTGTCTTTGTTATGTTTGGGGCTGAATTGGCTGCCGAAAAATTTTTTTTTGTTTTTGAGACAGGGTCTTACTCTGTTGCCCAGGCTGGAGAGCAGTGGCCCAATCACAGCTCCCTGCAGCCTCGACCTCCATGCTCAAGCTATCTTCCTGCCTCAGCCTCCTGGGTAGCTGGGACTACTGATTTTATTCTTAGTTTTTGTAGGGACAGGGTTTCATCATGTTGTCCAAGTTGGTCTCAAACTCCTGAGCTCAAGTGATCCACCTGCCTCGGCCTCCCAAAGTGTTGAGAGGACAGGTGTGAATTGATGCACCCAGCCTGGAATTTCTGTTACAGGATATTGTTTGGTAGAGCCTGGGACATGAGCTCAAGACCTGGAACTGAGGAGGAGTGAAGAGAGAGGGAGGGAGGGAAGTCAGGGAGAGATAGAGGAAGAGTGCAAAGAGAGATGCAAGGGATAGAAAGAAATAGAAAGGAGTCTTTCTTAGTGACTTTAACTGTGACGTTCAACCCAAGTAAAGAAGGAAAATTAATGCCTTCACTTTGGATGCTTTAAAAGTTTCTGTGCCAGAGCTTAAGCTTACTGAGAGGACGTTTGAACACTCATGAAGAGCCCACCCACAGTGTCAAGATGCACTGTTCAGAGTGTAATTATGTCTACACTGGCATCTCATCCGTGTTCTTCCAAGAGCTGAACCCATTAGCCTGGCCAGTCTATTCCTTCCAGCAACAGCCTGAAAGCCATGAATGACCCAGAAGACAGACACCCTGGGGGTATAGCACGAGTCTTCACCAACCTGGCCAGGGCCTTCTGCCAGCTTGGGCTGTCCAGCAGTGCCTGCATATTGGGGGACACATTGACGCTGCACAGTCACAGCCTGGCATGATGGCCCCTGGTGTGACCCTCATGCTTCCTTTGAATTAACATCATGGTGATCTAACCATGACCTGTGTTGACACTGTGGCCACACAGCAGCCTTAGAGGACACTCACAATGTAAGCAAGCATGTATCATTACTTGGACAGCGGAGGGTGTGGTGTTTGTGTGCACATAAAAAGTATGTGTTATTTTTGTTGTATAAAGGGAATGCTGTTTTGGAGATTCTTCCATATTTGCAGTAATAAATCTACATCATTATTGCTAAATGGTTTTCTGTAGTTCTGTTGTACCAATGGTGCTTCAGCAAATATCCGCGGCTGAGTATTACATATGAGTATTTCTCGAGATAATGAGAGGTGAGTTTACTGCACTGAAGGGAGGGGAAGGACATTTCCAGGTTCATTTCTATATCTCTGCTTGAATCTCTTGCTGTCCCTGGAACCAGGGAAGGGGTTTTGATTGTGCAATTAACAATTTTGCCAAAACCTCCATGGTAGCAGAATAATTATCGCTGGCAGAATAATGACCCCTCCCCACCCCCAAAGATGTCCATAGCTTAGTTCCTGGAACCTGTGAACACATTGGGTTACACGGCAAAGGGCATTAAGGTTGCAGATGAAATTAAGGTTGCTGATCAGCTGACACTGAAGTGGAAAGATTATCCTGGATTATTGAGGCGAATCTGTTGTAATCACAGGCTTCTTATAAGAGGAGGAGAAAGAGAGAAGAGAAAGGGATCCAGGAGATAAGAGCATGAGAAGGATTTGGTCTCTTCTTGAGAGAAAGGGGTCCTGAGGCAAAGAGTGTAGGTGACCTCTAGAAGCAGAAAAGGCAAGGAAATGAATTCTTCCCGAGAGCCTCCAGAAGGAATGCAATCCTGCCAATATTTCAATTTCAGCCCGGTGAGACAAGTTTCAGACTCCAGAACTGTAAGACCATAAATTTGAGTTGAGAAGCCTCTAAGTTTGTAGTGATTTGTTATAGCAGCAATAGAAAGCAAATACAGACCTTGTCCAAAAACCTTCCTCATAGCCCAGAGCAGAGAGGAATCTATTTCTGAGAATGGTTTTACGGAACTCATAGGGTGTGAGGCTGGAGGACGGGTAGCCCACGAGTAAAGCCAGTAGGGGCACTGGAGCAGTATAGACTGTTAATATTTGCTGCAAAGAGACTCGAATTTTGACATTCTAGTCATGCTAGGACCACATGTTTATATATATACATTTTTAGATGGAGTCTGGCTTCGTCATCCAGGCTGGAGTGCAATCTCAGCTCACTGCAACCTCCGCCACCCGGGCTCAAGTGATTCTCCTGCCTCAGCCTCTAGAGTGCTGGGATTACAGGTGTCCACCGCCACACTCAGCTAATTTTTATATTCTTAGTAAAGATGGGGCCAGGCTGGTCTCGAACTGCTGACCTCAAGTAATCAGCCCACCTTGGCCTCCCAAACTGCTGGAATTACAAATGTGAGCCACTGCACCCGTTCTGTTTATTAATATTGATGCTACTTCCTTCCACTCCAAAGGTGCCACTTGCAGACATGCATAAATAGTTTTCAGAGTCCATTCGTGAGACAAGGTTTTGATGGGGACATGAGGGACTCTTCTCAGACCATGCCCACTGTAGTGTCTGGATCAGAAACAGCCTAGGTTCTTCAGTGAATGAAGCACCTTGCGTACAAGGTCACCCTGGCCAAACCCTCATTTTCACGAGCAACCGAAAATGTCCTGACTTATCAGGATCCCAGCGAGGGAATGAGCATATAATGGTGTCAGTTTTACTCTTGACTGCTGCTTTGCAAAATCACCATTTCATCTCACCTTGTCCTTCTCTCTCCTTGTCTTTCTGCCTTCCCCTCTGTTCTGCACAGCCAGCCTCTCCCGTTCGCTCTCAAAATTAAAAGGGACTAGCAAATGCCTAGGCAACCTTGACACACTCCTGCAGCATCAAACACGCCGGTTGGTTTGGGGCCGCTTCTGCCAGGGGCAATCGGCCCTGAAAGTTTGGAACAGTTGTCTTAACAGTAAGTTTCAGGCCTCACCATCTGTGGGCTGGGGCACTGCTGATGAGAATAACGTCAGGCAGTATGTGTCATCTTCAGATTCAGCAGAAAAAGAAAACACAATAAAGATATTTTCATTTGCAGAAATAAACAGAGAGCAGCCTGGGGCTGTGAACTGGTGTGGCATCTGAGCAAATCTAACAAGATGAGTTCGTCATGAAGGAACAGTTAGATCTCAAACTGGGTGAGAATCCTAGCTCCCCAACATTGAGACTCTTACTTAAACTCTAATATTTGTTTTTCCCATCTGTGAAATGGGATATTTGGTCCTTAGCCCATAGCAGAGAGGAATCTATTTCTGAGAATGGTTTTATGGCACTCATGGGGTGAGAGGCTGGAGGAGGGTGAACCCTTGAGTGAAGCTGCCAGAGGCACGGATCAGTATAGATTTTGTCAATATTTGCTGCAAAGAAACTCACAATGTTTCTAAGTAGGCGCTGATTTTAAAAAGGCCCTGTATGTTCCACATTTTTCAGTTGAAGAAACTCTGGGTTTGTGACCTTGTGCAAATCGCTTTAATATCTCCATGCCTCACTTTTCTTAAATGTAAAACGGAGGTAGCACTGATTCTTACCTCATAAAATTGTGTGGATTTGATGAGCCAAGACAAGTGAAACCCATAGATTCGTGCTTGGCATACAGTAGGTGCCCCATAAGTTAGATATGGTGATGAGGTTGTCATTGGTATTCTTGATTGTGAATGGCCATCTTGACTGGAATCAGCTAGGACAACAGGTGGTATGGGCTTGGGTAACCCAACTACAGACAGGATGGAAATATAGCAAGAGAGACAGGTTCTCTTTCTCTTTCCACCTCTCAGCTTTCTCCTATATTCCTGCCAAGCATTTATTTTGTCTTCCTGAGAATGGCTTTCAGTGGCCTCCATGGCCACCAATAGATAAAAGACTTTTCCTAGGTTTTCCACCAGAGAGGGCAGAACCCTATTTCCAGCTCCAGGTAGAAAAATCTTGGGTAAGAGGAGTGATTGGGTTGGCTCCTGTCATGTTCGTGCCTCTTAGACTAATCACTGTGGCCAGGGTGGTGAGGGCCTATGATTGGCTCAGCTTTAATCACATGACTGTTGGAGATCGTATGATTGGCTGAGTTTTAATCACATGACCGTTTGGCGTCCTATAATTGGCTCAGTTTTAAGCACCTGACTAACATCTCATGATGGGCTCAGAATTAATGACATGACTGTTCTTGGGGACTGTATGTATGGTTGACATGAAAGAAAGAGTATTTCCCTAAAGAAGGGACATGCTAGGCAGACAGAGGAATAGATGTCTATTATAATAAAAGAATAGCCCAGCATATTTTCTACATGCTGCAGGATCTCAGCAGATCAACCTTCATCTGTTAGTCCTAGCCTCAAAGGGTCCTTCTCTATAAAATGGGAATCTCCTATCACTACTAGAGAGGATGAAATAACATACATCAGTACCCAGTAGTGCAGAAACGTATTACGTGCTTTGTAAATTGCTTTGTTCTTCCCCTTTCTGTAGCTAGAGTTGCAGGAAGACCACCATATAAATAACCAAAATTATACACTGCTGGTGGGAATGTAAAATAGTTTGGCTACTGTGGAAGGCAGTTTGAAGATTTCCCAAAGAACTAAAAATAGAACTACCATGGGATTCAAGCATCCTATTACTGGGTATATACGCAAAGGATAATAATAAATCATTCTGCCAAAAAGACACATATCCTTGTATGTTAACCACATCATTATTCACAGCAGTAAAGATGTGGAATCAACCTAGACGTCCATCCCTGGTGGGCTGGATAAAGAAAATGTGGTTTCAGGTATAACTTTAAGACTGGATGTGAAAAAAAAAAAAGAAAATGTGGTACGTATACCATGGAATACCATGCAGCCATTAACAAGAATGAAATCGTGCCCTTTTGCAGTGACATGGAAGCAGCTGGAGGTCATTATCCTAAACAAATCAATGCAGAAACAGACAATGAAATACCACATACTCTCACTTATAGGTGGGAGCTATACATTGGGTGCACATGGACATAAAGATGAGAACGACAGACACTAGGGACTACTAGGGCAGGGAGAGATGGAGGGTGTAAATGTTGAAAAACTAGGTTGGGTACTATCTATGCTCATTACCTGGGTGACAGGTTCAGCCATACCCCAAACCTCAGCATCCTACAATATACTGAGGTAACAAGCCTGCCCATGTACCCCCTGAAATTAAAAACGTAAAAAAAAAAATACCCAAAGCTTCTTGAGGAAATCTGCTTGGGGAGCTGCCTCCCTGCACGACCCCGAAATTCCAAAGCAAATGTAACTGGGGAAACACTGCACTTACCACTTAGTAATTAGGCCGTGATTGTTGTTTATCTGTGCGCTGTACTGTAACTCCCTCTGCCTGAGGCTGGTGCTGGAGCTCAGAAAATACAATTTCCTCCAAACTAATTTAGTTTTAAGAGGAAAATGAAAGTTTAAAGTAGTTTAATGTTTCAGCAAAACCATAATGGCTGGGGAAGATTGGACGATGTGAACCAATAAAGCACGCTAATTCTGATAATAACTCAAGGCTTAACTCTTCCCCACATCAAAACCTATCCTGAAGCTCACACTTGGCACAGGATAACACGGTTTCAGCTCATGGTTGAGCAGTCATTCTTCTTTATTTATTTTAATTTATTTATTTTTAATCAACAGCATCACTTTCGACTCTAGCAGAGCCATAACGACACAGCTGTTAATACCATTTATGGAGCCCTGTAGATACACCTTTAGAGACAACACCAGGATTTATTCGTTTCCATTTGCAAGTTTTCTTCAGACCGAGGGTTCTCAGGAGGAGTCCCATCCTTGGGCTGAACATGTAAGAGACTTGTTGAAAATCCCTGAGTCAAAACAGGGATTGACTTGAAACCTAAAACTTGAAACCTCTGAGGGTCCCAATTTCTCATGTACAAAATAGACAGAAAGAAAAGGCCATTGTAGGGTTGTTGTGAGAATTAAATGGGATAGCGAGATAAGGCATCTGACCAATAAGAGTGAAGGTGGGGTGGGGGAGAGAGAGAAACAGAGAAGGGGTGAGAGCAGGAGGGAGAACTAAGAATGCAGCATCCCTTCTTTTGCCACACATTTTTTTTTTCAACTTTTAGATTTAGGGGATATATGCAGGTTTGTTTTTTTAGCCTGGTATATTGTGTGATGCTTAGGTTTGATGTGTGATTAAATCCATAACCCAGGTAGTAAGCACAGTACCCCATAGTTAGTTTTTCAACACTTGTCCCCGTCCTGCTCTCCCTACTCTGGTGGTCTGCAGTGGCTATTGTTCCCATTTTTATGTCCTTGAGTACCCAATATTAGCTCCTACTTATGAGTGAAAACATGCGGTATTTGGTTTTCTGTTCTTGTGTTAATTCACTTAGGATAATTGCCTCCACCTACATTCATATTGCTGCAAAGGGCATGATTTTTGCTCTTTTGTTACGGCTGTATAGTACTCCATGGTGCACATTTTCTTTATCCAGTGCATCATGGATGGGCCCCAAGGTTGATTTCATTGCTATCGTGTATTGTCTTAGCTATTGTGAATGATGCTTCAATGACCACGTGAGTGCATGTGTCTTTATGGCAGAATGATTTATTTTCCTTTGGGTATATACCCAGTAATGGGATTGCTGGGCTGAATGGTTCTTCTGAGTTCCTTGAGAACTCTCCAAACTGCTTTCCACAGGGGCTGAACTAATGCACATTTTCATCAACAGAGTTTAAGCGTTCCCTTTTCTCCGCAGCCCCGCCAGCATCTGTGTTTTTTGACTTTTTAATCATAGCCGTTATGATTGGTGTGAGTTGATATTTCATTGCGATTTTGATGTTTTGTCCCACTCCTTGACTACCTACTCTGTGGCTGGCGGTATCACGGCATCTGAGGATCCATGAAGCCACAGGACATGGAAACTGACTCAAGGAGTTTTCAGTCTCACTGGGGGATATGGAGCAGTCAGAAGATCTCAGCCCTTCAGTGATGCAGTGCTCTCATTTCTAAAATGGGAATAATACTGGAACGAGTTTCATAGGGTTGTCGGTGGATTCAACATGTCAAGCTTTTAGAAGAGGCTCTGGCATATAATTCGTGCTCACTGCATATTGTTTTTTTTTTTTTTTTTCAGGAAGGCAATTTATTAACATAAAATATTTTGAGGAGTACTGTTCACAGGCAGTGACTGCGGTGACCCCCCCCTCCTCCTGTGAGTGCTGTCAGAGGGGATGGGAGTGATGTCTTCAATCTGTTAGGTCTCTATACCTGAGCAGGCAAGTGCTCTGAGGGCTGTCTGGGCCCCAGGTCTGGGGGTCTTGTTCCTATTTCCTTTTGTGGCCCAGAGTTTGATGTGTAAGGCAGTGATGTCCAGCTCCTTGCACCTCTGGGGACACATCCTGGGTGGCCAGCATGGCAGCGTATGGCGAGGATTTATCTAGGTCTGCCTTCACCTTCATCCTACCAGTAACACGGCAGAGGGGTGCTTTGCCAGAAAGATCTAAGAGAACAAAAATCATGCCCTTTGCAGCAAATGGATGCAGCTGGAGGCTGCATCTTCCAGCCATGGACAAAAGTGAATGTCTACCGAAGTGTCATTGAAGGACGCAAAAATATGGCAAACGCCAAATATATTCTCTCCTCCACCCACCTGAGGTCCGAAGCTGATGCCCTGTTCTTCCTTTTCTTTCCCTTTCAAGGTGCCATTTCTGCATATCGTTTCCCGCTTGCTGGTTTTAAGACTGACAGTTTGCAAATGCTCCACATTTACAAGGGTGACCTAAAAGTGGCAAACGTCTTAGATGGCAGTTTTCTGAGAATCTCCAGTTCATGAGGCTGGCGGTATTCAGCATTCGGAATGTCCTTATATACCAATGCTTGTGTCGCTGATCTTGGTTTTTTGTTTTTTAAATATATTTATGCACTGATACTGAGAAAAGCTTCCTTGAGCTGATGTGACAAAACTGATTATTATCATACTTAAAGTATAAAACTTCCTGCTTCACCCAGTTAACCACTGTTCTGGTTTCTTTCACCATGTATTAATTTGGCCTCTTTTAGAATTTAATATAAGTGGAATCATGGAGTATGTCCTTTTTTGAGAAAGGCTGATCCTCAGCGAGGTGTCTTTGATGCTCATCTGTGTTATGTGACATGCATTACAAGTATCGATCTTTTTATTGCCAAATACTGTTCTTCCTTCCTCAGGGAGAGTGCTGCTGATCTTGGATTTGAGGGCCTGGGAATCCATGCCTCTGAAGTCTGGGGACCCTCCTAACAGCTCTTGACTCCGCCTGGTGGCAGAGAGGACATGTGGGCTTTGGTTCTTGGCAGACCTGAGTGAATCATGGCTCTGCACTAGTTGTGTGACTCATCGTGTTATTACTATACAATCCATGCCCATCCTCAGTTTTTTCGCTGTGAAATGAGTAGGCTGGTACATACTGCATGGGTCATTGTCAAGAGTAAGTGAATAATTTCCACTGTGGCCACTCAAGTCCAAGCTTCTATTATCTTTTGCTGGGGCAACTACAATGGTTTTTATGCTTCCTTCTTTGTGCCTTATTATCAGTCTGTTGTCCATATGGTATTTATAGCAATGATCAGTAATATAGATCTGATCCCATCTTTCTTCTCAAAAACCTCCAATGACTTCCCATCACATCAATTGATTGATTGATTGACAGGGTCTCTCTCTGTCATCCAGGCTGAAATGGAGTGGTGCAATCACAGGTCGCTGCAGCCTTGACCTCCTGGGCTTAAGTGATCCTTCCATCTCAACCTCCTGAGTAGCTGGGACCACCGGCATGCACCACCATGCCTGGCTAAGTAAAGAACATTGTTTTTTTAAGAGACAGGGTCTCACCATGTTGCCCAGGCTGGCCTTGAACTCCCGGTCTCAAGTGATCCTCCTGCCTTGGCCTCCCAAAGTGCTGGGATTAGAGGCATGAACCGCTGCACCCAGTTCCCACTGCATTTAAGTACTATCCAGGCTCCTCACCTTGGCCTGCCAGGCCCTTCATCATCTGGCCCATGCCCTTCTTTCCAACCATGTTCCTCGACTCTTCTTCACTACAGTGTTCCAGCTGCATTGCCCTTCTTTTTGTTCTTTAAAGCTTTGAGGCTGCTTCCAACCTCAGGGCGTCACTCCTGCATAGAATCCACCTCCCGTAGATCTTTGTAAGATTAGCTTCTTCTTATCATCCAGTCTCAGGTCAAATGTCTCCTCTTCAGTGTAAATGTCACCTCTTGCCTGACCAAGCTAAAGTTGACCCCTTCTCCTGTTTTCCTCCATTTCCTTTTCTCTCTAGTTACCCAATTTTATTTTCTTCATGGTTGTCATCATTAACAGACCCATCTGTTTATGGGTTTATCACCTCCTTCTATCACATGAGTTCCATAAGAACAGAAATCTTGCCTGGACTGTTCACTTCTGTATCCCCCGATATATGTAAGGGTGCCTGGCCTATAGCTGATGCTCATCCGATGTTTGGAGAATACATGAATGAAATGAAGTATTCAAGGTCTTCAACAGAAAAAGCAAAACACAATAGTTGGCTTTCCTATGTTGACTTCTGTGGTTTAGTTTTATTTATGTACAAATTTAAAGTGTTTCAGTGTTTATTTAGGGAGTCACCCAGACATTCCAACTACTTAGCTCCTTAACAGACCCACAAGGCCTCTGAACGGCTCTCTTCTTCTTGCCATTTCCCTAGAGAGCTCCTTGCTTCTTGGTGGCTTCCATTGCCTATCTTATCTCTTAAAGTTGTAAATGTTTTAATATTTGGTTTCTACGGCATTTCATTAATGCTCATACCAGATATTATAAGGACGTTAGATCTGCCACTCCACTGCCAGTCTTGGAAGGAGACCCAGGTCTGGATGGCTTTGAATTGTTTGTTTGCTGTTTGCATAATGGTTCTCTTTTTTCTCTGCTAATTGTGTTAGAGTACCTTGATTCAACACATGTGCCTTCAGGCAATGGAGCCTGTTACAGCACCTCTGTATAAGCTTTCCATGGAAAAAGGCAAAGCACACATGCTTCCAATGTTAAAAACACACATTTAGATGTTTAAAGCCATGGTCAGCTTGGGAATTTCACATCTCTTAGGACAAAGGTGAAGTTCAAAGAAGCAAGTTGTGTTTCCCTTTAAGATTATCATTGTGATTGGAGGGGAGTGGGTTGAGGAAGTTATCGCATAATCTTGCAATTATGTTTGGTCTGATTCACATTTATGGGAAGGTAATAGGCAGCCAATAAAATCTTCTAAGATTATAACAGCTGAATGATCTCTGCCTTGATTTATGTCTGACGAGGACCCCGATGACTGTAACTATATGACAGGATAGGTCTTAGCACCCACCTGACCTTTGTAGCTTTGCTTCCTGCCATTTGTCCTGATGATAAACTCTGTGTTTCAGCCAATTAACTTTCATATATACATGAGGGGTCTTCAGAAAGTTCATGAAAATGCATATTTTCCATGCATAGTGAAAAAACTATGCTTGGATTTCTTTTTTTTTTTTTTTACGCCAAAATAAACTTGTTTTAACTTGTTACAGTATGTCTAAACTCGATCTAGTTTTAGACACTCAGAAGGACAAGGCATCCGTTTCAAAAGAGCCCCTCTCTGAGCAACATAAATTCTGCTAAAATTGAAGCAAGAACAAACATCAAATTTATGGTGAGACTTGAGTGGAAGAATGGTGAGATCACTGATGCTTCATGAAAAGTTTATGGGGACAGTGCCCCAAGGAAATCATGCAGTTTACAAATGGGTAACTGGTAGGAAGCAGGGATGAGATGATGTTGCAGATGAAGCCCACAGAAGCAGACCATCCACATCGATTTACAAGTAAAAAATTAATCTTGTTCATGTTCTCGTTGAAGAGAACCAAGCATTAATCACTGAAACAACAGCCAACACCATACACATCTCAATTGATTTGGCTTACACAATTCTGACTCAAAAATTAAAATTGAGCAAACTTTCTACTTGATGGGTGTAAAACTGTTGTGCCCAGATTAGCTGCAGAGAGGAGAAGAGCTTTCAATGAAAATTTTAAATAAAGAGGATGAAGACCCTGAAGCATTTCTCAAAGAACTGTAACAGGACATGAAACATGGCTTTACCAGTATGATCCAGAAGACATAACACAATCAAAGCCATGGCTACCAAGAGGTGGAAGTGGTCCAGTCAAAGTAAAAACAGACCGGTCAAGAGCAAAGATCTAGGCAAGGCTTTTTTGAAATGCTCAAGACAGTTTGCTTGTTGACTTTCTAGAGGGTCAATGAATGATATCTGCTTATTATGAGAGTGTTTTGAGAAAGTTAGCCAAAGCTTTAGCAGAAAATCACCTGAGAAACCTTCACCAGAGAATCCTTCTCTACCATGACAATCTTGCTACTCATTCTTCTCATCAAACAAAGGCAATTTTGAAGTGTTTTGATTGGAAATCATTAGACATCTCTCCTATAGTCCTGATTTGGCTACTTCTGACTTCTTTTTATTTCCTAATCTTAAAAAATCTTTAAAGGGCACTCATTCTTTTCCAGTTAATAGTATAAAAAGACTACATTGACATGTTTGAATTCCCAGGACTCTCAGTTCTTTAGGGATGGAATAATGGCTGGTATCGTTGCTTGCAAAAGTGTCCTCAACTTGATGAAAATTATGTTAAGAAATAAAGTTTATATTTTCATTTTTATCTTTTTTTTTTTTTTTTGAGACAAGGGTGTCACTCTGTCACCCAGGTTGGAGTGCAGTGGTGCAATCTCAGCCCACTGTAACCTCTGCCTTCTGGGTCAAGCGATTCTTCTGCCTCAGCCTCCTGAGCAGCCGGGATTACTGATGTCTGCCGCCATGCCTAGCTAATTTTTGTATTTTTAGTGGAGACAGGGTTTCACCATGTTGACCAGGGCTGTTCTCAAACTCCTGGCCTCAAGCAATCCTCTTTTCTTGTCCTCCCAAAGTGCTGGGATTACAGATGTGAGCCACCGTGGCTGGCCCATTTTTATCTTTTAATTCCACTTTTACGTGAACTTTTTGAAGCCCCCCCCCTTGTGTGTATGTGTATGTGTGTGCAGGTGGGTGTCCTGAAATATCTAAATTCCAGAGAAAAAATCTTCCTCTTTTATGTATGCTTTAATGGTATCATTTCTATCTTCAATGTATTTTCTTCTTCTTGCACCTGGAAAACATTCTCCAAGATCAGGCTCAAATTTCACCAGCTTCACAAAGTCTTCTCTTATTGTCCAGAGCTAGTTCCCTGCTGTATTAGTCTGTTCTTGCACTGCTATGAAGAAACATTTGAGACGAAGTAATTAATAAAGAAAAAAGGTTTAATTGGCTCATGGTCCCACAGGTTGTACAGGTAGCATAGCTGGGGAGGCCTCAGGAAACTTACAATCATAGTGGATGGTGAAGGGGTAGCAGGAACATCTTTCAAGTCCGGAGCAAGAGGAAGAGAGAGAGGGGCGGTGCTACACCCTTCTAAACAACCACTTAAACAACAATCTTTGGCCACAGACTGAAGGCTGCACTCTTGGCTTCCCTGGTTTTAAAGCTTTTGGACTCGGATTGAGCCACTATTGGCTTCTTTCTTCCCCAGCTTTCAGACAGCCTATCATGGGACTTTGCCTTATAATTGTGTGGGTCAATTCTTTCTAATAAATTCCCTTTCATATATACATCCTATTAGTTCTGTCCTTTGGGAGATCCCTGACTGATACAGGCTCCTTGGGAATCACTTTCTTTCTCTTTGTGCATCTCCCTGTGGACTCTTCATTATGGTGGCTCCAGGGCAACAAGGCTTCTTACAGGGCAGTTCAGAGCTCCAAAGAAGTGTGGGTGGAGGGGAAAGGTGCAGGGCTGTATTGCCTTTTGTGACCGAGCCGCAGAAGTCATGTAGCCTCACTCTGCCACATTCTATTTACTGTGGTGGTCTCAGAGGCCTGAATTCAAGTAAAGGGGTCATAGACTCCATCTCTTGATGGAAGAGTAACAAGGTTCTGTAGCAGTATGTGGGACCAGAAGCATCGTTGCAGATGATGGATTTTGGAAAGACAATCTTTCATACTCTTCCTTCTGGTCACTATCATTGACAGCCCTTCCACTTGCAAAATATACTCAACCCCGCCTCTAAAACACCTCAATGCCATATCATTTTATGCTATCAACCTTGGGCTTGAGGTCCAGGATCTTGTTATCTAGATAAAGTTCAGGTGTGAATGAAGCCTCCTGAGCATCTCACCAATGTACCAGGGTGACACAGCCACAGATCATTATAGACACTCGCATTTAAAACATGGGAAAATAGCAGTCACACAGCATTCATTGGTCCATAGACATTTTGAAATACAGTTGAGTACATGTTGCTAGTTCTTTAATTACTATTTGGCTCTATTTCCTGGGAATAATTCTCTATGCAACGGAATCCTGGTTCACCTTTTGAATGATCCTTCCTTCTTTATAAAACAGCTGGTGTTTGCTGCTGAATAGTGTTTTTTTCCAGCCTGGTTCCTATCCATAGTATTTTTTTTTTTTGGTTGCGGGGGTTGGGGGTGTCTAAAGACCCCTTTTTGCTTTGTATAGGATCTTTCCAGAAAACACGTTGGCAAAAACATCACCAGCCTCAGCTACA
The DNA here is from genome assembly GCA_036589455.1 of Ateles fusciceps. Classification (NCBI taxonomy): domain Eukaryota; kingdom Metazoa; phylum Chordata; class Mammalia; order Primates; family Atelidae; genus Ateles; species Ateles fusciceps. Next base: position 2,195,752 of record JAZHEH010000903.1, read on the forward strand.
AAGCTGGTGATGTTCTTGCCGACATAATTTTTAAAGAAAAACTTTGAGGATTTTTTTGGTGAATCTCATTTGGGTTTACTCAATTAGCTAGAATCAATACCCACAAATCTTGTTGATAAAAGTAATTCTCTACCTTGGGCTCCCTGGAAAGCTGCTGTGAAACATTGCTCTTATTGTTGTGAGTTTAATGAAGTTCAGTGAGGAATGGCTGAGAGGCATGCCTGTAAGATCCTTAGAGGACCTTTTGTCTGCTGAAAGGGTCTGTGAGGCACTACCTTAAATTTTTCTGAAGCCTGAAGAAAGGATCTAATAGTTCTACTGTGGATTTGGTCTTTGTTCTAAGGTCATTTCCTAATTTAAGAAATTATTATTTTTTTTCATGTGGAGAGGCTAGAAAGGAGAAACAACTTTATTTTCAAACCCATCAGTCCAGGATCCTTTACACGTTTTTTAAATTTGGTTGAAAATCAAACAGTTCCTTTATTATCATGTTTCTCCATATTTATCTTTTATTTATTTAGTTATCAATTGATTGATTGAGACAGAGTCTTGCTCTAGTGCCCAGGATGGAGTGCAGTGGCACGATGGTAGCTCACTGCAACCTCTGCCTCCTGGGCTGGAGTGATTCTCCTGCCTCTGCCTCCCAAGTAGCTGGGATTACAGGTGTGTACCACCACACTCAGCTAATTTTTTTTTGTATTTTTAGTAGAGACAATGTATTTTCATCACATTGGCCAGGCTTGTCTCAAACTCCTGACCTCAAGTGATCCGCCCACCTCGGCCTCCCAAAGTTCTGTAATAGGCGTGAGTCACCATGCCCAGCCTCTATCCTCAACTGCTAAAAGAAAAGAAACCAGTATCAACATTCGGTCTGGAATTCTAATCTCTTCGTCCAAATGACTCAGTTAATTCTGTACATTTTCTATTCTCCACTTCAGGACAGGTGACAGTGGTGCTAAACCTCTCATAATTACGTAACAAGGGTCATAACATTTTTCTGACTTTACTAAGCCCTCACCAGCAGCCTCAGGGCCATTAAGCCTCAGCTAACAGATTTCTCAAAGCCTTTATAATGCATACACACCCCTCAAAGCCATTACTGCAGTTTAGATTTTGTTATGTGTCAGCCTCCCACTTCCAGAGACCAAAGCCTGTTTCTGTTATCAGTTTCTGAACGGTAACTCCTCACTTAGTGTCATTGATAGGTTCTTGTAAACAGCAACCTCAAGTGAAATGACATATGAAGAAACCAATTTTACCATAGGCTAATTGATAGAAACAAGAGTTCAATTACTGCAGCATATTTCTGGTCAGAAAAACATCACCTACCTCCTAAATAAAGACCCAGAACACTTCTAAAATCTTGACATAAGTGTGAGCTATATATGTATTTAAGAAAGATTAATAAAAACAAGTGAGAGAATTATTTATCCTTTTTTTTTTTTTTTCTTGAGATGGCGTCTCAGTGTCGCCCAGGCTGGAGTGCAGTGGCATGATCTTGGCTCACTCCTCGCACATAGCTGGGATCACAGGTGCCCACCACCGTGCCTGGCTAATTTTTGTATTTTTAGTAGAGATGGGGTTTTATCATGTTGGTCAGGCCGGTCTCGAACTCCTGGCTTCAAGTGATCTGCCTACCTCAGCCTCCCAAAGTGCTGAGATTACAGGCATAAGCTATCGTGAGCCTATTCATTCAATTTTTGGTTAATCTGTGGGTGATAGCTGTTGTAGTGTTGGTGAGTTAAACCAAGGAATCAAGGAATAATTGTTTGCAAAGTGAAAATTGAAAGGAGCACCTCCTGCCACCACGCAGTTAAAAAACAATCACAAATACGGTGGTCTTGCAGAGTGCTATTTTACTGCATCATTTATTGTCATGCATTTGTATGATTATCACATAATTTATAAATTTTTTACGATAATTTATATTCATTCATTTTTTCAACTACTCATTCCAGTTCAGGGCCTCTAGTGGCTGGAGCCTTTCCTGGCACCTCACAATTCAAGGCAGGAACCAGTCCTGGATAGGACCAATCCCATCGTTGCCAGGTGCACTCACACACTCCCCCACCGCCGCTCAGACTGGGACCATGCTGACACACCAACAAAGCTAACATGTACATCTTTGGGATGCTGGGCAAAGTGGCATACCCAGAGAAAATCTGTAACAGACATGGGGAGAAGATGCAGACTCCATTCAGACAATGCCCCTGGCTGAGAATGGATTCTTTTTCTCACCAACATTATAATGAAATGACACTGAGTGAAATGATGTTATTCAAGGAGTTGCTGTATAACAGAGTACTCTAAACCAGTGGCTTAAAACACCAACAGTTTCGTTATAATCCCTCATAGTCTGGAGGTGCTTTGGCTCAGCTACTTGATGGTTCTTGCTTGAAGGCATAACCTAATCGTAGAAGTGACAGACCATTATATTCGTAGGTTCCACCACCCACAGAGTATCTGCATCTGGAGGCTGGGATCTTGAGGTCCCTATTGGAGTTCTGCCTATCCCAAATTAATACAGAAGTTCTTGACCAGGGGCAATTTTGCAACCTCCCTCTTTGAGGGAACATTTGACAGTATTTGGAGACATTTTTGGTTTTCATGAGTGAGGGTGGTGAAACAGAGACCAGGGATGCTGCTAAATATCCCACCATACACAGGACATCCTCCCAGGGAAAAGAATTAATCTAGCCCCAAATGCCAATAATGCCAAGCATCATTGAACTAGAAGAGGAAGGAGTTTGGGGAAGGGGCTTAGGAGAGTATTGGTGGATGGGTTGGTTCTATGGATTCCATGTCTTACCTGGCTCTATATGCTGGGTTTGAATGCCTTTGATTAGAGGAGAGTTGGTCAGAAGCTTAGAGAAAATATCTTTAAAGGATTTTCAGGTTCTGTGAAGGCTGATTTTGGCCCCAGAGTTGGAAAAAACATAATTCTCTGTCTCCTAATGGAATCCAACATCACTCTGTACCCTTTCCCCGGAACTCAGCAGGATTTCAAGCCAAGTGGGCTGTTGGGGGAAGGAGTTCTTGGCATGGCCGTTGAGTAGCAGCCACAGTTAAGTCTGCCTCTGTGGGTTTACGAGCAGTAGGTGTAGACCAGCATGATCAGCAGAAGGAGAGCGGGAATGGAATTATTTGACTTGGTAATTGCAACCAACAGGCTGACAGGAGGCACTAGGAGAAATTAATCATTGGAGATCACTTTTTAAAAGGCCAATGTCTAGTAATCAAGCTAGAAGAGACACAGTATCATGATTTGGTCATTAGAAGGAAATATGTTAGTTATCAGGGAAATAGAAATCATTATGAGATACCACTTCACCCCCATTAGGATGGCCATAATCAAAAAGACAGACAATAATAAGTGCTGGGGAGGATGTGAACAAATCGGAACCCTCCTACACTGCTGGTAGAAGTGTAAACCAGTGCATCTGCTTTGGAAAACAGTCTGGCCATTGCTCGGTAAGTTAAATATAGAGTTACCATAGCACTCTGCAATTCTATCCCTAGGTATGTATCTAAGAGAATTTAAAGTATGTCCACAGAAAAATCTGCACATGAATGTTCATTGTAGCATTATTCATAATGGCCAAAAGGTAGAAACAATCCCCATGTCCATTAACTAATGAATAAATACAATGTGGTCTCTACATATGAAGGAATATTATTCACCCATAAAAACGAATGAAGTTTTGATACATGCCACAACATGGAAGAACTTTGACTATGATATGCTAAGTGAAAGAAGCCAGACACAAAAAGACGTATGTCATAGATCGCATTGATAAGAAATGTCCAGAAGAATTAAATCCATAGAAATAGAAGGCCAATGAGGACCTGGCACCAGAGACCCTGTATCTACAAAAAATGCAAAAATTAGCTGGGCACAGTGGCATGCGCCTATAGTCCCAGCTACTCAGGAGGCTAAAGTGGGAGGATCGCCTGAGCCCAGGAGGTTGAGGCTGTGGTGAATGGTGATGGTGTCACTCCACTCCAGGCTGGGTGACAGAGTGAGACTCTGTTTAAAAAAAAAAAAAAAAAAGAAAGCAGATTACTGTTGAATAAAGGGGCAATGGGGGGAATGAAGATCATGGATACAGGGCTGCTTTTGAGGTTGATGAAAATGTTCTGGAATTAGATAGTGACGATGGCTGCCTAACTTTGTGACTATACTGAAAACCACTGAATTGCTGGGTACAGTGGCTCATGCTTATAATCCCAGCACTTTGGGAGGTCAAGGTGGGCAGATTGCTTGAGCTCAGGAGTTTGAGACCAGCCTAGGAAACATGACAAAACCCTGTCTCTACAAAAAAAATGCAAAAATTAGACTGGTGTGGTGACATATGCCTGCAGTCCCAGCTACTTGAGAGGCCGAGGCAGGAGGATTGCTTGAGCCCAGGAGGCAGAAGTTGCAGTGAACCGAGACTGCACCACTGGACTCCAGCCTGCATGACACACTAAGACTCTGTCTTAAAAAAAAAAAAAAACACAACAACAACGCAAAAAACCATTGAATCATAAATTTTGAAAGGGCAAATTGTATGGCACACAATTGATATCACAAGAAAAAATAATGTGAAAAGAAAATGGGATTTTATTTTGTAGTCCATGTAGCTGAGGTCTGAGACAGTTTCATATGGAAAGTCATACTTTCTAGGAGGCTTCTTGATTTGTCCTGTGAAAGCCTGTTCAGAGGCTGGGACACACCCACCACCATTCCTGGCTCCACTGTTCTTTCCTTATGAATGTCCTCCTCTGGATTGTTTCCTATGCAAATCCTTTTATTCTGTCGAAGCAGAATATAAATTCCCTACAGGTGAGTGTTTCATATTCCCTCTACTGTCTTCTGAACTTTGTATATATATGTTTATGTAAAATATATACTTACAGATAAATTACATGCATTATGTAATTTATAACTATAAATATATAAATTATATATTTATATATATGCACACATATTTTAATATACATATTTATATGTGTGTGTGCATTTACTTATGGCATTTGTTGTGTATATATAACAAATATTGTTGAATTATAAACAGATTATCTTATTGGACTGTTTGTTCCTCAAGGGCAGAGTACCCACTAAAATTCTTTCTGTTGAAAGTGATATAAAACCAGTGGGGTGTGGTGGCTTACACATGGTAATCCCAGCACTTTGGAAGGTCAAGGCAAGTAGATCACTTGAAGTCAGGAGTTCGAGGCCAGCATGGCCAACAAGGTGAAACCTATCTCTACTAAAAATACAAAAAATAGGCAGGCGTGCTGGCACATGCCTGTAAGCACAGCTACTTGGGAGGCTGAGGCAGGAGAATTGCTTGAACCCAGGAGGCAGAGGTTGCAGTGAGCCGAGATTACATTACTGCACTCCAGCCTGGGTGACAGAGTGAGACTCACTCTTGGTAGGGAAAAAAATGTCTAATGTCTGGGCTACTTTTAGGTATGGCTTCATCTAGGGCTCAATTCCATCTTTGCATCTTTTGGCTCAATTTCTCAGTCTTTGCTGCAGATGAATTCTCTTGTCTTTTCAGGTTTAACTTCAATGGCAGATAAATGCAGGACCCTCTCTCTGGGTTGATCTCACTCATCTCCAAGATGTATTAATAGCTCCAACTGACCATTCCCTGAAGCCACCTCTGTGGGCGGGATGATGGGATGGACTGGATGGCTGGTCATAGCTCCATTGCTGGTGGTGAGGGGGATTCAGCCTGACCAGAGGCCCTGACTCAGGAATAGCAATAGAAAAGTCAGTGGTTCTAGGGGGAAATCGGGATGGTGTTGCTAAAAGAATGGGAGATGAACACTGAATGGCAAAAATTAACTAGTGCAGGCCAGGCATGGTGGCTCATGCCTGTAATCCCAGCACTGTGGGAGGCCTAAGGCAGGTGGATCACCCGAGGTTAGGAGTTTGAGACCAGCCTGACCAACATGGTGAAACCCTGTTTCTACTAAAAATGCAAAAATTAGCCGGGCATGGTAGCGCGTGCCTGTAATCCCAGCTACTCGGGAGGCTGAGGCAGGAGAATCACCTGAATGTGGAGGCAGAGCTTGCAGTGAGCTGGAGGTTGCAGTGAGCCTAGATCACGCCACTGCACTACAGCCTGGGCAACAAGAGCGAAACTCTGTCTCGGGGGAAAAAAATTAACCAGTGTTCACTGTGGTTCATTTTTGAATCCCCAGCACTTAGAATGGAACAAGCATTTAGCAAACACCTATTGAATTAAACTGAACCCTGAAATACAAATACCGGCTTCCAGATGACGGTCTATAGGAAGGAATAAAAAACTTCGAAAGATGGGTCAAACAGAGAAGATATATGATATGAAACTCCCAAGTACTTGGGTTTGTATCTGAAAAGCACATGCTCTGATGTTCATTTAGGACACTGGGTTTACACCCGTGAAGATATTCCAAACAGTTTGAGAGTCAAAATTACTGGGTCTCAACCTTTTTGTTTAGTAATATAGCTATGGTTACTCTTTTAAAAATTCAGTGAAATCTGGCGGAGATTAGTTGCCCATGTTTGTAATCCCAGCACTTTGAGAGGCCGAGGCAGGCGGATCACTTGAGGCCCGGAGTTTGAGACCAACCTGACTAACACGGTGAAAGCCTGTCTCTACTAAAAATACACAAATTAGCCGGGTATGGTGGCACATGCCTGTAATGTCAGCTACTCAGGAGGCTGAGGCATGAGAATGGCTTGAACCTGGGAGGCAGAGTTTGCAATGAGCAGAGATTGTGCCTGACAGAGAGACTGTCTCAAAAAAAAAAAAAAAAAAAAAAAAAAAAAAAAAAAAAAATTCAGTGAAAGCCATAGACCCTTTCCATAAAAGCTTTACATTATAGACTGATTCACATGGAATTTTGGGAGTTCCTGGAATCCTTGGAGTGCCAAGTTGAGCAGCTTTGTTGTGAATAATTACATCGTGTTGGATTTTGTGTATTTTATAATTCCCCATTGTTTTCAGAATCTTTCCTCTTGGAATTACCCTGACTCGAGACTAGAGGGCATTGTGTACCTTGAAACCACATCAGACACAGTGCAAAAGCTCCTTAGATTTTCATACAAAAAGCCTTGTTCACTGCTCAGTTAACAAGTGAGTCCCTCCTGCTCCCAGGAGGGAGATGAAGTCAGCTCCCTGTGAAGAAAGGGATGGGGATGAGGGGGAGAAGCACTGCCTAAATGTTTCCCTCATTTGTATGTTGATGAAATGTTGGCAGTCTCCCTAGAGTTAAATTGCCTGGTTTGGATTGATTTCCCAGCAAGGATCCCTGTGCACTGGGATGAGCTGCATACTGGGAGTGGCTGAGATTCAGAGTCCCAGCCCTGCTTCCGGCTTCCTGTGGGATTTCAGGAGGGTCCCTTCCCTTTGCTGTGCCTCAGTGCTCCTATCTGCAAAATGAGGGGGATCAGATTAGCTGCTTCCAAGCTCATCACAGTATATGATGTTTCTCAGGTTCAAATGTTTCAGGAGTGGTACAGACTTGAAGAGGAAAAAAAAAATGCAGCCAAGGAGGTGTGTGGTTAGACTCAGAAATGAACATATCAGGTGATCCCATGAGGATTTGGGCAAAACAAATCCAGTGAGTGAATTTAGAGAGCTGAAGAAGGCCCCTCCGCAGTACTAGACGGTTTGTATATTATGAATGCAGTCTCTTTATCCAAAAGAAAAGTACTGCAGTAGGCAGCCTCTGTGATAGCTCTAAAAGTTCCCACTTCCTTGTGCAATCACCTTCCCTTAAATGTGACTCAACCTAGTGACTTACTTCTAGCCAATAGGATCAGGCAAAAGTGTTGGGGTATCACCTTGGAGAGAAGGTTACAAAAAGATGGTAAATTCCATCTTGCATACTCTCCCTCTAGCCTGCTGCTGTGATTAAGCCCAGTGCCATGTTGTAAGTTGCTAAATGGAGAAGCCCCCATGGTGAGGAACTAAGGAAGGCCTGTGATGAATGGGCAGTGAGAAACTGAGGCCTGTGGTCCAACAGCTTGTGTGGAACTGACTTCTGCCAACCACCCGTGAGTGAGCCTAGAAGCGGATTTTCGTGCAGTCAAATCTTCAGATCAGACTGCAGCCCCGGTGGACTGCTTGATTAGACAGACTCAGGGTCCTAGAGGCAGAGGCACCCGGCTAAGCCATGCCTAGATTCCTGACCCACAGAAACTATGAGATAATAAATGTTTGTTGTCAGAAGCTGCTAAATTTTGGGGTAATTTGCCATATCGCAATAGATAACTAAGGCATCTATTAAGGCAGTAATTTTCAAACCATTTTCCTTCCTAGCAGAGTGACTTTGGGTAAGTGTTTTACTTTCTCTAAGCCTTGGTCCCTACATCACAGGATTGTTGTCATGTCTAAATGAGATCATGCATGAAAAGTGTTTGGGATATGAGCAATAAATTGCCATCATCGTCATCATCATCCTGGCCATCAAAGTACTCCAGTAAGATAGGGATGGAAACCAGTAGCTGTTTTTTAAAAAAATCCACTTTTCCTATCTTTCTTCCTCCATTAATAGTCACTACGATTGTGTGCAAATAACTGGCCAATCAGAGAGCCCCGTCTTTCAGCAACGATGGGTCCAAGGGGTGAATGTTGACCCAAAAAGACCAATTAGAGTCTTTTTCTGAGATTTACATAGAGTCTCCGGGAGGGGGAGAAGGCTTCTGGAGTGGGGCAGAATTTCTAGTGGTCCTGAAGCCATAGAGAGAAATCCTCAACCCTCAGAACGATATTTCCAGAAAAGCTCTTTGATATTTATTTTACTTTTCATGGAGTTAAATTCTAGCGATTATTGAAGTCTTTGCAAAGAAACAAACACAACAACAGACATCCCTCCTTCAAAATCTATCTGCAAATGATCTCTCATGGTTTAATTGGCCCTTTAGGTAAAACCTCTCATTGTTGCAACAGAAATGCTCAGGGCTGATTACCTTTGAAGAATGAGACCAGATCACCCAGTGAGCTCCTTTATCCATCCCTGTCCTGGAAGCAAAAGCATCACCATGGATGGGTGGGGGAGGAAAGCACTCCCTTAGTGATTCTCTCAACTTTTGGGTACTGATGCTTTCCTCCTGGGTGGTCAGGAGGGGGTAATGGCAGATTGCCAGAAAGAAAATGACTTATAAAATAATCCAACTCTAAATTCCTTCCTTGGAATGTAGAAAAGGCTTATTTATGTACAGATTTTTTTTTAAATTGTGGAAACTAGGAGTTTAATTGGGCATGTTGAACTTGACATACCTAAAACAGGGTGCAAGTGGTGGTATCAAGTAGTAATTGGCTGGGTGAGTCTGTAACTCAAGGGAGAGTGTGGCTGGATGTATATGTTTGGGAGTTGTAGTATGTGGGAGCCATAGGAAGCCACGGCACTGGATGAGAATAAAAGGGAAGGGAGTGCTCCCTGTCCCCACCTTGGCGTAGTAACCTCTTTCCTTTGGCAAGTGAGCTGAACAGAATCCCAGGATACCCTGTGGGGGATTGATGAGCTTTTTTCCTTGGGTTACCTGGGAGATTGTTCCATTCTCCCAACCTGTTATGCTTCTGACTCTTGGAAGTGATTGTGTCTCAAAGTGAGGAGCTGTGGAATAAAGAGATGAGGCACAGTAGAAAATCAAAGATGTTGCCTAAAAGTGCTCAATCAGTATCTTGACTGTACTGTGTATCTCCACACTGTGGCCTTTATATATTTCTCCTGTGGCTGTCTTTCTCACTGTTTTTCTTTTCCTGTTGGGGAAAGAAACTTCTTGAGATACTTGTCACTGATTAGAGCCATTAGAAATTGTGTCTTATCATAGAAGTCTTTGCCTAGAACCTCTCCTTCTCAGAAGCCATATATTAATCCCAGGGAAAGTCTCTGATTGGCCCCATTTAGGTCACATGTCCAACCCTTGGGCCAATCACTTTGTGAGTTGGGTGGATACTATCTGTGGTGAATTACTCTGTTTCTGTCTCATTCTGTCACTTGCTGTCTCTGTGAGCTGATCAGTTTTCTATCTCTTCTGCTCTCTATCTCTCCCTGTCAGTTTCTCTGTGTCTCCCTGCCTCCCTACTGTTCTCTGTGGATCACTTTTGGTTTTTCCCTATAACATTTTCTGTGTCTCTACCCTGTCTCTGTTTTTTTTTCCCCTGTCTCTCATTTATTCTCTGTCTCTGCAGGTGCTGCCTGTCTCTCGATGGAGATGGAACTCAAGTCTGTCTTGCTGAACTCTGTGTCCCTAGTGTCTGGTATACAGTCGGCATTCAATAAACGTTAAATAAATTAGTGAATGAGAATATCAGCCTTCACATAAAGATTTATAGTCAGAGGAAAATCAATACCTTCTGGGAGAATATGGTAAGGATGTACCTGGAATCATGGCATTTTAGGGATAGGAAGAAACCTCTGGCATCACAGTCGTGGTGAAATCTGTTCTGGCCTGGAGGCAGAGGGCTTGCTTGCCTCCATGGCCATAGCATCTCTCTTATCATCAGGTTCTAGGAATCACGGGGCTATTACTTGCCTCTAATATATATTCTGGCAATCTCTCTCAGTTCTTCCTGTTGTCTTATCTCCACCTGTTTTGCTGTAGCTTAAGTCTAATTTCAACCAAGAGTAGATCTAGTCATCACCGAGATGTGCAATGATGACATTAAAAAAAAATTGTTTTTCTTTATTTCTTCTAAAAAACCCTGGGATGTATGTGTAGAATGTGCAGGTTTGTTACAAAGCTATACATGTGCCATGGTGGCTTGCTGCACCTATTGACCCAGCCTCTAAGTTTCCTCCGCCTCATCCCCAAACCCCTGACAGGCCCTGGCGTATGTTGTTCCCCTCCCTGTGTCCATGTGTTCTCATTGTTCAGCTACCATTTCTGTGTGAGAACATGCAGTGTTTGGTTTTCTGTTCCTGTGTTAGTTTGCTGAGGATGATGGCTTCCAGCTTCATCCATGTTCCTGCAAAGGACATGATCTCATTCCTTTTTATGGCCGCATAGTATTCCATGGTGTATATGTGCCACATTTTCTTATCCAATCTATCATTGATGGGCATTTGGGTTGGTTCCATGTCTTTGCTATTGTGAATAGTGCTGCAATAAACATACTATGCATGTGTCTTTATAGTACAATGATGTATATTCCTTTGGGTATATAACCAGTAATGGGGGTTGCTGGGTCAAATGGTACTTCTCGTTCTAGATCCTTGAGGAATTGAATGGCAACATTTTTTTCCATGACTCCATTAAAGTTTTCCTAAAGGAGAACTTGGATATTCAGAGCAGGCTTTTTGGAAAACCCTTACCTGGTAGGTAAGATTCCTGGGTTAATAGTCCAGGCTCTGAGATGATCTTGCTATGTGACCTAGGGTAAGCCACTTTGTCTCCGTGAGCTTCAGTTTTCTGTCTACACAACAGTCAGCTCCACCAGGTGATCCTATAGACCTATCCCACTGATAGTCTCCCTCTATCAATTCCAGTAGGTTAAAAGCTAGCATGTTACAGATGTGCCTGACTGCTATGGCTGAGTCGTAAAATTTACGGGAAATACCATCTGGCCCCAATCTTTAGTAATTTTATAGAGGCTTCTAGTGACCTCTGTCTGTCATCGTTTTGTACCCAGAAGGCAAGAGTGGCTTTGAATTCTGTCATCCTTCCTCACCAAACCTACAGGGCGGACCATTAAAATGCATTTGTCATGAAAGATTGAGAAAGAGGGGGCACTATGTTCAGACATTAATGGAACCTATCACATAAATTCCACTGAAATATTTTATGTCAGGCAACATAATGGAAAGTGAGGACTTTGGTGGGGGGGGGTTGTTGATAAAAGACTCATTCATTTCCTTGGGGGCACTGGATCCAATCCTCTTTTTAGGTGTTCTTGTTCATGGAAGAAATGATGGCTTACCCCTCATTCTTTTTATTAAAGAAACATTTAATGAGCACCTACTATGTCCTGAGATCTGTCTTCACGATGCTAACCTACTCAGGCAAGAAAATCATCCTGGGATAGAAGACTGAGTCCCCAGATCCAGTTTTGCCACTTGATTACTGGATGAGCTTGGGGAAAATTTCTGAAGCTCTTTGACCCTGTTTGCATGTCTGTAAAGTGGGGATAGTAGCATTACCTCTCTCTTAAGGTTATGGTGAGATCTAGGGAAGGCAGTGCGTGTAAAGTGTTAGCACAGCTCCGAGGGCATACAAAAGTGCTTTGTAACTGGCTGTTACTATTACTTATTACCTTGTGCCAGGTAGGTTTGATGCTTTGCTTATGTTACAGTGTTATGTTTAGTTACATCATGGCCATCCGGTCCACTGCTGCTGTTTGACAGATGAGAAAATGATCTTGCTTACGGTCATACAACTCTTGATATTTGGCCACAAAAATTAATGGATGCCAAACTCAGGTAGGCCCTTGGGGTTACCTATACATTTTTTTATTTGTGCTAATATAGATGATCTCATTTATTCTGTACAGCACACCTAAGTGGTAGGTGTCACTATTACCTCCGAGGTACAGATAAGGAAAGGAATGTATTAAAAGGCCGCGTGGCCTCCATCGTTCTCCATCTTCCTGACAACCCTGCCGAGGCGGTATTTTCATTTCGCAGTCAGAAAATTTGAGGCTTGGAGAGATTAAGCAAATTGCCCCCGGCTTCAAATACAAGGCAGAGATCAGATGTGAAGCATAGATCTGTCTGATTCGAGAACCCATGGCCTTTCCCCTAAACAATGTAGCAAAATGATTCAGAATTCCAGTTCTGGAAATAGGCACCCTATACTTACCTATTAAAAATGACAACCCCTTAAAATTGTAGCACCCCTCCTCTATTTTCTACGGGCCTTCTCAACTTTATTTTTAAATTTTATTTATTTATTTTGAGAATATTTATTTTCAGAATCTCACTCGGTTGCCCAGGCTGGAGTGCAGCACAATGTCAGCTCACTGTAACCTACGCCTCTCGGGTTCAAGAGGGTTCTCGGGTGCCTCAGTCTCCAGAGTAGCTGGGATTACAGGCGTGTGACACTACACTCAGCTAATTTTCTTGTATTTTTAGTAGAGATGGGGTTCCGCCATGTTGGCCACGCTGGCCTCTAACTCCCAAGTGATCCACCCACCTCTGGTTCCCAAAGTTCTGGGATTATAGGCGGGAGCCACCCACCTCTACTTTATCTCTCAAATACTTATCACTTTCTTACAGGTTGCATACTGTACTTATTTTTTTGTTATTGTCTTCATCCAGTTCACAAGAATGTAAGCTCTGAGAATGTAGGGATTTTTTTTTCCATTTTATCCACCACTTTATCCCTTGCTCCTGGAATATATCAATATATGCCTGGCCCAAGGTAGACCTATCTATAATAATTCAGTTTCCTCAAGAGCAAAATGGGGAAAACAGTAACACCCACTTCGTAGGATGGGTTCAAGGAAGATAAGGGTTAATGCATCTGAAGGTCTTGAAACAGGGCCAGGAACACACTCGGCTCTGAATAATCGTTAACTACTATTATGTAACCCAATGCCTGCCAGTGCTTTATTTACGTCTGCTCTTCCCTGATGACTGCTCACTGTACCAGTACCAGTATTTGTTTTACATATATCATCTAATTGATGCCTTTGAACAGTGATTGCCCTCACTTTACAAATGAGGAGACGGAGGGGTTAAAAGTCAGTGCCTTTTTCCGTCATGTCATTGACGTGCGTCTAGGGAAGACATCTTCATGGTGCCTAGCAAAGTCATCCTCTCCAGCTGTCCTCTGGTGCAAACTGGCCCCAACTCTGTGCTACCGCTTCACGTTTCCACTCATGAAACTCAAAAGCTTTACAGAGTCCCTGGTGGTTTGCAAAATACCCCATGAACATCCTCCTTAATTAATGCCAGTCTTCATGTAAAGCCACATTAGTAGGACTATTGCAATGCCCGGGACAATCTATATCTGAAGTGTTTGAAACAGTTTACCTTCCCCCAATCTTACAAAAAAATTAATTTATACTAAATGCTGTTGCACAATCAGATTTATCACTCAGGGGATTAAGAAAAACGAAGGACCAATTTAATGACAGGATTTAGTTCATTATTTATCTTCTAGCATGTAAATTATAGATTATCATAAATTTTTCATTCTTTGGGTGCCCACCACCTAATTCCAGAAAAGAGAATCCTGTATTACAAAGAGCAAGTGTCTCCTCTCTGGGCACAAGAGGCATCTCTTCTGCCTTCTGACGGACGATAATCTGTCAAAATGAAAAATTAATGGCTGCTCCCTTAATTCATCATTGCCTGCTTCTGTTCTATTAATGCCTTTCCCCCTTCTTACTTCCCTCCTTCCTCCCTCTGCCTCCCCCTCTCCCTTCCTCCTACACCCACCCCAGTGGTGTGACTCTGTTCACCAGCAGTGATTTTGAGTGGTGGTAGTGAATAGGAAAAGGAAAAAGAAAAAGAAAATCAAATCCATTGACCTCTGGATCCGTGTAGCATCTGTTAAGATGGGAAAGAATGGGCTCTGCTTTAGTCATGGAATGCAGCAGGGCCTCATGACGTCAATGCTGATGTAGAGTGTGTATATCACAGCAGGCATCTTGGACATCCTATTTCCTTCTAAGACCTGTGGTTGGCATAGGGGTATTAAACGGCGTGGTGTTTCAGTATCATCAGATTCACTGTCCAAATGATGAATCTTGGAATTTGGTAGTGAAACTTACAAGCCATCTGATCCAACTCCTTTATTTTACAGATCGGAAGACAGAGCCTCAGAGAGAGGAGATGGGTTTTGCTAAAAGTCCCACAACTAGTGAAACTAGCAGCACTATAAATTATGGATGCCAAACTCAGCCAGGCTATCGAGGTCACCCATCAGTCCTTTTATTTGTTTGAAATTATCTCCCTTTTAAATTCCTTTAAAGACCCTTCAAAAATCCCAGTAAATTTCCCTGACTGTAGACACCATATCTCTCACTTCATCGCAATAACCACCTATGCCATTTATGAAATATTTCTAGCCCTCTGGTCAAATGTGTCCAAAGCTCTGTGTCCATCCTCGGCACCACTGGTCCAAGGAAAGTCAAGGAGGCAGACCATGCACAACTCCAGGAGCTTGGCCAGATTGTAATCTCTCCTCTCCATGGTGGCTAAGGATACGGGCCCTGCATCTAAATTATCTGTGTTCTTCTCCTCGCTCTGCCACTTACTGGCTGTGTGACCTCAGACAAATTACTTAACCTCTCTCGATATTTCCCTGTCTGTTAAATGAAGATAATAATAATATCTACTTCCTCGAGTTGTGCTGAATATTAAGTAGTTTAATTCATATAAAGGACTTAGCATCATGCCTGACTCTTTGTGCTGGTTTAGTCAATAACAGCAGCTGCTGGAAAAATGGAAATTATTTTACTTGTGTCATGGATTTCACTTTTGGATTGAAGGAGGCCTCTGTACTTTTTAAAGTGCCACGTAAACCTAAGTGGTGGATTGATGACGATGGTGATAATGATTAATGCCGTCACCATCGTCTTGACTCTCAATCACATGATAAGGTAGAAGAATTGAGTCCTTCTAAGGAGCTCAGAGTGGGGGAGACTCTGGCGGGGAGGGGCTAGGGTGCAGAGCGTGGCAGAGGGCAAGCTGGTTAAAGAAAATACAAGAACTTGTCAAAAGAACCAATAATGCTGCTTATCCTGGACACAAGAAAATTTCAGGTCAGGGAACCACCCAGAGCTGGCAGGAGAAAGGATTGTTTTTGTCTCACCAGCTCTAAGCACCTTCCTTTGCAGGAACTGGAGAATATGGTTGTGGAGGTGCCTGTGTGTAAGCCTTGCTCACAGCAGAAAGAAAGGAGGCATTGGTTTCAGCATAGATAATTCTGCCTCTTTCGAATGTTTGCAGAACACAGCTGCCCAGAGCTGAGAGTGGGGACAGTCTCAAGAGGCCCTGCAAGCCACACCTGGGACACATCACAAGGATGGCTGCCTCTTGCCACAGAAGTCCAAGCCAATAATTCTCCTTAAGCTAGAAAATGGATGGTCTGGCTTCATCGACGGAAGAAGGCAGGATGATGTGGGAAAGGAAAGCATTCACAAGACATGCAACACACACACACACACACACACACACACACACACACACTAAACCCACACACCAAGTCAGACCCACAGATAAGCCAGTCACAGGCACACACAAACACATACGCAGACCAGTGCCAGCATGGAGAGACACAAAGACACAAAGAGAGACATCCTAAATAAACACAGACAGTCATAAGACACCAAAAGACCATGCAAACCTGCGACCACAGAGAGGCACAGAGATGTGCAGGAGATAATGTGTAACACAAATATATGCAAATGCAAATCCAGACAGGCATGGTGAGAAATGCAAGATGCAGATATGCAGAGACCCAAAGATGCACACATACGCATGCCTGCACACTCACGTGCACATACACACACACACATGCATCACCTAATGCAATGATTAAAAGCTAAATGACAACTAGGAATCAGTAGAGAAAAGTAAGAAAGAACTATGGTGAGAATTCTGTGAGTTCCCACTGTTGAAAGATGGTGCGATAGTCTGCCCCCTCCCTCACAGCCATCCTATGTGGCTCTCTGTCTGGTGCAGTTTGCTCTGCATGTAGGCAGTTCTGATTTACATGATAGATAGAAACCATTTATACAGTTAAACACGGTAGGGGTCTAAATGCTGTTCCCCCGCAGAACACCAGATGTGAATAGATGAACATTTGATGGTCCTCGTGCCTGTTTCTGGCAAGCTAACAGATAAGAAACCATCCCACTGAATTCCCAGAAAACTGGAGACCACGAATACAGATAGCAACAGGTAGGAAGAGCGAGGATTTATTAAGGCAGATTTCTAAATATTAAAGAGATGGCAGCTGGCTGTGCTTTCCTCAGCAGACTTTGTAGGCGAGAAATCACATGATAACAAAGATGAATGAGTAGAGCTCCTACCAGGGAATTTCAGGTCCTAGTGACCTCATGTGGGCATTAAACAGGCATCGTGCACACTTCTGGACTTTAGGGTATCTGAGACTGGGAGATCCCACTGCCTGGAATCACCTCTTTCTTAGAGCTGCCTGCAATTCCATTGTTAAATGCAACCCATTCACTAGAAAGACTGGGAGTCTCCCAAAATTATTTTATTAAAATATAATATAGCCAGGCATGGTGATATTACACCTGTAATACCAGCACTTTGGGAGACCAAGGCAGGAGGGTTATTTGAGCCCATGGGTTCAAGACCAGCCTGGGCAAATCATAGAGAAACCCCATCTGTACAAAAAATAAAAAAAAATTAGTTGGGCATAGCGGCATGCACCTGTAGTTCTAGTTACTCAGGAGGCTGAGGTGGGAGAACCCCTTAACCCCTGAAGTTCAAGGCTGTAGTGAGATATGATTGCAACACTGCTCTTCAGCCTGGGCAACAGAGTAGATGCTGTCTCTAAAAATAAATAATAAATAATTATACAAAAAAAATATAAATACACACATGAAGATATTTTCAGCATCACTGGTCAATAGAGAAATGCAAATCAAAACCACAACGAAATACTACTTCACACCCATCAGGATGTGTAAGAAAAAAGAAGAAAATAAAAAATTTTGTCAACATGTGAAGAAATTGGAACCCCTGTGCACTGTTGGTGGGGAGTGTAAAATGATACAGTCAGTCTGGAAAACAGTATGGAGGTTCCTTTAAAAAATTAAATATAGAATCACCACATAATCCAGCAAGTTCACTTCTGGGTATATATCCAATATAAAAGACAGCAGAGACTCAAACAGATATTCACATACCCACGTTCATAACAGCAAACAGCAATATTCACGACAGTCAAAAGGTAGAAGAAATCCAAGTGTCCAATGGCAGACGAATGAGTAAACGTCATGTGGTATACACATACAACTGAATGTCATGTGGCCTTCAAAAGAAGTTTTAACACATGCTACAACATGAATAAACCTTCAAGGCAATAGCCTAGTGAAGCCGGTCACAAAAGGGCAAATAGTATATAATCCCCTTTATGTGTGGTGGCTAAAGTGAGAGAGAAAAAGTAGAATACTGATTTCCAGGGGCTGGTGAAAGGGAGAACAGAGAGTGTTTAATGGGCACAGAGTCTCAGTCTGATAAAATGAAAAAGTTCTAGAGACATATGGTGGTGATGGTTACAGAACACTGTGAATGTACCTAATGCCACAGAACTGTATACTTAAAAATAGAGTGGTAGCCAGGCACGGTGTCTCACACCCGTAATCCCGGCACTTTGGGAGGCTGAGGTGAGCAGATCACATCGGGAGTTCGAGACCGGTCTGGCCAACATGGTGAAACCCCATCCCTACTAAAGATACAAAAATTAGCCGGGTGTGGTGGTACATACCAGTAGTCCCAGCTACTCGGGAGGCTGAGGCAGGAGAATTGCTTGAACTCGGGAGGTGGAGGTTGCAGTGAGCCGAGACCACGCCACTGCACTCCAGCCTGGGCGACAGAGCAAGACTCCGTCTCAAAAAAATAAATAATAAAATGAAAAAATAAAGTGGTAAATGTTATGTTATTTCACCACAATAAAATAAATATGTTTGGGTGTGTATATATATGTATATACATATGTGTGTGTATATATATGTATATACATATGTGTGTGCCTATATACATATATATGTATGCATATATACACATATACATACAAACAAGAATGATTTAGCTCCCCACAACGAAGAATGGTCTAGTCCCAAATTTCAATAGTGCCAAGGTTGAGAAATGCTGAATTATATCAATTTTATGTGAGAAAGCGGCTCATGTATCTCCCACAATTCCTGCCTTTACCTTTTCACCTTTCCTCCTTCCTAATTCATCTGTCCACTCATTCACCCAAAACAGAAAACATCCACCCATGCTGAACATTTATTTCGAGTGTTGCCATGTTCTAATTTCTCATCGCAATTTCTGATCAAACATAGGCAGAGTGGGCATGCAGAAAATGATTGTTGATAAGAAAGCCCATGTTTAATAGGAAAACCAATTATTCAAAAAACATAGATTGTTAGATCCTGTACCAGGTAAATGATGTAGAAATCATAACGATAATCATTCTGTTTTTGAGGTGCACATTGGCACCCCTGAATTTAGTGAATCTTATCAAATTGGCTTGGAGGTCTTTACACTTCTATCTTACATATATGTGTGTATATATATATATATATATATATAGAGGAGAGAGAGAGAGAGAGAGAGAGAAATGGACAAGATATATCCATATATAAATACATGTATATACACACACACACACACACACATATATATATATAAAATCAAAAGAAGACTTGGCCAAGAAAAGAACTTCATTTCTTCTTTCAAAATTACTCTAAAACAGGACCACTGTTTTGTCCAAAGTACCGCATAAAACTTTTTTTCCCTTTCCCTTCCTTTCCTTTCCTCCCTCCCTTCTTTCCTCCCTCCCTCCCTTCCTTTGTCCCTCCCTCCCTCCTTTCCTTCTATCCTTCCTTACTTCCTTCCTTACTTCCTCCTTCCCTTCCTCCTTCCCTTCTTTCCTTCTTCCCTTCCTTCCTCCTTCTTTCCTTTATTCCTTCTTCCTTTCCTTTCTTCCTCTATCCTTTCCTTCTCCCTCTCTTTTTCCTTTTTTCCTCCTTCCTTTCTTCCTTCTTTCCTTCCCTCCTTCCTTCTTTTCCAGAAACTCAAGTTGAAAAAAATAACTTGATTAACCCATGGAAGTGGGTTAGAGAGATACACTGACAGACTCTAAGGTGACCCCCAATGATCCCCCACCTTACACTATTCACACCCTTGTGTTATTCCCTCCCCATGAGTGTGGACAAGACCCATGACTTGCTTCTAACCAATAGAGTGTGGCAAAGGTGATGGGCTGCCCTTCCATGACTATGTCATGTGTCATATAAGATTTCACCTTCCTAACACACTCACTAGAGACTCTTTTTTCTGGCTGGTTGAAGTAAGTAGCCACGCTGGAAAAATTCATGTAGAAAGAAACTACAGGGTTAGAAGCTAAGGGCAGCCTGTGGCCAACAACAACGAATTTAAGCTACGGTCAAAAGGAATTGAATACTGCCAACAACCACGCAGATAAGAAAATGGACCCTTCCCCCACTTGAGCCTCCAGATGGAAACCCAGTCCTGGCTGACATCTTGATTATAGCCTCATGAGATCCTAGGCGAAGAAGCCAATTAAAATGTGTCTGGAACCCTGATCCATGAAACCGTAAGTTAATAAATGTGAGTTGTTTTAAATCTCTGCATTCGTGCTCATTTGTTATGCAACAAGAGAAAACTAATATAGAAGAACTATATCAGTAAAGCATTTCTTTATGCCCTTAAATTTCTCCCATTAACACAGAAACAGGGACATTTCCTCAGCTCTGAACCCAGTGAGATGAGAAGTTGTGGAACCACAATTCTGTCGGAGCAGCCCTAGATTTATGAATGGTTCCAACTTCCATTAGGTTGCAGGAAGGGGCTAGGGTATCTCTGTTCGTATTTAGAAGTCCATTTGTTTCTATTCCTTGTCAGCAGTTTGCATAAGTGAGTGGTTTTATTTCTTGTGAGAGAGGAGGGAAAACGCATGAGTTACCCCAACAGTGGAAGATTTGTCAAATAAAGCTTTTAATAATGGGTCTGTTTGACAGTTTTATAGTTCTTCAACTTCTCAGCCATTTGAAGGTGGTGGGTTTTCAATAAAAATTAAGTCCTTTTCCAAGAGAAACTCGGTCCCCTGTTATTTTAAAACAACCAGTCCAGGGTGCACGGAAGCCCCTTAATTCCACCACCGAAAGTAAATCTCCCTCCTTTTCCGTATTAATAACTTGGGCAATCCATCAGCCTGAGACGGACTGTGAGCTTTTTGCACTAGTATATCCAGGTGGCCTGATGAACCACATCTGTAACTAGACTTGCTGGGTGATCATTAGGCTGTTCCCGAAAATAAATGACCTGGCTTTCTCTCCAGCTTACTTAAGTACACCAGGGAGGGGGCTAGCAGCCTGGACTTCATTCTTTAATTTCTGTGGATTCTTCAAAAGTTCTTCTGGGACAAAAGAAGTGGTTCAGAAATTAGTCCATTAGGAGGGAAGTAGCAAGGGGGAATGGACCAGGAACTGGAACCCAAACACCTTGGTTCCGAGCCAGCTCCATCACCCCTAATTGTCTGACCATAGGTTCACCACCTGACTTCTCAGATTTGTAGTTTCTCCATTTGTCAATAGAAGGGTGGTAAAAAGAAGGTGAAAGCATGGGCTTAGAAATCAAAAATCTGGGGCTCAAATCCTGCCTCCACAATCTACCGGAATGATTGAAGGTGTATATTGAGTCCCTCTGTGCCTCATTTTCCTCATATGAAAAATGTGATAGCACACGGAAATGAAAATTAAAACCACAAGGAAATATCACCTTCGCCCTGCAAGAATGGTCATTATCAAAATGTTAAAGAACCATAGATGTCAGTATTGGCCAGGCGCGGTGGCTCACACCTGTAATCCCAGCACTTTGAGAGGCCAAGGCAGGCAGATCACCTGCTGTCAGGAGTTCAAGAGCAGCCTGGCCAACATGGAAAAACCTTGTCTCTACTAATAATACAAAAATTAGCTGGGTGTGGTGGCATACGCCTGTAGTTCCAGCTATTCAGGAGGCTGAGGCAGGAGAATTGCTTGAACTCAGGAGGCAGAGGTTATACTGAGCCTAAATTGAGCCACTGCACTCTAGCTTGGGCAACAGAGCAAGACTCCATCTCAAAAAAAAAAAAAAAAAAAAAAAAAAGAAGAAAGAAAGAAACTAGATGTTGGTGTGGATATGGTGACAAGAAAATTCTTATATATTGCTGGTGGGAATGTAAATTAATACAACCTCTATGAAAAACAGTACAGAGCCATTTGATTTAGCAATCCCACTACTGGATATCTATCCAAAGGAAAAGCAGTTATTTCCACAAAAAGACTTCTGCACACATATGTTTATTGCAGCACAATTCACAACTGCAAAGATATGAAACCAACCTAAGTGCACAAAGACCACTGAGCAGATAAAGAAAATATGGTATATATACACCATGAAATACTACTCAATCATAAAAAAAGAATAAAATAATGTATTTTGCACCACCTTGGATGGCACCTGGAGACCATTATTCTAAGCGAAGTAACTCAGGAATGGAAAACTAAATACTGTATGTTCTCACTTAAAAATGGAAGCTAAGCCATGAGTACACAGAGGCATAGAGAGTGGTATGATGGACACTGGAGACACAGAAGTGGGGAGGGTGGAAGGAGGGTGACAGATTAAAAACTACATATCGGGTACAATGGACACTACTTGGGTGATGGGCACACTAAAACCTCAGACTTCACCACTATACAATTCATCCACGTAACCAATAACCACTTGTGGCCCAAAAGCTACCGCTTCTAGCAGTCCTTGGAGGTCAAGAAGATTCATCTCTGTACAGTTTTCTTCGTTTTCTTCATTCATCCTAAGTGTCCATTCAATGCTCGTTGTTCTATTATTATATTTATTACTTTTGTTATTATTATGTCATTACCATCATAAAATTGTATCAAGCCCAGAAACCAGAAATTCAGATTAAGTGGGAGCTCTTGCTCTGCCACAACCCATTCTCTGTGTCCGATCCTCTGTGCCCCATCAGAGAGAGCATCCCGCATTCCATGGGTCCCTTGTGGGTCCCAGTGTTCCCATACAATCAGTGCCCTTCCAGATGGCATCTCTGAATGTCAAATGCTGCTTCAGACCCAGGGAAAACAGTCAAAGGCTGTGAGAATAAAGATTCAGGGATGGAAAGTGTTGGGGAAGAGACCATCACCTTTTGTTATATGCCTTTTGTATACTTTGGATTTTTGCAATGTGCCACTACTACTTTGATTTAAAAAGTGCTTTTATTATAAATGCAAAAATAAATGGCATAAAGGACATCAACTTTAAGGCAGTAAAGAGATACTAGCTGTTACTTGGGTTGACCCCTGGCCTGAACATTCAAAAGCATCTTCCACCAAGCCTGAGGTTTTCCTCATCCTCTGGGGCTACAGAACCATTAATAAGCACACAGCAGTTTCCCAAACTCATCTCCTAGGAAGCAAATACAGTATGCCAAAGTCTTTTCCTTTCCAGAACCTCAAAGGCCCACCCACCGCAGGCTCTGCAGCCTCTTACCTCCTATTCTTCTCACTGGAAGCATCCATTTTTACCTGGTACCACAGGTTTGTGCCTAGAATCTATCAGAGCCAACACTCAGCCCCAGTGAAATCTCCAAGGTATGCGCCCCAATAATGCCTTTCTACCTACAGCCTATTATCCCCAGGGGCTCTTACTTCTCCTGGCACAAACACAGAGCTCTTTTATGCTAGGATAATCCAGAGCTCCCAAGTAATCCAGAGCTCCATTCATTGCCAAGTGCACCTATTACAGGTATAAATTGTCACCTGGTCTTAATCTTCATCATCTCCATCATTATCCTCTTTATCCTTTACTCTCCTTAAGAAGTCAGTTCACAACTGCAAAGTCATGAAACCAACCCAAATGCCCATCAATCAACGAGTGGATAAAGAAACTGTGGTATAGTTATATGATGGAATATTACACAGTCATAAAAAGGAATGAATTAGTGGCATTTGCAATGACCTGGATGAGACTGGAGGCTATTATGCTAAGGGAAGTAACTCAGGAATGGAAAATCAAACATCGTATGTTCTCACTGATATGTAGGAGCTAAGCTGTGAGGATGCAAAGACATAAGAATGATACAGTGGACTTTCAGGACACTGGGGGAAGAGTGAGAGGGAGGCAAGGGATAAAACACAACAAATATGTGGTGCATACTGCTCAGGTGATGGGTGCACCAAAATCTCACCAATCACCACCAAAGAACTTAGGTAACCAAATACCACCTGTACCACCAATAACTTATGGAAAAATGTTTTTAATAGTAGAGCATAGAGAGGAAAGTCCATGGGAGACATGAAACATTTTTTTAAAAAGAGATCAGATTCAGCAATCCCACTACTGATAATTTATTCAAAGGAAAGAAAATTATTATATCTAATAGATATCTACACGCCCATGTACATTGCCACACTATTCACAATAGCCAAGATATGGAATCAATCTAAGTGTCCATTAATGGATGAATGAAGAAAGTGGAGTAAACAATGCTATACTCTTCAGTCATTAAAAAAAAAAAAAGAATGAACTCTTGTCATTGGTGGCAACATAAATGGAACTAGAAGACATTATATTAAGCGAAACAATCCAGGCACAGAAAGTTGAACATGGCATGTTCTCACTCACATGTGGAAGCCGAAGAAAGTTGATCTTGTAGAAGTGAAAAATGGAACAGAGGATACTGGAGGCTGGGAACAGTGAAAGAAGGATAAGATAGGGAGAAGAGAAGGGCGGGAAGCTATTTGTTTAAGGATACAAAATTACAGCTAGATGGGAGGAATAAGTTCTAGTGTGCTGTAGCAAAGAGATTATGGTTTTTGCCATTGAAAGTAATGGCAAAACCGCACTAACGTTTGCACCAACCTAATAATTAAGGATAATAAATTGTTTCAAATAGGAGGATATTGACTATTCCCCACACAAAGAAATGATACATGTTTGAGATGATGGACATGCTAATTACCCTGATGTGATCATTATGTATTATATGTATCACAACATCACTATGTACTCCATGAACATGTAAAAGTATTATTTATCCACTTAAAAAATAAATAAAAAGAAGTCAGAAATTTCACCCTTACCCACAGAAACTTCTGTGTGATTGCCTGGGAGCTGCCTATTCTCTTGCTACATTGAGTTTAAATACTTTAGTATGTTCCATTCTTAGCTCTTGTCTTCCCAAGCTGAAAATGCAGTTTGAGACCACTTTGGCCTGTTGGCCAGGCTGGTCTCAAAATCCTGACCTCTGGTGATCCTCCCACCTTGGCCTCCCAAAGTGCTGGGATTACAGGCATGAGCCATTGTGCTGGGCCTAAGGTAATTTTTTTTTTTCTTGAGACTGAGTCTCACCTTGTCGCCAGGCTGGAGTGCAGTGGTACAATCTTGGCTCACAACAACCTCTGCCTCCTGGGTTCAATGATTCTCCTGCCTCAGCCTCCCAGGTAGCTGGGATTACAGGTGCTTGGCCAATTTTTGTATTTTTAGTAGAGACGGGGTTTCACCATGTTGGCCAGAATGGTCTTGAGCTCTTTACCTCATGATCCGCCCGCCGTGGCCTCCCAAAGTGCTGAGATTACAGGCAAGAGCCACCGTGCCCGGCCTAAAATAATTTTTTGAATTAAGTTTCTGACTCACAGGCATTCTTTGAAACATGGTAGCCCTTTCCGATATCTTCTCTGTGCAGTCAGTGGCTTCTCCTGAACACTGTCCTCCCACCACCACCCACCCCCTCAGCGCCCCCTGTCTGCAGAGGAGTTAACTGTGCCCCCAGGTCTCTGTCCTGGCAAAGGAACCTGCTTGGAAGAAGACTGCTCTATTACAATCACCCTCGGTCATTCCTTCCTGGAATTTAATTGGATTTTTCATCTTTCCTTTGTTAGTCAAAATCACATCGTAAAAATCTCCCTGAGTGCAATAACTTTTCTTCAGCACCATTCCAACGGTGTCATGACAAGGCTTGATGGAAAAGGTGCTCCCTCCCATTCCACATAGGAAATAAATATTTGACTTACAACTGAGACTTTATTTATGAAATGGATTAACTCCTACAACTTCCTTTAGGGGGAGCGAAGGGCAGGCTTCTGATTTCCCATTGATGGTGGAGGTCAATTCATCAGCTGTTTTCACAAAGGAGCACCTGAAATTGTTTCGGGATTCCAGCAGGGCAGAATTTCATAAAGCGTAGTCCACACACGGTCTAGATCAGAGTCTCCTGGTATGCCTAACAAAAACTCAGATTCCAACACCCAGCCTCCGGCCCATGGAGTCCAGATCTCTGGTGGATCCAAACAGAGTCTACAATTTTACCAGTAGGGTAATGGTTTTCACATTTTAGTGTGATCAGTGAAGATGCCAGGGTAGGAGAGAGAGGATCCCAAAGTAGACATTTGCTGGATGAAATTTAAAAGGGGAAGTACTTGGCATCCCATCAGACACTTGGGTTACAGCACTATAAACAGGCATGAGGACATTACTCTCATATGAATAGCCTCTTCATTTAATGTACCCCTATTTCTTACACCCCAAATCCTATGGCTTGAGGATAAATTTTGGAAGGAATTTTCACTTTGCGAAAGTGTAGTTGGCCTTCTCAAACGTTGGACAAAGAGGGGAAAAGATGCAACGGCTTGGGTTTTATCAATACATGCATACACACACTCTCATCTACACACACCTATACATCAATAGAAACATTGGATCTGCAGTATTTAAGCCATCAATATTTCAGATTGATTGATATTGGTATGCAAAGTAGTTAATTATGCATCATTTCAGCTATGTTTCATGTTGATCTAAGGTCAAAAGAGACCCTGCATTTTAAAATAGAAGGATCTGTTTCAGAAGGAGTGAAGCCTAGTGAAAGAAACCACAAGAGAGAAAGTTGATGAAAATGCTTCAGGATGAACCAGAGAGTCTTTAAAGTCCTAGGGGAAAAGTTTGCATTTTCAGATCGCTTTAATATTTTTCAGGATCTCCTCTAGACTCTTGTGGGGGTATTCATGGTTTAACTGGAGAAATCCTAGAGAATGCACCCCACCTCAATAATTTGATCCATTTCACCCTGTTCATTCTGAAATGTGTGAGGACTTCAGATTCAATTTGGCCTTCATTATTAACAAAAACTGGCCACATAATAGTCTATCCAGAGACAGTATTTAAATAATGCTAAAATTGATTAATATCATGTGTGTGTGTGTGTGTGTGTGTGTTTTTTTTTTTTAAATTTAACTTTTTATGATAAATTTCAGAGGTAGCCCTTACTTGGGTACTTACTCTGGGAGTGATATGGTTTGGGTCTGTGTCCCTGCCCAAATATCATGTCAAATTTTAATCCTCAGGCGGGGCACAGTGGCTCACGCCTGCAATCCCAGCACTTTGGGAGGCTGTGGCAGGCAGATCACTTGAGGTCAGTAGTTTAAGACCAGCCTGTCCAACATGATGAAACCTCGTCTCCACTAAAAATACAAAAATTAGCCAGGCGTGGTGGCAGGTGCCTATAATCCCAGCTGCTCGGGAAGCTGAGGCAGGAGAATCACTTGATCCCAGGAGGCAGAGGTTGCAGTGAGCTGAGATCATGTCATGGCACTCCAGCCTGGGTGACTAAGCAAGACTCTGTCTCAAAAAAAAAAAAAAAAAAAATTATAATCCTCAATGTTAGAGAAGGGGCTTGGTGGAAGGTGGTTGGATCATGGGGTTGACTTCTCATACCTAATTTACCACCATCCTTCAGTGCTGCTTCAGGTAATGAGTGAACTATTGTGAGAGCTGGTTGTTTAAAAGTGTGCAGCACCTCCCCCACCCACCCCTTCTGCTCCAGCTATGTAAAGTGCTGGCTCCCTCTTCGCCTTCTGCCACGACTGAAGGTTTCTTGAGGCCTCCCCAAAAGCAGAAGCCACTATGCTTCCTGTACAGCCTGTGGAACCGTGAGCCAATTAAACCTCTTTTATTTACAAATTACCCAGTTTCAGATAGGTCTCCCTCCCTCCCTCCCTTTCTCCTTCCTCCCTTCCTTCCCTCTTGTTGCCCAGGCTGGAGTACAGTGGTGTGATCTCAGCTCACTGCAACATCCACCTCCCAGGTTCAAGCGATTTTCTTGCCTCAGCCTCCCAAGTAGCTGGGATTACAGATGTGTGCCAGTCATGCCTGGCTAAGTTTTTGTCTGTTTGTTTTGGGGTTTTTTTTTTTTTTTTTTTTTTTTTTTTGTATTTTTAGTAGAGATGGGATTTCATCATGTTAGTCAGGCTGGTCTCAAACTCCTGACCTCAAGTGATCCACCTGCCTTGGCCTCCCATAGTGCTGATGTGAGCCACCAAACCTGGCCAGGTATTTCTTTAGTGTAGTGCAAGAACTAACTAATATGGAGAGAAAAAGTTAGGAATATTTCTATGATTTTTGATGCATATTGTCCTATAGCTTTCCGAAAAGTAGCATATCACTTATATTAGTTTTCCAATGCCGTTGTAATAAACTACCACAAATTTAATAGCTTGGAATAAAACAAATGTGTTGTCATAAATTTCTGTGGGTTGAAGTCACTGCTTAGCTAGAGTGAAGACATCAGCTGGTTTGTATGCTTTCTGCAGGCTCTTGAAAGGAATTTGATTCCTTGCCTTTTCTGGTTTCTAGATGCTACTCGCATTCCTTGCCTAGCAGCCCCCTCCCTCCATCTTCAAAGCCATCAATGTGGGATCTCTCTCGCCCTGCTTCCAACCATACATCTCTTTCTCTGACCCTCTTCTTCAGCCTCTATTCCAATTCCAAGGATCCTGGTGATTCCATTGGGCCTCCCCACCAGATAATCCAGGATAATCTATGTTCAGTGCCGCGGATTAGTAACCTTAATTACATCTCCAACTTTAATTCCCCTTTGTCATGTAGAATAATATAATCACCGGCTCCAGGGACTCAGATGTGGACATCTTTGGGGGGACCACTCTCTGCCCATTGGTCCTCAAGCCATAGGATTTGGAGTGTAACAAAGGCAGGACAGAAATAAGGTACATCACATGAGCAGACTATTCATGTGGAGTAGAGAAATGTCTTCACGCTACTCATTGTGCCCAGTTACTGTCTCCATCTGGATGCATCTGGTGGGGATGCATTCACCAAAAGCTTAGCATCTTAATTATCATTTTTTTGGAGTTTTCCAAAGATTAAATTTTTTTTTTTTTGTACTTTAGGTTCTGGTGTACATGTGCAGATCATGCAAGATTGTTGCATAGGTACATACATGGCAAGCTGGTTTGCTGCCTCCATCCCCCCCATCACCTATATCTGGCATTTCTCTCCCACATTATCCCTCCCCCACCCTCCCCACCCCCTACTGTCCCTCCACCAACAGACCCCAGTGTGTGATGCTCCCTCCCTGTGTCCACATGTTCTCATGGTTCAAGATCTACCCGCCTGTGAGTGAGAACATGCGGTGTTTGATTTTCTGTTCTTGTGTCAGTTTGCTGAGAATGATGGTTTCCAGAATTATCATTTTTTAAATGCATTTAGAAACTAGATATCTAATAGTGCCTTGTCACAGGTGAGGTCCTGGGTATCAGAGTCTGAGATGGGGGATTAGTGGGCAGTATGTTTATCAGGGGGTCCTCAGTGGGAGCGGGGTAGGGGGAAATCTGCTGAAGGATGCAGAAGGCAAAATTGGGGCAGAGAGAAACTTGATGCTATGATGCAGGTCCAACAAAGACTCAGGCAACTCCACTCTGGAGCTGGGAAGCTCATCAGGTTCATCCCAAGCTGGGGGAAGGCTACCAGGCCCTAATACACTTGCACTGGTCCGACACTGGACAGGGTGCTCCAAGGAGGAGTGCCACTTTGGGTCAGGTAGGTTTTTAGTTTTTCTGGGTTTTTTTGCAGGGGGATGGGGTCTTACTATGTTGCCCAGGCTGGTCTTGAACTCCTAGCCTCGAGATTCTCCTACCTCAGCCTCCCACAGTGCTGGCATTACAGGCATGAGCCGTCATGCCCAGCCAAGGCAGGTTTTCTTTTTAGCTGAGGTTCACCTTGGAGGACTATTGCAGCAGCCAGGGAAACAAGGCCTTCACCCAAAGCACATATCTGATTTGTGCATCAGAGCAAGGACACATCATTCAAAAAAGAAAGAAAAGAAAAAAAGCGTTTTATTTAATGCTGAATATAAACGTTTTATTGTCTTCTCTTCTTCATGAGGCCTCCGGCCTCTCTCATCAGCCTTTTCACCTCTGTCCATAGTCCCTGCCAGCACTTTGTCTATGCTTTGCTGCCCTCACCATTATAAGAGCCACAAACACTTTTCTTTACCAAACGAGCTTAATTCTCATTTTTCAGAACTTCATCCATATCTTAATTTCCTTCTTTCTTCTGCAAGTTTCTCCCTTCTCTGTCTGCTCCTCTTCTGCCTTTTGTAGCAGAAATCTATTATCCCATTTGGTTCCTTTATTTTTTTTTTTGCAGCTAACACTGAAAGCGTGACCTGCCTTTTCCAAAGCAAGGCAGACAGTTGTGAACCATGACCGACATAGGTTAAGCTCTGCTAAACTCTATGACATGAGGATTATAAATTAAAGGTCAATCCATTCTTTCACATGGTTGTTACTGGGGGAAAAAAACCTCTTGAAATATACTAAATTCAGATGAACTGGAATCTTATGTCAAAGCTGCAGAAGAAAGGCTGGTGTTGGAATAAAGATCTGCTTCCAAGAGCGTATTTAGACAGATCTTGTCTCTGGTGATTCGTCTCTGACCCCATCTCCTTAATCAGACATCTGTTCATCCTCCTGCCTGTAAAGTAGATGGTCATCAGAGACCCCCACACCCTCTTCTACCCTCAGCTCATAGCTCAGACCTATTGCAGGAAGGGTCTATTTGACCTGGGGAGATTTTGCAAAGCTTCACCAAGAAGTGAGTTTCCATCTCCCCCACGGCAGCAGTACTTAGGGTGACAAAGGGCTGACCCCCAGGTCAACAGTCAAGAGTGAGAATAGCCCTGTTAACACCAGAAAACACTAACCACGGTCCCGCCTCTGCCACGACAAGACATGTTCTGCCACTCTGAGTTAAGCTGCTTGACAGAAATACGATATAGACCCAGGCAGGAATGCATTTCTAACGGTTACTTCCATTTGCATTTTACAAAACACCAGCATGCATATTATCTCATTTTGGTTCATCAACAATCCCGTCCAGTAGGTGGAGCAGGATTAATATTTGTATAACAATTTATTTCATTGTGCAAGACAGCATATATACAATGCAGTCACGCTGTACCTATGCTATCCAAAAGCAAGTGTAGAAACATGCAGCCCAAAAGAACCGGGTCTCATCCTGAGGCAATCACAAGCGCACCCAGAATCCAGACGGTGGTGCAAAATCTGCCTTCCCTTCTCCCTTGGGTCTCCTTTTAGTCTTAAGCAGCCACCTCTAATGGAACCAGAAAGCCCTGCGTTCTCATCTCCTCTCTTCCTCTTATATGTCTCTGCCATTTCTCCTGGTTAGTGCTTTTTTCCTACCTGTGCTTTGGTGTCGAAAATGGTTTTGTTTTTGGAAGCCATAGCAAGAAAAACACACTTTTCATGAGTCCTTAAAAGCCCCTTCCTCACAACCCTTGCTTCTCTGTCCTGGAAGATGCATTTGCCCCTTGGTCTGAGGCCAGCAAATTCCATATGCCCACATCCAGAATAAAGTAAACATGAAGACCAGTCTCTCTCTCAATATTGTTGATTATCTCTCATAGAATAACATCATTTGGCTGTGATGCTGAAGACACCATCCACCAGCTGTGACAATGAAGAGGAAGGAACACCCTGTCTTTCTATGTTTGTCTGCTACTGAAAATGTGGAAGATGCAGAAAAGTAGGAAAGATGGCGATAATCTCACCAGTCAGTCATCATCAGCTGTTAAATAAGATTTGTAGGTGGCCATTTATTTGAACTCAGCTCCTTTACTGAACCCAACAGACCAAACCACTATGGAGCCATTCACGGTCAATGAAACTCAGTAACTTGGGACTCTATTCACAGTGAGTTTGTGTTAGTTACAGCAGCTGAGCTTTAGCCAATTGCAGACAGCCAGTGGAGTCAAACAAGATGAAAACACAGAGCTTTAACCAATGAATTTATTCTTTTTCCTCGCTTTTATTTTCTGCCCATAGATAGTGTGTGACCATGTACCAGGCAGGTACATGGATCTTTGAACCCATCTAGTTCACTGAATCATTTATTTAAAGGACGAGAGCTCTAAGTGCAGAAAAGGGAGGTACTTTGGTCAAAACCATATTCAGTATTTGAACCTGACCTGTTCAATGGAAAGCCCAGGCTCTTAAACATCATCCAAGTCATCCCAGAATGCGGAAACCTCAGACTCCCATCCCCAACTGAATCTGGGTTTTAGTTGTAGGAAATGAACCAAACTTCTTTCCCTCCCCTAAGTTCTAAGTGACTCCTCTCATTCACTCACCACTCCATTTCTCAGAACTTTCCAGAACATCCATCCAATAATACTCAGAGGGTTCACAAGATACCAGTACTCTATAGCAGTTCTGTCTACTAAAAACATAATATGAGCCAAAAAGGTCATTTTAAATTTTCTACTAGCCGTATTAAACAAGTAAAAAGAGACAGGTGATGTAAATTTTTAAATTTGTTCAACTCAATAGGACCAAAATATTATTTCAGTATGTGTCACCAACCACATTACAAACACTCAAAAGCCACATGTGGCCAACGGGTACCATATTGGAAACTGTATAGGACAGTTGTATAGAATGGAGTGCAGTGTGCACTAGAATAAACCGGAAATCTTATTACATGCAAACTCCTAGGGCCCATTCTTCAAGGTTCTGATTGACTAGGTCAGCAAAGAGATCTGCATTTTTAGCCAAGTTCTCTCAAGTGACTCCAATGAAAGCATTCTGCAGAATACACTTTGAGAAACAGTGATGTAGGAGATTGTTCAGGGCAGAGTGGAAGTTTCACCTGACCCTCAGGGCATCAGAATAACTCACAGGATCTACATCCCTAAGCCGGTGCACCACTGCAATTTTCACTATTCTCTGACTCATGCACAGTAAGTGGATTTAATAGGTGTATGTGAAGATGTAGGAGCTCTAGATGAATAGGACATAAGGACATTGGATTGGACCCATTTATTCTTGCACCATCATTTATATTTGCATCATGACCCATTTCTTCAGATGATGCTTGAGGTAAAATATTAATGATCCTAATAAATAAGGAAGAGCTCAGACAGAATACCATTCCTTTCAAGCCAAGACAACTTTGAATGGCTGTGTATGTACATAATGGTTTCTCTTTGTCTCACTCAAGAGTCTACTAATTAGGTAAGACCACTTTCCATACACAAACATGCCTCCAGGCTTGGACTCAGTTACAAGCAAGGAAGGACAAGGGTAGGAATGGTCAGACCACCTGAGTTTTCCTTCTTGCAATGTTTCTCAAAGCATCATTTGAGGACCAGATAGGGCAGTGATGCTAGACATGAAATAGACAGTCCTGCAAATTTGCAAAGTCCTCCTCTAAAGACAGATTCATATGGTCAGGTGTAGACTCAGAATCTCCAGGGTCCAGTACCCCCATCACCCTCTGCTCCTGGGTTATTCTGATGCAGGGGATAAGGGTGAAAGTAGTGGAACTTGTATACATCTCATTGGTCTCATCAACATGAAACTACAAAAGTCAGTAATACCTCTTTTTTTAACTTTAATTATACATGCACTATTTGGAACAGCAAAGGCATGGAATCAATCTGAATGCCCATCAATGGTAGACTGGATAAAGAAAATGTGGTGCATACACACCATGGAATACTATGCAGCCATAAAAAAGAATGAGATCATGTTCTTTGTAGCAACACAAATGAAACTGGAAGCCATTACCCTTAGCAAACTAATGCAGGAACAGAAAACCAAATACCACATGTTCTCACTTACAGGTGGGAGCTAAATGATGAGAACTCATGAACACAGAGAAGAGAGCAGCAGACACTGAGGTCTACATGAGGTGGAGCGTGGGAGGAGAGAGAGGATCAAAAAATACCTATTGAGTACTATGCTTATTAGCTGGATGACAAAATTATCTGTGCACCAAACCCCCATGACACACAGCTTACCTATATAACAAACCTGCATCTGTACCCCAAACCTCAAATAAAAGTTTTAAAAATTATAGAAAATGTATCTATATTATACATTTCCAATTGTTAAATATATCTACAAATACAAGGAAATTGAGTAAAATTTAAAAGTTGCTTCACCTCTTTAATAAATACACTCTTCCCCAGAGGTAACCACCATTAACAGCTAAATTTAAATCCTTCTGGCATATTTTCAATACATTTACATATTAAAGATTTATACATATGTAAAGATGCTTTGTTTTATTGGTAGAATAATAGGTATGTACTGTACTATGGCTTGCTTTGTCACTTAAGTGCCTCAGAAATCACTCCACGCTGGCTCTGCAGGATCTAAATATAACGCCACCTCATTGTTTCTTTGTTTCTTTGTTTGTTGTGTGAGACAGAGTCTCGCTCTGTTGCCCAGGCTGGAGTGCTGTGGCACAATCTTGGCTCACTGCAGACTCCACCTCCCAGGTTCAAACAATTCTCAAGCCTCAGCCTCCTGAGAAACTGGGATCACAGGCACACACGACCATGCCTGGCTAAGTTTTGTGTTTTTAGTAGAGACCGGGTTTCACCCTGTTGGTCAAACTGGTCTCGAACTCCTGAACTCAAGTGATCCACCCACCTTGGCCTCCCAAAGTGCTGGAATTACAGATATGAGCCACTGTGCCCAGCCACAACCTCGTTGTTCTTAACTGATGCATAGTATTCTACAATACAAAAGGTCTATATTTGATTTAACGTTTCTTCTCTTTATTGGTGAGTATTTAAGTCTCTGTGTGTGAGTGTGTCTGTTGCTATTTCAAGCAATGCTGCAACAAACTTCCTGGTTCAAATTTGCCATGGGCTTAGGGGAATAATAAATAACCACCAATCTTGAGTCCACAGGTCCTCATCTAAACTCAGAACCTTTTAAGGAACCAATTCCCTGACTGTCTTCCGGCTGTAGGTATTTGCAGTGCAAGCTCCCCTTAGCCTGCTTCTCACCGAGAATGTCCAAAGCACATCTCCACCTTCATGCCAAGGCCTATCTCCCCCAGCCCCAGAGAGAAGAGGTCTCCTCCCTCTTCCATTTCAAGATCCACTTCATTTCTCAGTTCAGGGTTTACCTTTCCCTGCCAAAATTTAACCAAGAGAACATGTGTTATTTTCAGGTCTCATAGCCCCTGCTCCACCAACAAAAGACTGGGCTCTGCCCCAGGGCTGGAACAGGTCACTAAGTCCCTCTTCCCTCAACACACAATTATTGAGCCCTTTTTCATGTGCTAGGAACCTGAGGCAGAAGGAGCAACAAGACAGAATTTGGTTTCTGTCCTGATGGAGCTTACGGTCTAGTGGGGAGACACAGCCCCCCAGTAAAGCAACGAAACAAACAAATTACTAAGTACAAACTGTGCCTGTTTATATGCAGAAAGGAAACAGAAATCAGGCTAAAGAATAACGACTGGAAGATGGGAGGTTCTTCTTTAGATGCAGTCATGAGGATGGAGTCTCTGGGGGAGACATTTTTGCTAAGACTTCAACAATGATAAAGAGTCAATCATGCGAACAAAGAGTCAGGAGAGTTGGAAGGAAAGAAGGGTCCAGGCAGAAGGAGTGACAGGTGCACGTACATCTTGTGAAAAGGAACAAGGTGCATTCTAGGAGCTGACGGAACAGTGTCTTTGGAGCCAAGTGAGAGAAGGAAACTCTTGGCTTGAATCTGGAGATGGGGGCAGGAGATCAGATGATTGAGGGCTTTGTAGGTTGTGAGGAGGACGGGTTTGGATTTCATTCCAAATGTAATGAGAACCCTTGAGGGAATTTTCACCAGGGGGAATCGTGATCTTAACATTACTAAAGATCATTTTAACTGCTGTGGAGAACAGACTAGAAGAGGGAGTTGTAAGACTGAAGGCAGGGAACTAATAAGAAGACTATTGGACTAGCGAATGGGTTAACCAACAGTACACAAGCCAAATTGTGCTTTTAAAAAGATCCCATTTAGGGAACCAGCAGGGAAATTGGGGCTGTGCTGGGTCAAACTCCATCCATTGGTCCTCTAACATATGTCAGTATGGTCCTCCCTACCATGATTATTTCATTGGGATTTTGGCCCATCATGAACTGCATACAGGGATTAAACAAGATCATGCACCTGCACACACTGCCCAGGACAATATCCAGGCATACAGCAGTCTATATTCAGATCCAGGAAAAAAAAATCTAAGATGGCTCAGTTCTGCCACTACATCCGTTTTATATTGCTAGAAGTAGATTTAACATCTCAGTCTCAAGCATCTGCATTATGGTTACTTTCCTATACTTAGAGATTCTCCTAGACTGCTGGGAGGTATTTGCTTGGCATCTGCACAGCTAGTTGGGGCCTCCAAAATGGTACTTCCAAAAGAAATAAAAGGACTGCCTATAAAGCAAATTTCGAACTCCTTCTAAAAATAAAAACTGATTATCACCCCCAAATTGACAGTTCCTTCCAGATTTCAAAACCTGAACTCCAATCTTCACCTGACATCCAGTATGCGAATGAGAACAATGCAGTGTGCAGACTGGCCTTGTTTCCCCTGAGCATCTTTGCAGATGCTTGTCTTCTGCTTCGTCTGGAAAGCATTTTTATTTTGAGGCGCTGCTTTCTCAGTTGGTCTGCCCACGGTCCAAGTCTGGGATTTCAGGTTAATTTCTAGCTGTGTACAAGCAACTAGACTACTCTGACCCCTTCAGATATCATGAATCATTAGCTTTACAGAGATTAACCAAAACTGGGTATTGAATGGCAGCTCATTTTGAAGCCCAAAACATTGGATAATGTCTAAAGTCTATGCTTCTCTTGGCAAGACATCGACAGCACAGCACGTTAGGGTATATTTTGCAGGTTTCTAATTAAAATGGTGGTCACTTTTGTATCTTCTTAAATGGTATTAGGATATATGGCACTCAATACAAACAAATTGGAAGGAAAAACCTGGTCTTTTACCTGGATTCCACAAAATCCTAAGCTAGCAGGCTCAACTGATCCTGCAAAAACCGATCTGCAAATAGTGCTGTCTTCTTCGTCAGTGTGTTTCTGGGACAGTTTCTAGATAAACCAAGTTAGTCGCTGAAGAAAGGAAGAACAAGCTAAGGAGTTATGGAAGCACAGGTCTCTTGATTTGGGGGCAGAAGTCCTTCGAAGAGGTCAGTTGTCAAACGGCAGCCTGATCTGGTCACAGGCTGTCCTAGGATTCAGCTGGAATGTATTGTCATCTATCATAGAGAAAGCCCAATAAATCCTTCCTCCTTGAGCATTTGTAACACAGCTTCTGTTTCTAAATCCATAAATCCAGGAGGCAAACAGGGATGGCATCTCTCATTTCTTCTACACACACAATTCGTCTTGGCCTTGCACCAATCCGTGGGACTAGTTTACATACTTAAAACACTTTGCACTTCAGGTCTCTGAAATCGTTCTTCACTCCACAGGCATCATCACCAACATCAATAACTTGCATTGATACTATTTAAAATATTTACATTTATTAGCTCATCTGACCTAATCAGCTTATCCCCATTTTATACAGGAATAACTGGAGATACCAAAGTTAATTTATACCAACAGCAGTAATGAGAGTGTCTACTCATCAAACCCTAGCTAGGACCATACCTTATGATGTTTTAATTGGACAATTTGATAGGTAAAATGTTATCTTTCCAATTTCCATTTATTTGATGCCTATGAAAGATGAACATTTTCTTCATATGGCTTATGGGCCATTGGTATTTCTTGCTTTGGAAATTAACTTTTTATGTCCTTTGCACATTCTTCTTTCAGATTTTTAAAAGATTTTTTTACATCATAAAACTATTAATGTTTGCAATATTTATTTTAAGCCTCTCCCTCCCCCAATGCCTCTTGCCCCTTAACTTTGCTCAATGTGCTTTGCTGTACACAGTTCTATTTTTAAAATTGAATCCATGAGTATTTTTCTTGATTTTTTTCTGAGTTTTATGCTTGGAAAAATCCTATCTCAAACTGAGATATAGATTTATCTTCATTTTATTCTAGCTTTTTGGTTCTTACCTAGTTTTAAATATTTATCTCTTTAATTCATTTCAAATGTGTT
The DNA here is from genome assembly GCA_036589455.1 of Ateles fusciceps. Taxonomy (NCBI): domain Eukaryota; kingdom Metazoa; phylum Chordata; class Mammalia; order Primates; family Atelidae; genus Ateles; species Ateles fusciceps. Next base: position 2,233,684 of record JAZHEH010000903.1, read on the forward strand.
TGGGAACATAACATAATAGTGAAGATATATATTGATTGCTTCTTTCCTTAAACAACCAACTTTTCTAACATGACTTCTTAAGTTTACCTATTCCCATTGGCCCGTGGTGCCTTCTTTGCCATAGTCTCAGATGATACAGATATTCAGGTTTTAGTCCATAGTATTTCATTCTTTCATCCATTATTTCTGTGCCAACACCACATCATTTTCATTGTTTCAGTCTTATGAAACATTTTCTAATTTGGCTGGGCAATTACTTTTGTTATCAAAATGTCATTGAATCATTTTATTTTTGCAAAATATCCTTTATCTTGCCCAGTACTTCTTTCAGGTGGACTTTAGTATTGTTTTTGCAAGATCCTTAAACATCCCAACAGGATTTTGGTTGAAATGTTGTGAACTTATATATAAATTTTTAAATAATTGATACCTTGGCAATATCTAGTCCCCTCATTTTAAGAGAGGTGTTTTTTAAGATATACTCCTCAGTCAAAAAGTATATATATATTTATCAATATAAATTACATAATTTTTCCATTCTGATTACTTCTAAGTGTCTGTGTGGCAGCTACAGATAAATTATTTTTCTCCTATGACTTAATTAATTATTTGGTGATAATTTAAAGGTTTTGCTTTATAGATTCATCTATTCACTGTGCTGAATTCCTTACTTATTTAAAATATTATTTTTGTTATCTGCCGTTTCCTAGGTGTCAATCAATATAATCTGCAAATAAACAGCAATTAATAGTTGTATCTCTTATTTCTGTTTCCTACATTGTTACATTATCCCAAACTTCCAAATTAATTATGGAAGAAATTATCTTTGGGAATCTTTATAATTTTAATGGGAATGCCTTGTGTATTTCTCTATTATCAAAGATGTTGATTTTTATTTTAAATTAAAATTTTATCATATTAAGTAACCAATTACTCCTCACTTTGATTGATTTTCATGAGTAATTAGTGTGGAATTTTATTTAAAGGGTTTTTTTTGACATTTTGGTCTATTATCGTATTTATTGGACTTAGAAGTGGGATGCATTATATTTAAGTTAGTTTAAAACACACATTAATGTATACTTCTTAAATAAGATTTTTTACATGAAATATTTAGCATTGTACCTAGAACATATTAGTAACATAGTTACTGTTTCATTTGTAAATTGCTTTTATCATTGATACTATTTATCAAAGACTAGAACAAAACATGTTGACAACATGCCAAGAGACAGAATTAGCATGCTTTTTTCCTTATGCTTTTTTTTGTTTTGTTTTCTCCAGTGCGTCTTCTCTTTGCAAACAGGTATCAACATTCATGAATTTTATTGCCAAAATATTTGCATTCCCAATTTTACTGTTGTAATTATCCTTCTAAGTGGCTGAAATACATCTTGAAGTATTGTTTTAAAGAAATAGTTAGATTTTTTTTCTCTAAGCCATTCCATTGCATATGCTAGAAGAACGTGGGCATAAAACAAACTATTTTTTTTTTTTTGGAGACAAATTCTTGCTCTGTCACCCAGTCTTGCTGTGCATGATCTCGGCTCACTGCGACCTCCAACTCCTGGGTTCAGGTAATTCTCCTGCCTCAGCCTCCCAAGTAGCTGGGATTACAGGCACCCATCACCATGCCCAGCTAATTTTTGTAGTTTTTTTCAGTAGAGACGGGGTTTCATCATGTTGGCCAAGCTGGTCTTGAACTCCTGACCTCAGAGGATCACCCTCCTCAGCCTCCCGAAGTGCTAGGATTACAGGCGTGAGTCACCGTGCCCAGCCAAAATAATTTTAAAACCTTTTTCAGAAGTGCTCTATCATGGCAAATATCACCACCACAAAACAGAGATCAGCAAGTGGCAAGTAGTCATTGAACTCTGGAAGGTTGAGGGGGAAAAAAAAACATATCTCCTTAGCTGTTTATAAATATCAGGCTTTCTCTGCTCTGGACATCAAAATAATTTTGTAGTTCTCAATTCAGCTCCATCAGTCTTATGATTGGTAGAATTGTCTTACAGATTTTGACAACAGTTTCAGTATCAGCTTGGTTTCTCAAGGTTGTATGAGTTTTCATTTTTTTATGTCTTCTTAGAGTCTTTTAATATGAAGTTAGAAAAGACTGTGTCCAGTATCATTTTTAAACAGGTGCCCATTGATCATGTTCGACATAGCACTAGGTAACTTTTTCGCAGTTTAGAAGAGCATGAACATCAGATTCAGACAGACCTCAGATTGTACATTAGTTAAGAATCTTTTTGTGTGGTGGAACAAAAACCCCAGATTAAAGTGGCTAAAGCAATAAATAGAATTCAGAGATCCACATGACTAAAACATCCACAAGAAGGCTTCAGGTCAGACTTGTGCTAATGGAGCCGACAATATCACCAATGTCCTTGTTATCTGTCCATCTCTATTTTCTGTACTTCCCAAACAGAGTAGCACCTATACTGGACACTGCCTCATGGCTGTAGGAACATCCAACTTCACATCTTCACACTGCACCTTCCAGGTGAAAAAAGCAAGAATATTCCGAAGGCTTCTGCAAAATAAAAGTGAATTTCTCTAGAAGGTTCAAAATTTATCTCCTTGCATCTCAGTGGCTCTTTGGGGATAAGATGTCCATCCCAAAAACAATTGCTGTGGCCAGGAGGTGAAATGCATTGGTTCAAACATCATAGCCCACCCCTAAGACAAGAGTCAGTCCCATTCAAACTGCGCAGCTGAAAAAGTCAAGATGCTAAGTTATTCAAGGGGAAATCATGACCCCTGTGGGAAGGAGAAAGGTAATGGTTGATGAGGTAATCGATAAGCATCCACTTAGTATGAAGCTTGATCAAGGTGTTTTATCTCTGGCTATGAGGGAAACCCTAGAATGGACAGATTCAGGATATTCTTCTAAAAAGGACTGCAGGGAAAATATTAGGGTCATTATCAAAATCTCTATACCAGCAAAGAAGTAAATACTTGTCTTTAAAAAAAAAGGAGAACAGTGTAGTACAAGTGAGTTGCTTACAGGAGGAATAGAGAGGGGGACCATTTTATAGCTGCCTTCCTTTTTATGAGTTTGATGTGATTACCACAGGTACAGAAAGGGTCTCACATATGTAGACATACACACATGGACACAAACACACTCACAGATAATCCTCACAAGCCCACTAAGTGGAAATAAGAGAGGCAAAGAGAAAAAGGAAAAAACACGCAGGCAAGTGCAGAGGTAAACACACGAGAGATGCACACAGACACAAGCACACTGGCTTACACACACACCCATCAACCTGGCCAGTCTGCACTTCTTGGGGGATGACAGCTGATTCAGCTAAACAGGGAGCAGCTGTACAAATGGCCTTGAAAGATTCCTTGGCCAGAAACAGGCTTAAATATATGACCACTACCCAAGGCAAAGAGATGTAAATCCTCGTGTCAGTTTTCAGCTTGTGGGTCCGGTTAATTTTCAACTTTGGAAAGGGACAGACGAAATCTATCAACATGGAACACTAGTCAATCCTCAATGGTTCATCTGTCATTAACAGAGTGGGGAAGGATAATTTGTGGGGGGCTACCCTGAAAATCTGGGATATCCTCCTTCTGGCCTTACCTAATAAAAGTCAAGACAATGAAAATAATAGCTCATAACATATAGCGAGCTCTTACCCTTTGCCTGGCACCATGCTGTTCTGTAAGCACGTCATCTCATTCTATTTTCACAACAACACAGACACATTTCAGAGATTAGAACCAAGACCAGAGTAAATCCAATTAGCATTGTCTGAATCATTTTGATTCATTACATGTAAGTCAGCCACCCAAAGGGTGTTTCTACAAAGAAATGACTAATTGGTCACCAGAATGAATTGAAGTGTAGGAGCATCCAGCCGTAGCATTAGGTTAGGTAGTAAACTTCACAGATTGGAATAAATAATGCCTAAATAACCTTTTAGGCCAAATCAAGTGATGCCTAGGGTCAGGAATTCAACATATAACTTTTGGGGTACACAATTCAGCCAATAACAAAGTCTTTGAAGGCAGTTCCCATTCTACCCCAAGTCTGTAATGTTAGCTTAAAAAAAAATCACAATATATATATTTAGAAAAGAGAAGGAGGTTTTATTTATTGTAAAGGGTTACAGACTACAAGGTGGCCAACTGCAGGCTGGGTAGCACAACCTCTGGCCAATAGCCCAGAGACAGGAACTTTGAAAGAGGGGTTGAGGTGAGAGATTTATGCTAAAAGGGTTGGCTAAGCATACATATTCAACAGATTACAGGAGGAGCTATGAATATTCATGAAGGAGGTCCTGATGCTGGTGGATTTAACAAACATGCATGTGACATGTGACCCATCTCCACTTTGGGGGTGGAGTTCAACATTTAAATGTATTATAATTAGGTCCTATGCATCAAAGGGTCTTTTCAGGACATGAAAGCATACAAGTGCACAATCTCTGTAAACTGGCCAGAACCAGTCCATGGTTGGTGGTTTTTCTAGCAGGAGAAAGTTACTGAAATCAGTTCCTTGTCCAATCCAAGCTGTAGTTGTGGCTGGTGAAACAGGGGGTGAGTTAATCAGCATCTGCCAGCTGGATGAGCTATAATTGTTTTAACATTGTTTATCTTGAGGCCAATGTTTGTTTAGCTGTTAAAGAAAAAGAAAAACCTGTGGCAGTTAGAACATAGTTTATCCTTTAAGCATAGGGGTGGGTGACTCAACCTTTGCCTGATGCGCGTGGCCTTAGATTCTGTTTATAATTTGGAGTCTTGCTGTCATAGAGTCTGCTCTGTCAGTCTTATGGTCTCTATTTTAACATTAATGTGGGTCAGTTGTTGTGTCTAAACTCCAGGAGGGAGAGGGTATAAGGAGGCATGTCTAACATCCTATCCAGTTGTAACTAGGAAATAAGTTTTTAAGGTATTTTTTCAGGGAATCTCCTTGGCCATAAGGAGGTGTCTATTGAGTCGGCGAGGGGCTTAGGGTTTTATTTTAAGTTGACAAATCTCACCATTAAAGAGCCACTTCTACACAACAGGTGTTTTTACAATGACTTTTGGGGGTACACAATTGTACCTGGATCCCCCAGGACATACTTTATCAAGGTATAAAGGTGTGAGACTTCTCTCATGGGAAGAGGCATGCTTTAAACAAATGCCTCAGCAGAAAAGAGCTAGCTGCCATCTCAGATGAAAAACACTCCAGAAAATGGGGCTTGATGGATACCTGGGCTGGATGCACAAAAATCTCACAGACAGCAGAGAGAAAAAGGGGACATGTCCTATGGCATATTTCCCCCTCCTTGAAGCTACACAGCTCTGGAAGCAGTTCATATGACATAGCTTTAATCTTTCCACGGTAACTTTGAAGACCTACAGAGATGACTTAGAAAGCCAACAATGCCCTTGCACCTGCCAAGCTCATACTACATAGAGTTAAAGATCACAGTATCTTTTACAACTTTGCTTTTCAACAAGAGCATCCTACATCTGACCACGTCCTTTGTCCCTCTCCGATGGGGACATAACCAGATTAAGATTCTGTGTCTTTCTCCTCAGTCTCTGCTCAACTGAGTATCAAGGGCTTTTCCTAATTTCCTTGGGATCGAGGAAGGTGGTTGAATTCCAAGTTGTAAGCTTCACTCTTCTGGGAGACTTTCACAGGCACAATTTCAACTCCTTGGTCCATGGAGAAAGGGGTGGTGGTTGGTGATGAGCTAATTTTGTACCTACTGCCAATGTACTCAGTAGTTAAATAGATTAAATTAATTCTCCTTAGAGCAGAAGCTTTCAACCTTGGCTGCACATTGTATTCACTGTGGTAGCTTTAAAAAAAAATACTGATGACTGAGTCCCACCCCTAGATTCTGGTTTAATTGGCCTGGGGTATAGCCTAGCCTTTGGGATATTTTAAAACTTTCCCAGTTATGCATATTGAAAGCAAGTTGAGAATGGGTGTCTTGGTGTGGTGGTTCTCAAAGTGTGGTCCCCAGACCAGTGGCATCAACATCACCAGGGCACTTATTTGCAGATTTTCAGGTCACATCTCAGACCTAGGCTTGGCAATCAGTATTTTCACCCCCGACCAGGTAATTCTGACACGTGATGAAGTTTAAGTACCACTGTTCTGGAGGTCCTCAGGGTTTTGCTGCCACCTGCTTATAAACAGACATTTGACAGGCCCTGCTCAGTTTCTTCCTACTGACTGCTCACAACCGAAGTCCGTTTGTTCCACCTCTAAGTTCAGCCCACCTTCATTTCTACATGTAATTCTCACCTGAGGTAGGAAGGATGCAAGGGGTCCAGGCTCAGTACTGAAGCTGATTATACACAATGGAGCAGTACTCAATCATAAAAAAAAAGAATGAGATCTTTTCATTTCCAACAACACAGATGGATCTAGAGGTCATTATGTTAAGAGAATAAGCCAGGCACAGAAAGACAAATATTACCTGTTTCCACTTACTCGTGGAATCTAAAAATCAAAACAATTGAAATCATGGACATAAAGTGGCTGGATGGTTACCAGAGGCTGAGAAGGGTGGCAGGGATGGTTAATGGGTACAAAATAAAGTTAGAAAGAATGAATAAGGTTGGGGTATTTGATCTTATCCTAGGGTGACTAGAGTCAATAATAATTTAATTGTACATTTTTTTTTGAGATGAAGTCTTACTCTGTCACCCAGGCTGGAGTGCAGTGGCACAATCTCAGCTCACTGCAACCTCTGCCTCCTGGGTTCAAGCGATTCTCCTGCCTCAGCCTCCGGAGTACCTGGGACTACAGGCACGCACCACCATGCCCAGCTAATTTTTGTAATTTTTAGTAGAGACGGAGTTTCACCATATTGGACAAGCTGGTCTCAAATTCCTGACCTTGTGATCTGCCCACCTCAGCCTCCTAAAGTGCTGGGATTTCAGGCCTGAGCCACTGCGCCCAGACAATTGTACATTTTAAAACAACCAAGAGCATAATTGATTGTTTGTAACTCAAAGGATAAATGCTTGAGGGGATAGATACCCCTTTCTCCGTGATGTGATTATTATGCATTGCATGCCTGTATCAAAACATCTTGTGTACCACATAGATACATTTAGCATGTACCCACAAGCAATATAAATAAGAAAATTTTGAAGTAATAATTCACATACACAAACACACACACACACACACAGACACACACAGACACACACACACACACACACACACAAAATACTGAAGTCTGCAAAGAGTTTGTCTTCCTGGAAGACTTGCTCTGAACCTTTGGCATCCACCTCTAATATGTGAACCTGGCTTCTTAAACCCAGTTCCAGTCTGTCCCACCATCTCTGATAACTATGCTAGTGCCTTATTCCTCCGGGATCAAAACATTGTTTTCTGAATTATCCACCTCAGACCGCCAATTCCTCTAACACTGGTAAACCTAATAATTTATATTGATCTCATCTTACTCCAAAACCAATGTCTTCTTCTGAATTTTCTCTGAATTAACTGCTTATTTCTCTCCCCTAGCTACTTCCCTACTTACATTTTTTTAAAAGGAAGTAATGAATTATGTGGGTATAGGTTTATTCTCTGACTTTAAAAAGTGACACCTACTCATCTTAGAAAGCTTAGAGAAATCGAATGGACAAAGAAAATAAAAACCATCTGTCATCGCACCTCTCTGAGACAACCATCGTTAACATTTTGGTATGCTTTCTTCCTGCTTTTTCCCTTTCACATTTATGTTATGATTTACTTTATTCCAAAAAGTATGTGGGATAGGTTACAAAGGGCATAAAACACAAGACAGAATATATTTGAAAGGCCTTATTGACTGAATTACTGGTCTTGATGCTTCGATGCTTCAATGCTTCACGGTAACATGTTATACAGCCACATCCGCGACATAATGAGTGGAACCCATACCCCCAAACACATACCTTGAGTGTGGGATTGGCTGCACGACTAGCCTTGGCTAATGATATGTTAGCAACACGTAATGCAAACAGAGGCTCACAACATACTTGCTTCGTTGGGCTTGCTCTGTTACACTCGAGATCTGTCATGTGAAGAGCATTCCACAGTGTCCACTGCCCCTTTGACCCGGGTCCCAAAATGGCAGACCTAGAGAAGACTGCCTGTATTAGTCCATTCTTGCACTGCTATAAAGAAATGCCTAAGACTGGGTAATTTACAAAGAGGTTTAATTGGCTTATGATTTCACAGGTCGCACAGGAAGCATGATGCTGGCATCTGCTTGGCTTCTGTGGAGGCCTCCAAAAACTTACAATCATGGCAGAAGGCAAAGCAGGGATGAGGTGTCTCATATGGCCCGAACAGGAGCAAGAGAGAGTGAGGGGAATGGGGTGGGAGGTGCTGCGCCCTTTTAAACAACCAGATCTCATGAGAACTCACTATCATGAAAACGGCACCGAGGGGATGATGCTTAACCATTTGTGGGAAATCCACCGCCATGATCCAGCTACCTCCCACCGGGCCCCACCTCCAACACGGGGGACTATAGTTCAACATGAGACTTGGTGGAGACACAGATCCAAGTTGTACTGCTGCACTGTCCCCGCAACAAGCCTAGATGCATGAGCAATAAACGGTTTCTTATTATTGTATGCCACTGAATTGTGTGTGCTTCTTAAATCTCCTTTTATTATGGCAAAAGCTAATTGATACCCTCTTTTACTTATCCTGAGATGCACAAGTCTTCACATTATAACATCATTGCAGTAAAAATGTGTCTATAATCAATGGCCTGCTGTAGTTTTCTTGCCAAGGTTGTTTTTTCTTCCTTAAGACTATAGAAAAAATGGTGCATATTATATTTGGCGACATCCTAGAGTCTGTGAAATACAGCAGGTGAAAAATCAGTTAAAAAGTAAAGCATATAGCATTGTTCCATTAAAATTCATAGCTATGCACACACATATATATATCTCCTATATGCGTGTGCTTTCCAGTCATTTTATGTACATGTGTATATACGTATGTGTATATGTGTACATATATACACAAACATATCCATAAATTCAAAAAGTAAAACTTGGTTGTTCTAAAGAACATAAGAATATATACTACGGAAATAACTTCTCTTTGGTTTAGTAAAACAATTGAATAGTAATTTTTGAATTTGAAATTCAAGGCTCTTTATATAAGTCTAGATGGAATGAAACAAAAGAGAATTAGACTGTTTATTAAATTAACAGAAATTCCTAAATTATATGCTAGTTGATCAAGATAGCAGTTGGGACGGTGGGGAGGCTAGAACTTGCGGAGAAGCATGACAGTAAGTAAAGTAATCCCCAGTGGTGGGAAACAGTCAATGAATCTGGACTGATGGTTAACACTTTGTGCAACTAACCGCAGTTTATCCTAGACCTTTTCACACCACAACCTTTCTGAGAGAATAAAAGGAAAGGTGCCACTGTGCCCCATTTGGGGTGAGAGATCCTAGGAGGCAGAACAGTGAGTAGGTAAAGGGAATTCACTACCTCTACAGATACCTTTGTAGGGCACTGAACTACTCACGGATTAAGAAGTAGAAGCTCGAGCTCTGTTAATTGCAGAGGCAGAAGCGTTCCCAAAGATTTTGAAGGAGCGAAATCTAAGGTAACACATGCAGAAACAACTACTAAAAGGAAGTATACTCAAACATTGGCAGCAATTGTCATTAGGTAATGGAATTGTGGGTTATTTCTATTTTCCCTTTATTTGTACTTTTCTATGCTTTCCAAAATTTCCACAATGCAGCTGTATTGACTTCATACACATAAGAACAAACGTTTTATTGTGTCCATGAAAAAGGGAAAAGAAAATCATGGGGCTGTAAAATGGAACCAGGAGTCGTATGACTGAGATCATGAACTATTTTTGTATCCTGCTCATTTTCATGAATCAAGAGTATTCCTCATTTTATTGCAAATTCTTCACAGTATCATTAGTGATGGCTATGTAACAGCATATCAATGAATGAATCATAATTGATTTAATCCTCTGTTGTTATATAGTTGGGAAATAATTATTTCCATTTTCCATACTATTTTCTGAACATTTTGTATATAAATAGCATCCATCCCATAACCATTTTTAAATGCCTAATCTTCTGATTATCTAAATGCCTTGCCTTCTTACTTTTCTTACCTTCTAGAACACTTCATAACCATCAGCTAAGTATCCTCAATGCCTTTGGATTACTCACTTGTGACAGTCACTGTCTCACCAAATTATTGTGGTCTGATTCCTGAGCAGGAACCCCTTCCAGCTCCAGCCAGCATTTATAAGGCCCAGCCTTCTGTTGCTTCAATTCAAAACAGCATTGTCACCACACAGCTCACTTCCCTTAAAACTGTGTCTCAAAAAACACTTTCAGCAGATGTATGCATTTATCACTAGAGCAATAAATGAGGATGGTGCTGTTATTCATCAAATGGTCAGAGTAATTGTGTCATTGGGTGTGCCCAAGTCCCTATGAGTCCTCAGACATCAACCTCAATTTTATAAATTTTTTAATTTTAATTTTTTATTTTTCCAGAAGTTATTGGGGTATAGGTAGAATTTGGTTACATGACTAAACTCTTTAGCGGTGATTTGTGAGATTCTGGTGCACCCATCACCCGAACAATATACACTGCACTATATTTGTAGTCTTTTATCCCCTCTCCCCCTCTCCCACCCTTACTCCCAAGTCCCCAAAGTTTACTGTATCATTCTTATGCCTTTGCCTCCTCATAGCTTCACTCTCCCATATCAGTGAGAACATACAATGTTTGGTTTTTCATTCCTGAGTTACTTCACTTCGAATAATAGTCTCCAGTCTCATTCAGGTCACTGCAAATGTCGTTAATTCATTCCTTTTTATGACTGAGTAGTATTCCATTGTATAAACATACCACAGTTTCTTTATCCACTCATTGATTGGTGGGCATTTGGGTTGGTTCCACCATTTTGCAATTGCAAATTGTGCTGTCATAAACTGCAAGTGTCTTTTTCATGTAATGGCTTCTTCTCTCTGGATAGATACCCAGTAGTAGGATTGATGGATGGTAGTTCTACTTTTAGTTCTTTAAGGAATCTCCACACTGTTTTCCGTAGTGGTTGTACTAGTTTACTTTCCCACCAGCAGTGTAGAAGTGTTCCCTGTTAATTGCATCCATGCCAACATCTACTGTTTTTTAAATTTTTTCCTTATGGCAATTCTTGCAGGAGTGAGGTGGTATCGCATTGTGGTATTGATTTGCATTTCCCTGATCATTAGTGATGTTGAGCATTTTTTCATATTTGTTGGTCATTTCTATATCTTCTTTAAGAATTGTCTATTCATTACCTTAGCCCACTCTTTGATGGAATTATTTGATTTTTCTTACTGATTTGTTTGAGTTCTTTGTAGATTCTGGATATTAGTCCTTTAAAATTGTGAAGATTTTCTCCCACTCTGTGGGTTGTCTGTTTACTCTGCTGACTGTTCCTTTTTCCATGCAAAAGCTCTTTAGTTTAATTAAGTTCCAACTATTTATCTTTGTTTGCTTTTGGCTTCTTGGTCATGAAATCCTTGCCTAAGCCAATGTCTAGATGGGTTTTTCCAATGTTATCTTCTAGAATTTTTATAGTTTCAGGTCTTAGGTTTAAGTCCTTGATCCATCTTGACTTGATTTTTGTGTAAGATAAGAAATGAGGATCCAGTTTCATTCTCCTATATGTAGCTAGCCAATTATCCCAGCACCATTTGTTGAAAAGGATGTCCTTTCCCCACTTTATGTTTTTGCTTGTTTCGCTTAATATCAGTTGGCTATAAGTATTCGGGTTTATTTCTGGGTTCTCTATTCTGTTCCATTGATGTATGTGGCTATTTTTACACCAGTACCATGCTGTTTCGGTGACTTTGGCCTTATAGTATAGTTTGAAATCACGTAATGTGATGTCTTCAGATTTGTTCTTTTTGCTTAGCCTTGCTTTGACTGTGTGGGCTTTTGTTGTTGTTGTTGTTGTTCCACATAAATTTTAGGAATTTCTTTTCTTTTCTAATTCTGTGAAGAATGATGGTGATATTTTGATGTGGACTGTGCTGAATTTGTAAATTGCTTTTGGCAGTATGATCATTTTTACAATATTGATTGCACCTATCCATGAGCATGGGATGTTTCAAATGTATTTGTGTTTTCTATTATTTCTTTCAGCAGTGTTTTGTAGTTTTCCCTGTAGAGGTCTTTTACCTCCTTGGTTAAGTATGTTCCTAAGTTTTGTTTTGTTTTGTGTTGAGTTTTGTTGTTGTTGTTTTGCTATTGTAAAAAGGGCCAAGTTCTTGATTTGATTCTCCTCTTAACCACTGTTGGTGTATAGAGAGCTACTGATTTGTGTACATAAATATTGTCCCTGAGGTTTTATGGACCTGACACCACCATCTCTTTGGCTCCAGAGGCAGTCAGGGCATCCAAACCAGGCCAATGCCATTACTACGTTCCCCTCCCATATGATGATTGGTTTAATAGTAGCCATGTGACTCAAACCCAGCCAATCAGGGCCCATGAATATCAGTCAGGAGCCCACAGTCAACATACAGGTAAATCAAAGAATGGAGATAAACAAGACTCCCTACCATAGTGATATGAACAGGAGACCGGGAAGTCTCACGCTGTCGCCAGGCTGGAGTGCAGTGGCACAATCTTGCCTCACTGCAAACTCCATCTCCTGGGTTCAAGTGATTCTCCTGCCTCAGCCTCCTGAGTAGCTGGGATTGCAGGTGCCTGCTACCATGCCCAGCTGATTTTTTGTATTTTTAGTAGAGATGGGGTTTCACCGTGTTGGCCAGGCTGATCTCAAACTCCTCACCTCAAGTAATTCACCCATATTGCTCTCCCATAGTGTTGGGATTACAGGCATGAGCCACCACGCCTGGGCTAAAAGTTTTTTTTAATGTCTTTGAAGTACCTATTACAGTGCCTTACATGCAAGTCAGGGAGTATAAACGTGTTGCATAGTATTTCTCTTCTCAGTATAACATTAGGCAATTATCTACCCCTTGTGAACTTCCAGTTTCTCATCTGTAAAATGATGGCTTTTTCACTACATCTGTGGCTTTCAATCCTTGCTGCAAACTAAAATTACCAGGAGAGTTTTAACATATACAGATGCTCAGGCTTTCTGCCCAGAGATACTGATTTAATTGGTCTGAGTGGAGGCTCTTGGCATTGACATCTTTTAAAAATTCTTAGGTGATGTTCATATGAAGATGGGGTTGAGAACCATGGCACTGGATGAGGATCACTTTACAAGTTAGCAATCTAGAGCTCTTATGAAGAAAAAACAATATAATCATTACCAGCTATACATTTTCCTGCAGAAACATCCTGAACAAATACATACTGATGATGCATTTGAAAATGAGCAATCAACCCTTCAGCAGAAGATGTTTTAAAACTTTTACTCAGACTCAACAAAGTCAATCTCTGTTTAAGGAGAAAATTCACTGAGATTATTCGGCAAACTCTCATACTGTCTCTGCCAAGCTTTTGTTAGGATTGTTATCCCTAAGTAAAAAAAATCTTGGGGGAAAGAGAGATTTATTTTATTTTGTAAAATTATTTGATGGAGCTAATAAGTGTGTATGTTCTTAATAGTTCCCTTGGGAAATGCTATACAGTAAATATAATTGAAAGTGGGAGATGGAACTGATTATTCATCAAGCATGTATTTTAAGAACCCAATTATGAAAAGAATAATGCAATGTGGAACATGAAATGGCTGCTTACAATGCTACATATCTTCTAAAGTGTTTTAGAGAGCTCTCAAATCCCTAAGATTGATAAAATTACCGCAATGATATCTTGCTCAGCCCTTGCTATTTGCAATGTCTCATATTTATAAAAGAGAACAGAACACATCCTCTTCTCAAAACAAAATTCTTGTAGGGAAATAGGCCACTGTCTCTAAAAATCTGGATTAAAAAAACACCCTATAGTATTCACATTAACAGAAATCTGCAATAACAGTGGAACAAGAACTGAAATATGGCATAATAAACTGAGACTTTATTTCAAGTTCCAACACAAATTACCTGGATAGCCTTAGAAAAATTATTTAGGCTCCAGGGGATGTCTGCTCCAACCAAGATGGAGTAATCAAGACTTGATTTACTCTTTTGCCTGAAACAACCACAAAAAGAAACCACAAAAGTATATGAAACAATGATTTTCAGGACACTGGACTTTGGGTAACAAAGGATGGCAGTCCCGGAGAGACTAGAAAGAAATGAGGTGAGGTCTTAGGACTTCCCAATCATTAGCCTTGAGGGATGTCTCAGACACAATACCAGAAGGAAGAATCCAGGAGGAGCCCAGTGAACTTCCTGAGTTGAGGAGCTAAGTTCCCAGAAGACCAAAGCAGCTAGGGTTTGCAGCACAGGGTGCTGGAGAGGAGAGAACCACACAGAAGAGAAAAACATCCCTTGAAGATAGATTGTGCTAAGTTAGATATGTACTACAAACCTTAAAACAACCACTAAAATACGGAACAAAAAGTGATAGTTAATCAGCCAATAATGGAGATAAAATAAATCATTAAGAAAACTCAATTACTCAAAAGAGGTCAGGAAAAGAGAAAAAGGAATGAAAAACAGGTAAAGTAGAAAACAGGCAGTAAGATGAGAAACTCAAACCTATTGCATCAATAGTCACATTAAATTCAAACGGGCTAAACGCTTTCAATTAAAAGGAAGAGATTTTCAGGTTAAATTTAAAAAAGTAAGACCCAGCTATATGCTACCTATAAGAAAGGCACTCCAAATATAAAGACACAAATAGGTTTAAAGTAAATCGAAGAGAAAATATATACTATAATAACACTAGTCAATAGAAAGCTGGAATGGCTATATTAATATCAAACAAAGTAGATTTTAGAGCAAAAAATATCACCAAAGAAAAAGAAAGTCGTATCATAGTGATAAAGGGGTTGAATCATCTAGAAGAAATGACAATCCTAAATATCTATGCACCTATATATACCTAATAACAGAGCTTCAAAATAAAAAATAATAAAACTTAAAGGAAAAATAGACAAATCCACAATTATATTCAGAAATTTTAAATACTTCTCAATTATTGACAGAACAAGTAAACATAAATCAGCAAATATATAAGACATCTAAATAACACCAACAACCAATTTGACCTAAATGACATTTACAGAACAACTCAACAATGACAGAAGAATACACATTCTTCTAAAATGCAATAGAGCATTCACCAAGATAAACAATTTTACAAACCATAAAACATGTCATAGTAAATTTGAAAAAATTTTAGTCATTCAAAGTATATTTTCTGACCACAATGAAGTTAAATTACAAGTAAACTTAAGATATGTAGAAAGACATTTGAAAAATATCCAAATGTTAGTAAACTAAATACACCTTTAAATAGTCCAATTGTCAAGATAAAAATTTTAAAAAAAGTATATTGGAAAACATTTTGAAGTAAATGAAAAGGAAATATACCTATCAAAATTTGTGGGATGTAGCTAAAGCAGTTACTTAGAGGAAAATAAGTAGCCTCAATGGCTATATTAGAAAAGAAGAAAGCTCTCAAATCAATGACCTCAGCCTCTGCTTTAAGAAACTGGAAAAGAAGAGAAAATTAAAGTAAGCAGAGAAAGGAGATAAGTAATGAAGATAAAAGTGGAAATCAATGAAGTAGAACACAGAAAAATAATAGAGGAAATCACTAAAACCAAAAGCTACTTCTTTGACAAAACTCAATAAAATTGATAAATCTCTAGCCAGACTTAAAAGGGGTAAAAATGAAGAGAAGGCACAAATTACAAATATTAGGAACAAAAGAGGTGACATCACTACAGATAGCAAAAGGATAATAAGGAAATATTATGAACAATGTTATGCTAAGTTCAACAATTTAGATTAAAATTAATACACAATCATTCAAATTGTTATACAAAAATCAATTGTATTTCTTTACTGAAGAAACAAATAATTAGAAATTGAAATTTTGAAATAAATATTATTTACAATGGCAGCAAAAATGTGAAATACTTAGGGATAAATCAATCTACAAAACAGAAATTAAAGAAGACATAAATAAATGGAGAAATAAAACCTTGTTAATGAATCAAACTAAAATAAAATGTCAATTTTCTCTCAATTGATGTATAGATTTAACACAATCTTAATAGAAATTACAGCAGTCCTTTCACAGGAATCAAAAAGATGATGGCAAAGTCATACAGAAAGCCAAAGATCTGAAAAAGCTTTGAAAGTAACTCTGAGAAAGAAGGAAAAAGTTGGTGAGTGAACACTATCTGCAAGACTCTTTGACGTGCACTTTTTTTTTTGAGACCGAGTTTCACTCTTGTTGCCCAGGCTGGAGTGCAATAGCTGATCTTGGCTCACCACAACCTCCGCCTCCGGGGTTCAAGCAATTCTCCTGCCTCCGCCTCCGAGTAGCTGGGACTACAGGCGCGTGCCACCACGCCCAGCTAATTTTTGTACTTTTAGTAGAGACTGGTTTTCACCGTGTTGACCAGAATGGTGTCGATCTCTTGACCTCATGATCTGCCCACCTCGGCCTCCCAAAGTGCTGGGATTACAGGCATGAACCACTACGCCCGGCCGGACATGCACTTTTTAAATGTTATTTGCGTTTTCAACCATGAATTGGTGCTATATTTTCCAAGAAATAATTAAAAAACAAAATTAAAAAAAAATGTAATGTGCTCTTTCTCTCTCTCTCTTTTTTTTTTTTTTTGAGAAGGAGTCTCTCTCTGTTGCCCAGGCTGGAGTGCAATGCCTTGATCTCGGCTCACTGCAACCTCCGCCTCCCGGGTTCAAGCGATTCTCCTGTCTCAGCTTCCCAAGCAGCAGGGATTACAGGTACCCACCACCACACCAAAGTAATTTTT
Organism: Ateles fusciceps; assembly: GCA_036589455.1. NCBI lineage: Eukaryota > Metazoa > Chordata > Mammalia > Primates > Atelidae > Ateles > Ateles fusciceps. The sequence goes on from JAZHEH010000903.1 coordinate 2,250,569, forward strand.
GTATTTTTAGTACAGATGGGGTTTCACCATGTTGGCCAGGCTGGTCTCAAACTCCTGACCTCAGGTGATCCACCTGCCTCGGCCTCCCAAAGTGCTGAAATTACAGGCGTGAGCTACGTCGCCTGGTCACGTGTAGTTCTCTTGATGCAATAAAAAAGTCATGTAACCTCTCTGAATCATTCTGTTTTGTTTTGTTTTGTTTTGTTTTGAGACAGAGTCTCACTCTGTCACCCAGGCTAGAGTGCAGTGGTTGATCTCTGCTCACTGCAATCTCCGCCTCCCGGGTTCGGCAATTCTCCAGCCTCAGCCTCATGAGAAGCTGGGATTACAGGTGCACGCCACCACACCCAGCTAATTTTTTGTATTTTTAGTAGAGACAGGGTTTCGCCACGTTGGCCAGGCTGGTCTCGAACTCTTGATCTCAAGTGATCCCCCCACCTTGGCCTCCCAAAGTGCTGGGATTACAGGCGTGAGCCACTGCCACTGGCCTGAACCTGTTTTTTGACTTCAGTAATGAGAATAGCAATGCTTGTTTTAAATTGCACACCCCCGTGTTTATGGTTGCACAGTAATCCACGCCCTTATTAAACAAATTGTATTGGGAATCTACTAGATGCTGGCACTGGGCTAGAGGATGCTGATGCTTGGTGGAGTGGAAAAGACATGATTTTTGTGCACTGAAGCTGATATTTGGGTGGATGGGAGCAAATAATGAATAATCACCTTACACATTCCATAATTAATTCAGATTGCCAGAAATGTTCATAAGGTACCCAAGGAAAGAGGGGATAACTGGAGGAAGGAGATACCTACTTTGGATGAATTTTTCAGGGAAGATCTTTTTGGGGGAGGGTAACAGTTAAGCTGAAATCTAAGTAAGCAGAAAAAGTTGGTCAAGAGAAGAGCAACCTAGGCTGATGGAACAGAAACGGGAGAAAAGGGAAAAGAGAAGGGAGAAAGAATGATTTAAAAAGAAAAAGAAAAATTTAAACAGCAAGAAGTGGCAGTTAATCACAGGGCAAAGGAATCTCTCCCAAAATTTCTGCCTCAAAAGGCAGAAGGCACACAAAGGAACCAGATGGCAAAGGAAGCTGTGTGCACCTTGTGATGATCTGCCTATAAACACCCCCATCGTGCCCGAGGACAATGCTCCTGGCAAAAAGGGGAAAGGAGCCTTTATTGTCTCCTCTCATCCGACTGCCAGGACCCACTTCCAGATTAGAAATAAAAGGGACGCTCTCCAAGACAGCAGCAGATTAAAAAGGGAAGAAGGAAAATATGATCAAGTAGCAACATCAACTGTACTTACACACATAGATGTTTATGACTGTAAAAGAAAAAACTATGTCTAGAAGGACACGTTAAATTCCTAACACTGATTGTCTCTGAGAATAGACTCAGAATATGTTACAGCAAGCCTGTGTTCTCTCTATGGTAATTATTTGGGCTCACATTTATTAAACATTTCCTAGCTGCCAGGCACCACGTTGAATGTCTAGTTTGCAGTACTTTGTCTTGTCCTCACAGCAACTCCATAAGGTGAGTATGATTATTGATCCGTTTTACCAATGAAATGATGGCGAGTTGGAGGTTAAGAGGACATCTGAAGGTGTCACAGCAGGAGGTGGCATGAAATTCAGGGCTGTATAATGCCAAAGGTTGGTGCTTTTAACCAACACACTGCCTTCTCCAACACAAAAAGAATAAATTAAGCTTACATTAACAGAGCACTTAGCACATGCTATGGGCTATGTACTTAATCCTTATAACAACCCTACGAGGTTGGTGCTATCAGGGTCCCCCTTTAATAGATGAGAAAACTAAAGGACAGAGAGGTTAAATAACTTGCTGCTAAGTGAGGTTCCTGGATTCAAACCCCGGCTGTTTCAATCCACAATTGGTGCTTCCACTACTAATCTACAACGCCTCTAATCTCACAGTTGTGCCTGTTTTTTGCCAAGCACAGGACTGGGGACAAAAAATCTATGAGATTGTCCCTTTCTTCAAGGAGAATCATGATTAGGAGGAAATGCTGTGCTAAAAAGATAAGTCAAAACCAGGAGACAGCATGGCGGACCTTGTGTGTTAGCAATTGTGTAAAAACTTGTGCATATGGAAGTCTTTAAAACATTCATATACTTGCAGCACATGACAAGTAATTTCACTCCTAGTAACCCATCCGAAAGAAATCAGCTGAAATGCGATCAACATGCACGTGCAAAAATGCTTTTTGCAGCAAATTATGTGATAGCTAAAGCTGTCCCCCCGTGGGGGATGTTGAATTAATTATAATACATCTATTTGAAGGGATATTGTGCAGTCATTAAAATATTATGTTGTAATATTTAATGCTTTTTAAATATCTTTTAAAGCTTTTAATTACAAGGAGAAATGCTCGCGATACAGGACTAAGCAAAACAAGAAATTAAGGATTGCAATTTTAGCACAATCTCAGTCACGTAAAATGAGAAATAATTAATACTACTCCAATAATAATAATAATATGTGAAACTAGGCCCAAGAGTTAATGGTGGTTGCCTCTAGGTGGTGGAATTATGGATGATTTTTGTTCCTGCTTTCTTGTTGCTGTATTTTCAAATCTTTAGAAAGTCATCATGTATTACTTTTACAGTCAGGAAAAGGTGAGCATAAAATTGTATGTGGGAGAAAAGGCTAGAAGAAAATATAGAAATATATTAGCAGTGGTTATGATGGTGGGGAAACGGTTGGTATTTTTTTGTTGTTCCTTTATCAAGATTTTATGTATGGCAGTTTTGTCACATTTGTAATGAAAAATATGTAAAATTAAAGATGAATAATCCCAGCATTATTTATAAGAATGAAACATGGCTGAATGTGGTGGCTCATGCCTGTAATCTCAGCACTTTGGGAGGCCAAGGCGGGAGGATTGCTTGAGCTCAAAAGTTTAAGACCAGCCTGGAACATGCCAAAACCCTGTCTCTACAAAAAAATACAAAAATTAGCTGGGCATGGTGGTACATGCCTGTGGTCCCAGCTATTCAGGGGAGGCTGAGGTGGGAGGACTGCTTGCAGCCAGGAGGTTGAGGCTTCAGTGAGCCATGATTGCACCACTACACTCCAGCCTGGGTGACAGAGCAAGACACTGTCTCAAAACAAAAAAACAAAAAGCGAAAAAGAAGAAAAGAAAATGAGAAGTTGAAAACAATATAGAAATTCAATAAGAAAATTGATCAAATGAATTATGGTGTTACCTGGGAAAAAAGGACATTATGTAGCCATGGGAAATAATGTTTGCAATGGGTTTTTAATGATGGAAGGGCATGTTGATGTTAGATGTTTAAGCCAAGATTTTGTATCAAGCCATCTCTCAAGTTTTTAATACTAATAAGGAAAATATTTAGAGGAAAATACACCTGAGTAAGCAAACCAAGTAAAATGACTGGGGCGAGTCATTTTGACTCCCTTTTATTTCTGACTCATAATTTAGAGACTGATTTTGCTAAGGTTGAGGATGCACCCAGGAAAAGAGAGTCAATTTACAGTAGGATCTTTGGCCTGCACTTTTTCCAAAAAAATGCTTTAAGGACTTCAGTATTTAAAGGGGATATAGCAGGCAGGAGGGGAAAGAGGAAGTTAAAAAAAAAAAAAAAGGGAGGGTAGGTAGTGAGTTAAGTGGTCACCTTCTTGTGAGGCTTTGATTGGAGCTTGCTTAATCCACATGTTACATGTAGAAGAAGGGGTAGTGAAACAGTCACTTATGCATTCTCTTGCACTCACTGAATCTGAATTTTATGTATGATAAAGTAAACGTAGAGTAGCGAAGAAGTCAAATATGCATTTGAAGTAGGTGGAGTGATGACTTCTATTCTTGTTTTACAATAGATAATCCAGGTACCCATTCCATGCTAAGCATTTCTCCAGGTGCCGACCACAAAGCAATGAAAACATAATCATGCCTGTCATGTGTGTCGGGGGAGGAAGGTTGATGATTAAATAATAGAAAACATGTAAAGCATTTACGTATTAATACATGCTAGCTCCTTTTGTGTTTAGCCACGTGGCTACAGATCAAATGCATCATTTCCAGGATGGTTTGTGAAGGAGATATGTCACCTGGCTGGATCCTCACTCTCCAGTGAAACCTCAGCCTGGATACCTATATCACAACAACAGCTCCTTTCAGAAGCAAGCGATGCCATAGATGGATAGCTACCATCCCCATTCTTGAATCTGAGAATTTCTAGGTGGTTAAGCTAATAGTTGTCAAGGAAGACCATCCAGTTTTTCTAATATTTTTATCTACCATGGTGCATTCCTTTTTTCCCCCTGTCAATGGCATTTAGAACTTCTGCTCAATAACCCTAGGTAAAGTGGAATTACTGTGAACAGTACTAGGTGCCCTGGAGCAGAGTGGGAGGGAAATTGAGACAGTAAGACCTTATTCCTGAATTCAAGGAGCTTATGACAAGGTAGCATTGGTAGCATCCTTAGAGGTAGTCCCCACAGTGGTTAAGAGCAAAAGCACTGGAGCCTGACTTCCTGAGTTCAAATCCCAGCCCTGTTGCTGGCTATGTAAGTGAACTTGAGCAAGTTTCATACACTTTCCATGCCTCAATTTTCTCATCTGTGAAACATGGACAATAATAGAACACATGCCGCTGTGAATAAACTTAAAACTTTGAATAGTGCTTGGAACATAGCAAGCACTCAACAAATCCTGAGGATTATAAAAATTACTTCTTATTGTAATTATCTGTGTCTAGGACTCTCTCTCTACCAGATAACAGAGGATATAACTAGTAAACAATCTATCTCTTAAGTTCAAGTCGCAGGTATGTTGTATTAGGCCAAGACTCATGTGTACCAATGTAGTGATTCTAGTAGAAAGAGATGCCTCTTTTGATAGATCCAACAGAAGTATTACAAGAAAGGCTATGACTTGCCCAGCGTGGGTCATGTGCACAGCCTCGTGCCTGGTGGTGTGAATCATCCCATCTAATGGGATGAGTTCCCTAAAGGAAAGAGAAATTCTGGGGAAAGCAAGATAGGCAGGTAAAATTACAGACATCCACAAAGGGGGTCACGATGATGAAGCTGAAATAGCTACCCTATCCCCCAAATCTGTCTTTTTTAATTTTTTTCTGAGCATAACAGATAGACTACACTTCCCAACATTTCTTGCAGTCAGGATGGTGATTAACATGTAGGTCATGGAATGGAAGCTGGAAGGTCGAATGCCCTTCTGAGCCCAGGCTTCTAAAAATTATGTGAGGCCTTCTCCTCACTGTCCTTCCCCTTATACTAGCTGGATGAAGATGATAATTAGACACCCGAGGAGGCACAAGGCAGATGGAACCTCCATCTCCACTTACAGAAAGTCTGCCCATCCAACTCGATTACCCACCTAGCACTGTTGCCTACTAGGAAGCATGCGTCTGACATGTTGTTCCATTACCTGTCTGGGGCAATTTGTTACTTCCACTTAGCCTATCCTAACTCATACAGGTAATAATATTAAAACTATAAGCAGGGTTCAACTCATAAAAAGTTTTAAAAATCAATTGGTAAAATGGACAGCCTTCAGAACCATGAGCTAATTAAATTTCTTTTCTTATAAATTACCCAGTCTCAGCTATTTCTTTATAGCAGGGCAAGAATGACCTAATACACATTATTATCCCCCACTATACATATGAGGAAACTGAGGAACAAAGACTTAATCAAGTGCTTGGTCAAGCTGAGCAGCTGATAGAGCTGAAACTTCACACCGTTGTCACCCACAACCTATCAATAATCTATGAGAAAGACAGAGAAGGGCCCACAACAAATCCTAAAAGCCAAGCTCAGGGAAAGAGAGTAAGTGCTCATTAAATGTTAGTTGAATGATTAAAAAGTCAAAATGTTGGGAAAATCCAACAAATCAAAGATGCAGGGAAACTTCACTCACCCTACTCTTCCAAAAGATGCTGGAGAGACACTGAGAGATGACTCTGAATCTCTGCTTTTGCTGCACTGGACTTGATGAACAAAGCTCCCTCAAGTCAGCTCAGATGGCCCCGGCAGTCCTGGGGCCAGGGAATTTATTTCAGGGAAAAAAAAAATTGGTGAGGACATGCTTGCTTCATTAGCTGCCCATCCATGTAGAAGACAGACCAAAGAAAGATGTACTTTCCAACCTCTCCAGAGAAAGAGCCCAACAGGTTTTGACAGATACCCCTGAAGTCCCTGTCTGCAGCTTTTAAACAGTTGGCTAACAACTGCCTTTAATTTCACTGAACATAAGTTATTGATCCTGATCTCTGTTGCCTGGAAGCCCAATCTTGATTGTTAATTGAGCTATTGATTTGGGACTCACATTAACCGTTCCTGAAGGGATGAATCCTAGGTAATGTGGGCAGGTGGGCTAGCGAGGTGCAGAAGGTGAGGGCTCTACAGGAAAGTGATTTTAATTAGTAATAATAGCTCCATACTTAGCCAACTGGCTTGTAATACATGCAGTGACATATCTACAGATCAGGCAGACAAACCAGCGGTCATCCTTCTACAGGAAAATTAAATTAGGTCAATTATCTAACTGTTGGGTGATTTCAGATAGTTACTTAACTCAAAACATACCTACTGCTGCATGTGTCAGATCCACAGCTCAGCCCCAAAAGCTTACTCCAGTTTGAAAGTATAATTAGTCAGGTTGGCCTTTCCCCTACCCCTTTCCAATATAACATTTTAATGCTTAGAAATTTCCAGGCAAAAAAAAAAAAAAGGTCATTAATAGGAGAATGGTTATGTGAAAGGACTTACATCTCTGCCATGGAATTATTATGGAGTCACTTGTCAACACCAATTAACTTGGCAGAGCAGATTCCTCAATAGATGTATCATAAGTTAAAAAGCCACATTCTAGAAAGGTATATATAAAATGATCACAGTTTTTTAAATAAGCAATTAACAACCACCATATTGATTATATGGGCCAAGAGAAAGACAGGGAAGGACCCACAACAAATCCTAATACTGGCTAACATTGGGGTGGGCATGGAGATGGATGAGGGGGAGCACAAGCATGCGATTTAAGATTTAGTAGGTTGGGTGCAATGGCTCTCTCCTGTAGTCCCAACACTTTGGAAGGCCAAGGCAGCAAGATGGCTTGAGCCCAGGAGTTCGAGACCAGCCTGAGCAACACAGGGAGACCCTGTCTCTACAAAAAAAATTAAAAAGAAAAATTAGCCGGCCATGGTGGCATACCTCTTAGTATCAGCAACTCAGGAGGTTGAGACAGGATGATCACTGGATCCTAGGATTAGAGGCTGCAGTGAGCCATGACTGTATCACTGCATGCCAGCCTGAGCAACAGAACAAGACTCTGTCTCTAAAAATATATTTAATATATATTTACATATATATTAAATATTTATTATATATATTACATATATATTAAATTACATATATATTAAATGTTTATTATGTACAAGACACTATTTTAGGTATTTTATAAATATTGATTCATTTAATCCCCTATAACTAACTGATATAGGTGCCATTAAGATATAGTTTGGATATTTGTCTCCGCCTACATTTCATGTTGAATTGTAATCCCCCAGTTTTAGAGGTGGGGCCTGGTCGGAGGTAACTGGGCCATGAGGCTGAATGTCCCATGAATGGTTTGGTACTACCCCTTGGTTCTGTTCTTGTCATGGTGAGTCAGTTCTCACAAGATCTGCTTGTTGTGAAATGTGGCACCTCCCCCACCCACACTCACTGTTTCTCTCTCTGTCTTGCTCATGCTTTTGCCATGTAACCTGCCTGATTCCTCTTTGCCTTCTGCCATGAGTAAAGCCTTCCTTGGGTCTCCCCCAGAAGCAGGCACCAGCATTATGCTTCCTGTACAGCCTGCAGAACCATGAGCCAATTACATCTCTTTTCTTATAAATTACCCAGTCTCAGCTATTTCTTTATAGCAGTGCAAGAATGACCTGATACACATTATTGTTTCTCACTATACAGATGAGGAAACTGAGGAACCAAGAAGTAATCAACTGCTTGGTCAAGTTGAGTAAGTGGTAAAGTTGAAACTTTATACCATTGTCTGTAGAGCTGAAACTTTACATTGTAACCCACAACCTATTAAAATCTCTGGGATACAGCACTGAACAGACCAATAACAAGCAGCAAAATTGAAATGGTAATAAAAAAATTTACCAACAAAAAAAAGTCCAGGTCCAGATGAATTCACAGTGGAATTCTACCAGACATTCAAAGAAGAATTGGAACCAATCCTATTGACAGTATTCCACAAGATAGAGAAAGAGGGGAATCCTCCCTAAATCATTCTGTGAAGCCAGTATCACCCTAATACCAAAACCAGGAAAGGACACAACCAAAAAAGACAACTACAGACTAATATCCCTGATGAACATAGATGCAAGAATACTTAACAAAATACTAGCTAACTGAATCCAACACCATATCAAAAAGATAATCCACCATGATTAAGTGGGTTTCATATCAGGGATGCAGGGATGGTTTAACATACCCAAGTCAATAAATGTGATACACCACATAAACAGAATTAAAAACAAAAATCACATAATCATCTCAATAGATGCAGAAAAAGCATTCAACAAAATCCAGCATCCCTTTATGATTAAAACTTTCAGCAAAATTGGCATACAAGGGACATATCTCAATGTAATAAAAGCTATCTATGACAAACCCACAGCCAACATAATACTGAATCAGCAAAAGTTGAAAGCATTCCCTCGGAGAACTGGAACAAAACAAGGATGCCCACTCTCACCACTTCTCTTCAACATAGTACTGGAAGTCTTAGCCAGAGCAGTAAGACAAGAGAAGAAAATAAAGGGCATCCAAGTTGGTAAAGAGGAAATCAAACTGTCACTGTTTGCTAATGATATGATTGTTTACTTGGAAAACCCAAAATAATCCTCCAGAAAGCTCCTAGAACTGATCAATGAATTCAGCAAAGTTTCCACAGATACAAAATTAACGTACACAAATTAGTAACTCTTCTATACACGAACAGCAACCAAGCTGAGAATAAAATCAAGAACTCAACCCCTTTACAATAGCTGAAAAATAAATAAAATACTTAAGAATATACTTAACCAAGGAGGCAAAAGAACTCTACAAGGAAAACTACAAAACACTGCTGAAATAAATCATAGATGACACCAACAAATGGAAACACATCCCATGCTCATAATGAGTAGAGTCAATATTGTGAAAATGACCCTACTGCCAAAAGCAATCTACAAATTCAATGCAATTCCAATCAAAATACCACTATCATTCTTCACAGAACTAGAAAAAAATCCTAAAATTCATATGGAACCAAAAAAGAACTTCATAGCCAAAGCAAGAGTAAGCAAAAAGAACAAATTTGGAAGCATCACATTACCTCATTTCAAAATAAACAATAAGGCCATAGTCACCAAAACAGCATGATACTGGTATAAAAACAGGCACACAGACGAATGAAACAGAATAGAGAACCCAGAAATAAACTCAAATACTTACAGCCAACTTATCTTCAACAAAGCATACAAAAACATAAAGTGGGGAAAGGACACCCTTTCAACAAGTGGTGGATAATTGACAGGCCACGTGTAGAAGAATGAAACTGGATCCTCATCTCTCACCTTATACAAAAATCAATTCAAGGTGGATTGAGGACTTAAATCTAAGACCTGAAACTATGAAAATTCTAGAAGATAACATTGGAAAAACCCTTCTAGACATTAACTTAGGAAAGGATTTCATAAAAGCAATGCAATAAAAACAAAGATAAATAGTTGGGACTTACAGAGCTTTTGCACAGCAAAAGGAACAGTTAGCAGAGTAAACAACCCACAGAGTGAGAGAAAGTCTTCACAATCTACACATCTGACAAAGGACTAATATCTAGAATCTACAACAAACCCAAACAAATTAGCAAGAAAAAACAAATGATCTCATCAAAAAGTGGCCTAAGGACACGAATAGACAATTCTCAAAAGAAGATAGGTTAGGTTCCTGATGCTGCTGTAAAAAATTATCACAAACTTAGCAGCTTAAACAACATAAACATATTAGCTTATATTTCTGCAGGTCAGAAGTTCAGCATAGGGTTTCCCAGGCTAAAACCAGGGGCCAGCACATCTGCCTTCCTTTCTGGCTCTAGGGGAGGATCCACATCCTTGATCATTCAGGTTGTTGGCAGAACTCAGTTCATTGCAGTGGTCATTTTTGGAGTCCTCATTTTCTTGCTGGTTATTAGTTGAGGGACCTTCTTAACTTCTAGAGGCCACGCTCATTTCCTGACTTGCGATCCCTTCTTTTCATCTTCAAAGCCAGCAATGGCAGATCGAGTCCCTCTCATGCTTTGAGTACCTCCTCCTCTTTCATCTCATGTCTCTGACCCAATGGAGAAAGGTTCTCCACTCTTAATGACTCATGCATTTAGATTAGGGCTACACAAAAAATCCACGATAACTTCATTACCTCTAGGGCTGTACCCTTAATCACATCTGCAAAGTCTCTTTTGCTATACAAGATATCATATTTACAGGTTCTATGGATTAGGAAATTGACATCTCTGGGAGGCCATTATTCTGCCTACCACATTCCTGAAGGTTTTTATACATCCAGGAGACGCACTGTGTTTGAAGGCATGTTTTCAGTAGTAAGGGTGAAAAAGATTGAATCAAATGTACTCTCAGATCCCTTTCCATTAAACTGAATAACATCAGCATGTCAGCTGGTTCTACAGAGCTCTGTGTGAATCAAGAGAATGTTTGAGATGATGGAAATGCTAAATACCAATTTCATCATTATATAATGTATATATGTATCAAAACATCTCACTATACTCCATAAGTATGTACAATTATTGTGTGTCAATTAAAAGTAAATAAAATAATTTTGTTAAAGAATCCAGTTTCTTATTACCACATTTGTTGTAATCATAGGCACTGATTTTTCCTAGTAGAAAAATCTTCAGTAATTTTCCAGAAAGGAAAACCACCTGGACCAAAGTGTCCATGTCCCTGCCACACTCTCAATCTTCTCCATGTAAATGTGGTGTAAAATCGGAACTGTGTTCAAATTCTACTTCCACCAGCACTTGCTAGCTTCAAACCTTCTTCTGAAAAAGAAATCAAAGAGCAATCCCATTTATAATAACTGCAAATAAAATAAAATATCTAGGAATGAACTTAACCAAAGAAATAAAAGATCTCTACAATGAAAACTATAAAACATTGATGCAAGAAATCAAAAAAGGACACAAAAAATGGAAAGATTACCCATGTCCATGGATTAGAAGAATCAATATTCTTAAAATGTCCATACTATGTCCATACTACACAAAGTAATTTACAGATTCAATACAATCTCTAGCAAAATACCAATAACATTCTTCACAGAAACAGAAAAAAAATAATCCTAAAGTAATACAGAACCACAAAAGACCCAGAATAGCCAAAGCCATCCTGAGCAAAAGGAACAAAACTGGAGGAATCACATTACATAACTTCAAATTGTACTACAGAGTTACGGCAGAAGAGCATGGCACTGCTATAAAAATAGATACATAGACCATTAGAACATAATAGATAATCCAGAAATAAGTTGATATATGTACAGTGAACTTATTTTCAACAAAGGTGCCAAGAACGTACACTGGGGAAAAGACAATCTCTCAATAAATGTGCTAGTAAAACTGGCTATTCAAATGCAGAATAAAAGCAGGCTCATATTTCTCAATATATACAAAAATCAAATCAAAACGGATTAAAGGCTTAAATCTAAAACCTCAAACTATGAAACTACTACAAGAAAACATTGGGGAAACTCTCCAGGACATTGGTCTAAACAAAGATTTCTTGAATAATACCTGGAAAGCACAGTTAACCAAAGCAAAAATGGACAAATGGGATAACATCAAGTTAAAAAGCTTCTGCACAGCAAAGGAAACAATCAACAAAGTGAATAGACAACCCCCAGAATGGGAAAAATGTTTGCAAACTACCCATCTGACAAAGGATTAATAACCATAATATATAAGGAGTTCAAACAACTCTATAGAAAAAAAACAAATAACCTGATTTTAAAGCAGACAAAAGATCTGAATAGAAATTCTTCAAAAGAAGACATACAAAGGACAAACAGATACATGTAAAGCTACTCAACCTTACTAATCATCAGAGAAATACAAATCAAAACTGCAGTAAGTTATCATCCCACTCCAATTAGAATGGCTTATATCCCAAGACAGGCAACAATAAACGCTAGGGAGGATGTGGAGAAAATGGAACCTTCAAACACTGTTGGCGGGAATATAAATTAGTGCAACCACTATGGAGAACAGTACGAAGGTTCCTCAAAAAACTAAAAACAGAGCTACCATATGATTCCTCCCCATTCCCTGGGGACATTTGACAATGTCTGAGAACATTTTCGGTTGTCACAACTGAGATATGAGGTGAGACTTGAGTCCAGAAGCAGGGCCTGGACTCTGGACCAAACTGAGGACTAGCTAAAAACAGGGATGAGGTAGAAGCAGCCTGCCAGAAAACATGCCCATCAGTGTCCCATGTCAGCTTACCATTGCCATGGCAACACTCGGGATTTACCACGCCTTTCAATGGCAACCACCCAAAAGCTTTCAACCTTCTCCTAGAAATGTCTGCATAGGCCACCCCTTAATTAGCATATAATTAAAAGCAGGTATCAATATGACTGCAAAACTGTCCTCACCTGCTACTCTCTGCCGTGCTCTGCAGGAAGTCATGGAGCTGTAACACTGATGCTTTAATAAAGCTGTTTTCTTCTACCCTACCACCGCTCACCCTTGAATTCTTTCCTGGCAAAGCCAAGAACCCTCGTGGGCTAAGCCCCATTTGGGGGCTTGCCTTCCCCATATCACAGCAGGAGAAGGGGAGTGCTACTGGCAACTGAGGGGTAAAGGCCAGGGAAGCTGCTAACATCCTACAATGCACAGGACACCCCACTCCTTGCAATGCAGAATTATCAGGCCCAAACTATCAATAATGCTGAGATTGAGAAAGCCTGCTTTAGAACAACTCACTCTTCTTTTGTTATGCTAAATAAAGCACCAAATAACCTGAGTCCACCAGTAACAGACCCCTATCATCAGCATGGAAATTGCACAGAGGATGTAGCATCTCACATACCCACAGGGGCCACACGGCTCAGGGAATGACCACCAGGGAGACACCCTGGTGACCCATAATCTTCACTGAAATAAACTGGGCTGGGGAATGGTCACCAACAGCTGGGACCCCTTTCTCACATCTGAGCCCTGAGCTGCAGCTTAGCAGGAAGCCAAGTCTGTTTGACAAGTATAAGCTTCTTGTCAATGCTGCTAAAGGTTTCAAAGCCTCTCTCTCCAAGATGGAGGTATTCTCTGAAGGAGAAACTTTCCAGCAGTCCCGGCCAGTGTGATTCAAATGGCAATAGCTTCCTGGAGCGGAGCCTGACCTTGTGTGGCGGGAGCTCAGCAGAGAGGGGGAGCAACGTTGATTTCTGAAGACTGTCAAGTGAGAGCTACTTTGGGCTGAGTTGTAGGGAACTAGAGATCTATAAACCTTTTTATGTGCAGAGAGAAAGGAGTCAGCATTGTTTCCAATGAGTTTCCCAGGCAAGAGGAGACAAGCAGAGGCTGAGTGACAGTTGGACAAGGAGCAAGTTTCCCTTTTATTAACAGGCTCATAAAGCTACTTTAAAAAATAAATTAAAGCTAGAAAAATATCCTTGCATTTACTGCCTGAAGGGAAGGGGGATGGGGGCTGTGCTGATCAGCCTGGCAGTGACATTGCAGGGACATGCTCTTGCAAGATCAGCTGAATGTCCGGAGGCTGCAAAGCACACCCTAGGGCAAGCTGCTCTTGAGTTTTGACCCCAGGTAATTGGCACTTGCAGTCTGCAGCCTCAGGTGAGTCCTGAGACAAAAAGCCCATCCCCAAGCCCTGACTCTACGGTGTGGAAGAGGGGGCCTCTGAGAGTTCCTTCTGCACCATTCAGCCAGGCCCTGAGATGGACACCCATAAATCACCATTGAGCTTGAGCCCTTATGCCTGTGCTGAGACTCCTCACTAATCTAGAGGCAAGCCAAGCCCTGGAGCCTGGTATCAAATGGATGCTTCACCCATTTTCTTCCCTGTCCTCTGCTCCTCCTCCTTCCCTAACTTCAATTTCCTTTCCATCTCCTTTCTGTTCCTTTTCCTCCTTCCTCCGTTATTTTTTTCCTCTCAAAGGATTCCAATTGCTACTGTGTAAGGTAAGGCACACTTCATTTCTCACGTGAGCAGATATAACCATGTCAGGTCACTCCACCATATGTAATTCTCAGTGGCTTCCCACTGGGGCCAACCAAGCCCCCTAGCATGGAACACAAAACATCGTAGGTGATTCCAGACGGCTTTCCGGTCTCACCCCCCAATACCACTGTGCGCGCGCGCGTGCACACACACACACACACACACACACACACACACACACAGCACTTTCTGCCCTTCCCAAGCACAGCATATCATTTTAAGCCTCTACTCACAATTATAATAAGCTAACATTTAATAAATTGTTCCCTCTATGCTGGAAGCTTTCTATTGATTAGTTCATTGAATTTTCACAAAAATTGGATGAGGTTAATTCTGTCATCCTCATTTTTCAGATGCAGAAACAGAGGTTTAATGAGGCTAAAATGACCATCAAAGATGATATAGTGCTACAGATGGGATTTGGTATCAGCGAGGTCCAGCAGCACAACCACAGTGACCTCCGCTGCCTCCATACCTGTGTCCCTGGACCTGACCTGTCTCCTTCTTGGAAACCTTGACTCTTTCTCTAGGTGGAATGAAACCAGTTGCTTTTTTTTTTTTCCTTTATAAACCGACTCTGATGTGTATGTGCCCTGAAACTGTCTCTTTTTTATTTCACTTAACGTATGTATTGAATGCCAAAAACCCCAAGAGACGCTGGCAATACAGTAAAGAATAGAAAGCAACTTTCAAAATGAAGCCCCTGGATTTTAGATTCTATGAAGCCAGGCACCAAATCTGTATTGTTTGCTGGGTCCCCCGAGACCTAGCACAGGACTTGCGATGGAGGAGGCATTCAAAATCCATTTAATGCAGAAAGCAAAAGATTGAATAAATGAAGGCAAATTCAGAGGGAGGTGGTACCTCCTTGCTGAGATTCCATCTTGAAAATAACCCTGTGGTGGTGTCCTTAGAGGGACCGTCCCATAGCCACAGCCCATTAGCACTACTGATGGCATCATTCATTCATTCAATAAACATTCATCGGACTCCTGTTAATTGCTGTGCCCTAGGTTGGGTGCTGGAGATGAAAAAGAATGAAACACAGTCCCTGCCCTTGAGGGAGTTAGCTGGTGAGACAGCAAAAGACAATTACAGTGTGGTGTCCTGAGCACGCTACCGCAGGAGTAAGCCACAGGGGGGGGGGATTCTGAGAGTACAGGGATGCAGCTCCTAATTGTATGTGAGAAATCATGGAAGGCTTCCCGGGGAAAGTGACATCTGAGCAGAGACTTGATGGATGAGAAGGAATTAGCCATATCTAAGTATCTGTGTGTGTGTGTGTGTGTGTGTGTGTGGGGGTGTATGTGTGTGTGTGTGCACACGCATGCATGTGCACACACCTGGGGATGGTATGGAGAAACGTCTCCAGGTGGAGGTGTCAACATATGCAGGATGTGGACGCAAAGGAAAAAGAGAAATTGTTCATGACGGCTTGCGCATGTGTGGAACATAAAAAGCTGGAAGGCAATGGCCAGGTACAGTGGCTCACACCTGTAATATCCATGCTTTGGGAGGCTGAGGTGGGAGGATCATTTGAGATTGGGCATTCAAGATAAGCCTGGGCAACATAGCAAGATCATGTCTCTACAAAAACCTTTTTAAAAAAAGTAGCCAGGCGTGGTGGTGCATGCCTGTAGTTTCAGTTACTTGGAAGGCTGAGGGAGGAGGGTCACTTGAGCTCATGAATTCAAGGCTGCAGTGAGCTGTGATCGTGCCACTACACTCCAGCCTGGGCAACAGAGCAAAATCCCCACCTCTGAAATTAAAAAAAAAAAAAAAATTAATGTTTGGCACTAAAACTAAAGAGGTTATCTCATGCCATTTGAAAGGATTGAATTTTATTCAGAAGGATTGTTGATCTCATTCACACAACGTTAAAATAAAGAAAGAAAAACGCATGGACCTCGGTTTGATACTCTGGAAGGAGAATGGGATTCGCAGTCTGCCAAGTACAAAAACAAACAAAAAAACTTAAAAAAATATGGTAGTACCATAGCAGCCCCTTCCCTATGTATCTGGCTCTGAAAAGTTTCCTGGGACCCTGGTTCCCAGCCTGGTATGCCCGCATGGAGGCAGGGGTGTGGTGGTCAGCCCTGTACCTCATCTGCCTCAGGGATCCCTATCCATCAGCTTCCTTCATGGTATTTTGCTACTTATCTCCTTTGTCAAACAAATTTCTATTTTAAAAAATTTGTATTGGATTTTACGATATTGATCACATTAAAGCAAAATTTTAAAAACTGGAAAGTAGGGTGAGGAGAGAAGGTAGGAGATTAAGAGGAGGTACGGTGTCAGTCCTCATATATCGCAGCTGAGTGGCAGCTTTGTCTCATCTTTGCACTCCTAGGAGCAATAAATGCCAGAAATGCTTGGGAGAGGAAAGAGCAAGTTGAAGAAAATGATGTTAAGTTTGACTAGGTTATTGCTAGAGAAGCTGACACTGTTATCATCGCTTTGTGGCTGGGCCTTCACCCTGCTTTGAATATTTTTCCTCCTCTCTCCTCCACTGCACCTTTCAAAATTCAACACAGTTATCTTCAGGTTGGTTGACATTAATTAAGCACCAATTGCATGCCAAGTCCTGGGAAATCAGAGAAACATGCCCCATTCACTGTCACTGAAGATCTCAAAATCTTAAGCCGTAATCAACTAGAATTGGATTACAGGAAATTTGCTTTAAATAGTCATTATCCTTGATAATACCCTTTGCAGCATGCTTTATACATGTGTTATCACTTCTAATCCTAACAGCAACCCCAGGAGGTAGGTTTCTACTCAGCCTCACTTTATGAATGAGTAAACAAGCTCTTAGAGGCTTAAAGATTTGCCTGAGATCACCCAACCAGAAAAGGGTGAAGGTGGGATTCTTAGTCTAAAGGTTCAACCACTACAGTACACATTTTGTAAGTGGCAGGGCTAAGTATTGAGTCATTGTCTGCTTGAATCCAAACTCTCTGTAGCTAATCATCAAGCAACGGTACCATCTGGAAATCAGGTTTAATGCTGGTATATGGCTTGAACCCCAATACCACTTTCTCCCCATCCAACATAAAGATATGTTCTGTGTTGTAAGAATATCAAAGGAGGCTTCAGTCATTCCATCCTGGACTGGAGAAGGCTTCAAAAAGGAGGGGGATACTAAAAATTAGTCCCAATAAATATGAATTTGCAGGGGACACAAACATTCAACGCATAGTACCCTCCAAGTTAAATTTCTGTGACAAAGACTTGGTTTCCCACCCAACTGCCATGCACCCCCTTCCTTTTTGCTAAGAGAGCTGGCATCTTCCTCACTACCCTCCATGCAGCCAGTGAAGTATGGGTCCCTTTCTTACTAAGAGAGCTGGCATCTTCTTCAGCACCCTCCATGCAGACAGTGAAGCATGGGTCCCTTCACAATCCATGAGTCTTGACATCTCTAAGCCAATGCCAGTGGGCTCACTGGCTTGCCAAACAATCTTCAAAGCACAAGCACGTGACTCAGCTCTGGTCACTGAAATACGATGGAAATTCTGCTGTAGAGCTTCTGGGAAAGGTTTGCACACTCTTAAGAAAAAAAAAAATACATGGCATGGATATTTTTTTGCTCTTTCTGGGTGTTGTCGCCTGCATATACTATCCAGATAAGCAGCCTTCATCTTAGATAATGCAGGATCCAGCCTAAGAAGAAAAGCCAGGCCTGGTGTGGTGGTTCATGCCTGTAATCCCAGCACTTTGGGAGGCCGAGGCAGGTGGATGACCTGAGGTCAGGAGTTCGAGACCAGCCTGGCCAACATGAGGAAACTCTGTCTCTATTAAAAATATAAAATTAGCCGGGCTGGTGACGCATGTCTGTAATCTCAGCTACTTGGGAGGCTGAGGCAGGAGAATCACTTGAACCTGGGAGGTGGAGGTTGCAGTGAGCCAAGACTGTTCCATTTCATGCCAGCCTGGTCGACAAATCCATACTCTATCTCAAAAAAAAAAAAAAAAAAGAAAGTTCTTCTTGGCAGCGTGGGGTGGCTCACACCTGTAATCCCAGCACTTTAGGAGGCCAAAATAGGCAGATCGCTTGAGCCCAGGAGTTCAAGACTAGCTGGGCAACACAGTGAGAAACCCTGTCTCCACAAAAATACAAAAAAAAAATAGCCAGGTGTGGTAACATGCACCTGTAGTCCCAGCTACTCGGGAGGCTGAGATGGGGGGATCAACTGAACTCAGGAGGTCGAGGCTGCAGTGAGCTGAAATTGTGTCACTGCACTCCAGCCTGGGTGAGAGAACAAGACCCTGTCTCAAAAACAGAGTTCTTGTGCTTGCAATAGCTTGCAGATCTGCTTGCTTACATCTCTGATGGAGTCTTCTAACACTCCCCTGCTCTCTTACTATGTCCAACCCAACCCACCTTCTTTCTGCTACTCAAACACAGCAAGGGGGTTTCTACCTCAGGGATCTTATCCTTGTTCTTCCTTCTGCCTTAAATGCAACTTCCAGGTTCCTTTCAAAGTGCTTTTTTCTCATCATACAGGTATCAGCTGGAATTTCACCTCCACAGAGAAGCTTCCCTTGAGGTCCTACCCCCCCAGAGAACTGCAGAGAGAGAAAGAGAAAGAGAGAGGCTGACTTTTTCTTCTGCATTTGACATTATGAGAAAATCCTGGGTGCTTTAAGAATGAACATTGTAGATAATAGAAGTACTAGTTGCAGAATTCCATTTCCATGTAAATGACCCAGACAAGCAAAGTACTGACTCACCCCAAGAAGAATCTACCTGGAGGAAAAAAAAGTGTTGTTTACAAGGAGAATACCAGATGTTGGACTTGGAAAGCCCCATCTTGACATTTGAAGGCTACCAAGGGAGATACAGGGACTCGAGGGCAGGCAGAGAAAAAGCTTCAGAACAGAGTTCATTTAGAAGTGACTTTACATATTAAGTTAATTCCCGGTATAATTCAAGCGTCTGATGGGGGATGGAGGAATAATGGAAAAAAAAAAGGAGCCCTTTAAAAGTGCTGAAGAGAGAGCAAGACCCATAATTCCATCTACAAGTAATGGTAGTTGAAATTGGTTGTTCCTGATTTGAATAATCTTGATGGTATCGTTATTTTTAATTGTGATTAGTGGTCGTAATGTGCTAATAAATAAGACGAGAGACAAGGTACAACCTTGCCTTGTCCCACAAACGAGTTGGAATCGAGACTGCTGGAGGCTGGCAGGCTCTGGACCGGAGGAGCCCCAACCAGGGCAGGTGCCTGAGAACTAAAGGACCATCTCCATGAGCTTTTGAGACAGAACACTTCTGAGCAAATTTCCTCGACTCTGAGATCAAGCCATTCCACCAAAAAATAAGAAAGCACTGGGCTTGTTTTTCCTTAGGGTAGCTCTTCACTGGAAGAATGTCACTCATGTGTCCCAAGCACCCCACTGGAAAGTAGCACTTGGAAAGCCTTTTCCCGTCTTGTTAACAATATCATCCATCCTAGAGCAAGGCATGGGCACAGTGGCCCACTGGAAGGTTCTCCTCTATATACTATGAAGATATTCTCAGTGATAGGAAGTTTTTGAAGTGGTTAAGTAGGTAGGTGAGAGGTTAATCCCAGAACCAAGATGGCCAACAAGCCAGGAGTCCATCACCAGTATTGTATGTGTCCCCAGTAGAACTCTAAGGGAAACATATTCATTTCCTAGGACTTCATGGCAAAGGAGTGCAAAGTAGGTAGCTTAAAACAACAGAAATTTATTCTCTCAAAGTTCTAGAGGCCAGGAGTCTGAAAATCAAGGTGTGCTAGGGCCATGCTCTCTTCCACATTCTTACAGGTGCTGACAATCCTTGCGTTCCTAGCTGGAAGCTGCCTAACAAAGCTCTGCCTCCCCCGATCACAGGGCCATCCTCTCTCTGTGAGTCTGTGTTTCCACACAGCACTCTCCTCTGCATGTGTCTGTCTCTGTGTCTCTTCCCCTCTTTGATGACTCCCGTCATACTGGATTAAGGGCTCATTCTATATCAAGATGACTTCAGCTTAGCTAATATCTCAATTACTCTGCAAAGAGCCTATTTCTAAATAAGGTCACATGCACACGTACCAGCTAAGACTTCAGCATGTCTTTTGGAAGAATGTAATTCAACCCACAACAGGAAGTTAATTGCTTTGATGAGGGGGAAAAGCTGGTGGGAAAGACAGACAGAAAAGAAAGAAAGAAAGAAAGAAAGAAAGAAAGAAAGGAGGAAAGAAAGGAGAAGGAAGAGAGGGAGGGAGGGAGGCAGGAGAAGAAAGAGGGAAGGGAGGGAGGGAGGAAAGGAGAGGAGGGATAAGGAAGGAGAGAGAAGATAAGGAAGGAAGGGAGGGGAGGGAGGGAGGCAGGGAGGGAGGAAGGAAGGAAGGAAGAGAGAGAGAGAGAGAGAGAGAGATGCTGCAATAGGGGAAAGGAGCCTAATTTATGTAAAATTTTGTGTGGACATTTACGACTTTTGATGACATATCTATTTCCATTAAGTAAATCAAGCCAATAACATTTCCTCAACTTTGGCAAGTCATATGAGTCTCTGTCTGCTTAGCGCTTCCCTAAGATCCCTGATCAGACTCACCAGGGGGAGAGACAGCAGCAGTGGATTCAGGCCACCCTGATCCACTCCGCTTGAGGTTCAGAAAAGTTAAGTCACTCAACCCAGTTCTCATTGCTGGCAAACGGCAGATGAGATTTTAATCCAAAGACACACTCTTTTCCTTGTGCTGCAGTGCTTTCCCGAATGTTAATTTTAGTCAATGAATCAGTAAATAAATTAACAAATGAGTGAAGAAACTACCGTCACACATGAAGTGGCCTCCAGTGCTTCTGGAGATGGTTTGGGGTCTGGAGAAACACAGGAAGGGTATCTCACTCACCCATGTGATCCAGAGCTTGGTGGAAATGCAATCAGCATTCTCTGTGCATATCCAATATCTTCCAATGCCAAGCCACTGGATTAAAAATAGCCCTTCTGTCCTATCTTCTTCTTCCCCCCGAAGCAGATGCTGGGGCTCAGCCTTGCCCTCCAACTCACCCCAGTTTGCCTCTTGTCATTCATCCACTGTGGCTGGTCCACAGTGATTTTCTACTTTTAGGACCAGAGGAACTTGGGCTGCTGTCAAGGGAAGAAACTATTAATATCAAGTTAATGTGTGTAATAGGCTGGTCGCCATGTTCCTCAATAAAGAGAGCTGCTATGAATAGTAGTAGAAGTACTGGTATTCATATCAGCAAGATTATGACCATTTATTTCATTGATTTTACTACTTTGCTAGGGCTGCCGTAATGAAGTTCAACAAGTTAGCTGGCTTAAACTATAGAAATTTATTTTCTTACGATGATTGAAGGCCAGAAGCCTGAGATTGAGGTGTTGGCTCTTCTTTAGGGCCATGAAGAGCCGTCCCATGCCTCTTTCCTGGGCTTGTAGCTGTCTGTCTTTCCCCTACATCTTCCCTGTTTTTGTGTCCAAATTTCCTCTTTTCATGAGGACACCACCATATTGAATTAGGGCTCACCCTAATGATGTCATTTTAAATTACCTCTTTAAAGACCCGAGCTCCAAATATAGTCACATTCTAAAGTCCCAAGGATTAGGATTTCATGATATTAGTTTGGGGAGGGGGTACAATTTATCCCATAGCACTGTTTCTATTTGCAATATGGAGACCTAAGGCAAAGTCTTCAAAATAAAGTTAAGTTTTGTTTTGTTTTGTTTTGTTTTCAGACAGTGTTTCATTCTGTTGCCCAGGCTGGAGTGAAGTGGTACGATTTCAGCTCACTGCAATCTCCACCTCCCAGGTTCAAGCGATTCTCCTGCCTCGGCCTCCCAAGTAGTGGGGCTTACAGACTCCTGCCACCACATCTGGCTAATTTTTGTATTTTTCATAGACATAGATTTTCACCATGTCGGCCAGGCTGGTCAAACTCCTGACCTCAAGTGATCTGCCCGCCTCAGCCTCACAAAGTGCTGGGATTACAGGCATGAGACACTGCCTCCAGTCTAATATCGAAGTAGAAATTACAGATAACTACTTTCAAACTACCCATAGTCACAAACTCTAAACTCTGCGTTTCTACCTCCAAGTATAAGATTCAAGTCAGGAGAGGTGAGAATGTAGTGGAAGGATCGTGGCTTTGAAAGAATTACCTGGGCTTTGAAGAATGGGTAAAACTGAGGTGAATGGAGGGGAGTATGTGCCAGACAAAGACTAGGATATAAATAACAGATTAGAGGTAGAAAACTCATTTTTCCCTGTTTTTGAGATTTTAGTAGTATACATTCTTCACTCCTAGATTTGCCAAAGGAGGTACTCAGTTTGGGGTGCACCATTCAGACAGTGGTTTGAAATTCAGAGCCCTAAGAGACATTGGCTGTGTCTCATTTTGAAGCAGCTCTCCGTCTTCCAAGAGTGAGTCTCCTCTTCCCATGTGTCTGCTCTTGCAGATTACCATACACAGCTAATGGAGGGGGAGTTAACAGGAAGTGTCAGGGAGTTTTATAAAATTCTCGTGTCGACCCTCTTCCTGTCAGTGTGCATAAGGGAAGAAGACAAGAAAATGATATTGTCTTTTAATAGTTCACTTTAGATCTTCATTTCATATCACTCATCATTACTCCATATTAATTACTCTGTATTGGCAATCTCTGGCTGTCAGTTACTCCATAAAAGATCTCACTGAGCTTGTGGCTGGACAGCTTTCATTAGGAAGCAATTTGGACCACATTTAACTTGGGAAGATTAACAGATTAACTGGAAGCAATACCTCACGTGCCTCTCTGCCTCCAGTGAAGGTATGGCTATTTTTTTGTATTTTTAGCAGAGATGGGGTTTTACCATGTTGCCCAGGCTGGTCTCAAACTCCTGAGCTGAAGCAATCCTCTCACCTCAGCCTCCAAAGCGCTGGGATTATAGGCATGAGCCATTATGCTTAACAAAGGCTTTAAACATATGTAAAAAAGTTTGACACAGTCACTGATACAGAGCTGGTGCCAATAAATGACAACTGATAGTATTTAGTATTTATAATTAGTATAAATGGAATGAGAGAAGATTCAATGGACTTACTCCAAAATGAGGCTACCTCCACTTTCAAAATATTGCTCCCTGCTCTCATTTTTCCCATCAGGAAGGGAGAGAAGAGCTGGGTTCAGTTCTGCTCAGCAATCCTTTATCAGATGCCTGCTAAATGCCAGATGTGATGTCCACTCTAGGGATAGAGAGAATAATCTAGGATATCCCTAAGTCTTTGAACCCACCAGCCACAGAAGCACATACTGTTCCCTCTGCCTGGAATGTCCTTTCCTGTCGAGCCACCAGAAGGGGTCACTCTCTCGGAGCTTGGTCTACATGTGCCTTTCTCTGGGAAGCCTCGTGTGATGCTCCCGAGCAGCACCTGCCATACATCTTTACAGCTCTTATCACAATGGTGCTCACAAACATATGCTATGACCGTGGGATTTCTAGTCTCTTCTGTGGATCTGCAGGCTCCCCCGAGGGCAGGACCACATTTGTTCTACTCATTGTTGAATCCCCAGTGCCTGGTGCACTGAAGGAGGGAGGATTGAAAGAGCTCGAGAGGAAGAGTCAAATACATAAACAAAAAAAGGGCAAAAATATGTAATTACACATGAGCAGAAGCAACCCAGATACCACTAAGCCATCAACTTGTCCTCCTCTGAGCCATCAGCTTAGGAAAAGACAGCTCTAGGCCAAGTATGGTGGCTCACACCTGTAATCCCAGCACTTTGGGAGACCGAGGTGGGCAGATCACCTGAGGTCGAGAGTTTGAGACCAGCCTGACCAATGTGAAGAAACCTTGTCTCTATTAAAAATAAAAAACTAGCCAGGTGTGGTGGCGCACGCCTGTAATCCCAGCTACCTGGGAGGCTGAGGCAGGAGAATCGCTTGAGCCTGGGAGGCAGAGGTTGTGGTGAGCCAAGCTTGCACCATTGCACTCCAGCCTGGGCAACAAGAGCTCTGTCTCAAAAAAAAAAAAAAAAAAAAAAAGTAGCTCTACTTTCTATTTCTCAATTGTTCTTTTTCGGAAGAAGGTGCAAGCAGCCCCAGAGTCCCATGGAAGCAGCTTTCTCTCAATACTCAGCCCACTACCTCCCCCACCAGGAGAGAAACTCCAAGAGAGAAGACCTTTATTTCTCTTGTTATTGTCATAGCTTCCATTTCCCAGCACAATGGATACATAGTAGTTCACAAAAAATTGAATGAATGAATGAATGAATAGCCCTTTACCACAGAGTCAATGGCAAACTCAACTACTTTCAGCCAAAAGAACATGAAAAACACACTGTCTAGCCAGGAGCCCACAAGCAGTGGCTTATGCCTATAATCCCAGCCCTTTGGGAGGCTGAGCCTGGAGGATCACTTGAAGCCAGGAGTTCAAGACCAGCCTAGTCAACATAGCAAGACCCCATCTCTACAGAAAATAAAATATTAGTTGGGTGTGGTGGCACGTATCTGTGGTCCCAGCTACTCGGGAGGCTGAGGTGGGAGAATCATTTGAGCCCAGGAGTTGGAGGCTGCAGTGAGCTGTGATCACGCCACTGCACTCCAGCCTGAGCAACACAGTGAGATCCTGTCCAAAAAAAAAAAAAAAAAAAAAAAGACACTGTGCCCAAACTGGGGCTTGGCCTTTAGAGATTTGGGGAGCTTCTCTTTCTCCTACCTTCCATAAAGGCTTTACCTGCCTTACGGAAGTCCCCCACATCATGATATTTATTCTTTTCCAGACACACAAACTCACAGGGCAAGAAAAGACTTCGGAATTCACCTCCATTACCCCCTCCACACTGCAGATGAGGCACCTGAGGCTTGATTCAGAGCCAAATAAGGAAGGCAAAGTACAAAATTAAGATTCTGAAGACCTGGGGAGAGGCCTTGGCTTACCCACTGAGTTACTGTGTGATCTTGGGCAAATCACTTCATTTCTCTGAGCCTCAGGTTCCTAAGCTAGCAAATGGAAAAAATAGCACATACCTTAAAGGATGGTGGTAAGAATGAAATACAACCAGGTTTGTAAAAATATTTGAAACCTCAGCCAGGCCTGGTGGCTCACGCCTGTCATCCCAGCCCTTTGGAAGGCCGAGGTGGGTGGATCACTTGAGCTCAGGAGTTTGAGACAGCCTGGCCAACATGTGAAACTCTGTCTCTACTAAAAAGACAAAAATGAGCCGGGAGTGGTGGTGCATGCCTGTAGTCCCAGCCACTTGGGAGGCTGAGGCACAAGAATGGCTTGAGCCCAGGAGGTGAAGGTTGCAGTGAGGCAAGATTGTGTCATTGCACTCCAGCCTGGGCAACAGAGCAAGACTCTGTCTCAAAAAAAAAAAAAAAAAAAAATCAAAACATCAAAAGTCTAGACATCTAGGGGAAATCTTTTTTCATCTTTATTGCATCAGCACATGGGTCTTTAGAAGGGATTTTGGATGTGATTTCCACTCATTTTGGTTCAGCAAACATATCATAGACTTCTGCAAGTTTCGAAGCACTAGGCTTTGCCACAATGGCCACAAACAACAGTAACACTAGTAAGAGCCACCATTTGCTGATCTCTCAAGGGTTCCGGGCACTATGCCTTGTGCTTTCAACGCATGGCTTCATTTATTCTCACAACCCTATCAACTGTGTTCAATTATTAAACCTCTCTTTGAAGATGAGAAAATCACACCCCACTTAAAGTGACTCTTCCAGAGCCACACAGATAAGTGGGAGGGCCAAAAATTTGACCCCTGAACTCACTGAATCCAGAATTCATTCTCTTATTCAGTACCCGGAATTAATAGGCAAACAACCCAATGTAAAAAAGGGCCAGTGATTTTAAAACACACTCTCCAAATAAAAAGAAAAAGCACCCAACATCATTAGTCATCAGGAAAATGAAAATTAAAACTAAACAAAATACCACTTAACATTTACCAGAATAACAATATTTTTTTAAAAAAAAACAAAAAAAGAAGAAAATTAGCAAGACCAAATGTTCATGAAATTGTGGAGCAACTGAAACTCTTATAAGTTGTTTTAGAAATACACTGCTTATATAACTCTTTCCAAAAATGCTAGCAGTTTCTCATAAAACGAAATATATACTTATTCTATGACTCAACAACTTCACTTCTGGCTGGGCATGGTGGCTTACCAGGCCTGTTATCCCACCACTTTAGGAGGCCGAGGTAGAAGGATCACTTGAGCCCAGGAGTTCGATAACAGCCTGGGAAACATAGTAAGACCACATCTCTACAAAAAAAGTTTAAAAATTAGCCAGGCATGGTGGCACCCACCTGTAGTTTTAGCTACTTGGTAGGCTGAGGCAGAAGGAATGTCTGAACTCAGGAGGTCAAGACTGCAATGAGCTGTAATCTGCACTCCACCCTGGGTGACAGAGCAAGACCCTATTCCAAAAAAAAAAAAAAAATTCTAAGTATTTACCCAAGATAAAATGAAAATACATGTTCACAAAAAGACTTGTACAAACAATGCTCATAGAAGCTTTGTTCGTAATAGCTGATGACTAGAAACAAACATCCCAGGTTTCTACATAAATAGAAGAATGAATAAGCAAACTATGGTATATCCATACCACAGAATGCTATTCAGCAATAAAAGGAAATAATCTCCTAACACATGCAACATTAATGAACCTCAAAAACATTATGCTGAGTGAGAGAAGCACTGGACAAAACAATATACACACCATGATTTCATTTATGTGAAATCCTAGAACAGGATTTCACATAAATGAATCTATTCCACTATGGGAAGAAAAATTGGAACAAAACTTGCCTCTGGAAGGAACCTACTGAAAAAGAACTTGAGGAAACTCTCCGGGGTTATGATAATGTTCTATACTAAGATAAGGGCTTGTAGGCTGGGCACAGTGACCCACGCCTATAATGCCAGCACTTTGGGAGGCTGAGGTGGGCAGATCAGTTGAGGTCAGGCATTTGAGACCACCCCGGCTGACATGGTGAAATCCTGTCTCTACTAAAAAAATTACCAAAAATAGCCAGGCGTGGTGGTGTGCACCTGTAGTCCCAGTTACTCTGGAGGCTGGGGCAGGAGAATCATTTGAACCTGGGAGGCAGAGGTTGCAGTAAGCCAAGATCGCACTACTGCACTCCAGCCTGGGAGACAGCAAGACTCCATCTCGAAAGAAAAAAGAAAAGAAAAGGGCTTGAGTTACACACAGATGTATGCATTTATCAAAATTTGGTTAATATACATTTAAGATTTTACTGTTTGTAAATTTTACATCCAAAGAAAAACCCGTAAAAATTGTGGAAATAAATAATAGAATCGATATTATCAATGACTCATTACTCAGAAAAGGGCCAGTATTTTTACAGTTCCTTCCATAGTGTGATGATAGACAGCAAAAGGACTATTCCAAAATGTCTCCCCCAAAAGACCTGTGAGAATGACTACACTTCCAGAAATAAAGATCCACCAATTTGCAGTAGCAAACTGTAAATACCTGGACAGGAATAAAACTGTCTGCAGACAGAGATCTCTCTCTTGACCACTACATCATAGTGGGCCTGGGGCTGCCCATCAACCCCCAGCCACCTTCTTCTCTTCCAGAGCTCTGGGTATGGCTCACAAGAGCTTCCCTGGCAGAAGCAATTGCCTTGTCCTCTGGGTGCCCAGCCCACACCCCCAGCACCTGCTAATTGCAAGAAACAACATATGGCAGGCAGCTTGGCTGCAGACCTCACGGCTCCCCTGACTTGCAGCCCAACCGTGGAGGCAGGCTGCATGCTGAGCTGCTGGGATCGAAGAGGTGTCATTAGAAAATGATTCATAGCCCTCTGCCTTAATGAGGACTCACACCCGAGGGCTTCCAATTACCCAATCGATGTCTAGAGTGCTGCTCCCAGCCAGCGGCCTCTTGTTTTCCTTTCTCTTTTTAAAAAATATTTGCAAGAGGGTTCGTTGAACTCTTTATCTCATCTCCTTGGCCAACCCAAGCCCAGGTAGGAAACCAACCCAGATAACCATCCCAGGAAGTTACCTGGGGCAGACTGATGGATCCTGCATTGCTCAGCCTAGAAGACAGAAAACTCCACGTAAATTCCCCACCTAGACAGGGCCAGCTCTGGGAGGTGACATGTGAGCTCAAGGACTGGGGGATATAGCAATGTGTTCAAATGTGATCAAATGCCCTGGTGTTGGAAATAGCGTGGCACATTTGAGGACTTGTGAGAGGACGGTTGTGGGCCAGAGGAGAGTGGAGGGAAATGATGCTGGAGAGATGGACATTAGCTAAGGGTGAGCTGAGGGAAGAAAACTCAAGAGCTCTGGACTCAGTCTGGGCATAGATCCCTGTTCCCCAACTCCGTGTGTGCATATGTACATAGTGAAAATTACTAGGTGTCCACCAAAGTCATCATTCCCTTCTGTAATAACAATCTATTTATAGCTGTGATTTAGCTGCCCAGCCTGAAACTCACTATTTTCTAGCCTTCCCTGAAAATAGATGGAAGATCTTGCCCGAAGGATGTGAGTAAAAGTGTGTATGTACGTGTGTGTTCATGTACATGTTCGGCTTCCAAGCCTGGCACGCAAAGCCTTGCATGTGTGATCATCCTGTGTTTAGAATTTACTACTTACTGGGAATAACAACATCACCCTAGTGGATGCCACAGCTGCTGATAAATGTGAAGAGCTGAGACCAAGAATGACTGAGTGGAGCCGGTACCTACTTGCCTGGCCTCCATCAGCAGAAAGAATCAAACTTCTTTGTTCTTTAAGCCTCTTTATTTGGCAGATCTCTCTGTTATACCGGCTTAGCCTAGCCTGGATAACATTATTTGGCAAACATTTAATCCCCCTGTGTATTTCAATTCCTCGTCTGCAAAGAATAATTTCTTCCCTTCAAGATTGTCATGAGAAGTAAGTGAGCAGACGCCAAGAGGCCCAGATATCAAAGGGGCTCAATTAGGATGTCTTCCTGTCTACCCCCTCTGGCTGTAGCAATTTCTACTCAGGACTCCGGTGTCTAATTATACTCTCTTCTCCACCTTCCCACCCCAATACCTGTCCCATAGCTGCTGCTTCTAGTTGATTACAATGGCCTGCCATCTTGCGCAGATTTCTGCATCTTGCTGTCTCCTGTGTTTTGGCCGTCCACAGTGACAGCCAGATGACGGATCTCTTTGTTCTAGGACTGCTGTCTGTCAAAGGCTCAGAACTCTTTGTTGATTTCTTTTTTGCTGCTGCGTTCTAGAAGTCAAGTGGAAGTCACACAACTTTGGAGGACTTCCTCACAGGTCACTTTGGGGACTCACCTGTAGCTCAGCCTGATGCGGTAAAAATTAAAATGTGTGGAGAGGATAGAATTGTCAACAGTTGATGCCGAAAGATTCCTATTAGAACACCTCTTCCAATCCTTTTGCAGTACAGATAAGGAAACTAAGAAGCACATGTGCGAAAACTAGCCCAAGGTCACACATAAAATTAAGCTCCGTGGGTGCAGAAGCAGTCAAAAGCAGATGTCACCAACTTTTTCATGTTGGGGCTTCAACAAATGCTGACTCACACAAAATATCTCTATAAGACAAGTAAGAGTTGAGCTGATGAGACCAGCTCTCCTAATTTAAAGAGAGAATAAGCCCTACTTCTTTTGTGAGGAGTGTTATTTCTGGTGTGCCCATGTGTCTAAAATCCAATTTCAACAATTTCTAGAAATCAGCCCTGGATGTTGACATAATAAGCATTTTTTAGTCTCTCCCTCCTATGTGCCAAGCACTGTGCACAGTGCTTGAGATTCGCCGGAGAGAAGAACTAGAAATCGTCTCAGCCTTTTAAGACTCATGGTTAATGGGAAGGCAAAGCAAAGAATCACATAATTATTAATAGAAAGTACTTCTAAGGGTAAGTACACAGAACAATGAGAATTTACAAAAAGAGGAACTGAGCAGGTGTTGGAGGTAGAGAAGCCTTTCCTAATGAAGAGGGCGTTTGAGCTGGGAGGGCTCTGCATAATCCATTTTCTAGCCTCACGTTCACTCATTTATCCATTAAGTCATTCAACAAGCACGGATCAGTTGCTTACTGCATACAAGTCTCCATGCAAGGCTTAGGAGATACTGCATTGAACAGGACAAATCATCATCCTGCCATGATGGCTTTACACTCTTGTCATTCCTGACTCTTAATTTCTAGCTTGCCCCCGACTGCTATGGCCAGTTTCTTCTATCATCTCATCTCTCAGGATTGGGTGACATCTGATTATATTCCTAACCATTATCAGCCTGTCTCCACATCAGATATGCGTGCTGCATTAGGCCAGCTCCCTAGTGTAAACATCCTAAGAAAAGGCAACTTTACACTACAATGTGAATGACTGATACCCAGATCGTGTGAAGCATGGCTGGAGGAACTGGGAGTGCCTTTCCTGAAGAAAGGAAAACTCAGCCATGCCAGGTCAATGACTTCAAATGTGTTGATGGCTGTTTGGGAGATCAGAGCTCAAACATAGTCGACAGGGTAAAAGTTACATGGAGAGATTTCAACATCACACCACTTAGAGCTATATAACAATGAAAAGGGCTTCTTCAAAAGGTAGTGAGCTCCTCCTCACTGATGATATTTAGGCAGCAGCTAGATGGTCATTTACTGAGATTGGTAAGCAAGACAGCTTCTATGGGCCCTTCAGATCAGATTCTTAGAATTTATTATTGTATCATTGCTTTCTTAACATAAGTCCAAACTAGATACTTTTATAAAAAAAAAAGAAAAAGAGTGTTGTCACATCCAAGATTGGTTCTAGAAAATTAAAATATTTAAAAAT
Organism: Ateles fusciceps; assembly: GCA_036589455.1. NCBI lineage: Eukaryota > Metazoa > Chordata > Mammalia > Primates > Atelidae > Ateles > Ateles fusciceps. The sequence continues at coordinate 2,281,675 of JAZHEH010000903.1, forward strand.
TAAAGAAAACAAAAAAGAGGGTCTTGCTCTGTCACCCAGGCTGGAGCGCAGTGGCATATGGCAGCTCACAGCAGCCTACACCACCTGGGCTCAAGCAATCCTCCCACTGCAGCCTCCTGAGGAGCTGGGACTACTGCTGCACGCCACCATACCCAGATAATTTTTGTGTCTTTTATAGAAACAAGATTTCGCCATGTTGCCCAGGCTGGTCTCGAACTCCTGGGTTCAAGCAATATACCCACCTTGGGCCTCCCACAGTGCTGGGAGTGCAGGCAAGAGCCACCATGCCCAACCACAACTAGATTCATGATCTTCCCTCCAAAACGTGCTCCTCCCACAGCGTTTCTCATCTCACTTAATAAAACTTTGAGTTGCTCAAGACAAAATCCTTGAAGTTCTCCTTGATGTCTCTCTGTCTTTCATACCTCATATTAAATACACCAGGAAGTCCTACGGGCTCCGCCTTAATGTACATCAGCATCTGACCACATCTTGCCATCTCCATGGTTATCACAATGATGGAAGCCATCAATAACCACTTACCCCTATTTATTATAATAGCACGTGGGAGGCCCCAAATGTTCATAGACCTAACCCTCAAGCTTACTAGGTGGTAGAAGAAAAATATACAAATTATCACACAGATAGAAATTGGTAATTATAAGTAGTTCAGAGGGGAGGACCCTGGTGCTATGAGAAGGTAACTTCATTAACTCAGTAGTATCAACTGTATTGTAACTGCACCCAATAACCTTTCATATCGTTATAGAACTATAAAGTCTTTTATCAGCTTTTGCTGGCTTATGTAATTCTCCCAGAAACCTGGTGAGGTGGAAAAGTGGGCCTGGATCTCCATTTTACAGATGAGGAAACTAGGACTTCGTGTGGTAAACTGAGTCACTGAAGGCCACATAACAAGAAAAAGAATAAAACTGACAGTTAAGCAAACTACCAGTGTTCTCACACTGCCTCAGGTGTATACATACCTTCTCTCTCACTGCCTCTCATGCAGGTGTATACACACCTCCTCTCTCAATGTCTCTAATGCAGGTGTATACACACCTTCTCCCTCACTGCCTCTCATGCAAGTGTATGCACACCTTCTCCCTCACTGCTCCTAATGCAGGTGTTTACACACCTTCTCCCTCACTGCCTCTAATGCAGGTGTATACGCACCTCCTCCCTCACTGCCTCTAATGCAGGTATATACACACCTTTTCTCTCATTGCCTCTCATGCAGGTGTATACACACCTTTTCTCTTACTGCCTCTCATGCAGGTGTATACACACCTTTAATTCAAAAGTTAAGGACTTTTGGTGAAGAGGACTAAGGATAACCATTAAATACATGGGAAGGCATAATCCATGTTCCAGAGGTTCAGACCAGCGCAGCAAGCCTCAGCCATGCACCTGTATACTCTCCTCTCACTGTGGACATAAACGTGGAAGAGTTGCTTGTTACTTTAGATGAGTGAATAGGTCATAATAGCAAAGACATGGAATCAACCTAAATGCCCATCAATAGTAGACATGAATAAAGAAAATGTGGCAAATATGCACCATGGAATACTATACAGCCATAAAAAAGAATGAGATCATGTCCTCTGAAGGAACATGGATGCAGCTGGAGGTCATTATCCTTAGCAAACTAATGCAGGAATAGAAAACCAAATGCCACATATTCTCACTTATAAGTGGGAGCTAAATGATGAAAACACATGGACACTAAAAGGGGAGCAACAGAAACAGGGCCTACCAGAGGGTGGAGAGTGGGAGGAGGGAGAGGATCAGGAAAAATAACTAATGGGTACTGGGCTTAATACCTGGGTGATTAAATAATCTGTACAACAAACCGCTATGACACAAGTTTACCTATGTCACAAACCCGCACATGCACCCCTGAAATTAAAAGTTAAAAAAAAAAAGTAAAAATAAACAAATAAACAAAAGAGTGACTAGGAAAAAAATAGAAAGGCAGCAACATTTACAATGGTCAAGAGCTATATCCGTGCTAATATGTAAACCAAAAGTCACAGTTTAATGATTCTAAAATGCATAAACGTCATCAGGCTGCTCTAGGGAGGGGAGAAGTTATTTGGGGTGGTCTCCATGTCATTGTCAAGAATTTTGGAGGAGATACTTCAGTTTGGATGAGAGTTACAAATTCCTGATGCTCCAGGTGTCTGAACTACCTCCTAGTTAGGCTCTTGCAGAAGAGACGTGAGCTGCTGCCTCCAAGGTGAAAGATAAAAGCGTCAAAAGGCCAGGACTCCAAGTACACGATGTACCCATCACCTTGGAGCTTGCGGACGCCAAGGCTCTAACCATTTTGTTTGCACTTTACGCAATGAATGATAAGGATCATCAGGTCAAATTTTTCTTTTTGAACATCATGGTGTGATATGTGAAATAATTAAACTTACTTACTTGCTCTTTCCTTCTTTTTTTTTTTTCTTTATTTTTCAGGCCCCATTCCAGAAACGATTTAAGATTGACTGCACCTAAGTCATAAAGTAAAAAATTATGAACTCCAATTAACATATTATTAATTCATAAGATGTAAGGGGAAGAGATCTTACACATCAAGTTCAGAGAGGTTAATCAAGACATCAAAAGCTATAGAAAGTCATTGTTCAAAAGCTATTTCATGGAATGCCTACTCAGTACAGTCTTGTATTTTTATAATAGATTTTTTATTTCCTCCAATGCACATTTAATTGAGCATATATTGTACAGATCAAAATCAAGATTAGACTTAGAGATAGAGAGGAAACAGACACATTTGGAATATTTACTGTGTGCCAAAAACTGTACCTTATGTCCAATTTTATGTACATAATGTCAATGCATCCTCACCAAAACCCTTGGGAGAGGTATTATTAATTGCTGCTTTTAGTTCCTAACCCTCCTGTGACTGTGGTCCTAGGGTCCTGTAAATGAGGATGGAAATGATTTTTGCAATGAAATTTACCTGTTATTGACCAGCTCACCAATGCACTGAAGGTAGGTAATATTCTAAACCAAGCTGGATGCAAAGAGGGAGGTTTTCACAATGATTTTGTCAACTCTAAAATGACAGTAACTTCCTACACTAATTCAACAAGCTTTCCCACTCTCCCCAGTAACTACCCAGATCTCTATAGAACTGCATGGTGAGGAAATGGAAAGAACCTTAGCAGTACAGAAAAGAGGTAATTAATTTCTCTTCATTCCTTCCTGAGAGGTGTTATCTTGTTCCTTAAGCATCCAAATAAGCTATTAGTTTGGTGCAAAAGTAATTGCAGTTTTTGTCATTACGTTTAATGTACTCCCAGCCTACTTTTGCACCAATAGAATTGTTCTAAATTCTACGTTTTATATACCAAATCGGAAAAGCCAAATATTTCTCACCCTTCTTACCTGTAGCTTACTATAAAATGACTGAGGCCAAGCCCAGGTCTAGAGGCCTATTAACCAACAAGAGTAGTCTAACACAATTCATCAGACAGCAAAGAAACAAAGAGAAAGTCATCATGCAGACGTCCAGTCACTCAGAGCCAAAGGACCCTAACATAACGTGAGCTCTCTAGCAGTGGATGGGGAATAGAGCTAGGTTTGGACAGTTTGCATTGAAAACTCTTTGTCTTTATTGCTCATTCCATTTAACATGAGAGCATTGCATGATCCATAAGATTTTCTGCATCTATGTGTTCTCCATTTTACAATGGACACTCAGAGAGCTTAAGCAACTCTGAGGACTGACAAGAAGCAAAATTTAATACCAACTTGGGTCTCCATGTCTTTTTCTACTGCAGTATGTTTCTCCCTCCTCTGAGGTCTCCACCTGACGCTACGGAGACACTGAAGTCCACGGAGTTTAAATGATCCCATTGTTCCCCAGAGTTAGAACACAAATCAAGCTATGTGGCTGCAAGTGATTTTTCTAGGATGTAACACCAGCACATTCTTCATTGTTTAAAAGGGGTTGCCTGACTCAAACCATGATCCTAATGATTATTTTAGATTCATTTTTAGATTGGTGTTTTTTGTTTTGTTTTGTTTTGTTTTGTTTTGAGACAGGGTCTCCCTCTGTTTCTCAGGCTGGAGTGCAGTGGCACAGTCACAGCTCACTTCAGCCTCAACCTCTTGGGCTCAATCGATCCTCCCATCTTAGCCTCCCGAGTAGCTGTGAGTACATGCACGTGCCACTATATCTGACAAATTTGTTTTGTTTTGTTTTGTAGAGACAAGTTTTCACCATGTTTCCCAGGCTAGTCTCAAACTCCTGGCTCAAGGGATCCATCAGCCTTGGCCTCCCAAAGTGCAAGGATTACAGGCATGAACCACTGCGCCTGGCCACGTTTTCAGATTCTTGGTCTTGGGCATTCTGTATTGGCTCAACTTGCTCCTCTAATTGGTGCCCCTCCAGTGGTCCTAGAAAATAAATGTCTGACTCCAGCTTGATTCTATTCAGTCCCATTGGCCAGGTCAGGCTGCCTCTCTTTCCCATAAAGAGAAAATTGAAGCGTGGGTCTACTCTTAGAAGTTAATTCACTTCTTCACCTTGGGGTAAACTCAGCATTTGGCAGTACACACTCAGCAAATGAGCCTCTGAGCTCAGGGATAAAAATAAATAAGTAAAAGTCTTGCCCTTAAACCGGACAGTATGAATCGTAATTAAAAACCTCCATTATGCCATTTCAACAGGAGACACCCCCACCATCAAGCTAAAACAGAATTCCTTCAGGGAGAAATTATTTCTCATTTGATTTCTGTCAGAATGGCTTTGACTTTGAGGATGTAGCTACAGAATGGTGTCTCCACGCTCCACCTCTGAGGCTTTGCTCAGACAAAGGAGACGTTTGCTTCGAACAGATGAAACCTGATTAAAGATTCATTTCAAATTAACTTTCCCTGCTTATTTCTCTTTTGTAATCTTTATTATTATTTTAAGGGGGGGGGAAATAGAAAGGCAAAAACAACCCTCCCCTAGATCCACACATAAATCTTCATAGTAGCCACTCAACAGTATCATTAATTCTCCCCGTGAATATTCCCACAATGCAAAGTAGCAGGCACTTGTGCAATGGCGATTTATTGGGAAATCAAGCCCCCATCCATTCTTTGATGCTGTGTTATTAAAGTGAGAAGGGGAACAGCACTGGCGAGATGGATGGAGGCGAGAAAGAATACAGCATGGACTAGTCCCCGATGCTCTGAAGTCCTGTCTTCAAGGTCATGATAGAAACAAGGCAGGTGGTTCACTAATTAACCTCTGAGGGCCCAGGTGGTGCCCAGCCCTGGACTTCGTAGCAGAACTCTTGGCTGAGCAGAAGCTGGGCTTCGGATCGCTTCCAGTGGGTGGAGATGGGAGACAGTCCTATTCATTTGCAGCTCCATGGAGGCTGAGGACCAACCTTGGAAGAGAGCCCAAACCCTGGCCAATATAAGGATCTGGGCATATTTCAGGCATATGCAAGGGGTGAGGGTGTCTCAACAGAAGTTATTTTAGAGGAAGGAACAAAGGACTCCTGAAGGAACACAGTAAAAGAGAAAGTAGAGCCTGTCATTGCAAGTTAGATGCAGGGGCAAGGGAAGGAGGATTCTAAGATGGGATGGAAGAGGCTGTGTATTTTCCATGCACTTTAAGAAGTGACTTAAAAAATGGGCATCACTAAAGGCTGTAACATCTCGAGTCTCAGGCAGCTTAATAGTGTGACACCCCAACCAAGCGTAACACAAAAGGTGTCTTTGTCATGTTTCACGTGAGATATCACCTCGGTCTCAGATGCTGGTATTTCCAGCCCGCCGACATTAGATGTGTGTGCATTCTCATGCTCCTGCACTGAAAGAGCGGCAATGGTAAGGGAACAGAATTCCAAGTCTTACTGTTTCACCTCCATGGGACGGGACAGGTAGGCCCAAAGCAAGAGATTTGTAACCCATCAAGAAATGGAAAAGAGTGTGAGACTTTTATTATAAAATCTCAAGCAATCAAACCATGAGGCTCCCTCACCGGACACAGCACAGAAGCAGCACTGCCTTCTCACTTCTCAAGCGTTGCAACTTATATCTTTCGTACCAGAATTCAAAAACGGCATTTCCTGGCCAGGTGTGGTGGCTCATGCCTGTAGTCCCAGCACTTTGGGAGGCTGAGGTGGGAGAATCACTTGAGGACAGGAGTTCAAAACCAGCCTGGGAAACATAGCAAAACCCCATCTCTACAAAAGAATTAATTTAATTAAGTTAGCCAGACATGGTGCCATGCAGCTGTGTTCCCTACCCCTCTGGAGGCTGAGGTAGGGGGATGGCTTGAGCCCAGGAGATTGAGGCTGCAGTGAGCTATGGTAGTACCACAGAACTCCAACCTGGGCAAAAAGAGCAAGACCCTGTCTCAAAAAAAAAAAAAAAAAAAAAAAAAAGCTTCTCCAGTTTCTGCAGTTTTGAGGAGGGACAGAGTTCCAACTCTCTGAAACCTAGCTGGTAGAAAGCTATAACTGAGAACATAGGTCATGCTGCCACACTTTACCTAGGCTTGCATAGAGAAGAAACAAGTCTGATTTTTGGACATTCATGGGTACCACGAGGATTCTTGAAAATATTGGGGTAAGGAGGTCTTCCTATTGCCCAAACAATAGAATTTTATTTGGTACTCACAGATGAGCGATGCCCAAAGCATATACATCTCATCCCACTTAATACTTAGAAACATCCCAAGGAAAGGGAATTATTGATTTTTTACTTAAAATAGGGAACAAGTTCCACCAGGTTACGTAATCTGCCCAAGGTCATACAGCTGGTAGCAGAGCCTGGACTCACCTTCCACATTTCATGAACTTTCTCTGCCTCCAGATTTCCATGCTGTCTTTCAAAGTATAAAAGGGTTAATGCTATAGGGGCAATATTCAAAAAGGAAGGTCACAGGTAACAGATACAACTGGGGTGGGAGTCAGGGAAAAGGGTACCCAAACTACTTGAGAGTTGGAGTAGCTTTAAATGAAGAGGCGAAAACTTTTCCTGGAGAGCAATTGCTATCGCAGATGATGGGAACTAGAACTGATGTTGAGCTAAAGAGCTGTGATGACAACATTGAGGCCCAGACAGGTAACCTGACTTTTCCAAAGTCACACAGCTACTATGTGGTGGAGCCAGGATCTAAACCCCGACCACATGGACTTCCAAAGCTCATGTTCTTGAATGCTATGGTGCACAGTCTTTCAGGTGGCTGCTTGTGGTTCATGGACCTAAGACAGAAGGCAGGAAAGGAAATAGGAATGTCATACAGAAAGGAGGGCCAGAGCTTAGAGGTGGAAATCTCTGTGGCTATATTTACATCAAAGCCAGAATCAGTCTCACCCTGCCATCTTCCCTGGCGCTTCTCATTCCCTTCATCTGGTCACACAGCTTTCACCTTCATCATGACCTTCTTATGGAGACTGACACACAAGATTAAACAAGAGGAAGTAGAGAGGTAGAAGCCAAGACCAGGAACCAGGTCATGAGGAGCCTCAAATACCAGCCTAGCTTGGGACTGGTGGGTTGATAGAGCATGACTGAAGAGTTATAATCAAAGAACCTAAAAACCGCCTTCCAAGGTGATCCTGAAATTTGTCAATACTTGCAACCAGCCAGTGTGGTCGGCTTCTTAAGGTGAGGAAGAGATGGCTCTCCAGAGGATGCTAGAGATTCTGTGGACAATTTCGATCCTAGCTGTGATCTCTTTGTGATTATCCTATAGCCACTAGGTTGTTGAAACTGACTAATTCCTCATTTTTCCATCCTAGCATATTCTCTCTACCCCTTCTCTTATCTTTCAGGGAAGGCAGCTAAGTTATGCTCCCTGGGCCTTAAGCTTACTGTCTCCCACTATTGACTCCAATCTCATTAAAGTGTCTCCTTATAACTTCCATCCTGACCCCAGAAGCTGTATCTACATCTTAACTGGGGAGGGGTTGCAGGATTCAGAGCCTGTTTGAGTACTATCTGAATATCCCCCTCCAGTCTATGGTAAGAACAGAGAAAGAGAAGACTAAGAGATCCCTGGATCCAAGTCATTCAATTTATCAATGGACAGAAGATTGTATGGGTGAAAAGATTTTCCCAAAATCACCAAGTCAAGTTTGAGCACTCAGAGAGCAACAGCTCAACACACATGACCCCTCCTTTGTCAAGGTAGGTTCTCCTCTCTTACCTAGTAGTTATTTTCTTATCTTTCAGAAAGGAAATAAAAACAGGTTGATCTACTGGACAACTGGAGCTTACCCTTGGCTTCCTCTCTCTTTCATCCTCTGGGGAAGGAGGGAATATAAGAGAAATAATCTGATTTAGGTATTGAGATTCTGAAAAGGAGGAGGAGTGGGCTTGGATGCAGACAAAGATGATGTCACCAACTACAAGAAAGGAAAAAAAATGTTTTGGAAGAAGATGATGGTGTTGACAAATATACAGATATTCTCTGGAGATGAGTAGTAGACAGTTGGCGGTATTATTCCTAAGTCTTTAGGAAGACATCTAGACTGAAGAAATGATCTAAACGTTATAAAGAGTTTAAACTATAAGTGGAGTAAATGTGGAGTACCTGAGGATGCTAGAGTGCTGAGAAGCACCAATAATAATAAATGTAAAAGCTGTAGGAGAAAAATATTCAAGGAAGAGCCAGAAAGGAACTAGCTAGAAAGGCATGCAAATATCCAGGAGAGTCAGGTGTAATAGAAGCCAAGAGTCATGGTATTTCACGAAGGAGCCAAAATCAACAGAAGCAGACACGTCAGCAAGTTCTAGCATGGTAGACTGGACCTAACCAAGCAGGTGACAGTGCCCGACCAGAGTGCCCATTAACAGTCACACTGCTCACGCCATTTATCTTCTCCAAGTCTTCAATGGATCCCATCTCCCTCACAGTATAAGACAAACTCCTTCCTGGAAGACCTAAATGATATGCCCACTGTCACCTCCTTGGCTGCTGCTTTCTTCGTTGTTCACTCTGGCCAAACCGATTTAGTTTTTTTCTTGGAACCAGAGGCTCAATCTATTGCCCAGCCTTGTGCAGTGGCATGATCTCAGCTCACTGCAACCTCCGCTTCCCAGGTTCAAGTGATTCTCCTTCATCAGCCTCCTGAGTAGTTGGGACTAGAGGCGCACGCCACCACTCCCAGCTAGTTTTTGTATTTTTAATAGAGACGGGGTTTTGCCATATTGGCCAGGCTGGCCTCAAACAACTGGCCTCAAGTGATTTGCCTGCCTCAGTCTTCCAAACTGCTGGGATTACAGGCATGAGCCACCGCACCTGGCCATACCACACTGATTTTATTCACCCTCAAACATGCCGTGGTCCCAGTTCTTCCCTGGACCTCGAATGCTTTCCCCCTGCATTCTCCTCGCCAGTAATCTTCTCAGTGAGGCTCTCATTCCCTCCCTAAAATTTCAACCATTCTTCACCCATTCATAGCCCACTAATTTTCCCTATTTTTTTCTCCTTAACACTGATACATGTTGAAAGATCTAATGTATATCATGAAGACTTTAGTGAATAACAGTATCTTGTAGTCAGGATTTCTGCTAAATGAGTAGATTATAGACGCTTTTGCCCCAGGTGGAAAAAATATGGCATAACTATGTGAGATGATGGATATGTTAATTTGTTCTGCTATTGTAACCATTTTACTATATATGTATATTATAACATCATGTGGTATACCTTAAATATACACATTAAAATTTATTTAAAAAAACACTAAATGTTTATGTATATTTATCTTGTTTGTTTTTATTATTTTTTTAATTTTTTGTTTATTATTTAACTTTTAGGTTGGGGGTACATGTGAAGGTTTGTTACATAGGTAAACTCATCTCGTGGGGTTTTCCTGGATAGGTTATTTCATCACCCAGGAATTAAGCCCAGTACCCAATAGTTATCTTTTCTGCTTCTCTCCCTCCTCCCACCCTCTCCCCTCAAGTAGATCCCAGTGTCTATTGTTTTCTTTGTGTTCATAACTTCTCATCATTTAGCTCCCACTTATAAGTGAGAAGAGGCATTATTTTGTTTTCTGGTTCCATGTCTTTGCTACTATGAATAGTGCTGGAGTGAACATTCACATACATGTATCTTTATGGTACATAAAGAATCTTGTTCATATCATAGCAGGTAATCCTCTGACCTGGTGTCATGCTGGTGCCTGGACTGTAGTCTGCCCCTTGCTATGGTGAATGGCAGATACCACAGCTTTCCGCCTGTTCCCCATTTCTCAATGCTCATTTCTTTCCTGGCTCTGACCTCAGCCTGAGTTGTTCTGATCTGTTGCTCCCCCACCTCCTCTTGAGCCTCATTCCACAAAACACCCTGTGAATTTCCTCCATCCCTTCACACTTGACGACCTGGGTATTTTAGCAAAATAGTCCATGATAGGGCAGGGATTTTTTTTTTTCTCATGTGTGTTCTTTGTCTGTTTCCTTATGGTTTTTAATCATTCTCTTTTGACTTGATAAATGAGTCTTGGCTTCTCACAACTCTCCTGAAGACCCAGGGTAAGAAAACATCCTTTGTGGTAGCTACAGCAGTTGTGAGGGAAAAATGACCCTCCTCGATAGTCAATAAATCACTTTGTCACCTTAATCTTTTATTGATCTCAATAAAAGTTGTATTTTGTTTCTTAACAAAAATTCACCAGGGAAGACATCCCATACAGGTGGGGGGCAGGATGAAAGTCGTGGTCAAGCCATCACTTCATATTGTTATTTATGGGAGAGCAAGGGTTTGGAGGGGGCCAGTGAGGGGCAGGTTAGAGACTAAGAAAATGTTCTTGTAAGTGATGCATCGTATTTTAAAAGACACACTTGACTCCAGGTAGCCCACTCACAGACAAGACTCTGAAGCTGTATTTTATGCAGACTTTTATAAACAGGTCATAAACACCCTGCTTCTCCAAACCAGGAAAACAAAGGCTCTTTCCTGCTTGCTAGTAATCCATCTGTGCGGTCAGTTAAATTTAGAATGTGGCAATCATTGTGCTTTGAGCTGGTTTGATCTCTAGGGGAGGATTATCAAAATGGGTTACTCATGGAGGAATGAGGAATGTTTCATCAAGGCTTAGAATCAAGCTTTCGTTAAGGTTTGGAATAAATGTATGTCCCCCTTGGTGCAGAGGTAAAGAAATACTAATAAAAAATTGTCTTCAATGTTAACGTTTGTGTCTTGCTCATGTTTCCCCAGGGCATGAGTATAGGGAGGGTTTGGTGATTTGGGCTTTAAAAAAAAAAAGTAAAACAGCGGTGCAAACACACCACTCTTGTCTTTCTTCTCTACTTTTTCTGCTGTAAGACTTGACTCAATGCCATCTCTGTCAAGGCTTCATCCATGGGACATTTTTTTTTTTTTTTTTTTTTTTTTTTTTTTTGAGACACAGTCTCTCTCTGTCACACAGGCTGGAGTGCAGTGGTGCGATCTCAGCTCACTGCAACCTCCATCTCCTGGGTTCAAGAACTTCTTGTGCCTCAGCCTCCTGAGTAGCTGGGATTACAGGTGCGCACCATCACACCCAGCTAATTTCTGTATTTTTAGCAGAGATAGGGTTTTGCCATGTTAGCCAGGCTAGTCTTGAACTCCTGACCTCAGGTGATCTTCCCACCTCAGCCTCCCAAAGTGCTGGGATTACAGCCATGAACCACTGCGCCCCACCAGCTTTGGTATTTTTATTCTTGCCAAACATCCTGTGATTTCCCATGTCATAGTGTTGTCACAGTATGTGATATAAATCAGTTGCAGTCTCTGACTTCATGGAGCTTACATTCTTGTGTGAAACAACATGCGGGGTGCATACTAGGGACCCAAAACATGGAAGCTGAAGTTTGTCTTTATTTCTTTCATCTGACTGATGGCTGTCAAGCACCTCTGGGCTCAAACTGTGTGTGTGTGTGTGTGTGTGTGTGTGTGTGTGTGTGTGCGTGCAGGGGAGTAAGAGCGCATATCTCTTAAAGAAAAGATATAAAGCAAGTGATCACCAAAGAACAATTCAAACACTCGGTAACATGAATTGAATGTTTTCATTGTGCCAAGCACCAGGGAATTATATTCATGATACATGGCATTTTTGGGTGCTTACTATGTGTCAAATACTTTGTCAAGTACTTGCTGTGTATTCTTTTAATCTTCATAACAATCCTAGAATGTGGGTACTATGATTATCCTGATTTTATCAAAGAGGAAACCATGGCACACAGAGGTTAGGAACATGCCCCAGGTACCTGCAAGTAATGGCAGGTCCAGGTTTGAAGCCCAGGCAAAACACTCCAAGCTCCTCCAATTCACTTTTCCCTGTGCTCTAAAATTTTTTTATCCTAACTATCCTAAAGGTAAGCTCTCATGAGTATTAGTTCAAGCACTCTTGGATCATCTTTGATGACTAAACCAGGAAGGAAATCTGTTCTGGCATCAACTTGGTCAATCTGGGATATTGGACAGAAACATGTTTACAAACTGACGTTCGATCACCTTTGATCAAATGGGCCTCAGATTCCTTGAACACTGTGTATCTCCTTATGACTGGTTTTCCATGTGGATGTTACTTAAGCATCTCTGACCATTACGGGACAAGATTCTCCAGTGGCACTTACTGAAACACCAATTAAACAGAGGATTCAACAGGACCCCAGATACCATGGTCTTTCTGGAAAACATTATCTCTTCTCTGTTCTACTTGAAGTAGGTTGGGCTTTGTAAACGAAATAGCGTATGTAACCTGAGATAGGCCAGAGAATGGAGAAGTTAGAAGATTTTTTGTTGTCTTCTTTCCCATCCATATGCAGCGATTTATCAACTTGCAGATTGTGGAAAGCTCAGGCCTGTGCACATTCAGAGAAATATAACGCACTATATACAACAAAGGGAGTTGTTAGTAAAACAGATGCAGTGTTAATTGCACTTGTGAGAGCAGTGTAAATAAAACAATGCATGTGCTACAAAATCCTTTTACAATGCTCAGATTTTACAAGACTGGTTTCTCTGCAAAGGTAAAGAAAAAAATAACAGCACAATGACTAGAATGAGATCTTTCTAAAAATTATTTAGATTGACGCTAATGAGGCCAGTAATTTTCAATGTCTCATTCATTTCAGTCAAAAAATATTCGCTGAGGGTCTGCTTTATATGAGATCATGTGCTCAGTGTTTATGATCATAAAGAATATTTAGCCTTTGTCTTTAAGGAGCTCCAAGTTTAAATACTTAAGTAAATATGTAGGGAAGTGATTTTCATTGGCTGGTGGTGGGAGTGTGGAGTGAAAAGGGAATTTGGCAATATCTGGAGATAATTTTCATTGTAATAACTGGGAAAAGTGCTATTGGCACCCAGTAGGTAGAGGCCAAGGATGCTGCTAAGATACTACAGTGCACCAGACAGCTCAATAAAAAGGAATTATTTGGCCCCAAAGGTACATAGTGTCAAGACTGAGAAACCGTATTTTACATTACGTGAGTTCTATAAAGACACACAAAACTTCCGTGGAAGCACAGAAAGAGAGCAACTAAATCGGTCTCATGCATTGGGATTGTTATGAAGAATGTGACATTTGAGCTCAGCCTTCATGGATTAATAGAAGCTTATTTGCTATGGAAGAAGGGGAAGGGCATTTATAGCATGGGGACCAGCATATGCAAAGTTCTAGCAGCATTTAGAAGCAAGGTGGATTTTGGGAATGAAAATAGCTTCAATAAGGCTGAAGCTTAGCAGTTGTGTAGCAGAAAAAGGACAGGGGTACAGCAAGACAAGGCCATTGAGAAGATATTGCAAAGCTCTTTCAATGCCATATAGAAGTCAGCAACCTTCAGTGAGATCAGGGGTCAGCAAACTACCACCCAAGGACCAAATGTGGTCCATTGCCTGGTTTTGGATGGCTCATTAGCTAAGAACGGTTGTCTTATGTTTACAAGGTTGAAAACAAAAATTGAAAGAATGATATTTGTGACATGTGAAAATGATAAGTAATCGAAATTTCAGTGTCCATAAATAAAGTTTACTGGAACACAGCCACAGTCATTTGTTTATTTATTGCCTGTCGCTGCCTTTACACTCCAAAAGCAGAGCTGAGTGGTTGTGGCAAGAGACCATATGGCTTGCAAAGCCTAAAATATTTACTATCTGTCCCTTTACAGAAAAATTTTGCTGATGCCTGAGTTAGAGAATTGAGAATAATGTGATCACACTACAAAAATCACTATGGCAGCAGTTTGGAAGATGACCCAGAAGCTGAGAAATCTAGGTGGAAAACTGCTATTAGTCCAAGCCAGATATTTATTAAGATAACGTATCAGTGAGGATATGCAGATTGTGCTGCAGTAACAAGTAAGACCACAGATTTCAGTAGATTTCAAGGCTAATTTCTCACTGGGAATTCATGTCTGTTATAGGCTGGCTGGGGTTCTGCTCCTTTCCATCCTCATTCAGGATGCAGACTGACAGAGAAGCCTTTATCTAAACTATTTTAGCTTTTGTGGGAGAGGGCAAAATAGACATAGCAAGTCACAAGCTGGCTTTTATAGTTTATGCCTGATAGAGACACACAATGCTCCCACTCATATTTCATTAGACAAAGCAGGTGCCATGGTTACTCCTGGTCTCAACAAAACAGGAATGTAAAATCTTACCATAGAGATGAGCACCACAGGCAGAAGCAAAATTAACAGATGAGGAGACAGCTCCTCTTGACATTAGACAGGGACAATAGATAGGAAGAAGGAAGGAGAGGGCAGAGATTAGGGGTGTACCCTGTTTTCTGCCTCTGATGCTTTGTGCATGGTGATGCATTCACTGAGATCCAAGGAGAGAGTGGGAAATAAGAGAATGAATTCATTCAGGGCCAGGTGAATTAGGGGTGCCTTTGGGAACCGAGATGGGGGCGTGTAGTTAGGCATCTGGAAAAGTAGATTTGAACCTCAGGATAGGTGTAAGAAACTGGAAATTACCATCAATTTTGTTCCCCCTTGGGGTTGTAGAAAGTGATAGTCTTACTAGTGAGATGACGAGGTAAGTAAAGTGCTTAGCATACTGCCTGGCACAGAGTAAGATACCATTAAAGATTTTAGCAATGACTATTTTTCTTATGAATCAAGTGGAACCATAGAGATAATTCAAAAGCCCATTAATGATTTACCTTGCCTAATTTGGCCACATGGTCATTCCAGAAAAACTGCTTGATGATACACCATTAAAAAAAATGTCCTCCTGACCTGGAGCTGGTGTTATTAAGCACACATCTTACTACCTTACATATGCTTACTTAACCCACAATCACTCCTGCGTTTGGATGGGATCACAGTGCTATTAACCTGAGAAGATTTCCGAATAATTGAAATTCTGTAAGGGCTCATATCTTCCAGTAAAGTAAACAATGAGTCAACCATTATTACCATGTGTAGGAATTCCAAAGTTCAGGGCACATGTCAAAGCTCAGGACAAGGTTTCGGGACTGCTCATACTTTTTGTTTCCCAGCAGATTAAGAAGAGAAATATACAGCAGCCCAACCTGTAACACTGTTTGTTTACTCTGGGAAGGACAGAGTTTTACCTCTGATAGAAACAGCGGGTTTAGTAGAATCTAAGTTAAACTGAGCAAAGTTAAAATGAGAGATTTAGAGGTAGACACAGTCATACATCAATATTGGTTTTTGTTTTCCAAAGCGAGTCAATTTGGGGGAGTAACTCCATCCACTTATTCAACAAATATTTAAATTCCTTATATCCCAGGCCACTGATGTAGAATTTGGAGAAGCAGTGATAAGACAGATAAATTCCATGCTCTTATTTTCTGGAGAGGGATAGACAGCAACAGATAAACAAATACACAGGTAATATAATGTTAGGTTATGGTAACTTCAACGAAGGGAAAAAGCAGAGGAGGATACAGAATTAGTATGACGTGGAGAACAGTGCGTGTCTGTGTATGGTGTCCAAGTGTCTGTCTGTTACATTAAAAAGGACTTTCAGGAAAGCTCTTACATAAGAAGGTACTGCCTAGGCAGAGTCTGATGGAGAAGGATGGAACCATGTTGATGTTTCGGGAGAATAGCTCTAATCAGAAGAAAGACAACACGCAAAACTCTTGGGATAGGGAAGTACTTGGTGTGTTCAAAGAGTAGCAGAGAATCCCAGGTGACAGGATCAAACTGAGCTGAAGGAGAGGGCTGGGAGTTGTGTTCATGAAGGATGCCAGGGAGCCAGTCAAGGAAAGGAGCCTGGAATTTATGAAGCCGATGGGGAGTGACTGGAGCATTGAGGACAAGGCAAGGCAGCGCATGATCTGATTCTTATTTCAGAAGGACCTCCATGGCTGCTCAGTGGAGAGGAGATTGTAGGACAGTAAAGGTGGAAATGAGGAGGCCAGTGATGGGGTGACCGTGGGTGTCCAACGACGAGGGTCATTGTGGAGGAGGTGAGAAACATATTATTTGGGGACATATTTTGAAGTTGGAGTAAATAGAATTTCCTAAGAGATTGCAAGTTGAGTTTGGGAAAATAAGAGGCATAAAAATGGCCCCATGTATCTTAGTTGGAGCAGCTGAGTGCTGTCATTTATTGAAATGAGAAACAACGAGAGAAGAGTAGCTTTTGTTGGGTCAAGAGTTCTGTAGCCCTCTGCATAACGAGGGCCATGTATCCAGGAATAACTTATATCCTTATAACACTTGACATTTAGCAAGAACAATTTCAGGCCAGCCATATGAGCGAGACGGGACTGATGCTATTTGTTTCCATTTTGCGAGTGAAAATAACCAAGGCTCAGAAAGAGTAAGCCAGAGATAGCATAATAGACAGGACTATCTTGAAACACAAGACAAACCAACTCCACCTAGCAGAGGCACAAAAGAAAATGTATTGGCTTTTGCAAATGGGGTATCTGAGGATGAAGCTAGCTTTAGTTGTGGCTAGGATTCATGGTAAGCACTGCCCATCTGTCTGTCTGTTCATCTGTCCTTCCAAGATGTTACCTTTCAAGTCCAGGTAAATGTTCAGAGCCCCTAGAAAGAGAACTCAGAAGGCTCTGTGCATATATTCTTCCAGGATGACCTCCCTTTCACATGCTGAAAGACTCCTGCAATAACATCACAGCTAAACCCATAAAGATGGAAGATTGAGTGTTCAGCGAGTTGGCTGACAGGCTGTAGTTTAATTCTGATCTGGGAGCGGGGGAATCCATTGGAACCCTGTCACCTCCCTGCCAGAAGAGACTGCCTTCTTTCTGCTCAGGAAAGATAAAAGACTCCCCTGCCTCCCAGAGAAGCATTTTCCCTGAAGCCAGTCACTGCTGGCCCTTCTGGGACAGAAATCTGCTGGACTCGGCTCCAGCTGGAGCTGGTTTTCAGGGAGGCCACTGCTTCTGTGTTAAGATTGGAAGGATTCTCAGCTAGTTGCCTCTGTATTTGATATTCTATCAGTCAAAAGCTGTTCCTTAGGTCTTCAGCTGTCATTGTTCCCTCTGGCTGCTCCTTTTGGAATATAGAAATATCCTAAACTCTGTGTCATTTCAAGTTACTTATGCCTTTTTGTGATTGACATTCTCATATACCCTCATCTTCACACCGCCTCCTCTTTGTGTCTCCATGACATCACGACCTGCTTGCTTTCTTCCCATCTCATTGGCTGTTTGCTCTAAGGATTCTTTGCTGATATCTCCTTCCTCATCACCTGCCAATTCCAAAATACTGACATTCCTCAGGCATCAGTCATGGGTCCTGTTTTGTACTCTATCTGGACTCTCCCTAGATGAGATCTCATCCATTCCCTGTGGTGGAGACCACTGGCTTCCTACTTGATAGTCATCCTCCCTTCTCTGTTAACAGATTTTCATTTGGTTTAAGTTGTGACAGGGCATGTATTCTGGGAAAATGGATGACTTCTCCATCCCTAGTGGATGATCCATGATGGGGTCTAAGCCAATCAAGGGTCTAACCTCATGACCCTTTGCTCATGATTGGTTTAGGGATGAACATGTGATCCAGTTCTGACCAATGGGATCTTAAAGGAAGCTGGAATTCTGGGAGAAATTTCACTCACACTTAACAATTTTAGCCATCTTGAATCTTTACATGTTCCTGAACAGTTGAACAGACTTGTCCTTAGGCCTTGAATGTTGTTTTTCATGTTCTGCAGCTGATGGAACTTTGACTCATGCTTCAAGATCCCATGCAAATGCCACTTCTCTGTATCTCTCCCCTTTCCTTTTTTTTTTCCCCTCCTCCAGACTTTCTTCTCTGCACTCCTGCAGTATCCCACACCTATATTGTGGGACCCATCAGGCTGCATGGCAAGTGTGTGTCCTTCCTCCTCAACTTTAAGCTTGTCCAGGGTAGAGATGCTGGCTTGTTTATTTTTGAAACCATTCCAATGGTTAGCCCTTTACCTGACTTGAAGAAAAGTTTCAATTACAGTGAATGAAAAGTGCTATTGAGTGCAGCAAGAAAAGATGGGTGATGTTGACAAGATGAGCAACAGAGCCACATGGGGGAATCAGGGGAGACACACGGCCATATGTTCCTGCTGTTTGCAGGATGTTCACAGTCCTCACTGGGCCCTGCCCGTTCTTGTCCCTGATAACTTCTCTACCTAAATTTTCTTACCACAAACTCACACTACTGGAAACTTCAAGTTTTATTTTGTTTTACTTATTTTATTTGTATAATTTCAAATTCTATTTTAGATTCAAGGCTGTAAAGGTGCAGGTTTGTTACATAGGACCATTGCATGACACTGAGGCTTAGGGT
Organism: Ateles fusciceps; assembly: GCA_036589455.1. Taxonomy (NCBI): domain Eukaryota; kingdom Metazoa; phylum Chordata; class Mammalia; order Primates; family Atelidae; genus Ateles; species Ateles fusciceps. Next base: position 2,300,404 of record JAZHEH010000903.1, read on the forward strand.
ACAAACGATCCCACCCAAGTAGTGAGTGTAGCACTCAGTAGGTAGTTTTTCAGTCTTTGCCCCGCCACAGTGGCCCCAGTGTCTAATGTTCCCATCTTTATATCCATGTGTTTAGCTCTCACTTATAAGTGAGTACACTCGATTTTGGGTTTTTTGTTCTTGTGTTAATTTGCTTAAAACAATGGCCTCCAGCACATCCATGTTGGTGCAGAGAACATGATTCTGTTGTTTTCTATAGTATTCCGTAGTGTATATGGACCACATTTTCTTTATCCAGTCCACCATTGATGGGAATCTAGGTTAATTCCGTGCCTTTGCTATTGTTAATAGCACTGTGATGAACATACAAGTAAGTGCATGTATCTTCTTGGTAGAACAATTTGTTATCCTTTGGGTGTATACCCAGTAATGAGATTGATGGGTCAAATGGTGAAACTTCAAGTTTTAAATCCACATACATTATATCGTTTCAGGCCACTTTCCATTTTCACTCTCTATCACTTTGCCTCTCATTTCTTGCCATTTTGTTAACTTTGTTAAACTCCTATTCCTCATTCAAAACCCTTCTAGGATGCCTCTGGAGGCCACTCTTGAACAGGCTTAATGACTCCCTGTTCTGCACTTTCTCTGTGCTTGGAACATAATTTATAGCATGGCAGCTATGCCTGTGTGTTGCTCTTCACGCATCTACTTCCTATCCAGAACTGTAGATTCCTGGAATGCACAGATCGTGTCTTCTGCATATGTGTATCTCCACTGCCTAGCTCAGAGTCCAGCACATCATGGGCTTGTTAAGATTTGCCTGGCTGGGCCGGGCGCGGTGGTTCTCGCCTGTAATTCTCACACTTTTGGGGGCGGGGCAGGCGTATCACTTGAGGCCAGAAGTTTGAGACAAGCCTGGACAACAAAGTGAAATTCTGTCTCTACTAAAAATACAAAAATTAGCTGGGCATGGTGGTGCATGCCTGTAATCCCAGCTACTTGGGAAGCCAGGTGTGGTAGTGCACACCTCTAACCCAGCTACTTTGGAGGCTGAGGCACAAGAATCACTTGAATCTGGGAGGTGGGTGGAGGTTGCAGGTAGCCAAGATCAGGCCACCGCATTTCAAATTTCAACCTGGGCAACAGAGTAAGACTCTGTCTCAAAAAAAAAAAAAAAAAAAAAAGACTTGCCTGGCTGAACTAACTCTCTTGCTTCCTAATTCCACTAAGGCTTCCTCTGATATACCCATCCAGAGCCCACCACTGGATAGTTCAGCCTCAACCCATATTTAGTGGGCTTTCCAATGGGTGAATATAATAATAGTCATGGCCTAACATTTCGAGCATTTATTATGTGTCAGAATCATTTCAACTCTGTAAGGTAGCTACTATAGGTATCTACATTTTACAGACGAGGCACAGAAACATTAAGTAACTTGCCCAAGGTCACAGAACCGACAAGGGACAGAATCAGGATTCCAACTCACAGTCTGACCCTGTGCTGGCTGCACTTTGGGAATTGATAGCTCCTACCAACCTGTTGTTAGGCCCTTCTTCCATATTTCCTGTGGCCCTGTCCCAGATCTTTGCAGCAGAACTTTTAAATTCAGAAGCCTGCTAGAATCACTCCTCTCTTCCTCTGGCTGCAGAGAGCATGCCAATGTACATCACTGAAAGCCTGTGGCATGGTCTTCAATCTTTTCACACTCAGCTTCTTCCAACCTTGACCTTAGAGTTGTGAAGACGATCCTTATGAGGCTGTTACTCAGAGGAAAATTGAAACGATCCCTGTGGGGGAGACTGCAGGGTTTTAGTTCCAGCCTTCCAATTTCAGATTAGCCTAGAGAAAAGAACCATGCTAGCAGCCCGATTCGCAAAATTAGGTGAACTCCATTCTTTGCCTGTCTTAAGAAATATGGGTGCTGCTCTAAAAATCTTTTTTTAATCTCCTCTCTGGTCCATGTAACAGGAAATTGGTATCTGCCACAGGCCAATAAATCTCCAACTTTTTATTGAATATTAAAGAAAGACTTCAAGTCAAGTTCAAATCTCTTTGCTTGGAGCTTCTTACATAATACTGCAGCTCCGATACCTTGGGTCACAAAAGCTTTAAAAAGAAGGAGAAAAATGGAAAAGCTCTGCAGGTCAGTGGCCCTCAGGGATGATTTTATTCTCCTTAGAAATAATGGCGTATTACTCTAACAGTCTTAAGCAAGGCATTCTCTTTCTCACTCGCACATTATAATTGAGATGGGGGGGGATTAATAACCGGTAGTTTCCAGTTACATTTAAAATGAACATGTAGCAACTTCTCTCAAAAGACAAGCTGTGCAGTCCATGGACCTGTGATGGACAGTGAGTGGCACTGTCCAGACGCCCTTCCAGGATTGAGGAACTTGTTCCTCCTGCTGCTGGGACTGTTGGTTGGCACAACTCAGTCAGTATGCTCTCCCAGATACGCCTTTGGCCCGAAGAAGCTACATGGACCAAGGCCATGTGGTCTCCCCCAGGAGCAGCCCAAATGCATTAGGTGAACATGGTAAGGAATAAAGGCCTGGCCCTCTTGCCTCAATCTGAGACAATTCCAAAAGCCATCCAAGCTCCAGAGCTCCCCAGGGGTTGGCTGAGGTCTCTTTTGCAACTGCATCTGTCCTCCCCTTCCTCAAACTTGCTTTTCTCTTTCTGCAGCAAGCGTGGATTCTGCTGGTGCTCTGCGACAAACCCCCTGCATGACAATCTCCGAGTTTGCTTCCCTGGGGAATCCGTCCTAACACAGACCGTGATGCACCAGTGACTGTGAGAAAACGAGCACATTTGGGTTGGGAACACCTTCAGTAGGAAACACACAGAATGATACCATTTTTATAATATTTAAAACCACACAAACACATGTACACTGTGTGCAAATGTATAAATAAAGGTGGGGGAATGATAAACACCAATTTCAGAAGAGTATTTGCCTTTTGGGTCAGGGGGCAGTTGAGAGGAAGCTAAACAGGGTCCAGGCGCACCACACAGAGGCTTCAGCTCCATTGGTAAAATTTTATTTCCTAGGCTGGGTCATGGGTGCATGGATATTTATTTTAATATTATTATGTTTTCTGGAGGTCAAGATATTTTGTAATAAATATAAAAACCAGGGCCTATTCAGAGATGCAGATTTGAAATCCAGCCCTCCTTGTGAAAAGCTGAGTACAGGCGAGTGACTTAACTTCTCTGAGGCTGTATGTAGTTTTGCTCATAAGAAGCAGAAACTCAAACCAACTCCAATGACTCTAGGAACTTAAAAATCAAATTCAAAGACCGCCTGAAAGGAAGTCGGTTCTCTTTCTTCCAGGGCTTCAGGATCTCTCCCGTTTCTATTTCTCTGCGTGTGTCTGTCCTATTCTCCTTGTCCTGCAGACGAACTTCCCCTGTTTCTTCATCAGCTCATATCCCCCTCCCATCTATAGCGTGACCTTCCTGCTTCAAGTTCCTCATTACAAAGTTCTTATTCTGAATTCCCAGGAGATGAACTGTCTTTGCATTGAGTATTTACTCAAAGTGCAAGCAGCTGTGCATAGCAGCCCTCATGGCTGGGGTTGAGGGGGTAGATCATATTATTGTAAGATGCTCACTGCCTGTATTAGGGTTTTCCAGAGAAACAGAACCAATAATTGTGTTCACTCTATCTATGTATCTATCTATCTCCTATATATATCCCTACATACATACAAGGGTGTTGGATCAATATCAGAGGCTTTGAAGGGGGTCAGATTCCTAGGAAGGAGGAAAAGGGTAGATAGGTACCGCACAAAATGTCTCAATACAGATACCATTTCCTTGTAGAGCTTTTATAAAGTTGAATTAAAATAATGAATATTTAAAATAAGGCTTGGCATTAGAAGACACTCTGCCAATGTTAGTCCCCCTTCCTCACACTGCAAGTGTCACGTAGGGCATATTTCAGATCCAAGGTTGTATAGATTAACAGTTAATAGGGTTGAGAGTCAAATTTGTAGAGTTCAAATTCTGGCTCCACCCCTTACTCTCCAGTCAAAGAAATTAACCTCTTTGTGCTATAAGCTTCTCATTTGTAAAGCAAAGATGTTAATTAGTCTCTCTCCAATAGGGTAGTTGGGAGGAATAAATGAGATGATTTATGTAATAGGCTTTGTAGGTGCCTAGCAGAAATAAAGCTGTCTGCTGTTGAACCATGATTTTTACTATTATCAATAAACTTGTGATTCATGAAAAAAAAATTCTTAAAGAATTCACACGCTGATGAAATTTGGCCACTGCCTTCATAGTCCACCAAACCAACTGGGGGACAGTTTTGCCGGAAATGTCTTGGGCAAGCTACAAACCCAATCCAATGCTTATTTAATTACTGCCTTCCATGTGCCAGATAGTGAGCGAAGCTTGGTTTCCACTGTCCGATTTAAATGCTTAAAAAAATGGGCAGTAAAAGCCAAAACATTCACCTCTTGCCTGTCTTTAAACTACAGTGAGTTGCTCACCTGTCATTCTCCCTTGAATTTACAAAGAAAAGTCCAAAGGCTGGTTGATAAAGATAGAATCTACAGTATGTAAATCTCTAAGAACAGTGCCTGTCACATAATTGCTATATAAGTATTGCTATTATGATTATTATTATTGCTATAATTATTAATACTATTATATACTCTTCTCTTGAGGTCTTATGATCTGCATTTTCCCTCTGGTTCCTCTACTTTTTAGAAGACATTTCACCTCCCAGGTGCTTGCCCTGATTGCTGTCTTAACATCCCCTGGATTTAGTGCTCACCTGTGTCTAGTATCTGAGGATCAGTTCCTGTTGCTTCATTGCCTTTGTGGCATCTTTGTTGCCTTTTCTCCCTGTTCCCATCCCAGCCTGGCAGAACCATCCCTCCATCTGGTCTCTTGACCCTCCTAGAGGGGGAGGGGCATGGGGATTGGCATATAAAAGTTAGACATTCAGGCCAGGCTCAGTGGCTTATGCCTGTAATCCCAGCACTTTGAGAGGCCAAGGTGTGCAGATCACCTAAGGTCAGGAATTTGAGACCAGCCTGGACAAAACGGTGAAACTCCATTTCTACTGTAATTAGCTGGGCATGGTGGCATGTGCCTGTAGTCCCAGCTACTTGGGAGGCTGAGGCAGAAGAATCACTTGAACCTGGGAGGCAGAGGTTGCAGTGAGCCAAGATCGCACCACTGCACACCAGCCTGGGTGACAGCGTGAGACTCTGTCTCAAAAACAAACAAGCAGACAAGAAACAAACAAACAAAACCAGCAAAAGAAAAACACATTAGAAGTTCAGATACCTATAAGCTTGCTTTTGTCACAGGAGAGAGATACTCCTTAAAGCTAGCCTACCCAAGACAGGAGCTCAAAGAGGTTAATTTCCAGGAAGGTTTCTGAAGGTATTACTAACTGTCTCTCCTCCAAAATGTAATCTAGAGCAGACATCACTGCAAAATGAGAGTGACCTATATTTGCACCAAACTTTCCTACCCTCCCAGGAGAGGACTTCTGAACCGTAAGACTCCCTGCTACAGATGGCTTTGTAGGCTGCCCCTGCCACCCTTCCCTCCCAAAAAAGCAGTGACTTGTTTGATACCACCCAGACTCCAAAGTAATATTCAGCTTGCAGTCCCTTCCCCTCCCCCAAAAGCGAGTTCTTTGCCAGATCCCAAATGGTCCGTGGCTGATGGATGGTGGGTGATTTCTACATCAGCACACCTTGGAGCCCCAGAGCTAACCCTCTGACAGCGTTAGCATAAAAGATTTACATTTATGTTACGAGGGCCACACAAGAATAATAATTTTAAGATACATTGCCTTGGCTGCTGGTGCACCCTGGGAAATCTAGTAGCGGCAGGCACTGGGCTGCGGCACTGTAATTACAAAATGGCAGTGCAGGAGAGGTTTTCTGGAGACAAGCACCTAGAGACCAAAGCCATCTGCATGCCTTGGCGGATTGAAATTACAGTAATATATGAAGACATTACCTGAAAAACCCGGCACCATTTAAATGATTTACTCTTCAGCCCCAGCAAGCTTTAATTTAAGGATAAAGTCATTCAGAAAGCTAATCTGATAGGCGAGGCATTATTTCACACAGTTAAGTTAATTTACAGTAGCTGATTGTTGTGGTTGCTTTTGGTATTATTATCTTCCTGCAAACAGCTGATCTGCCAGACAGAAGCAATATACTGCTTAACATAGTGACTTAATTCAGCAGGCAAGCTATCTGTGATAAAGGTTTGTTTACAAGCAATAGTAGGAAAGTCATTTTGAGGCCATGCTGATAACACTGATGAGAAATATTTTTTTAAGGGGAAAATACACAATTAAATAAATGAATGAATCAGCCAGCCCTGCACTCAGGCCTCGGTTTGTCTAGAACCGATGTCCCGAGTGGTCATTTTCCATTGGTGGGACCGTCTTTCCCTTTTCCATGCGGTTCCCCCTGTTGGTCTTCTCCTGTGGTCCTCTCCATGTTTACTGCAAGTTGTCTTTGTGCCTGGTGACAACTTCCCTGTTGCCAAACGGACTTCTCTGCCATGTCTTTGAGAAAGCCATGTCTTTGGACCCCAGTCAATTTGGTTGTCTCATCAGCTGTCTGCTTTCCAAGAAAAAAGTGAACTTTGAGATGTGTCTTTAATGACGTTTTATTTTTCATCTTTGGGAGACCCAGAGTGTTCTCTTATGGATATTGAGGTAGAAAAACATCAGAAAGTGGGCATTTGAAAAGGAGCTAACAGATTAAATGGTGAATGAAACTGGAGGTTTTGAATGGGTTACATACAAACTGCCTTGCTGTTTCCATTACAAAAGTAGGAAGGTGTGAATGTGTTTTATAGCCACTCAGGATGATGACATGATTGGGGGCTCTGTTAGCATAAGCAGGGGCATTTGTCTAATGGATTGCCTTCATCAGCTTAGAAATGTTTTCTTTAAAGAAGAACAGTCTCTCATGACCTCATGAGTTTATTTCAATAGCAGAGGCATAACTTTCGGAAAGAGGCTGAGGAAATGCTATGCAAAGGATCAGGACATCACTAGCCAATGGTCTAAGAAAGGATTTCATAGGATAAGTGTCTGTTAGAAAGAACCAGGAAAGTCAGATTCATACAGCTGAAAGGGGCTTAGCCCAGTCCACTCATCGGTAGCTATCATTTCCTGAGTTCTTATTATTGGGTAGGCATTGTGCTATATGGATCTTACTCCATCTAATTCCCAGTTTTTAGAGAATATAGATTTTAGAGTACACATGATTTCTACCAAAATAGAGAGTGGGAGGGGTCATTTTCTATATGAGCTATATGAGAAACAGCTTCCAGAGATGACCCTTAGTGACCTCCAGCTCCAGTGGTCATGCCTGTATGTAGGTCCCACCCTAGAGTAGGGATTAGCTCTATTAGACTATAAGTTAAATAAGAGAGAAAAGCCCAAGGCAAACAAACCAACTCAAACCAAAAGCCAAAGGCTTGGCTTGCTCAACTGTAACCCAGCACTGAGCACATTCTCTAGTATCTAATAGTCCCTGAATGTTTCTTGAATAAACAATTGAAAGAATAAATACATGAATGAGTTTCCTTAGCTATAAGATGAACATGAAATATCTGTCCTACAGGATTATTGGGAGGAGTTAGTAAATGTTAGCTTTTACAGCAGAGATGTCTGATGAAGCTTTTCTTCCCTACCTCCTGTGTCCGTAGAGGCGGGGGTGGACTCCTTCATTTCTCATTGTGTTTTCCCCCATTGAGTCTACTTTATGGTGTTTTGAAGAGCAATGTCGCCTTTTCTGAATTTTTCTCTTTTTTTTTTTTTGAGACAGAGTCTCACTCTGTCACCCAGGCTGGAGTGCAGTGGCGTGATCCCAGCTCACTGCAACCTCCTCCTCCTGGGTTCAGGGCATTCTTCTGCCTCAGCCTCCAAAGTATCTGGGACTACAAGTGTGCGCCACCATGCCTGACTAATTTTTTGTATTTTTTTTTTACTAGAGACGGGGTTTCACAGTGTTAGCCAGGATGTTCTTGATCTCCTGACCTCGTGATCTGCCTACCCCGGCCTCCCAAAGTGCTGGGATTACAGGCGTGAGCCACCGAGTCTGGCTGCCTTTTCTGAGTATTTTGAAGGGAGCTATGGAGCCAGCATGTTGGCATGGCATTGCACGCATCACACAATTATTTCCCCATTTGATTTTTCTTTTCATCACCAGTTTCCACCCCAGTGAGGTCATGAGGAGAGATCCTCTTCTTCATCCCTTCCCTTCCCAATGGAGCGAACAGTTCTGTGCCCTGTTTTCCAACTGCTTTTGAATATTAAATCTTCCCCCACCATCAAACACAGTATCTCCTCTCTTCTATATTAGAACCGGTGCCAGGATATAGACGTTTGCTTCTAACCTATAGCAAGTTTATCAGATAATGTCAATGAAAGCAAGTCTCTCTCTAAGATGAATCCTCACTCCTTCTGCTAAAAGTATTTTATATAATTATCCAAATGACCTAAGGTTTGGCACATACTAAGTATGCATAAATATCAGTTCCTTCATCTCATATATAAAAGCATATGTTACAAAGAAAAAAAAGTTAAAAATAAAGACAAAGGGATACAAATATTAAAGAAAGAGTCAGAAAGCAGTGGCGACCCCCTCCCCTAGGATGGAGAGGGAAACTGCTTACTTTGCACATGAATGGCTGTCACTCATCCCTGTATGATTCCCGTCAGTAGGGGCTGCAGGCTTTAAAATAAGATTTGATTCCACAAGAGCACCTCTCTTCAGCCTTCAGAGGAAGAAATGGATCAGGAAGAAATGCCAATGGAAAATGCTCACCTCCTAGGGCAGAGACCCTGTCACATAAATTCTGAGACTTGTTAGTCTTCTGGTTTGCACACTACTGGGCCAAGTGCACACTGGTTGGTTTTATTTCTGACCTGTGAAAGGGGAGACAGCATCTGACAGAGCTTGGAGAACTTAGGATGACCAAGCTTTTCCTGGAAAAGTGTGTTCTCTCATCAAGGTGGAAACACAGCTGTCTGACCCAATTCAACATCATTTCCCAAGCTGTCTTTCTTCCAGCCAGTTCTCAACTAGCATATACTACCCACCAGGAGATGAGCTTTTTCAATTGACTTTCTCTGCATTAGACTGTAAGCTCCGTGAGGGTAGGCTCTCTATCACATACACCATTGTTTTCCCAAAGTCTAGTCCCATTCTCAGCATTTAGTAACCACTTGGTTCTCTCCACTCCCAAGCACTTTCTATAGCGATAGACCAGAAATTCTTAAAAGGATGCAATTGACTATCCCTGACTTCCCCTTTCACTTTCACCACCCCATTGTACCCCTCCAAAAGCTCTGCAAGCCACATCCACACCATTCTGTCAGTCTCCTTAGTCTGAGAGACTGTGATTGTCCCATTAGATGAGTTCTATTAAATACAGGCCTCCATCCATTCAGAAGTACCCACTCCTATTCCACTCGCCACGTCAAGAGAGAAGTGGATTAATTAACGTGGTGGGTCTGTCTTCTACCTCGCTGTCTTGTACTGCAACAGAGACCAGGAAAAATCCATTAGATTATACTTAGAGATAGCTGAAAGAAAGTTTAGATTAAGTTTCTCTCTCGAGGCAATTTTACTAGATAGATTAAGTTTCTGTTCATCTCTCCGAAGACTGTAGTAATAACCAGTGTCATGACTTCCAAATCCTTTGGACTGCAGAGAGTAATCAAACATGGTTGTCTTTTTATCCTTCTCCTTTACTTGTTAGTATTCTACAATCCTGAGTCGTTCATCTGTCAAAGGGATGGTATTAAGGGGATCAATGTTGACAAGTGATAGTACAAATTATGTAATGCTGATGACATTTCACTGTCTCCTTTTGATCTGCAATTCCCACTCTCAGTCACTCCTTATTGCATAAAAAGTATTGAAAGAGAAAGGCAGCTGTGGACGCCATTGGCTTCAGTCCCTAAGCCCCAGGGGGCAAAGCAGGGTAAATTTGAAGAGTAGAGGAGATTTCCAAATTAGACATGGGGCCTGGGAAGATGGTCTGACTGACAGAAGGGGAAATTGAGGTCATCTTCTTACAACAGGCCTTTGACAGCTACCGCTTGGGACCACATTGCTGTAGTCCCATGAAATATTTGACATGTTAGGCCCATGCTGGCTATGGACCTTCTATTTCAAGTATATATCCTTTGACTTCTCCTCCATAGGGAATTCCACCCTTCCTTTTGGGGAGTTGATGGAGGATAATTTAAAAGGAAGAACTGAGCTGGTTTTGTATGAAGAGTAGAAGATTAGAATGACAAGTATGGGGGTGGAGGTGCCTATCTTCCCTGGCGTTGGGGGAGTACTACATTTTGGACCAAGCAACAAATAACTAAATAAGAAGAAACATGTTCAGAGCACAGCAGAAGACACTTTTGTGGGGAAGGGGGAAGACATTTTCCTTCCTCATAATGTTTCTTTTCTCATGAAGGAATCCCTGCTAGTGTAACACCCCCGGGCATTCTCCCTACCCTCTCGATGCCTCTCTCCGTATAAACCTAAAGGAGAATGGCTATTCACAAACATGGGTTCTGAGTTGAGATAGTTGCTTAATTTCAGCAAATCATGGTTTTCTCATTTGCAAAATAAGAACAATAGCACCAAACTTGCAGGGATGCTATAACTCATAAAATGGTAGAGTCCAGAGTCTTCCACTTTCTAAGGTACTTACTTACTCGGAGAGTTCATAAAGCCTTATGAGAACATCTCCTGTGGATCAAGATTGCATCTGGGGCTTTACCTGATTTCTATGATCTGATACATGTCATATGACCAATAAAATCTTTTATGCTTCTTTCAGACAAATGGAATTTGCCTTCATTTACGTCATGACACTGGTCCCAAAGGGCTAGAATAATGGATGGGTGGGATGAGGTTTGATGGCTTTAGCATAATTTAATTGCCTAACTCTTTCAGTAGATTCATTTATTTCAAAAATATTCATTAATCACATACTATGTATTGAGTACTTTTCTAGGCATTGAAGATGTAATGATCAATAACACATAGAGAATCTTGATTATCGCAGTTGGTCAGTTCATTGATGGAATTACCCTGTTTCATGCATGTTGGTATTTCTATGACCTGTCATGTTATCTGGTGCACAGTGGGCACTCAAAAACGTTTCCTGAATAAATGAATAGACAAATGCATACAAACCATTGATATCCTTCCTAACCACCAATGCTGGGTTTTGCAGAGAGACTGAGTCATTGCTGGGAAAGTTTCTCAAGACATGAGAAAACACTATTGCTCAAAACCAGCAGTCAAAGCTAGGAGGAAGAAACAGGATTCAAGACCGCATTTCACCATGACATATTCTTTAGAATGTAAAATAAAAACAAATAGAATTTTATTAATCTATTTTTGCCTATGGCCTGGAAAAGCCCCTTATGTCAAAAATCCCCGCCTATAAATTATGTTTTGTCTTCGCATTACACATTTTATTAACCACTCTTTTATTAGCAATCTTATTACAGTTGATCTGCACATGAATAGAAACAATTTACAAATGATCAGGGTTGGATCAGAGAAACCATAAACTCAATGCAAATTGTTACAAATTATTTACAGGCTTAGCACAAATCTGCATATAGATTGCGGAAGTCAATCAGAAAGGTACCTTCAGGTATTCTTCACAAGATATGATTGTGAAGATAGTTGCAGACTGGTATGCATCGTGTGGAATAGAAATGAAAATAAATAGATTCATTTGTCAAATACTCTTATGTGTGAATCCTCTCATTTAATCAGAACTTTGGAGCACTGGATATCTGGGAAAATTTAAAAAGGGGGAAATGGGAGGGGGTTGGAAATGGGATTACTGGAAGTATAAGGTCAGGACTCAGGCATATAGAGGGATTTTTGAAAAACAAAAAGTGGAAACATTGACCCAGCATATACAGAATATTTTTTATGTTTAATTTTAATCATCTTCCAGCAACTCTATGAAACAGAGAAACCATTGCTTCTGTTTCTCAGATGAAGGAGCTGAGTTTTATAGCACGGCCAAGGTCCTACAGAAGTCAGGGCTTGGATTTGAAACCTCTACCTCCACATCTGAGGAACTGTCAATGAAAGGATGGTCTATAGTGTTGCAGTTATTTGCTTTTTGTGGGTGAGGGGTGCAGGTTCTTGGGAATAGCTCCGAAGTCCTAACTCTCTGCCAGCATCATAACACTTGAATATATCCAGATTACCCCTTTACTTCTCCTTTAGCTGAGGGGGTGGCATGATTTAATGCAAAGAATTCAGGGCTGGGCAACTGGAGGAATAAGTTCTTTATCCAGCTTGCTATGGGAGCTTGAACAATTATTTTCTCCTCTTCGGGACTTGGGTTGTTCAAAGTACAGCAGAAGATGCTGCTGTGGGGGAAGGGGAATACACCTTCCTTCCTCGTAATGTTTCTTTTCTCAGGAAAGAATCCCTGCTAGTGTAACACCCCTAGAAGTTCTCCCTACTCTCCCCAACTTTGGTTGGGGCACAATATTAGGTTTCTCTAAGCTCTTTATATGCTTACTTTAAATTCTCTATATATTACTTTTGGCTCAGGGCCAAATATGTGACTACTTATGTATCCTCTACAGACCTGTATTGTTCTTTTGGCACAAGGGGGAGTTGGGCAAAGTTGGAGCTCCCATTCCCTACTCCCTCCTCTTGGTGCTGTATCATTTCCCCTCTCTAGCATTTCACAGTTCTCTTCTTTCAATCAAAAACTGTTCTCAGGTCATCTTCAATCCTGGTAACTCAACTCTTTGCCCAGGGAAATTTGGCTTTTAACGAAGATCAGAATCTTCATCAAAATGATAAAACATTTAATTGATGATATTTGGAATCTTTCCATTAAATGGGCAAGTTTTTTGGTAGCCCACAGCCTTCTCAGAGCCCTGAAAATTCAGCTACATCTGTGGTTGTTTATTCTTTTAGATTCCATGGCTAATGTTGTGGATCTTTGGGGTTATGGGTGGAGATGATGTGTTACCATTTCACCCTTCTCACGCAGGATAAAGTTTTTTTGTTTTTTGTTTTTTGTTTTGTTTTTTTTTTTTTTTTTTTTTTTGAGACAGAGTCCTGCTCTGTTGCCAGGCGCCAGGCTGGAGTGCAGTGGCGCGATCTCGGCTCACTACAACCTCTGCTTCCCGGGTTCAAGCAATTCTCCTGCCTCAGCCTCCCGGGTACCTGGGACTACAGGCACACGCCACCATGCCCAGCTAATTGTTTTTTGTATTTTTTTAGTAGAGACGGGGTTTCACCATGTTGGCCAGGATGGTCTCGATGTCTTGACCTTGTGATCCGCCCGCCCCGGCCTCCCAAAGTGCTGGGATTACAGGCTTGAGCCACCACGCCCGGCCCAGGATAAAGTTTTTCCTATTCTACTTGTTGCTATTGCATGGTGTCAACAATGAGTCTAAGAAATGCTAAAATGGGAGACATTCTCTACCTTCTGCTTCCTTACCAGCTATGGGACTCATATCTCACTGCGTGTGAAAAATGAGCATCATCATTATATGAATAGTAACAAGAGGCCCATTTTTCAGATGCTTCCCCCTGCATGCATGGGCCAGGCATGACTCAGAGCCTGTGTGCTCTATTTTACTGAATGCTCACAACAACCAATAGATCTGGTATTTTATTACCACCTCATTTCCTAGCTAGAAAAACAGAGATTTGGGAGGATAATTTGTCCAATTGGATACAACTATGAATTAGAAGAGATGAGTCTATCTCAGTTCTGTTTGACTCCGAAATCTATATATATCCTTAACCAATAAATCATGTTCATCATAGGAGTTTGAAACATATGGAGCAGGATCAGGTAGCTTTTCTAGATCTTTTCTATCTCAAAGATATAATTGATAAAGTTGCAGTTACTTATCTGGTCCAACACCTCATGTTGCAGAGAAAGAAACTGGGGCAATACAACAGGGATTTTTGTAAACATGTATGAAGATGGGGGCATTGGGAATAACACTGGGAGCAATAGGGGAATGGCCAGGCATTACATCTTGACTCTTCTCTCCAGATGCACACCCCCACACATCGTTAGGAATACCGTGCACTGCACAACTCTAGGGGGCGCCACTTGCATTGGCTGTGAGGTGGTAGACTGTCCCCTCTTCTTTCAGTCTCCCTACTCTGTCATATAAGGCTAGGGTATTTTATTATCTTTCTATAATTTTATTTCATAACCATTTCAAAGGCAGAAGAGAGCCAGCATTCCTTTTTTCTTTTTCTCCTTTTAGTTAAAAGAAAAGATGAGAGTTTGCAGAGACTGGGTTGCTGGCATCAATGGCTTTGGAGGATGCTAGTGAATCAATCAGGAGCTGCATTGTGAATGCTTGGCATGGATTTTTTTTCCCTTTCTTTTCATTCTTTGCGTGGGCTGTGTGTGTGTGTGTGTGTGTGTGTGTGTGTGTGTGTGTGTGTGTATGCGCGCACACATGCAACTTTGGTGCTCTTCCACCAGCAAAGGACACAGGAGCTTGAAGCTTGATGTAATTAAACAGCAGCAATATATACTATACTCAGGCTTGCTTTGTACATGAATCTTCTCTTTTGCTCTATTAACAAATGCCCCACTGGCTCTGCGCTCTGCATTCATTAAACAACCAGCACCTGGAGTGTTTAGGAGCCCACTGACATGGACTCCCTAAGACTGCAATCCAGAGTTTGGGGCCCATAAGGGAATTCCATGCTGCTGTTAGCAATCTTTTAGGCTGCTCTGAGGTTATGCAGAATAAACTTAGCAAAGTCAATAGGACCTCTGCAGGGACTTCTGATGGTGGTACCCGTGCCTATGACTTTGTTCCTCTCGAAATGCTCAGCCCAAGTCCTCAGGAGTTGAATTTGGATAAAATTGAAAGGTAAACTAATTACCCTGGGGCCATTTGAGCTTTTGTGGTTTGGCTTAGTCAGCATTTCCCAACAAAATCGAGTTCTTTGGGGATTTCGAGATCTGCTTTAAATGTCTTTTTTCACCCTTATTATTATTCTCTCTAGTTCTGAACCTAGTTCCATTGCAGGTTCTGATATTTGGACAAAATGAACATTGCCACTCTCATTGTGTGCGGCTCAGGTGTAAATACATTTGTTACAGACACACACATACATATTCTTTCATAAAAACAAACACACAAGGATTCTGTATTTGACCAAGATGGTTTTAGTTGTAAGGGACAGAAACACAAATCAAACGGATCAAAAGGAAATTTAGAGATTTGTGTAGGTGAGAAGTTGGAGGGTGGGTCTAATTTCACACTGATTTTCATACGCAAATGTGTTGGTAGGACTTTATCTCTCTGGTTCTCCACCTCTCACTTATGATTGCTCCAGCCTGTCATTTAAAAAAAAATTGATTTTACTTTAAGCACTGGGATACATGTGTAGAATGTGCAGGTTTGTTATACATGTATACATGTGCCATGGTGGTTTGCTGCACCTAACAACCTGTCATCTAGGTTTTAAGCCCCATATGCATTAGGTATTTGTTTTAATGCTCTCCCTCCCCTTGACCCCATCCCAATGCGCCCTGGTGTGTGTTGTTCTACTCCCTGTGTCCATGTGTTGTCATTTTTCAGTTCCCACTTATGAGTGAGAACATGCGGGGTTTGATTTTCTGTTCCTGTGTTAGTTTGCTGAGGATGATGGCTTCCAGCTTCAACCATGTCCCTGCAAAAGACATGATCTCATTCTTTTTATGGCTGCATAGTATTCCATGCTTTTTAGTTTCTTCAACTATGGAAGGGGTGGCATACTAATCATCTCACAGGCATTATCAAGGATTAAATGAAATAATGATATGTATAATAACCACTTATTGAGAAGCACTGATGATAGACACTGGACACTTAATAGGCACTTTCTTATTTACCTTTTATTCTCACCCCAATCCGCAAGCTGGCCATCCTCAGAAGTTGTGGATTGGGATGTGAATAAAAGGGTGCATTGCTCATATAGTTGTGCAAAGGAGCAGAGTTCCTGACCAGAGGACTACTCAGAGTCTTTAGCATGAATATCCCCAAACCAACTGCCAAACCAATTTTAACCAGGGTGCTTTTTGGTCATGGATCTTCTTAGGATAACAATTGCACCACATGACCCAGTTATAGAAGCATGCTGTTAATATTTGAAAGCCTAAGTTCTAAATAAAAGCAGACCAAGGAAATTTGTACATGGCTTGCCTTGTTTGGCTTCTTCTAACTAGTTATACTAAATTTCTTGTTAATAAGCTTTATTATGAAATAATAGAATTAAATTCATTAATATTAAAGTCAGCTAATGGATTTATTGTGGATATGACCGAGGTCACAAAACGATGTTCCCATCAGGATAAACTACTCTCAGGCATCAGTACCAGGAAACTGTAAACACACCTCACTCACACAGCTGGCTAATTTATAATTTTCTGGAAACTGTTTTCTTCTTTGCTTTGGCTGCCAGGAAACTCAAAGTCAAATGTTGGTCCTACTCCTAGCAAGTGCACAGAACTTCTGTTATGCATTTTGTGTATTACTTTATCCTTGCCTGTATTTTTGCTTTCTACTTTTTATATTACCTTTATTCTAATTTTAAACATTACGTATGTTTCTGCTCTTTTATTTCTGTAGGCGTCTCACATCTTTGTGGAGTTGAGATGGGGCTTTGTAAATAAATAAATAAAATTAAATAAATGCAGGTGGGATCTCAGGGGCATTTTTCTGTAAAGATAATGTTGGCTGTGCTAATGCCCTTTCTCCTTCACTGCTAATGTCTTGGCTCTGCTTGGTGCCACTTGTTCAATTATAGCACCAAGCTCCTGTTTTACAAGGCTTCCTTTGAGCACATCTAATCAGAAACAGCTCCTCACTGCAGTCTCTTTGTTCACTGACTGGAACCTTAAATGCCTCACTTTGCCTAATAAATAACCCAAGGGCTCAAACTTGGCCTTAGCCTTTATTTAGAAAACAGACCTGGCGAAGCTCTGAAGCACATGCGTAGCCAAGGCCATTGGAAGGTCAGGCATCTCTCAAGCATTTCAGGAAGGTTGTATACTGCCCCATTTCCTCCCACATTTATTGGACTTTTTTCCCTAGAGCTCTCTGCATTTGCTCTTATCTTGGCACAGACAACATTGGGTAAATCTACTGTTGTATGGATGAACGGGTGCACTATCAGGTGACTCATGGCTCTTGAATGTGGGCTAAAATGTGCAACCTGCAAGGCTGAGTTAAGTCTAAGTGACCATCTGTGAAGCTTTGGTTACTTTCATCCACCTGCTTTTTCTGCATTAAACATTATTAGGTAGCAACTATCAAAGGGATATAAAAGAGTGAGGCATATCCATTATAAAGAGGCCATGACCTGAAACCAGCCCCATGCTGTTTCTCTTCTTGGGCTCAAATCCTGTTATTCACCGTGTGGCATTGGACAAGTTTTCTTAAGTCTCCAACTTTCAATTTCCTCATCTATAAAGTACGGACATTATTAGCCCCTCCCTTAGTATTGTAAAATCACCGAGATTGTGCCTTTGTACACAAAGTCTATTCACAATCTCAGTGATGTGTGAATAAACTGAATATTTGCTTCCTCTCCAAAATCTGTTTGTTGAAACCTAACCCCCAGCGTGATAGCATGTGGGCATCGGAACTTTGGGAAGTAGTTAGGTCATGAGGATGGAGCTCTCATGGATGGTGTTAATGTCCTTATGAAAGGGACCTCAGAGAACTCCCAATGCCCTTTCCACCACGTGAGGACACAGTGAAAAGCTGGCCATCTATGAACCAAAACATGGGCACTCACCAGACACTGAATCTTGGACTTTCCAGCCTCTAAAACTATAAGAAATAGATGTTTGTTGTTGATAAGCCACCCAGTCTATGACATTTTGTTACAGAAGCCCAAACAGACTACAACATGCCTTTTCTCCTCTTCATTCCCAATTTACCTAGTTAACTTCTTTCTGCTATTTTTAACTCTTGGTTTAGGAGATATTTCCTTGTGTGAAGACTTCCTTGATCTATCCGACTGAAGCTCATCTCTTATCATAAATTCTCATCATACTCTGCATCCTTCTCCCTGACACCTGTCACAGTTGCATTTTGACATTTGCTTGTATGATTATTTAGTATCTGTCTCTTCCAGGAGACTGTAAGCTCCATGAGGGCAAGGACTGGGTTGTCTTTTGTTCCCTTGTGTCCTTAGTGCTTTCCTCTGGTATGAGCTCATAGTGTAGCTCAATACAGAGTAAACAGTAATTAATGAACAAAGATGGTAAGTGGATGGCATTGGTCAGAATCTGCAGAGGAAACAGAGGAAGGTGCTAGCTTGAGCATCTACCTATATCTACTATGTATTAGTCCAGTCACACATTGCTATAAAGAAATAACTGAGACTGGTTCATTTACAAGAAAAGAGATTTCATTGGCTCACGATTCCAAAGACTGTACAGGAAACATGATGCTGGCATCTGCTCAGCTTCTGGAAAGGCCTCAGGGAGCTTTTACTCATAGTGGAAGCCAAAGATGGAGCAGGCATCTTCACATGACCAGAGATGAAGGAAGAGAGAGTGGGGAGGTGCTACACACTTTTAAAACAACCAGATCCCCCAATAACTCACTTGCTATCATGAGAACAGCACTGAAGGGATGATGCTAACCCATTCATGAGAACTCCACTCCCATGATCCACTCACCTCCCACCAGACCCCACCTCTAATACTAAGGATTGCAATGCTACATGAAATTTGGTGGAGACACAGATTCAAATCACATCATACTGCAAACCAGATATGGTGCTACATGCTTTACCTAGGCCAACAGGTTTAAATTTCAGCACAAACCACCATGAGGCAGGGGTTGTGTTGTGTTAATCGTGTATCCCCAGAGTCATGTTGAACATACACGTTAGGTCCAATGTATGTTGCCTTCATTAAAAATTTAAATAAATGAGCAAACAGATCTTCATTACACATAACGGAGCTGGAAAGTCACCTACGAAAGATTTTCAACATTGAGAGGATGGAGGTCTGAGTCCTCTTTATGTCTCATTTCTTGGAGGTACCAGGCTAAAAACTGACAGCTTCTAATTAGAAATGCTGCCACCCCTACCTCTTGCTCAACCACAGCTCGTGCGAGTTGGTGTGCTCTTTATTTATTATACATGTCTGCATATTGAGATAATTGGGTTGTAGAATATTGCATGCAGACTAATCTGAGAATGATTTCTGCTGAATAGAAATTACTTATTTCTGATTCCTCGGGGGTTTGTTTTGTCAAAACTCATGTAGTATTTAGCAAAGTAATCATTGTTCAATTGCCGAGCACAGGAAGTGTAAAATTATCCTAATAAGAATGAAAAGAATGAAGAGAACGAGTGCTGCTGACCTCGTCAACTTGATTAGTGATGGTTTTTCATCACCTTCTCAAGGCCTAACCTCAAACGCTGCCCATGAAGATCACCATGTACCTCTTTATCTCACTGGCCCTAATAAGATATGCAATTTGTCATATGGTTGATCAGCCAGAATAGAAACAAACAAAAAAATAGAGAACAGAAAGGAGGATATTTCTGATATTCATAAGAAAACTACTCAATGGCAAATTAATAGCCAAAGCAGAAGGATAGTTTTGAAAGCCAGGAGCCTGGGTTTTTCCATATATACATATATGCTCTGAGACCTTGACTTAGTTGGTTAACCTCCCTGAGCCCAAATTCTTCATCTGTCTGATGGAGTTAGTAGTAATACCTACATTATGTTAGCTTCTTGTACTCAAGAATCTGTTTTGTTCATCTGCCTCATTCAAGAGGGTCATCGACCATTTGGCCCTTCTTGTTCTGCAAGAAGCTTTCAAGTAAAACATATCCTTGTAGAAATGTGGGGAGTACCTATACAAAAAAAAATGAAGTTTTTCTTTGATATCTTCTTGAGTAAATAGAAACACAGCTAATAAAAGTGCTTCCCATGAATTACCTCCTTGCACACATGTGAGGACACTCGGAGGTGGGTTGAAGAGACATATTCAAGGTCACACAGGGAGAATGTGGGATTCAACTTCAGGTCCCAGTTCTTGTGTTTCTTTGTGTTCCTCTAACTGCTGCTGATAATACAGGGCTGTTGTGACGACTCAGAAGAAGCTGTTTCTTTTTTATGTCTAATCAAAGGTGAGGCCCTATATCTGAATATCCTGCCACATGGCAAGTGCAGGAGTGGCTAAGAGGACAAGCTCTGGAATCGCAAAGCCTGCATTAGAATTTTTGCTCTGATTCTTTTTAGGAATGTGAATGTAGGCAAGAACTTAGCCTGTCCATGGAGGGCTAAAATAAGGATTTCAAATTCTCTGATGCTATGTCCATTGAGATGTGGGCTCGGTGTTCCTTTTGCTTGCATCTAGGTAGAATTCCAATGGCTAAAGCAGATGTTGGTTTAGGAGGTGTTTCCTTGTGTGAAGGCTTCCTTGATTTTTCTGACTGAAGCTCATCTCTTATAAATTCTCATCATACTATGCATCCTTCTCCCTGACACCTGTCACCGTTGCATTTTGACATTTACTTGCATGATTGTTTAGTGTCTGTCTCTCTCAGGAGACTGTAAGCTCCATGAGGGCAGACAATGGGTTGTCTTTTGTTCACTCTTGTGTACCCAGTGCTTTCCTCTGGGATGGACTTATACTGTAGCTCAATACAGAGTGAACAGTGAAGATGAAGTCATAAAAGGCAAAGTATCTGCTGCTGGCCTACTAGAAGGTCTCCATGTTGTGAGGAAGCTCAGACGCATGGCGAGACCACCTGCCATTGCTCCAGTTGACAGCTCCAGCTGATCTGGGCCTTCAAGTCTCCCCCAACCAAGTGTGAGATGTGAGTGAAGATCCTCCAATTATTTCCAGGTATCAGCCATTGGAGTCACACCAGCCAATCAAATCTTCCCAACTGAATCCCTCAGTGTGATGGAACAGACACATCATGCCTGCTGTTCCCACTGAATCTATGAGAATTGAAGAACGGTTGTTTTACACCATTTGTTTTAGGGTTGTTTGTAATGCAGCAATAGTAACTAGAACCCAGGCTAAGTTTCAAAATTCTCATCTGCATGAGAGAGGTAATAATGATATCGTTCTTATAGGAGAGTTGAGAATTGGAAGTTCAAGAGCTTAACATCACATGGTACACACAGTAAGTCCTCAACAAATGTGGGTGATAAATAATGTTACTACATAATAGTATTGTTAGCATCATTTAATAATTTGTCCGTTGAGTATGGGAGTTAGGAAACCTGGGACACCACCCAGGTGGGTGGGTTTTAACTGAGACAGAGGCTGCAGCCAGTGGCAAAGAAGCAATACCAGCTGTCAGAAGCTTTTTCCCTGCCTCTATCTCCTGGGAAACAATGTGGCTTCCACAAATGTCCAGGGCAAGCAAAACCAGAGTATTTGCTATGACTCCAAAAGGTTTCAGAGGAGGCAACTTCGATTCCTTTACAAACTGCACAGTCGTAATGTATCACTACCATGGTACTGAGTGGCAAAATTGCTTGCCTCTAAGTTTCCCCCTCCAACTGCCATGTTAACAAACTCCAGCAAGTTAGTCTCTTTGTTCGGTGCAGCAGGAAACTCAGCTGGGGACATGACCTGTGTCTTGGCCTCTCTTTCTCTCCCTCCTCTGATTTACACAGGCCCCCTGTAGAGTCTCTTGACACTTCTCAGCCTCAGCAGTGGGCTTCTGGGTCTTTTCCCCATCTAGGCCAGCTGTCTGCTGAAGTGTCCAGCAGTGCAGTAAGATCTCTTTACAGAGCCCAGAACCTTCGGAGTGTGTGTTTCTTGGCATCCCTTTGAAGTAGAGGTTCTCTCCGTCCCTGCAACTCACAGTCCCTCACAAAGTTACATTACCTGCTGTTGCCTTAGTACCTTAAGCTTTGATTATTGCCAGGCTGTGACTGTCCCAATATTTCCCCCCCAGAGCTGAATGCAGGCTTGAGAATGAGACTCAGAGTGAAATCCTTTGAGCTGAGCTCTGGAAACCTCCTCATGTTACCAGCTTTTAATCCTGTGATGATCCACTACACTTTTTCCCATGTACTTATGGTTGGAAAACTTGGGGTTATCATTCTCAATTTCCTTCCTGTGGTGACAGTGCCTAAGATGTGATAAACATTGCTCAGGAGAAAGTCAGCTGTTCTATTTATCTGTTACAAGGGGACCAAGGCACCTTTCTTTCAAGAGATAGGACCAAAAGCTTACAGTTGTTTTTTTTTAAGTGAATACTTTCTAAACATTTACTATGTGTCAAATCGTTTTCCTTTTTAAAAAAAAATTTAAGTTCTGGGGTACATGTGCAGAACCTGCAGGTTTGTTACATAGGTATACAAGTGCCATAGTGGTTTGCTGCACCCAATGCCCTGTCATCTACATTAGGTATATTTCTCATAATGCTGTCCCTCCCCTATCCCCCACCCATCTCCCTTAACCCCCCCCACCCCCAGCAGGCCCTGGTGTGTGTTGTTCCCCTCCCTGTGTCCATGTGTTCTCACTGTTCGACACTCACTTATGAGTGAGACCATGTGGTGTCAGTTTTCTAAATGTGTTCTATGCATTCTCTCACTGAATCTTTGCAATAACCCATTCTTTTGATGCCCATTTTATAGACGAGGAAGCTGAGGCTGGGAGTGAAAAAGTAACCTTGCCAAGGCTAGAAAATTATGGAGTTGGAAACTGCATGGTGACCCAGCTCCAGAGATTGGAATTATTTTCGACTCTGCATGCTGCCTCTTGATGTGAAACACTTAACTCTTCCCTCATTCCACATCCTTCATGAGGGTGACTTCTGGTCTGACGATGGTTGTTAATCATCTCTTCCATCCTTTAGTTCAGGACCAGGCCAACAGAAGATGCAGGACATAGTGTTTGTCCAATGAATGGGTGCAAGGGAGACCACTGCAGTGATGTAATTGAAACAATGGCTCCTAGTTGAAAACATGAATTACTTTTTAGGGTGCAGGGCCTTTGAGAGTCATCTTAGCTGTTGGGAAAATCTTACTGGAACTGCAATAAGAAAATACAAAGTGAGAGGCAAAGGGTTATTGAAGGTTTTTATCAGCCTGTCTCATGGGAGTCCAGAATTCTACCTCTCAGTGAATCAGGAACTGAGAATTGGATAGACAGCACGACTCAGATTCCTCATCTCTAAAATGGGCATGAAAAGAATGAGTTGTTGCAAAGATTCAGTGAAAGAATGCATAGGACACATTTAGAGCACTGTTTGACACGTAGTAAATGTTTAGAAAATATTCACTTAAAAAATACCTTTAAGTTATTTGGTCCTTGAAGGAAATGTGCCTTGGCACCCTTGCAACAGGTAAGTAGAAAAACTGACATTTTTTTCCCCCCAATCATCTCCCATTTATGACTCTCTCTGAATATCTGATTAATTTTTCCTCCCTCTGAAGGGGAGAAAACATGTATATATATATATACACACACACACACATATATACATATATATATATATATTTTTTTTTTTTTTTGCATTTTTCTTCTTTACTCATTCCATAGACATAGGATGACCTCCCGAGTTTTCCCATTTTAGTTCAAGTCCCAGTTCCAAATTTCAGAGACAGAAAGCCTAATTTCCCAAATTGGTTGTGATGTTCATTACTAGTCTGATGTCCAGTTGCCTGAGGGAGTGAGGGGTAGGAAATTGAGTATAAACATGGTGGCCAGAAACCCCGCTCCCAAGATTGAGGGGACAATGGGTGTGTGTGGGGGGGAACACACCCAAATGTGAATACCCAGGGCTACTGCATCAAACTAGATCTGACCTAAGGGTATCTAAGTTGGGGGTAAGAAAGTAGTTGGCTTAAGTTAGCCCCTCTTTGCAATAGAAATGTGTCTTGAGAAATGTGGCGCCCAAGGAGGAGATCCTTCAAAACCAGACATGATCAGCTGAGAAACTGGGATATTTGGGGCCATAATTTAAAATTAGTTTCTCACCCTAGAGACACATGGTGATTTGTGAACAGTTGCCAAAGATTGCTCTTAGGGAATCCTTTGGGGAGAAAAAATTCTTTGATTAGGCGTGGTGGTTCATGTCTGTAGTCCCAACACTTTGGGATGCTGAGGTAGGATGATCCCTTGAGTCTAGGAATTCAAGACCAGCCTGGGCACCATAGTGGGGCCCGTGTCTCTACAAAAAAAAATTTTAAAAATCACCCGGACATGGTGGTGTGTGGTGTATGCCTGTAATCTCAGCTTTAAAAAAAAAAATTTGACGGCAGGGACTGTGTCCACCACTGTAATCTCAGTCTACCCCCATGCTTGAAGTATGACAGGTATGTATATTAGATAAACAGGAACTTATATATGAGGCCCTGCTGCACTCCAGGCTTTAAAACCAGGCATATTTATAATTTAAACTTTATCACAGGACGGTAGGAGTCCAGGTTTTTCTTTCCACTTTATAGATTAAAAATGGCAAGCTCAGAGAATTTAAGAAACTCAGCCAAGATCAGAATTAATAAATTACGAGATTTACATTTTGGTTTATCCGACTATGTATCCTGGTCTCTGTTTGTTACTCCACAGAATCTCTCTGATCAAAATGAATGTCCTGCAGAGTAAGAAAAATACAAAGTGATTTATCTTCCATGAGAATTTCTGGAGGAGGTGTGAGACCTCCAGGTACCTAAGCACCAACGTGAGGGAATGTTGATAGAGATCAGGTCTTAATTAAGCTGGGCTCTCATCAGGGATGGCTTGGTGCTTTGGCTCTGGGAGTGAAAAGCCATGCATACCTAAGAGCTCAGGTAAACAGAGTGGCTACCAAATGGTTCCTACATTATTAGGAAATCTAAAAAGACAAGTTCAATTGTGATGAAGGCAACACACCCAGAGGGCAGAGTGTGCTGCTCTGCAAATGATCAGTGCTACATCAGAGAAAGGAATGATGGTCAGAAAGGATGCCAGAACACCAGGGACTGGATGGAAGACACTGTGTTCCTATGCAGTGGCCCAGGATCCAGGGAAGACTGAACCTTAGAAGATGTGATGAGAATTAAAAGCACCAGCCTGTGTGTCTTTGGATGCTTTCAAAGCATCCAGGCACTCACTCTGCCATTCTTCTACGATACTCCTTGTTCTCGAAGCTTTTTCCATTTCTTTATGTTGTGCTGATACACAAGAGTGAATTTGTCCTGGGCTGGTTCCTTGAGAAAGACCTGATTCTTCAGTGGGCTTCAGAATGACTCTTTAGAAGCTGTTATCAAACCAATTCCTCATCCAGGGGAACATGTTTATACAATCGTTCTGGCTGGCTGAGTAATTTTTGCTTAAGTTACAATGGGGGGGCAGGAAGGATTGGGAAAGTAGTATTTTCTTGGTCTCTTTTAACACTGATTGTTTTCCGAAGTGCTGTATTTGGTATGCTAGGATTGCAATTGATCAAATAAGCCAATAATAAGTATATGGCTTCTGAGAGTCTGTCTCCATGTATGTAAAATCGTAACAGTCATCCATAGCTCAAAGTGTTGTCACAAAGATTATACTAGGTAGTGGCTCATGGTGGTTCTCAAACTGACCGGGCTTCTTTCCATATGCATTTATGTAATACTTACAGAAAGTTGACTAGGTAATAGACACATTACAGTTATTAACTCACTCGACACTCATATCCACCCTTGGAAGTAGGTATTGTCATTACCATTATTAAATGAAGAAATGGAAGAACAAAGATGTTAAGTAATTTATGAGTCATGTTAGTAATTTAGCTAGTAAGTAGTAAAGCTGAGATTTTCTTTTTGCTTTTCTTTTTGAGACAGAGTTTTGCTCTGTCCCCCAAGCTGGAGAGTAGTGGCATGATCACAGCTCACTGCACTGTCCACCTCCCAGGCTCAAGCAATCCTGCTTCACCCTCCTGAGTAGCTGGGACTAGAGGTGCACACCACCATGCCTAGCTATTTTTTGATAAAATTGTTTTTGGTGGAGACACAGTCTTTCAACTTGGACGCTGCCATCCTAGACTTCATGCTCTAACCACTCTGCTATGCCAACTTGATGAGTTACTCTCTGCTCCGAGCCCACGGTCCCTTGAAGTGTGCCTTGTGTGTGCAGAGCTGGAAGGCTTCCAGAGGGGAACACTTGAAGGGAAATAGGATATTCTTGGGGTCTAGCTGCATCGATGCTCTGATTTCTAAGAAGGGCTCTGGTGATTCACAGGTGACATTATGGCCAGAGGTCTGGAAATCTCTGCAGCACTTACTACTTGTACCCTATGTATTGCCTCATTACGATATGCTCAAATGACTTGGAGCGACACTATCTTCATCTCCACCTTTTGGAATTTTCTGGAAAGCCATTCTGTTCATGTGCCAGGGAATTAGCACCTCCAGGAGCAGCCCTCACACAGTGTCTGATGGGAGTGGGTGCATATAGCCCAGCTCCCCAATACCAAAGCACGTGTTCACACCTTCCCCCGAAGGTTTCCTGCGGGATTGAGCTTTAGTTACCTGCTGTGGAAATTGGCTTCTTAATGTACCTTTTACTGGCTGCCTTTGCTCCCTCTTATGATTTCCTCCCTTTCCTTTCACTGTTCCACGAACTTTCAAAAAAAACAACTTGTGCTTAGATTATCGTCTCAAGGGTCTGCTTCTGGGAGAACCCAAACAAAGTCATGCTCCAATTCTGCCTTGACACTCAGTCTTTCCCTCCCAAAGATTCCTAAGTGACGAAAAGTACAGTATGTGCAAAAAGCAACAGCTAAATGGGAAACAAAGTACTGCTTTTAAATAGCTGGATGAGCACCCAATACTCCCCAGTGCATGGCGGTAAAACGCTAGATGGGGAATGTGGACTAAGGCTGGAGGAGGGCTCATTGAGGTCCCCTGGTTGCTATTTCCTGTTTAGATGTGCTGACAACATGGGGGTGGAGAGCCAGAGAAAGTTCCACTCAAGAAAGCAGACCATTAAGGAACTGTAACCACATCTAGCAGTGAACGCGGCTCAGTGGATGGACAGGGCTCAGAACAATCAGATTAGTAGCTCTTCTCTCTTAGGGGAGACAGCTAGAGGTCTGAGCTATGAACGCATCCCCTAACAGGGCTGAGGACCTGAGGTGGATGCTCAAACTTGCCTTGGTTTCTTTTCTTTCTCTTGTTCCTCTTTAGTGTCTTGGTGGTCATTGATTTGCCTGTTTAGCCTCTTTAAATATCAGATTCCTCACCTCTACAATGAAGACAATATTACCTACTTTCTAGATTTGTTGAGTATTCATGAAATATACACCAAGCATTTCTTGTGCTGCCTGGGACAGAGCAAGCATGCAACACATGTGATTTTTTTTTTTTTTAATCATTTCTAAATTGTGTGAGATGCTGAGTTCATTTTCTCTAGCAGCATTTCTTAGCTTTTTCGTATGTGCAACGGAATTAAACAGTACCCTTAGGATTTTGCAATTTGGTCTCTGTCGCACATTGGTGAGGTGTCTGAAATGCGTGGTACTTTTTCATGTTAATGCATTGCTCCTGTATGTTACAAATTGTGAAGAAGCCACAAAAATGGAAACAAGGATGATGTTGACGACGATGACAATGACAATTTAGAAATGGCAAAACAATTTGCATTATTTTGCATGCTTGCTCTGTGCAGCACCAGAAATGTTTTGTGCATGTCTCGTGAATACTCACAAGTCTACAAAGTAGGTAATAATTGTCTTGATAGTTCAGATAAGGAAACTGATATTTAAAGAAGCTAAGTAAGTTGCTCACTGTCACAGGTTTATCATACGAGGTTCTTGAAATGAGACTGCTAGTAATATGTTCAGACTTTTTCTCAGTAATGTTCCTGCCTACAGAATATTTAGGTACTGAAATAAAGGAAAAATGGGGAAGGAATTGGGAAAGATACTAGGGTGTGAGGGGCTGGGAATGAGCCATCTAGACTCTTGTGAAAATTTATCATTGCAGTGTGGCTTGATATATTTCATTACACATTCCCTTGATGAGATAATTTGAAAATAAATGTTACTGTCCTGTTAGCCTTCCCGCCATGAACTCCATAAATACCAGGGTGGTCATCCACAAACTAGGTATGGGTCACTTAACAGAATAAATGAACAAAATAGTAATTAGTCTATTAATCAAAATATGTCTGTAACTTGAAACTCCCCAAAGGGAGCTCAGTGCATAATCTGGCCCTTGTTAAAGGGTGTGAAGACAGTGGAGCTGGGTGACGGCCATTGTGTTTATCTTGGTCTTATGGATTGACCCTTGCAAAATCATCCTGGCTCTGTTGAATTTCTCTCTCCCCCTGGCCCTGAAAGAGTCTGACCCTGGTCTTTTCTCCCTCCCTTTTATTTTTTAACTTAATTTTTTATTTTCTTGAGACAGAGTCTGGCTCTGTTGCCCAGGTTGGAGTGCAGTGGTGTAATCTCAGCTCAGTGCAACCTCTACCTCTCCAGTTCAAGCGATTTTCCAGCCTCAGCCTCCCGAGTAACTGGGATTACAGGCGTGCTCCACCACACCCAGCTAATTTTCCTGTTTTTGGTAGAGATGGGGTTTCACTATGTGGGCCAGGCTGGGCTTGAACTCCTGGCCTCAAGCAATTTGCCTGCCTCGGCCTCCCCAAGTGCTGGGATTACAGGCATGAGCCACT
Organism: Ateles fusciceps; assembly: GCA_036589455.1. Lineage (NCBI taxonomy): Eukaryota > Metazoa > Chordata > Mammalia > Primates > Atelidae > Ateles > Ateles fusciceps. The sequence goes on from JAZHEH010000903.1 coordinate 2,329,043, forward strand.
GCACCTCGCCTCTCCCTTTTATTTTTATTTGAACTTCAAAGGAAGAAGATCTTGGTATTTTCATTTCAAAAAGTTTTCTGGAAAACACAATCAGGGAAATGAATCTTTAGTGGTGGCACTCCAGGATCGGCATAACAGCATGCATTTTTGCTGGTTTTAAGTGCAAAGAATAGCTCTTCATGCCCCTACTGCACTGGCATAATCTGTCTTCCTGGATTCTTTACTTGTTTGCAGGCTGAGACCTGGGATATTGGAATGTGAAGGAGATTAGAAGCTGGTCACAATTAAACAGGCAAACCAGCTGAGAAAGAGCTGGAGTGGGAGCTGAATTCTCCCATTTATCAACGTCTTCACCAAGGAGTTCTTGTCACCCCCTCTAGTCACCCACACAGCCCCCTGAGCCATTTCTGTCCCCACCACGACGGCTTGCTGAGCCCTGGATGCTGATTAAAAACCTGGTGAGTAATGGGGAACAACACATGTCTGTATTCCTCAGGTAAATCTAAGCAAGTTAATAACCTTCTTTAAAGCGAAAGCAAATCAAGTTCTATTTTAAACATTTTATTGACAAGCACAAAAAGGCTTCTGTCTGTAGTCCAGGTAAATTTATCACTTGGTTTGGTTACTTGTTTCTGACTCATGCAACAGAGAAGAGCCTTTAAATTGTCCAGAGTCTCCCGTTGTTGCAAGACAGAAGGAAAAGGGAAAATGGAGACAGGGGAAAATGCCATGAAAGGGAGAGGACTTGTATTCCTTGTGCTCCTACTGTATGCTGTCTCTGGGTGCTTTCTTTGCATGGACACACCCGATGCTCAGGTAGTCCATCATGGTTGTGTTGTGTTCTTCCCATTTTATGGTTGAGAACACTGAGATACAGAGACATGAAGTGTCCTTTCCCAAGGCTTTTGACAGTGGTGGAACCAAGATTCAAACCTTCACTGCATTTGCAATCACTTTGTATCAGTTTGGGTCTTAAGACACATTCAAGTTAGGGACATCCAAGGATATTTAATTCGAGATCTCTTACCCAAGAGAGAATGAGGTGCAGGAAACTACAGGAGATGGTGCCGTAGCTCAGGAGAAATAGTAGAGCCCTTACCACCCTGAAATGGGAGGGCAGGGGAAGAATGCAGTTACTGGAACCCTGGAGGAAGCTGAATAAAGCAGGCTGTTTTGAGAAATACAGTGTCTTTTGGTCAAGGGCCAGAGCCAGTCCAAGGTGATTTTCCATGGGGAGAATCAAGGAGGGAGCCATACTCCCCTCCCTGGCAGACCCAATCAGAATCTAGAGATCCTATGGATGTGGTCCATGTCTGTTTCCCAGGGTGGAAGACAAGGGCCCAGCACACTGTCCCACTTTTCTATACCTGAAGATCGTCCAGAATTTATTTTCTTTCCCAAGAAGGCAATAGATACCAAGCTGTTCCAGCGAAAAACAAAAAAACAACACATTTTTTTCTTGAGATGGAGTCTTGCTCTGTCACCCAGGCTGGAGTGCGATGGCGCGGCTCACTGCAACCTCTGCCTCCCAGGTTCAAATGATTCTCCTGCCTGAGCTTCCAGAGTAGCTGGGACTACAGGCACATGCCACCATGCCCAGCTAATTTTTTTTTTTTTTTTTTTTTGTATTTTTAGAAGAGATGATCTCGTTCTCCTGACCTCGTGAACTGCCTGCCTCAGCCTCCCAAAGTGCTGGGATTATAGGCATGAGCCACCACACCTGGCCAAAACAACACTTTTCTATAGAAACTTGGTACATATCAAAGTATTTCTTCTTAGATATCATTGAATTGATCTTAAACCACATTTCTTAGATTTTTGCCATGACCTAGAAGGATCAGATTTCAAAGAACATGTTATATCCATAGAGGAGTGCACTCAGCAGAAAGGAGGAACACACAGGTGGCAGCTGTGTGGGTCACTAAAACTTATCTCTTTTGTTATTTAATACATCTTGACAACATCCTGGAGCAGCTAGGGAGAGATTTGCAATAAACCATGTCTACTTTCCAGGTAGGTCTTTGGAGGTGAAAATAAGCTTTCTTCCTCTTCAAAGGTGAGTCACTTTGCTATGTTGGGTCAGCTTCTGTTGCTGTTTGCACGATTTGGGGAAACTCCTTGCCACCTGTGCTGAGGACCTGGGAAGAGACTCCCCATCCCTAGAATGTCTATGTTATTCTCTATCACATTTCCATCGTCCTGTTATACCAAGTATTTTAGGATCATGGCCTCTTTGATTCATGATATTAACCTGTAATTCCACGTACCCACGAGAGTAATAGTGTTTTGCATCTAAAACCGGCATTTTTTTCCCACAATTTTTAGTTTCAGAGGTACACGTGTAGGTTTGCTACACAGGTAAATTATGTGTCATGGGGGTTTAGTGTACCAATTGTTTCATCACCCAGGTAATAAGCGTAGTACCCAATAGGTAGGTTTTAGATCCTCACCCTTCTCCCAGTCTCCACCCTCAAGTTGGCCCCAGTGTCTGCTGTTGCCTTCTTCGGGTCCATGTGTACTCAATGGTTAGCTCCCACTTATGACGCAGAACATGCAGCATTTTTTTTCCTTCCTGTTTTAGTATGCTTAAGATAATGGCCTCCAGCTCCATCCATGTTGTTGCAGAATACATGCTTTCATTCTCTTTGATGGCTGTGTAGTATTCCATCTTCTTCATCCAGTCTACCATTATGGGGATTTAGGTGGATTCTATGTCTTTGCTATTACGAACAGTGCTGCAGTGAACGTATGCATGCATATGTCTTTATGGTAGAATGATTTATATTCCTTTGAGTATATACCTAGTAATAGGATTGCTGGGTGGAATGGTGATTCTGTTTTGAGTTCTTTGAGAAATTTCCAAACTGTTTTCCGCAATGGCTGAACAAATTTACCCTTCCACCAGTGGTGTATAAGTGTTGCCTTTCTCTGCAGCCTTACTTGCATCTGTTATTTTATTTATTTATTTTTTTGACTTTTAAATAATAGCCATTCTGACTAGTGTGAGATGGCATCTCATTTCTCTAATGATTAATGATATGGAGTGTTTTTCTCATATGCTTGTTGGCCATGTGTATGTCTTCTTTTGAGAAGTGTCTGTTCATTTCTTTTGCCCACTTTTACTTAGATTTTCTTTGTGCTTGTAGATCTGTTTAAGTTCCTTATGGATTCTGGATATTATACCTTAGTTAGATGCAGAGTTTGCAAGTATTTTCTCCCATTATATATGGTGTCTGTTTACTCTATGAAACCAGCATTTTGAATATCTCCTGTGTACCAGGCGCTGTGCTAGGTTTTCTAGATGCAAAAATGAATAAATCACAGTTTATGCACTTAAGAAGAGAATAACCTAATGAAAGAGACAAACTTGTATAACTTGCAGATGAACATGATTTAGGAAACCACAAATGTGAAATGACCAAAGTGCTCTGGATATATAGACGAGGAAGGAAGTGCTTTTGTCCCAGTTAGTCAGGAGGCTTATACAGCTCAGGTGATATGGAGTTTTGGGGAAGGAATTCCTGAAGAAGAGATGGAGACATGCTATTGTAGACAAGGGCAATGGCAGAGGTATGTCATTGAAGCTACGTGAAGGTGCAACATGTCAAAAAGTGTATCTGGAGCGATGCTGGAGAGGATGTGGAGAAATAGGAACACTTTTACACTGTTGGTGGGAGTGTAAATTAGTTCAACCATTGTGGAAGACAGTGTGGCAATTCCTCAAGGACCTAGAAATAGAAATTCCATTTGACCCAGCAATCCCATTACTGGGTATATATCCAAAGGATTATAAATCATTCTACTATAAGGATACATGCACACAAATGTTCATTGCAGCACTGTTTACAATAGCAAAGACCTGGAAGCAACCCAAATATCCATTGATGATAGACTGGACAGGGAAAATGTGGCACATATACACCATGGAATATTATGCAGCCATCAAAAACTATGAGTTTGTGTCCTTTGTAGGGACATGGATGAACCTGGAAACCATCATTCTCAGCAAACTGACACAAGAACAGAAAATCAAACACCGCATGTTCTCACTCATATGTGGGTGTTGAACAATGAGAACACATGGACACAGGGAGGGGAGCATCACACACTGGGGTCTGTGGGGGGAAATGGGGGAGGGGAGAGTGGGAGTGGGGGAGTTGGGGGAGAGATAGCATGGGGGAGAGATGCAGATATAGGTGATGGGGGAGGAAGGCAGCAAATCACACTGCCATGTGTGTACCTATGCAACAATCTTGCATGTTCTTCACAGGTACCCCAAAACCTAAAATGCAATTTTAAAAAAAAAAGTGTATCTGGAGCAAAGGATGTAGGGAGTAGAGTTAGAAATAGGAGCAATGCCTCCAAGGCTCATTAAGGTTGCATTCTGAATGGCATTGATACTGTGTCAGTGCTTGTATTTTCGGGGCAGCAGGGGATTATGGAAAGTTAGCAGGGAAGTGATGGAGTTCGATCTGTGTTTAGACAGATCGCTCACATTTTGCTTCCAGCCTGTGGTTGACACTCGGCCAGTCAACTTTCTGAAGGACTCAAGCAAGAGAGTTCTCATTTACAAAAAACACCCTGTAGAGGGCAGGCTTATTTACTTGCAATCCCAGCCCCAAATCCCCCTGAAACATGAGAGAATGCAGGGAGAAATGATGCTTGAATTGACAGACTCATTTGGAAGCAAGAGAGAAATCATAGTTCCAGGCAAGACAGAAAATATTAAGCTGCACTTTTAAGTCCTAATCAAATGCATGCAAAAGCATTTTTCAAAAGCAGGAGTAATTGGTGGTCGAACAAAGCCTTCTTTTAAGCCACAAATGTTTTCCCACACCCAGAGACTGATAACAGCTTTTCCTTGCTCCATTCTCTTCTGCAGTAGCTACTTAAAGTGGCAGCATCAATCCTTCAATGGAACCCAGTTGAGGCATGAAACTTATTGTGAACTTGGGACAGAGCCCTGGTGAATCGTTGGTGGCTTTTGGGATTGGTGGTGTCACAACGCTGGCCAAGGAGGCTGGGATGCTGGCTTCTATGCACAAGTGTACACATGCATGTGCATGTACACACACACAGACACATCCTTTACAACCCTGGGCTCTCCTATGCTCTGCCCATGACCACATCTTCACATTTATCTCCTGTGTTAGCATCCCATTCTCACCACATACCTGCAACACTCACCACGCCTCCTCATACAACCCTTAACACACTTGTAACACTTACAAGGCTCTGTTTACAGACTCACACACATCCAATTTTATCACCAACCCACTGCAAACACATATTCCCTATTCAGTCACCACATACCACAAGCAATCATACTGAATACTCACTTCCCTTGAAGTTTCCTCATGCTACCCATTGCTGCTTCTTTATATTTCCCCCCACCCTCCGTCCCACTCACTCACCCTCTTCTCACCTACAAGCCCTTCACATACTACTTCACACTCAAACTACCCACCTCATACCCAATCATGCCTCATCTCAGAAGGAACAGCATGTAAAATAGCCTAAGTAAAAATTTCACAGTGGTAGGATTATCTTTAAGCTCTCCCCAATTTTTTTCTTCTCTTTTCTGAACAATGTTTTTAACTCAGAGGCGTTCCTGACAACCATTTGGGGTACTTCTATTCTCTCTGGGTACCTGGATTATGCAGCTGGTTAAAAACACCAGCTTCAGCCAGCTGGGGTGTCTTCCCCCTAAAGGCTGCCTCAACTTTGGTCGGTTACTCCTCTCCAAACCTCAGTTCGCTAATCTGTAAAATGGAAAGACCAAGAGTATTGGTCTCTTAGGATTGCAGATCAGATGAGTAGGTTAATATTACATAAAGCCCTTAGCTCAGCTTCAGCTGCATGACAAAAGCTAGATCAAAGTTAGCCCCAATAGTAGTAGCTAATGTTTAAAGCAGGTTTAAACTGAGTCTTAGGTAGCAGTAACAAATTATGGCTCAGAGGAACTTGTGAAACTCTTATTCTTCTTACAGAGCAAGAGGTTGAACAATCAAAGCAGAAGTTGAGGTCAGATTATTTGAACACGAAGACCAGCCCTGTAGAGAGTTTGTGCCCAATGCACCTAGTGGCCTTGGATGAGGTTAGGTTTGGGGGTTTGGGGGAAACACACTGGGGGAGAAGAGAGTCTCAATTCTTTGGGGATCTACTCTCAATGCATCTGTCCTTCAAGGAGAGAGAAGACTCTAGTTGTCACATTGGTAGGCAAACTGGTATCTTTCATAATCATACCTACTTGCTTTTCTTCACTGACGATGACACAACTATCTCAATTTGTTGAGTGCTGATTATGTTCTGGGGATTGTGCTAAACTAATGCTAAATGAATCCTCATAGTCACTCTGTTAATGATTAATACTTTTTTTTTTGAGACAGAGTCTCACTCTGTCACCCAGACTGGAATACAATGGCGCGATTTTGGCTCACTGCAACCTCTGCCTCCCGGGTTCAAGCAATTCTCCTGCCTCAGCCTCCCAAGTAGCTGGGATTACAGGTGCCCACCACCACGCCTGGCTAATTATTATATATTTAGCAGATACGGGGTTTCACTATGTCGGCCAGGCTGGTCTGGAACTCCTAACCTCAGGTGATCTGCCTGCCTTGGCTTTCCGAAGTGTTGGGATTACAAGCATAAGCCACCACGGCAGGCCAATGGTTAATATTCTTATTGTAGAAAGGGTACTGAGGCTGACTTTGAAGGGAAAGAACCTCTCCTTGGACAGACATTAAGTGCCAAAATGGGGTTATCCAACATCATCAATCCTGGTAGAGTTTGAGCTAAGGGACCTATGGACAAGGAAGAGAGGGTAAGAAGGAGAGACAGAATGGCGATGTTGGTTGCTGGACTTGAGGGGTCGTCTCCCCCTACCCCTATCCCCTGCTCTCATCCCTGGGCTAATGTCCCATTTCACTCAGGGCTGTGTTTCTGGGCAATTTCACCTGCTAAAATCTTGTTACTACTCTGCCATTCTGCCTCTTAAGAACGAACAGCTCCACATATCACCAGCTCTGTCAGACGCAGTTCTCTTATTGATCCCATTTTATTTTCAGAACACAAGGGGGAGACACTAAAGGCAGCACTGCTCAAAGGTGTCAACTAGTCGACATGAGGTCAGGCACTTAGAGAACCTGCAACATCTGCCTTCAGATCCTGGCTTCTCAAACACCTGCCACTGCTTTCCTGCGTTTGGGCTCAGCTTCCAGCCCCATCGCTGTCTTTCTTTAGGAACTCAGTTCAGTAGACAAGAACAGAACATTAGGAGCTGGGGGAGACCAGGGTTTGAATGTCAGCCCTTCTACCAACCAGCTAGGACTTTGGACAAGTCTCTCTCAACTTTCTTGATCCTTACCTTTCAGTCTGTAAAATGGTGTAATAATAATGCTTACCAGCAGGTCATTTTAAGTATGATCATTAAGAAATGATCACCGTATTGCAAATGCTCATTTTATCACAATTTTATCTGACTTGATAGTGGATATAGCAATATAAAGGTTGTGTCCTGAGAGGATGGCTGCAGCAGGGTCTCACTTTCAACTGGGAGGCCCAAAAGTCTGATACTCCCAACTGTAGAAGCCGAGTGTTCTGAGACCCCAGTGGGAAGCTGGCCTGTCTGCAGGAGAGAATGAGCCATCTACTTGGCAGATGAGAAGGCTGAGGACCATGAGTCTAAGGTGGCTTGCTCAAGACTTCTCCAAAAATTGGTACAAAAGCACAGCTCTTGGGATTAGAACTATGATTACCTTTATTTTGAGAAAGCAAGGGCCTAGAAAGACTGAGAACTTGTCCAAATCAAATGGCTGGGAAGTGGTTAAGGAGGGAGGCAATCTAAAGTCATACATGTTTTTAATCTTACGGGGAACACGTTGTGTGGCTTAGCTTAGGGGATGGATGAACCTGACTTACTTAAGAAAGTTTCACGTGTATCACAGACTTTTCTTTAACCCCCTCTCATTACATTGGTTTTTTTTTTATCAGTGGCTTTGCCTGGGATAATTCTAGGCAGAGACCAGCAGGTCCCTCTGTGCTGACCTGGACAAGAAGTCCTTGTACTCTTTAGTTGTGTACAGCTTAAGGGGGATTTCAAGCCTCTGGTATGATCCTCTCTGACACCTCTTAAACTGAATTGCAAAGTTTTTCTTCTCTGTCTTGGTTCTTCCTCCTTTATTTCAGCCCTTGAGTTCTTAATTTTTACTTCCTTTGCTTGCTGGGGAGCCAAAGATCTAACAGTCCCTGCTTATCTAATAGTCCCATGCCAAATATGCTCTACCCAGGAGCCTCTTCCTCTTTGTCTCATTCTTGCTCTTTATGTGCACATAAGGACTGGATCTTGGTCCTCAGTCCATGACACAGTGTCATAATCAGATTGTGCTCGACTTCCACTTTATTTTCTAAAAATGTATTATTTTCCTCTTTACCATCTTCACCTTATTCTCTTTCTACAACTCATTGACATTCTCTGTATTGTGCTTTTTTGTGTGAGCATGACAGGATCTCACTCTATTTCCCAGGCTGCAGTGCAGTGGTGCAAACAGAGCTCACTGCAGCCTCAACTTCCCATGCTCATGTGATCCTCCCACCTCAACCTCCCAAGTAGCCGTGACCACAGGCACACACCACCATGCCTGGCTAATTTTTTTGTTTATTTTTTTTAGATGGCATCTTGCTTTGTCGCCCAGGCTAGAGTGCAGTGGCACGATCTTGGCTCACTGAAAACCCTGCCTCCCAGGTTTAAGTGATTCTCCTGCCTCAGCCTCAGAGTAGCTGGGGTTACTGGCACCCACCACCACACCCAGCTAATTTTTAAAAGAAATTTTAGTAGAGATGGGGTTTCACCATATTGGCCAGGTTGGTCTTGAACTCAGGTGATCCGCCTGCCTCGGCTTCCCAGAGTTCTGGGATTACAGGCATGAGCCACTGCACCCAACCCAATTTTTGTATTTTTTGGAGAGATGGGGTTTTGCCACATTGCCCTAGCCAGTCTTGAACTCCTGAGCTCAAGTGATCCTCCTGCTGCTGCCTTTTAAAGTGCTAGGATTACAGGCGTGAGCCACCATACCCAGCCCGTCCTGTCTCAATGTATAAATTTCCACTCTACTATCCATATGTTTATTTAGATATATGTGCATCCATTGAGCATTGCTTTGGGTGGGTGTTCATGAAATTTTGCATAAATAGTATTGTGTTTTGATTCTCTGTTTCTATTTTCACTCAGTGCTGTCATATGAGAGCCATCTTTGTTGCCATATGTAAATCTGTTTCCTACTTCTGAATGGTTCATGGTATTTTATAGTCTCCTACACTACATTTGCCTGTTCCCCTACTGACAAGCATCTAGGTTTTCTTGAACTCTTTGTGACCACAAACAGGGCTGGGATGATTTTCCTCATATGTGTTTCTTTGTGGACATTTGTGAGAATTTCCATAGAATATGTGTGCAAGAGTTGGTTTGCAGGATTATAGAAATTAAAGGCCATGGCTGGGTGCAGTGGTTCACAACTGTAATTCCAGCACTTTGGGAGGCCAAGGCAGGCGGTTCACTTTAGGTTAGAAGTTTGAGACCAGCCTGGCCAACATGGTAAAACTTTGTCTCTACTAAAAATACAAAAATTAGCCAGGCATGGTGGCAGGCACTTGTAATCTCAGCTACTTGGGAGCCTGAGGCACGAGAATCATAAATCCAGGAGCTGGAGGTCGCAGTGAGGCGAGATCACGCCATTGCACTCCAGTCTGGGTGACAGAGCAAGACTCCATCTCAAAAAGCAAACAAACAAACAAACAAAAAAACCAAGAAAACAAGAAACTAAAGTCCATCTAATTACTCTAATACAGTTTGTAGGAGTTTACATTATCAGTAGTAATACACAGAGCTTGCATTTTTTCCATATCCTCTCCAGATAAAATTTTTGCCCATGTGCCGATTATAAAGTTGCATCTCATTGTTGCTGTAATTTTTATTTCACTAAATGCTCAACATTGGAGTCGCTCGTCATGTACAATTTAGTGAATTTGTTTTCTTCTTCCACACTATTGCAAATATCTTCTTCCAGTCTGGTACTTATCAGTGATATCTGTCACTAAAAAGACGTCTTACATTTGTCAAAAAGTAGACAAATCCATTCACCCCCCTCTGCCAAAGTTGGTACTTTTGAGGTCCCGTCTAGGAAATCACTCTATACCCTGAGGTCGAAAGCTATTTAAAATTTTCTTTTGTTTATACTTGAAAAGCTTTCCTTTTAAAGTAGTTGAAGCTTGTTTTTATACATGGTTTGAGGTAGGGATTAAATCTTAATTCTAAAAGAATTTATTATACATGTAATACATGTCAAACATGCAACAACATTTTAAAAACCATTGCTTTTTCTGCAGATCTGTAATCCTACTTCAATTATATATCAAATCCCCCCACTTTCTGTTCCACACTATTTATTCTATCCCAATGTTCTATTTGCTTTTTGCTCCAAATACTACATGGTTTTTATTACTAAGATTTTGTGAGATGTCATAATATCTGGTTGAGTGAGTTACCCTCTCAGCCCTTTCTCCTCTTTTTTTTTTTCCCTTCAAAATTGCCTTAGCTATTTTTTGAATTTTATTCTTACATTCACATTTTAAACCAGTCTGTCAAGTTTCTGGTAAAGCCCTCCTGTGAGAAAGTTTACCCCACAGGATTGGTTGGGTGAATGAATGAGATAATAGATAAAAAGGGCTTTGTAAACTGCTAAGAAGTCTAGGGAAAGTTAGTACAGTGTTGAGATAAGACCAGAACTTTGGGGGTTGGTCAGTCCTGAGGTGAAGCTTCTTGGAACTTGAGAACATCTAATTCCTTTGAGACTCAGTGTTTTTATCTGTATGACTGAAGTTGGTATTAATGAGCTCCCAGGTGTGTGTGAAGGAAGAGCAATTATATGGGATGCCATAGCTTGGTGTATCATAGGGCTGGGAGGTGGGAGAAATGCTGGGAATGGGAGAAGAAGAATGAGAATGCTGAGCAAGACTTCACAGAAGGGATCGGGGCTGCTGTTGACACGGTACAGGCTGCCTGGTTAATGAGATCATTCATCAACATTATGTTCAGGGCCATGATGAATTTGCCCAGATCTCCTGCCTGAATCTTCTGGGGGAAAGGACATTAATGGTGACATCTGTAAGCACAGGGATGTGTCAGACTCCTGGAGTGGCAGTGGGGGAGAGCACTTGCCTCTCTCCTTCAAACTCTTTCGTTTCAACATCTTAAACTCAGCAATGCCTGGTGGGCCCTGCTGGGTTATTACTTATCTGCCCTAGAATCAACCAGCTATGGGAAAAATGGCTGCTATTAAATGCTCCAACAATACTGGGAGGCAAATAGGTAACATAGAAAGGGCACCAGCCTTGGAGGCAAATGCAATTGAGTCTGACTCTGAGCTCTTCCACTTATCAGCTAGGTGACCTTGGGCAAGTCATTTTGGCTAGTAATTATACCTACCATGCGGCATGGTGGAGAGGGTCATGTGATATAATGAATGCCAATGGAAGAAGATAAATGGTATAATGTCACAGACATGTAAGGCGTTAAAGTCATTTTAAAAAATATCATGTGATGCCTATTAGGCCAGTTTTTTTTGCAATTTTATCTCCAGCCCTGCCACTCACTGGTTACTGCAACACCTACCTGGGATTTATTGTGACAATTGACTTGGACAATATGATTTAAACATGTCCACTAGTGGGCAGGTGTGTATATGTATGTATATGAGTGTGTACGTGTTTACTGGGGGGTACTGTAAGATGAGAGAATGTTAGACATAAGAAAAGTTACAAACAAACCCAAGGGTTTAACGGATAATCAAATTAATTTAAGCTTTTCATTCAAGTAAAAGTGCAGCTGATAATTTTGACTCTAGAAAGACCTTATGACTAATTATAAGGCTGATTAGCAATAACAACAACAAGAATAGCTCAATATGTTTCAAATGCTTAAGTGATTTAAATTTACTCTTCCATTTATATTTATAATAATCAAATAAATCCTTATCTTTATAAGGATAAGAAACTGAGGCTTCCAACAATCAAATAACGTAACTGGTCAGTTGTGGGAGCTGGCATTCAACCTCATGTCTGCCTGTCCTCAATAACCAGGCTCTTAATTGCTTGGAAGGGCCTGTCACTTACCGTGGGAGATTCATTCGGGGTTCTCTTCTCTGTCAAGGGCAGGCTGACACTTGGGTTGAGGCATTATGCTGGGGCATGTCATTCTCTATCACAATTGCGGAGGCGCCTGTTGCAGAGAAAGCCGTGGGGGGGGGAAATCAGAAAAGAAAAACGTGGCTGCTCTTGGCAGAAAATTCGTGTTTTTTTGAGCTTACCAGGGCCCTGATCCCTTTCCTAGTAACTTCCCATTCAATTTCCACTGGAAGACAGCTCTTTCTTATGCTGTTCAATCTCGTGAAGACCTTACCCTCGCCTCCCAAAGACTTTGGCCAAAGAATAAGACAGGCTTTTTTAGATTCTTAAAAGTTAATTTTACTATTATTAAAATACTTTTATCATCACACAGAGAATACAACCACTAAAAACCCTATTTGGGGCAAAAGAATCAAGCAGATAGTTAAACCTGTGCTCTGTCACTCTCCAGCTGAACAGTTTTAGGGAAGTTTCTGTGTCCTTCTGAGAAGGACTAGCATATTGCACAACTCTAGAGGGCACCACTCACCCTGAATTCCTGGGGGGTGCTTGCACATAAACTATCCTGTTCAAGGCTACTACTGATGCTGTCTAGAATAATGGCCCCATTTCCAAACATCATCGTCCTCATTTATACAATGAGGTTGATAAAATAATCATCTTCAAGAGAATTGTTTTCATAATTAGCTGAGATAATGAACACAAAGAGATTAACTGTACCCGGCATGTAGTAAGTACTCAATAGTAGCATTCATTCTCTTCCCACGTTACTTCTCAGAAATTGGAGAAATGGAGATAAATAAGACACTGCACAATCCAGTGCTTGGGAAATCAAAAATAAAGATAAATGATGATATCAAGGTTTGTGAAACAATATAGAACAGGAGATTACAAGGTGAATCTTGTCTAAACATTAGATAAGTGACACAGTGGATAAGCATTATGACTTCCTAAGAGGGAGGTTGTCTTAGGTGAGATTCCCAGCAGTAGATTTTGAGATAGGAATTCATGTGCAAATGATTAAGAAAATGCTCCCAATAGAAACTGGCAAAGGAGTGGAGAAAGTAGGGCAGGACAGAGGAAGAAGCAAAACAGAATGTGAGTTTCAGGGAAGTCCAAGCTCTGGCCTAATCCTGCAGAGAAGCTCTGGAATATAAATTATGTCTCAGAGTTTGCTTCAACTTGCAGCAAGGAGCTTTTGTATAAAACCCTCAGTCAGTAACTGGCTAGGGCTGCCATAGGAAGGCTGCACTCCTAGGCACTCCTGGGTCTCTCTGCAATTCTCCAGACAGAATCTCAAGCATGAGCCATTAAAAAGTAACACAAAAGCTGGTGAGGAGATGGAGGTCCCAAGACAGTATTTTTCAAAAATGGCCCCAGTAATATTTACCATCCCATAAGCTCATCAAGGACCTTGCTGTCTCCCATCAGGAGGTGTAGCCTATTGACTTGAAGTCTTTGTGACTGTCTTGATGAGCAGAAATAGCAGAGAGATGCTATTTAATGTATAAGGCCAAGTCATGAAGGGTGATCACTCTCTCTTCCTTGGAATATTGCACTTAGAACCCAACCATAATGCTTTAAAGAATCTCAGGCCACATGAAGAGTCCCATGTAGGGAGAAACCAAGGATCCCAGGCCTCAGCCCTGGCTAAGCTCTCACTGATGGCTGGTACTAGTTTGCTGACCATGTGAGTGAGCCTTCTTGGAAGTGTATTTTCCAGTTGAGCTGTCTCACGTGAGGTTGCATAGAACCAAGATCAGCCTTTCTTGTTGAATCCTGCCTGAGTTACAGGATCATGAGCAAAATAAACAAACAACTTAGGGTTAAACAACTAAGCTTTTGGGGTGACTTGTTATTGCAGCAGTAACTGGAATAGGGTACAAGGAAATAGTAAAAGGAATCTGAGAATCTGGGTAGAGCTCTAACAGTGTAGTAGTTGCTATTGCGTATATGTTCGGATGCTCATTGCCATGTTGATGCATCCATCTCCCAGTTCCTGTGAATGTTAGCTTCTAACAGCTCACTGTAAGCTGTAAAAGTGAACCAACCTCCCTCCTTGGAGAATTTCTCCAGGCTTATTGGGAGCCATTGAACTGATGGCTGGCTCCAAGCCACTGAACTGGGAGGGTATTTCTTTCCCTGGGAAGTCTACAGCCAATGACTTACAGGATACTAAAAGGCCCATCCCTGTCTCAAGGTGGAATCAGTTTCATGGTACAGTTTGTGCTCCAGATTTAATCTCCTTTCTTCATCCTTGCTTAGGATTTCACCTTCTTACTCTACCCCACTTTATTCATCTCTCTTATTCTGAGAGTACTGTATTAATAAATTACTTGCACAATAACTCCCTTCACCTAACTCAGGCTTTGCTTCTAGGAAACTTGAGCTAAGACAGTATTTTTTTAATAAAAAGCATCACAATAGGACTCACATACATAAAAACTCTATTTCATAAAATGCTTGTCACTGACTAGGGCCTAGTAGGTGCCCCCAAATGATGGAGATGCTGAGGATGATGACAGTGATGATGCTGTCATGATATGGTAAGATGTCTTAGAAATTTTTCCACTGTGTAGTTAAAATACCCTGTAGGAGGTAAGGTATAGAATAAGGATGTTTTCATAGCTGGTAAAGGAATGTGGTCTTTAGGTCTCAAGACTGGGCTAGGCAACACTGGATTTAGAAACTTCTGGTTCAGCACCACCACACGTGGACAACACCCCATGCACCCCCATGGCTTCTGGACAGCATACACACAACTAAAGTTCTGTGCAATCCAGCACTGCAAGTTGTGAAAGCAGATGCTGCAATTAAAGTGCATTCTCTCTAGTAAGTCTTGGTTGTAAGGTCTTATTCTATTTTTCACATATCAAGACCCTTTCCCTCGACACTATCAGGATATTAGAAAAATCCCAGGGCCTGCCAGGGGATTACTCTGTTTATTAAATTTAGCTTCACAAACACAGATGCTCTGCACTTTGTATCGCCCTGGAGAACTTGAGCATTAAGGCATTCTATTGGCTTGAAACCCAGCAATTTCACAAGACAATAAAGCAATGTATGCTCTTTTCAATTTTTTTCCTGTGTACTTTATTTGCTAGGGGAAGTAAAACATAGTGCAATGATACACCATTATGTGATATGGAAGCTCTCTACTGAAATTAAATCTCACCATTACCAGGGTGAATATCCAAATCTGTAGTGTTAGCGTTTTTGCTTTGTGCATGGCAGTGGCGGAGACTTGATGTGATACTTCACTCCATGAGTGTTTTGCTATCCCTTGGTTCTAGTCTGGGACTTTACAAATGAGGTGAGTGTGTGCAGCCAAATATTCAAAGAAGTACAGAATGCAGAACTGGAGGAAACCTCAGAGATTATCCTGCTTATGTATTTTCTTTTTAAATGTCAGGAGAACAATGCTCTGAGAAGCAAAAATGTATTGCCTACAGTCAGAGAGCTGTTTAGTGAACGTTAATAACCCAGGTATTCTGACTCCAAGTCTCATGATCTTTCTGTAGACCAAATAATCTCTGCCTCTCCTATCCATCATGAGTAAATAGCTGCAATATGGAGGTTGCTCCTATTCATTTATTATGTTTAGTTGCTTTTGAAGTTGGGCAAACCATACCTTGTTCTGTGTAAGAACAAACTTGTTGGCTGTCTATGTCTGAAGGGAGATGTATTAATCTATTTTCATGCTGCTGATAAAGACATACCCAAAACTGGACAATTAAAAAAAAAAGAAAAAAGTTTAACGGACTCACAGTTCCATACAACTGGGGAGGCCTCACAATCATAGTGGAAGGTGAAAGGCAAGTCTCACATGGTGGCAGACAAGAGAAGAGAGCTAGTGCAGGGCAACTCTCCTTTATAAAACCATCAGGTCTCATGAGACTTATTCACTGTCCTGAGAACAGCATGGGAAAGATCCAGCCCCATGATTCAATTACCTCCCACTGGGTCCCTCCCATGACAAGTGGGAATTGTGGGAGCTACAATTCAAGACAAGATTTGGATGGGGACACACCAAACCATATCAGGAGGTGAGATGTTTGAACATTGTAGAAAGATTTCCCCCAACTACGATAATATGCTCTGTCTTCATTGCCATCACTATTCAATGCCAGACATGAAAGCTGTGGAGGATTTGCTGAAGTTGACATTCTAAGACATTGTAATAATACCACTGTAGAACTTGGTGACACACGAATTCCTTGTACTTGCAAAGCAAAACTTCCAAGAAAATCAAGGTTTTCAAGAATCTGCCCTTTTAGAAGCTGAGACATGTCATAATAGATTTTGTAGATCAATAGTACTCTAGGTAAACTTGTAAACTGATAGTAGTGTCCCTTAATTTATGTTAGGGATTCATGATAACATAGTGAGTTAGCCCGTAGACTTTGAAGTATTGTACCTGGGGTTTGAATTCTGGCATGCCACATACTTGCTCTTGGGCAAGTCCTTTAATCTTTCTAAGCCTCAGTTTGTATGTGTGTTTATATATATATAGATATAGATATGATTTTAGTCATCATGTGAAATTTTGTAGATCAAGGAAGATCATTGATGTACAAAAGTACAGTGCCTCATTTTTAACAGCACTTAATAAATATTGGCTCTTATCAGTAATAAGAGCTATCTGTTAGTGAACAGAAGTTACATTCAGGCAGGGTAGTAAGTAATCTTTTCATGTACTTTCACAGCAACCCTGAGTTGAGGATTATCTCCTGTACATTACAGATGGAAACATAGTAGGACAAAAAAGTGAACCAGCCTCAAGCTTATCAAACTTATACGTGGTGGTGCCAGGTTTTGAATCCAAGTCTTTCTAGTCCCAAAACCTGTGCTCATGTCACTACATTTCTGGAATTGAAAGGGATCTCAGAGACCACTGAATATAATGTTATCACAGAGGAGTGGATTAACATGTATCGCATCAAAAATAAGAATTGCATCATCAGATAATTTTGAGAAAGATGACTCACTCTTTGTGAGGATTGATGATCTGCTGGTAACATTGACATATTTTAGTCTCCGTGAGGTTTCAGGATAAATCAACCTGAGTTTAACTATGTTAAACTCAGGATTTCCATAGAGGGTCTCATAGGACTGGCTTCCTATGGAACATGCTTTGTGATGCACTGATTGAGGCTAGAAAACTCACGTTGTAGATGAGAAGAAAATGCCAGGAGTCATGAGATGAGTAGTGATCAAACTACAGGGCTCCAGGTTAACAATCTATCCACTGGAGTACTCTGCCATCTTTCCCTGCCACTACGTCACTCTTACCATCTACTGGCAAGAGGGTTTGTGCACCTTGTATTTTCCTATTAGGACTTACTCTTCATTAAGAGGATTTCCCTTCCTCTTACACCCTGTTCTCTTCCGGTTTGTGACAGCACCATCTGTTGATGAATCCATCACCAGGGTGACAGCGTTCTGATGATACACTCACATAATACATTATCAAAGTGCCTGATCCTGATGGCCCTGTCATGTATGAGGCGGGCGTTGTCAAAGCCCTGCAGTTCCAACAGAACCATCCATCACAATAGCTTCCTCTTCAGAGGGCACTACATGGAGACTCCTTCCTAGGGAAATGAGGAGCTGTGGGGAACTGAGCAGCCAGGTGAATGTAACACCAGAGAGGCAGCCAGAGAGGTAGGAAGAATGCATATATAATCCTGAAGGAAAAAAGAGTGTTTGATGGGCTACTCTTGCTGAGCCTAGCGTTCATTCAAATACATCAAACTAGACACTGTTCTAGGTTTTGGGGGTTCAAATCATAACCCTGATAACAGTCAGTACGACTTTAGCTCTTCCTGTGCATCAAACACTTTGGTAAATTCTGCAGAGATGTTATTGCATTGGGTACTCCCTGTAATCCCACTTATAGAATGACTCAATTTATAGAAAACTGCGGCTCAACGACATTAAGCAGCTCAATGTGGAAGATCAGCACTGAAACTTTAAATATTGACTTCAGAGTCCAGTCCCTTAACCACTAAGCTTGTACGGCCTCACAGAGGCCACAGGTCCTCACTTAAGTGCTCAGTGCTAGGTGTGCTATATATACACTCCCTAATGCTGACAGCAACCTGCAGAGCAGGTTTTATTAACGACATTTTACAGATGCTAAAACTCAGAGAGGTCACATTGCTAGGAAATGGCAGAATCAGGGAGCAATGTCAGGTTAGTCTAATTCCAAATCCACTCAACTTATATCCCAAGGCAGGAGAGGTGGATGGCAAAGAGTGAGAGATTCAGACAAAAACTTGGGCTCACACCCAATTCCACCACTTACCAGCTGTGTGACAGGGAAAAACATGATCGTCTCTGAGCCGTGCTTGGTAAAATGAGTAAATACTGGGATCTACCTTCTGGATTTGTTGAGGATTAACTGAGCTAACGCATATATATTTTTAAAAAGATTAACACTAGCCCTGATGTTCAGCAGTGTTTAGGCAGTAATGATAATTTTATTAGAAGAGGGAAGTATATCACGGATTATTAGAAACAGATGATAAAATAAAATTAACACCTAGATCTGAGATTCTAAATATCATTCTCTAACTAAAGGTATTAAGGTTCTTTGGAGAGATGCTTGAATCTAGGGCTGTGAAAGGATAATAGAAGTTGAATCTGAAACATCTTGCAGTGTGAGTAAGCAAGAAAGTGCCAGAAATGAAAAAAATAATAAAAAGATGAGGGGCAGGTCAAAAGGACCTAAGAGCCAACCTGATAGAACTCACAATGGCTAGGGTGGAGCAGTTTGGGCAATGAAATAGCTCAATGATAATATTCAATTATAACCCAGAGGTAAAATAAATATACACAAGTCCACACTGACATCAATAAATAAATGAAGTAATAAATGAATGTGGGAGAAGAGACCAGTCTTCCTTAGAGAATAATTCCAGCAATTAAAGTAGAAAGAATGAAGGAAATAAAAAATCACCACTGGAATAACAATAATGATTGCTTCATGCAAGATGCACAGATGAACGCTAAAATTAGCGGGTAACTTTGTGGAGAAACGGGAGCGTTGCCCAGCCCCAAAGTATCTTCCCCTCGTCAAATTTATTAATTCTGGTGGTGGTAAATAAATGGTCTACAAATTCTTTGATACTCATCCTTCCAGGAGATGGATTTTAATTTCCCTCGCTTTGAACATGGGCTGGATTTAGTGACTTGCTTCTTAAGAATAGAGGATGGATAGGGATAAATAGTAGCTTTAGAGCGGAGAACCTTGGCAGATAGCACTTTAATCAAGTGATAGATGTTAATATCACCAGTAATAAGTCAGGCTGATGTTATGTACTCCTTAATGTTATGCGATGAGAAGGGCATTTCACCGCTGTAACATTCTTACCCCAAATCTATAACCTCTATCCTATTAGGAGAAAATATCAGACAAACCCCATTTGAGAGACATCCTATGAAATTCCTGACTGGTACTCTTCAAAAGTGCCAAGGTCATCTGAGATAAAAAAGAGAAAAACTGAGAAACTGTTTTAAGTAGAAGACAAAGGAGGTATGATAACTAAGTACAATATGGTACAACATGGTATCCTGGCCTGGGTTCTGGAACAAAAAAATACCCAGTGGGAAAACTGATAAAAACTAAGCCTCTGGTTTAGCTAATAGTATTGTACCAAGGTTAGTCGCTTAGTTTTGTAAGTAAGATGTTAACATTACAGGAACCTGACTGAAGGGTATATGAGAAATCTTTGCGCAATCTTTATAACACTTCCATAAATCTAACATTATTTAAAAACAGTTTAAAATATAATTAAGACGCTTAAGTTTAAGGATTATGTCTTAAGTAGTTTGTATAGGTGGCTCAATAGAAAGATAATGAGGGCTAGTCATATTGTTAAGATTTATGATGCATTAATGAATGTGAAATGAGTGGGCAGTGAAATTTGCCCTCAACAATAAAATGCAGAGGGTAGAGACTTCCCTGTTTTCCATCACTTGCAGTCTTGAAAATAGGGTAAGCTAAGAACACAGTGGATGTATGACTCAGCGAACAGTATTGTCTTTTCAATAATATTATAAGGAGACATCCATATGCAAATGAATTGAATAATAATTAGGGAAGGTGCAAGATGTGGCTGGGTAGTCCCACGCTGGGGGAAACCCAAGAAGTTTGGGAGGTATCTGTGTTAGAGCAAAGGATGGGGTCCCAAGTGAGTGGATTTGGCTTGCGTCTGAAAACGTGCCACTCAGTTTCGTGGCTCTCGGGCGTCCTGTGGTTTTGTTTGAGGTCTGGACCCAGTTAATGCCCATAAATCCAGTTTTTATAAAACCTCATTGCCTCACTTGCTCTGAACGTCTAGAGCTTGACATTGAAAGGAATATTGCATTGTGAAACAGCAGAGCTCATTGTCCTGGGGCCCCGTGTGAGTTGGCCTGGGGCTACAGCCATGGGTGAGTCTGCTGCCATGTAAGTTCTTGATGTTCCTTGTGATTGCCCAGAAGGGTGAAGTTGGCTTTGTGGGCATAGAAGACAGAGGGTGCCTGGCACATAACAGGCACTCAGTAGAAGCTGTGGTAATAGCAAAGACATAGAATCAACCTAAATGCCCATCGATGACACACTGGATAAAGAAAATGTGGTACAGATACACCATGGAATACTATGCAGCCATAGAAAGGAACATGATCATGTTCTTTGCAGGGTACAGTACAATGGCTGGATCTCGGCTCATTGCAACCTCCACCTCCTGGGTCCAAGCGATTCTCCTGCCTCAGCCCCCCGAGTAGCTGGACTTGCAGGCATGCGCCACCAGCCTGGGTAATTTTTGTATTTTTAGTAGAGATGGGGTTTCACCACGTTGGCCAGGCTGGTCTTGAACTCCTGACCTCAGGTGATCCACCCACCTCAGCCTCCCAGAGTGCTGGGATTACAAGTGTGAGCCACGGTGCCTGGCCAACATTTGGTTTTCAAATTACATTCATTTCTCTTAACTCAGTGAATCCTCACAATAATCTCATTTTGCAGATGAGGAAACTAATGAAGAGAGATTGAGTTGCATCTATGTATTGGCCTAAAGAGGCCTTGAACTTGGGGTTTTTCAATGATACAGCCTCTTCCATTCTTCTACAGGGTTTTAGAGGTAGAAACTTCTGGGAAGGACAGAAGTCTTATTGAGATTTTGAGGTAGTAAGAGCATAGGAATGAAAATCAGATAGATCTTAGATGTGTTCAGTGTTACCTGCTAGGTGACCTTGGTAAGGCATTTTAAGTCTTGTAACTATATTTCCTCCTTTGTGAAATGGTGACAATAATAATCACTGCATGGGCTTGCTGGAGAGTTAAATAATTTATTATGTGTTCTTGTTGTTTTGAATGCCCAGCCCATAGGAGGCGATCACGCAGTATTAATTTCTCCCCTTTCACCTTTTACTTTCTGCCTCCCTGAATTCTAAAAGAGCAAATGCTGGACTAGTTTAATCAAGTAGCTCAGTCCCATGGTGTCTTGGAAAGTTACTCCCAGAACTGAGGTCTTGTGCTGGTGGAGCATGCGCATGGCCTCTTTCTACCTAGGGTGAAGACCGGGTTGACATGCCATTGTTCATTTCACTTTTTGCTAAAGCCCCCTGAATCTGCCTGCCTTTGCACTGGTCACAGCTGAGAGCCACACACTGCCTTCAGAGGGGCACCAGCCTCCAGGAAAACCTCAAATGTCATGAGGCCACAGCTGATGAGACACCTCTTACCTGAGCAGGGTGGAATGATTTATATCTGATCTGTCAGAGGTCACCAAGCAGCTCAAAGCTAAACTGAAAGACTAAGAAATGATCCAGATGTAATAACACCCCAGATAAGACATCGAGGCTTCCAATTCATCCGGTGTCCATCAGGCACTATGCAGGCAGCCTCTGTTTGCTGGAGGGTGCTGCAGGGGGGTGCTTTGGAGCTGTCCCTGGGGGTGTACACAGTATCCAGAGCTGAATTACACATCCTGGGCTCATTGTGTGAGAAGATGGTATATTTTGAGGTGGAGGAAGCTCTGAAGGGATTTGTGCTCACTTTATTCATTTATTCGAGTATATACTGAGAATCAGCATGTCTGATCTTGTATTAGACTCACAATCCAGTGTGGGATTCCTAACTCAAAGTCCATGGAATCTTGGAGGAAGGCTAGTGACTGCCCCACACCTGTGCCTTCCAAAACGAAAGCAAAATGGGGCATCATTCCCAGTTACTGGCCCTGGCACCTGGCTATCTTCATTCTGATCTCACTTTGGTTTCAATTCCTTAATTTATAAAATAAAATTAAAATATTCACCTCATGACTTGAAAAGACATTTCTCCAAAAAACACGTAAATGGCCAAAAAAACATTTAAAAAGATATTCAATGTCATTGGTCACTAAGAAAACACAAATCAAAACCACAATGAAATACTACTTCATACCCATTAAGATGGTAACGATAATAATAATAATAAACTCAAAGTAATGAGGGTTGATAGGGATGTGGGAAAATAGGAATCATTGTTTACTGCTGATAGGAATGCAAATGGTGCAGCCATTGTGGAAAACTGTTTGATGGTTTCTCAAATTCTTTAACAAGGCCAGACACAGGGGTTCATGCCTGTAATGCCAGCACTTTGGGAGGCTAAGGCAGGTGGATCACTTGAGGTTAGGAGTTTGAGACGAGCCTGGCTAACATGGTGAAATCCTGTCTGTGCCAAAAATACGAAAATTAGCTGGGTGTGGTGGTGGGCACCTGTAATCCCAGCTACACCGGAGGCTGAGGCAGGAGAATCGCTTGAACCCAGGAGGCAGAGGCTGCAATGAGCCAAGATCATGCCACTGCACTCCAGCCTGGGTGACAGAGCAAGATTCCGTCTCCAAACAAACAAGCAAACAGAATTAAACATAGAATTACCATATGATTTAGCAATTCTTGTCCTATATATCCAAGAGAATTGAAAACATAGGTCCACATGGCAACATGTAAACAATGTGTATAGAAGCATTACTCATAACAGACAAACAGCAGATACAACTCAAATGTCCATCAACAGGTGAACAGATTGATAAATCTTGGTACGTTCATCAAATGAAATATTATATAGCTATAAAAGGGAATAATGTACTGGCAAATGCTAAAGCTTGGATGAACCTTGAAAACGTTATGCTATGTCAAAGAAGCCAGACACAAAAGGTCACACATTCTATGATTCCAGGTATGTAAAATATGCAAAATATGCTGTAGGGTGTTCATCTGCGGTGATGAAAACACCTTGAAACTAGAGAGAGGTGGTCGGTTGTTGCACAGCATTGTAAAGGCACTAAATACTCCTGAAATGTGCACTTTAAAATGGTTTAACTTCACATTACGTAAACTTGATCTCAATAACAATAGTAATACCCAACATAAAATACTGTAAAAGTGAACTAATACATGCACCTTGATACATAAATTTAAACTTTTTTCTTAATATTTATAAAAAAGGATTGCATGATTATATTTACTTTTTATGAAGTAGAGTTTCCAAATGTCATATCAGCTTCTCAAAGAGATCGGGATCCCCCCAAATATTCGAACTGAAATATTGGCCTAAAAGTATAGATTGGTGCAGTCATTCTGGAGGACAGTTAATAGTTGCTCCATTAAAATAAAAATGTGTATGTCCCATTTTTCTTGACAATAGCATTTCTGGGTACAAATCTTAAAGAAAATCTTCCCAGGTCCCCAAAAGTCCATGCCCAGCAAAAGTCACTCTGTCATCGTGGAGGTGGGATTAGAGGCAGTATGGATGTGGTCAAAGGAGGAGGAAACAGGTAAATGTGGGAGATCCACATTGTGGAATTCTGTAAAGTGCTAAAACCACCATCAGGTATTCTTTTTTTTTTGAGACGGAGTTTCGCTCTTGTTACCCAAGCTGGAGTACAATGGCGTGATCTTGGCTCACCGCAACCTTCACCTCCTGGGTTCAAGCAATTCTCCTGCCTCAGCCTCCCAAGTAGCTGGGATTACAGGCGCGTGCCACCATGCCCAGCTAATTTTTTGTATTTTTAGTCGAGATGGGGTTTCACCATGTTGACCAGGATGGTCTTGATCTCTTGACCTCGTGATCCACCCGCCTCGGCCTCCCAAAGTGCTGGGATTACAGGCGTGAGCCACCGCGCCCAGCCCACAATCAGGTATTCTAAATAACACAGAGCACTCTTAAAAAACAGTGCTGGGTGCAAAAAGGAAAGGCACTCGAATAAAATCTACAGCCCTCTTCATGTACATAATTAAAAATTATGTAAACACACCAGTGATATGCAATGTATAGGACCATAAACAAACGAAAGCAAACACAGTTGAATGATTGCCAAAGGAGAGGGAGGGTCTGATGCTGTGGTTTGTAATGAAAGAAAGAAAAGAAGCAAAAGAGAGCCTTGCCCTAGAACAAGGATGGTACAATGCTGTGAACTGAGGAAGGTAAATAACGCTAACCTCTGCACCTAAAGTCCCACAGCATAGATGACAGCACAAAGCAAAAACTCATGGGCCTAGAGAACCAACATATCAAGGAGCAATTCCAATCTGGTGATGAGTTTCAATGCTGGCAGCTAATGATCTTCAACCTGGGCTCCCTTATGAATGAAGTAAGACTCTCCAGGAGGTTGGGTCAGATGCTGCCATCTTTAGAAGCTTTCCAGGTGGTTCTAACGTGCAGTCACAGTCAGGAGCACCGGGTTACACGTCCTGGGCCAAGGTAAGCACCAGGAGCTTCAGGGAGGCAACAGGAGGATTGTCATGGGAGACAAAGAGGTGAGGCTGAGAGTTGAGGCTAGAGAAAAAGGCCTTTGGATCATTTTCCAGAAGTTCATGGGGGAAATATTGAGGAGGTTTTAGCTAGGCAGTGACATGACTAGGTTTGCCCTTTAGATCATTCTAATGTATTGTTTGGGATGGATGGGAGGTGGGTAAGGGAGAAAGAGGATATTTCACTGAGGAAGTTGTTCAGATACTCCAGGTTAGAGTCTGATGGAGATGGAGAGTGGGTAGTAAATGTAAGTTCAGGGCAAGGAACTACTATTCTCTATTACAGATGGGCAAAGAAGGGCAGATGGGACTAAAGCTACTATCCTCAGGCTACTTTATAGTTGTTTTAGTTTTCACATTGCTATAAAGATACTACCTGAGCCTGGTTAATTTATAAACAAAAGAGGTTTAATTTACTCACAGTTCCACATGGCTCGGGGGGCGTCAGAAAACTTACAATCAAGGTGGAAGGCGAAGAGGAAGCAAGTACCTTCTTCACAAGGTGGCAGAACAAAGACAGAGCGAGAGAGAGAGAAGGGGAAACTGCCACTTTTAAACCATCAAGTCTCATGAAAATTCTCTCGTTACTATGAGAATAGCATAAGGGAAACCAGTCCCATGATCCAATAGCCTCCCCCCAGGTCCTACCCTCGACATGTGGGTATTACAATTTGAGATGAGATTTGGGTGGGGGCACAGAGACAAACCCTATCAGTAGTCTAAAGCAGACTCAATAAAAGACCTTCTGCTCCTGAGTGTGGAGCACTACTTCCAGTCTAAGGGACCCTCTGACCAGATGCACTGTTTATATCTAGGAAGTGGCTGGAATGTTCCTTCTGGGATCACCATATTGAGGCACAATAGACCCCTGATAGATTCTGAGCAGGCCATGACTCAGCTGGGGTTGCTGCAGCATGCAGATTAAGGGGGTGAAATGAGTCGAGCAATGTACCTTTCTGGTCACAGACAGCTTTCATACAGAATCCCCCACACCCCATACCTGCTCATATCTGGACCAGTATGTCTCTAATAACATGCAAATCTATTAATGAAGTTTGAAGAAATAAGTTGGAAAGTGAATAGTACTGAGTCATGGGTGGAGGGAGGATGGTTTTGTGGAATCTGTTTAAGGTGAGGGGATAGTAACAGCTAACATTTTGGAGTTGTTTATAAAGTGCTTGGTACCGTGCCTTGCATGTATTACCCTTTCCCACCATTCTAACGACCCAGTGACATAAAGCAGTAGGTCTTGTCAAACCCAGTGCCAGTGTGACTCTCCAGACAAGGCTCCGAAGCGTTCACTCTTGGCTCAAAGTTGATGACAGAACCAGCACTAGACGTTGGCTCTTCTGACTCCTTGTCTATTTCCACTGCAGCTCTGTGAGCCACGGATTGACCTTATCAGATATCACCAGCTGCTTTAATGTGTTAGTGCTTGTAATGCTTTTGTCTTTATTCTAATCCAGGAAGAAAGAGGAGTCTCATCTTTGGGTTCAGCAGGGTCTGCAACGGTTGCCCTGAGCACTTTGAGGAACTGCTAAGCCAAATCACCAGGCTGGCAAACCTGGGAATGTGCCATTTGGTCTTCTCTGAAATGGAGGGAGAAGCAGCTTCTTGGGGGGACCATTTAACGCTTCCAGAAAAACAAAAAGAACAGTTCCCAGAAGAGCGCAGGGGCTCTAGCTGTCACAACGGGGCTGCCCGAAAGACCTCGCATTGCTATGGAAACACCGCATTTCTTTTTTTATGGAACATCCACATAAAACTCCCAGAATGTGTCATTAAGTAAGTTACTACTGTCCTGAGGCTGCCAAAGATGTACACCCTCATTAGGGGAGCAATGTGACAGTTTGGGGTTTATAATGAATGGTTTTGCAGGCTCAGAGGCTAAGTTCACCCTGTTGGGATCACAGTCTCTTTGTTTTTGGGGACAAAAAGGGGTCCTCTTCCTCAAAACGTCCACAGGCCAAAGACCTATCAGTTTCTGCTCTGATGCAAGATGGCCAGGTGATGTCATTAGGACGCCTGCATAGCTCATTTACATGCAACTGGTGAACAAACTCTGGCATTTCCATAAAGACACTCCTGCTGAAATGAAGCGTTTTATCGCCTGCATTTCACCTGGAGCCCTTAATTGGGTAGCTCAGCTCCCCCTCAAAGTATTGTTTACCTAGTAATATGCAGATGTTAGTTGACTAGCTAAGAAATAGAGAGGCATTCCAAGAGAGTGGAATGGAGGGACCACACAGGTGTCTTCCCCTTGACCCGGAATCATGCAGCCTATAATTTTACACTTCACCTTGTATCCAGAAGTCTTACCCACCATCTTATAAAACCTATTGTTTCCCCAGTTGATTGACAGTGTCTCTGATAGTGCTTTTCAAAAAAATGAGCTTGTTTTGGGAAACAGACAATTAGATTGTGCAGTGAGGGAGGTGAAGGGGAAGGAGGTGAGACACTAACAGCCAGAGAACACCTGGACTATTATCAGTAAGGCCTAGATAACCGTGAAGGATTTGTTGAGGAGATAACCATCATTGCTCAACAGTGATGAAAACAGGAACAGGAACACTGCAAAGAAAGTCTGTGACTCTGAAGAAAAGGTTGCTTTAATAAAAATAATACATAGACATTTAAAGGATGACAATATCAAGTCTCCCTTCGGATATTTCTCACTGAGAAGGGGGCAGGATAGCAGCGTGGTTACAGGATTAACCTCTGGAGTTGAAATGCCTGGTTCAGTTCTCTGCCCTGCTCCATCAGTGTATGATTAGTTTACTAATTTGATTTTTGACACAGTCTTGCTCTGTTGCTCGGGCTGAAGAGCAGTGGCACAATCTCGCCTCAATGTAAACTCCACCTCCTGGGTTCAAGTGCTTCTTGTGCCTCAGCTACCCGAGTAGCTGGGATTCTAGGCGTGCACTACGATAGCTGGCTAATTTTTGTATTTTTAGTAAGGACGGGATTTAACCATGTTGCCCAGGCTGGTCACAATCTCCAGGCCTCAAGTGATTCTCCCGCTTCGGCCTCTCAAAGTGCTAGAATTACATGTGTGAGCCATCACACCTGGCCCAGTCAGCATTTTTGAGTGCCTTCTGGATGCTAGGCACCACACTTGCTAGTTTTATGACCTTGAAGAAGTTATTTAACCTCCCTGAACCCCAGGTTTCTAATTTATAAAGTGGGAACGGCAAGCATACCTTCCTCACTGGATGATGGAAATGGGTAAATGAACCAACGTATGCAAAGTGCTTATTGCAATGTAAACAATAAATGTTTGATACGGTATGTAGTATTGCTGTCCTCACAGTGTTAGGTTTGGGAAGGAAGTGCTGCAGTGGCATAATTATTCTCTTTTAACAGAATGGTGGCTCATCAGTGAAGAAAGAACACACTTCTTTTATGATCCCTGATATGGCTGGACCAATCAGAATGTCCAAGGGATTCCTACTAAAAACACAGCAATCCCAAGGTGAAATAAAAAGATAACTACAATAATAAAAATAGTAATAACAACTTCAGCTATTACAGCTTTTGAGATGTGGTTTAACCTCTGGTTCCAGAAGGATCTTTTTACATCTTAGCTTCTAGGTGTCGCCTTAATGTGGCTGAAATTATGATGGTGATGATAGGAACAGAAACAGCAGTCATGACAACTACCATTTATCAAATGCTTACTACATACTGTGTTAATTTTGCAGTCTAATTCAGTTTTCATAACACTAACATAGGCACTCTACATGTTTTCATTTCGTATGTGAGAAAATGGAAAACATAGTACCTTGTCCAAGGTCATACAGTTATTGCATTTGATCCAGAGCTCAAGTTCTGGTTATCTGGACATCTGGAACTTTCGCAAGACTAGGGGGAAAATGGAAAATCACCTCCACCACCCTCATTATCAATTGCTTTTTGAGAATGGTTTAGTTTCTAAAGTCATGCATATTTTGTGGATCTTGGCATAAAGAAGAATCACTTCTTTCTGGTGAGGCCACACCTATGTGAAAAATACTAGCATAGAACAATAAACCACGGCATTCATTCATGCAGTAGGAAGAGGCGGCTTTTTTGATTGCATTTTGGGTTTTGGGGTACATGTGAAGAACATGCAAGATTGTTGCATAGGTACACACATGGCAGTGTGATTTGCTGCCTTCCTCCCCATCAACTACATCTGGCATTTCTCCCCATGCTCTCCCCCCCAACTCCCCCACCCCCCACTGTCCATCCCCTATTTTCCTGTGACAGACCCCAGTGTGTGATGCTCCCCTCCCTGTGTCCATGTGTTCTCATTGTTCAACACCCATCTATGAGCGAGAACATGCGGTGTTTGATTTTCTGTTCTTGTGTCAGTTTGCTGAGAATGATGGTTTCCAGGTTCATCCATGTCCCTACAAAGGACACGAATTCATCTTTTAGATCACCCAGTGGAGGTCTGCATTGACGAGAGACTCACTGGCTCTCTAAAGTGAGGTAATGTCTGGCTTTCCATTGTTTGGGATTCATGGCAATTTTGTGGCATCCCCAATATCAGAAGTTCATTGAATACTGGGAAAACTTGGAGGTCTGGAAAAAGTCAATGAAATTACCAGTGCCACTGAGCCAGCTGGGGAATCCAAGTCATGTCTCTGGAGTTTCTGTCCCTTGCATCACACTGCCTGTCATGTGAAGAGTTCCTACATGTGAAACTGAAATGCAGTTTTTGCTCAGATGAGGTCACTGGTAAATACAAAGACCTAATCATGAACTAACTATAGATTCTGCCACCACCTCATTGTACCATTGGACATCTCACTTCACAGCTGACCTCCGTTTATCTGTAAAATGGGACAGAATATGTTTACTGTCTCCATAAATATTTTAAAAATGAGAAAATGATGGTGAAAGTATTTGCAAAGGTTTCACATGATTTTAATACAGGATGGGCACCTGTGCTGGCTGTATTTTACCCCCATTACCCTCCAATGCCACTCTACATCCATCTCTGGGGCTTGAGAAGGACTGACCTGTAAAGATGGTATTACTGGCTCTCTAACTCTCCAGCTTCTAATAAGCTTTAGTCAATGGGAAGCAATGGCAAGAGAGCTGAGGGTTGGAGGAAAGTGAGCTTGGGTTATTTATTCCCAAGGTACTCTCCATACCAGAATAACAGGCATTAACCTTGTGTCTCCAAAGAAGGCCCTATCTTGTAAGAGGCAAGACTTTCCATGCTTTTTCCCCTTTTCTGGCTGCCTTTGCATTTCTGCCAAAACAAAAATGGTGCTGGCTGACCCCCTTGCTATACCAAGCTCTGAATAAGTGGCCTTCGCTTGCTCTCATTTGGAGGATCTTCACTTATTTCCACATTGGGATTCACCATTTTAAAATGAAACTGACTTCATAATGGACTATTGAACATGCCAGTAGATAAGCACACTGGAACATTCAGAAGATTGGTCAACACATTGGATGGAGCATCCACTGAGGGTCGTCGGCTGCCATGCTGTGGCTATCAGCAGAGTTAAGTCATTCCAGTGGGTTGTTGTTTCTTAATCACAAGTACACTGCTACCAGGTGACAGTCAAGAATCTACTGCACAGTCCAAGGAGGAAATGCAAGGGGAAAGAAATGGACATCAAGATAATTCATTTGGCTGGGTGCGGTGGCTCATGCCTGTAATCCCAGCACTTTGGGAAGCCAAGGTGGAGAAGATCATGAGGCCAGGAGTTAGAGACCAGACTGACCAACATGGAGAAACCCTGTCTCTACTAAAAATACAAAATTAGCCAGGTGTGGTGGCACATGCCTGTAATGCCAGCTACTCAGGAGGCTGAGGCAGGACAATTGCTTGAATCTGGGAGGCAGAGGTTGCAGAGAGCCAAGATCGCGCCACTGCACTTCAGCCTGGCAACAGTGAGATTCTAGCTCAAAAAATAAATAAATAACTTGTTTATTGAGAATTCACTACATGAAGCTCTTTTCCCGTGTGATCTTGTTGAATTCACAGAACACGGTGGTCTACAACAGTCTCTATTATTTCCATTTAGATGAGGAAACTCAGGCTTACAGAGTTGCTGTGATTTGTTCAAGGTCATGTAGCTACCAGAGGGGCTGGACCAAAATTCAAACCTGACTTCCATGTCTGTGTTATCCAGCCTTCCCTTCCATTGTGAGTAATTAGGAATATTCATGAACATCAGATGGTTTTGGTCAAAATTAAAGGTCTCCTCCATGAATCAACTGAACTGCACCAATTATCGGCATAGCTGAGACTTTGATATTAATACTCTATAGAATAAATTAGACAACATATTACACATTTTGGTATATTTACATTTTCCTTAAGATCCTGCTGAGTTTTACAGAAATTTTTTTTTTTAAACCAGTGGTTCTCAACTGGGGGCAATTTTGTTCTTCCCTATCTCTCCTCCTTCCATCAGGAACATTTGACAATGTCTAGAGAAAACTGGGGGTGGTGGTGCTACTGGCATCTAGTGCTTAGAGGGACGCTGCTAACAACCTACAGTGCACGGGACACCCTCTTCCACCACAGAGAGCTGTCCAGCCCAAAACGTCCGTAGTGCCAAGGTTGAAAAACCCTGGCTTAAACATATGTAAGGCAATTTAATCTGGAACATAGCATCTCAGTCTCAGCATAGGATTTTCATGAGGTGAAATCATTTCTCTCACCATTAAAATATAAAATGATATTATGATGACGTAGCTTTAGAGTTTAAAAAAAGCTCGTTTTGCCTTTACCAGCAAATTGCTTCATCTCTCTGAACTTCACTTTTTCTTATCTGTAAGGTGAGGCATTTCCAAATTTCTATTATTGAGATTGTACGTGGAATAAGTAAAGGAAGCATATAAATACTTCATACAAGGTGCTATGTGTAATAGGTGATTAATTTTTGCACCTTCTTTTTCCCCTTGGAAACAGATACTATAACAGCCTCCTGTAATGAAAAGAATACATTGCTGTGGTGGGCACTCAGTGAAGTATCTGAGTTTAAAACACTGTAAACTTCAGTTCTAATTTAGTAACAGAAAATGGGGTTAAAAACTCACAGGCTGATATTATAACACAACCCAAATCAAGCTGGATTCCAACTTGTCTCATTACATTGTGCCAAATTCTGTAGTAGACTGCAGGGAGACAAGAGGAAGAAATAAGTCATGATTATGGTCATCAGACAACTGGGTAGGGAAGGACAGTGAAGGCTGAAAGAGGACGTAAGAGGACAAAGTTAAATTGATTCTTGGAATAAGCTAGAGTCCAACAAGGAGAAAAAACTCCATCCATTCAGAAACCAAATACAATTATTTCACTATGAAAGCAAGTCCATATAATTTATGAATCTGTTTGTTTTTCCTGGTTAAACAACAAAAAATAGACAAAGCTGAATGTGTTTTAAATCCCAGTTGGACTGAGAATATGATCTAAAGTGGAGAAATCAAATAACCTTAATGGTAAGGTGTCTACAGTCTGGGCAAGGGGCTCTAACTTTGTCTTCCTAAACCCCACCAATACAAAGCCCATTTCTAACATTTTGATAAATATTCTAAGAAACATTTTTGCATATATATGCATAAAAGTGTGTTTAAAGGCTTGTGTATTTTGAATCAGAGTGAATGCTTATTCTATCACATGGAAATTTCATACTTTACTTCCAACTCTTTCCTTTCTGAGACACACTTGGATTATTTCCAATCTGGGGCTATTATCGTAAACAGAAAGTAATGAATGTTCCTGTCCATCTGTGATCATTATTCTCTAGTAGGAAGCTACCAGGATGGTCCCCAATAATTTTTATCTCCTACTGGTAGTCATGGTCTTGTGTAATCCCCCTCCCCCTTGAGTAATTGCTCCTAACCAGTAAGATGTGGCAATGTTGTGGGGGATGTCAATTTGGTTATCTAGGTTATAAAAGATTCTCAATTCCATCTTGCTGGCAGAATATTTCTGTTGTCTTCTCAGTTTAGGTGCTATGTTGAAGCAAGATGCCAGCTGCAGCGGTCCTTGTGGTAAGAAACTGAGGCCCTCTTCCCCAGTCAAGCCTTCATAGGAAGCCACCAGCTCTGAGCCCACACTTTGCAGTCTCATGGGACCGTGGAACAGAAGATTCAGCTCAACTGCACCCAGCTTCCTGACCCACAGAAACTGTGATACAGTAAGTATCTGTTGTTTAAAGCACCTACATTTTGTTATAGTTTGTTCCACAGCAACAGAGAACTAATACAAGTAACCAACAATTAAATAGAGAAGCTGACATGTAAACAAATAAATCTACTACAAGATAGGATGTTACAAGAGCCAGCAGAGTTTTAGAAAAATAGCTATAGGGGTTCTTAGGATGAAAAGGCACCTTCAGTTGAGAAGGTGCTCCTTCATTTATTCAGGAATTATTTCCTAAAGTTTATCTATGTGCCAGGCACTGTGCTAGGCTCAGGGACTAAAATGGCAAAGATGACAAAGTGCTTTTCTCTTGATGTGTGCTCTCTAGGGACAGAGATAAAAACAAGGAGTAACTGGCTGGGTACGGTGGCTCATGCCTATAATCCCAGCACTTTGGGAGGCCAAGGCAGGTAGATTATCTTAAGTCAGGTGTTCGAGAACAGTTGCCAACATGGTGAAACCCAGTCTCGCTAAAAATACAAAAATCAGCCTGGTGTGGTGATCCATGCCTGTAATTCCAGCTACTCAGGAGACTGAGGCAGGAGAATCACTTGAAGGCGGGAGACGGAGATTGCAGTGAGCTGAGATTGTGCCACTGCACTCCAGCCTGGATGACAGAGCAAGACTCCCACTCAAAATAAAATAAACTTAAAAAAAAAAAAAGAGTAACTAAACAAATGAACAAGAGAATTTCTAGTAGACACAGAGGGCAGGAGGGAAAGTGATTAACGGAAGAGTAAAGCTGAGTAGGTTTTTTATTTCTTGTGTTCAAGGTGGACATCTCACTTATGAGGCAATCATCTTAGGTCTACATCCAAAATAAGTGAGGTTTCCACAAACCTAGAGGGGCATGGGGCCCTGCCCTCCCCACCTAGTGTTGGCTGCTGCAGTTACCATCTCCCTCACCCATAGGCAACCGGTAACAACAGGAGGTGGTCTCAGCCCTACAAAGGCAGTATATTGGTTCAGGCTTCTGCAGCACCTAACCAACGGATGATGGATGCCGCGGTGGAGAGGGGGACCCACTTTGATGTACGCAGCCTGGTTTGATTAATGAGCAGCTCTGCCAGGAGGCTATGCTGAGAGTAAATTACTCTTTTCAGAAATGGCTAGATCGGCACTATTGTACTAATTATTTCACAAGCTTGAGGTCAGTTCCAAATTCCCTGACACACACAAGGGAACAAACACCCGGGCTAACTGAAGCCGACAGAGCTCTAATTAAAGCAGAAATTGTTTGTGACTCCCCTCTCCCTCTCCCCTCCACCCCACCGGCCCTCTCTTCCCAGAGGAAGAAGCTGTCAGATACGTTTCCTCCCTGCCCCTAGCCTGGCCTAGCACAAACCCCCAGAGTTCCAGGAAACAGCCCATGGCACCCCAGTGCAAACACATACGCTGAGCACTGGCCAAGAGGGGAGCTATCCATGGTGGGTCAAGCATCCAGGTTTCTTTTATTTTTATTTTTTAGATCCCAATCATGGCTGGGTGTTGTGGGAGAAATTGCTTGAGCCCAGGAGTTCGAGATTACCCTAGACAACATGAAGAAATCCCATCTCTACAAAAAATTAAAAAAGAATACAAAGGTTAGCTCAGCCTGGTGGTACGCACCTGTAGTCCCAGCTACTTGGGAGACTGAAGTGGGAGGACTGACTGAGCCCAGGAGGTTGAAGCTGCAGTGGGCTGTGATCATGTCACTGTACTCCAGCTTGGGCAGCAGTATAAGACTGCCTCAAAGACAGAAAAAAAAAAAAGTAAAACCTAATCACATGCACAGGTGGTATAGTCATTGATTCATTCATTCACTTGTTCATTCATTCTTCTGTTTGCTTATTCCCACGCATTTTTATTAAACACGTTTTATGAACAGAGCATTGTGCTGAGAACCAGCAGAGTTCCAACCTTTGAGAGCTCACTGCCTGGTGGGGGACAAAGACATCAATCAGATCATCACACAGATAAATTTAAATTTTCAACTGTGAGAAATGCTATAAAAAAAGGACTGTGTGTAACAGGAGGATTTGACCTGGTTGAATCCCTGATTCTTCAGGAGGTGGTGCCAGAGCTGTAGAAATTAACTAAGTGAAAGGTGTAGGAGGATGAGGGGGGTTCAAAGTGGTGGAGTCAGCACAGGCAGAGGCAGTGCTGTGCTGTACCTGTATTCCTGTGGTAGGAATGCAGGTAAAGTTCTGAACGAACAAAAGAAAGTCACTGTGGCTGGAGCTCCAGAACAGAAGCAGATTAATTTGGGTCAAGGCTGTGAGTGTGGCCAAAAGGGACCTTAGCATGTCTACATGTCACTTTTCTCACCTGAAAAATGAGGATGAAATTTCTCAAGTCTTTCAGGAACATTGCAGTAGCCTCCTTACCATCTATTTCTTTTCTCTTGATAATTACTCTGATTTAATTAGGGTTTCTATACTCCTCCCTTGCACCTTGGTAGGTATGGAGTGAGGGAGAGATGGTGGTGAATGAGATTCAGCAGAGGATCAAGCCCTGAAGAGCCTTGGAAGCTCAAGGCAGGCTCCAGCTGTAACAATGCCACCCAAACATCCCCAATGGCTTGCATTGCTGTCGGCTCTCTCTCCTACTCATTTCTGGACATCCAAGTCCCTGTGCTACCTGGATGTTTCTGGCAGTCTCCCATTCTATGAGTCCCAGCCCATGTGCTTCAGCTAACTTCTAGCTTTTCACCCCTGGTTCTTTATACTTTCCAATCTCCTTCCATGGTCTCTAGTCACCCCTCAGCAATCTCAGAAAGGCTGATGTATTAGTCTGTTCTCATGTTGCTAATACAGATATACCTGGGAGTGGGTAATTTATAAAGAATAAGAGGTTTAATGGACTCACAGTTCCACATGGCTGGGGGAGGTGTTACAATCATGGCAGACGGCAAAGGAGGAGCAAAGTCACATCTTACACGGTAGTAGGAAAGAGTTTGTGTAGAGGAACTCCCCTTATAAAACCATCAGATCTCATGAGACTTACTCATTATCATGAACAGCATGCCAAAGACTTGCCCCCATGATTCGATTACTTCCCACTGGGTACCTCCCAAACGCATGGTAATTATGGGAGCTACAATCCAAGATGAGATTTGGGTGGCGGCACAGCCCAGCCGTCTCAGCTGACTTCCTGTTAACCCATTTACAGGGACAAAATAAACATGGAAGTTAGGGTATCCATGGAAGTGTCTGCAGTATCACTCCATGGATGTTTACTAAGTACTGGCACATGTTCCTCAGTTTGGAGCTTTCTTTGTAATATGACTGAAATGTCTGCTTTAATACAGTCTATGAAATGCACGTTACTATTGCTAATAACTCCCAATGAGTGTGTTAGCCCTGTACCTTTACACATGTCATTTTATTTCATCTACCTGATGCCTCTGGTAGATATGACTACTATCATGGTACAAATAAATGATCCTATGGCCCAGCAACATTGGACAACTTGCTGAAAGACACATCTAATGAGTGTATGTCAGAGCTGGGCTTGGACTTCAATTTTTTCCTACTAGGTCATGTATTAAGATCGTTTCAGAAATAACATTAGCTAACATATATTGAATGCTTATTTCATGTGGGCACTGTGCCAAATACTTCCCATGCATCAATCTATACCTACCCTGTAAGGCAGAAACCATGATAAATCTCATTTTCATTTTTATTAATGAGAAAAGGGAGGCCCAGAATAACTTAGTAATTTGCCCTAGAGTATACAGCTAGTAAATAGTAGAGATTGGATTTGCACACAGGTATCAGGCATTAGAACCAGGAGACACAGCCACCTCCACTTCCTTGTCACTTCCAATGCCCAGTTAAAAAAGCACCTTACTTCCGATGAACCACAAAGCCACCTTCTGATGGTGGGCAACGTGGCTGCTTAAGGTGTGCCCAGAAAGGGTAGAATAAGACCATGTGTACTAACGTTCCTTTACTTTGAGTTGGGAATTTTTCACCTCGAGACTCCTGTGCACAGTCTAAAAAGAATGAGCTAAATGGGAAAATCAATAATGCACACAGATGGTCCTGGTGATGTTTACACTATTTAAGAGAACAAATTATCCTGAAGCACCTGGGATTTTATTCTTTCCCATACAAAGGAAGAGAAGCAGGGGAATTTACAGGTCATTCTTATCTACCCATTGAGGCTGACTTCCTCGGAGGCAATAATTATTTGGTGTTTTTATTAGTTTGCATTGGCCATTTTCTCTGGCCCCCATTAATGCCAATTAAGAAAGTTTCACTTTACTGCAATTTTCAGTATAGATATGATGTCCAGAAGAATAAAATTCATCAACACACATTTATTGAGTGCCTACTATATGACAGATACTAGGCCAGAGGCTGGAGCAAGGGAGACATAGCTGTAAATGTGACAATTGTAAAAACACGTATCAGGGACTCATTCTGCACCAGGCTCTCATGTAAGACCTCACTTCATCTTTACTCAGGCCTATGCGGTAGGTGGTATTATTGCCGTTGTCTAGGTGAGGAAACATGAGCTCAAGGTCATGCATTTAGGATGTAAAAGAGGTAGGATTTCAACCCAGGCAGTTTGATGAAGAAATCAAAGACAGGTCCTGCTCTGGAATTGCTTGCCCACTATTAGGGGAGGCAGACCACACACACACACACACACACACACACACACACACACACACCCCACCACTGAAAAATGGTAGTGTCCTGTAAATAAGCAAGGAAAGATAAACTACAATGAAGGGGAGGCAGAGAAAAGGGGGATGTTGCATGGAAGTAGTCCTGGTAGACCTCTCAGATAAGTCATCTTGACTTCAAAGGGAAGAGAAAGAGCTAGAGATGGGATATTGGTGAGGATACTGACAGTGATGGGATGAAAAATTCCAGACAGAAAACCAAGGGCGTGAGTTGAGGACAAGCATGAAGCATTCAGGGAACTGACCTAATCATTTATCATCAGTTGGCTCATGCAGTTATGGGAACCAAGAAGTCCCATGGTCTGCCATCTGTAAGCTGAAGACCCAGGAAAGCTATTCATGTAGTTCCAGTCCAAACTCGAATGCCTGAGAACCTGTCCAAGGCCAGGAAGAGATGCATGTCCCAGCTCAAGCAGAGAGAAAGAGAGCATTCACCCTTCCTCCATCTTTTTGTTCTACCCAGCCCCTCAACAAACTGGAGGGTGCCCACCACATGGGTGAGAGGGGGATCTTCTGTACCCCGTCTACTGATGCTAATCTGTTCCAAAAACACCGTCCGTCACAAACACACCCAGAAACAACGTTTTACCAGCTCTCTGGGCATCCCTCAGCCCAATCAAGTTGACACATGTAATTAACCATCACCAATGGCAAGCTGCTAATCTGTGGGCTTTATAAAGTTTCAGTAAAGCAGGTTAATTAAGTTCTAGAAAGGTGCTGTACCATGTTGTACCTATGGTCAGTGATGCTGTATAGTGCACTTAAAAGTTTGCTAAGAGGGTAGATCTCACATTTAGTGTTCTGACCGCAATAAAATAAAACCGAAAGAAAAAACAAAGGGAATAGGCATTTCAAATGCTCGGTGGAGGTAAAGGAAGGGGGAGAGGCACAGTTAGGCTAGGGGCTGCTCCTCATTCAGAGAAGTGTCCTCACACCGCCCACTAAGCCTCTGGGCAGCGATGACAGAAGCTTGTGCAGAGAAAAACCTAAGGGCTTTATTTTAAGACCTTCTGTCAGGAAAGGCCTTTGGAGGAGATTCAACCATTCGACTACATTCCTGAAGGTCACACAGCAGTGTCATCATCCGCTGGATTTGGGAAAACATTTAAAAAAGAGGAGGAGAAGAACAAATACCCTTTACGCGACATGATTTTTGTTTTTACCGAGAAACAGAAAGAGGCAAGAAAGTTCTGGTAGGGAGGAATTACAGAGACATGGACATCTGCCTCTGCCTCTTCAGCGTCTGCTGAAATTGTTCTTAAATCAAGCAGCGGTTTCCAGACAGGGCCAGGTAATTGATTATAAATGTTGGAATTTATTTCAATAAGCTCTGTCATTTCTTAGCAGCCGTTTCACTTTACAGCAAACTAACCAACAGAGGTGTTGGAGGCAGTTTGTCTTTTGTCTTTCCCTTTGACATGTTTGAATTGTTTTTTGTGTGGTTGTGTGTGTGTGTGTCTGTGATGCTTCTGGCTGAGGCTTACAGGAGGAGAAGACTTTGTTTTTTGTATTTGCTTCAGGCAGAGGGAGTGAGGAGGAGTAGGGACCCCAGGTTACGGAGAACAGCCATCAAACCCTCTGTCTCTGGCTCCAGAACCAAAAGGCAATGACTGTCATTCTCCCCACGTTTATCAGCCCAGGGAAGCCATTCGTGTGTTCTGAGAGGATCCTATCTTTTATTCTCATAAAAGCACTTTTCTATTTTACTTATCACCACATGAGATTAGCCAATTACATTATCACATACATCTCTCCCCGCTTTCCTCTACCAGAATGTAAGATCCGTGATATCAGGAACTCTGACTTTTCTTGTCGCCATGTATCACTCATGCCTAGAACAGTTGCGAGTACACAGTAGGTAACCAGCAAATCATTACTGAATTAGTTACCTTTTCCATCAAATCTTAGGGTTTTTTTCCTCTAGGAAGCCTTCCAGGATTGTCCTAGTACATGTGAATTTTACCTACTCCATGATGGGTGGGAGTGTAGATTAGTTCAACCATTGTGGAAAGTAGTATCTTGATTCCTCAGAAAGGTAGAAGCAGAACTTCCATTCAACCCAGCAATCCCATTACTTGGTATTACCCAGAAGAACAGAAATCATTCTACTATGAACACACATGCACGTGAATGTTCATTGCAGTGCTAGTCACAATAAGAAAGACATTGGGAATCAACCTGAAAGCCCATCAATGACAGAGTGGATTAAGAAAGTGTGGAACATATACACCATGGAATACTATGCAGCCATAAAAAAGAACAAGATCATGTCTTTTGCAGGAACATGGATGTAGCTAGTAGCCATTATCTTTAGCAAACTAACACATGAACAGAAAACCAAATACCGTGTGTTCTCACATTTAAGTGGGAACTAAATGATGAGAACCCTGAACACAAAGAAGGAAAGAACAGATACTGGGGTCTACTTGAGGGTGGAGGGCGAGAGGAGGGAGAGGAGCAGAAAAAATAACTATTGGATATTGGACTTAATACCTGAATGAGGAAATAATCTGGACGACAAACCCCTGTGACACAAGTTCACCCATGTAACAAAACTTCCAATGTATCCACAAGCCTAAACTACAAGTTTTTAAAAAATTAACAATGACTTGAAATTTGTGTCGTTTTTCTAATTCCTTCACATGGGATAATCTGAGATGGTTTTAACTTCATCTCCTTTATATTTGGGTGGGCATGAAGGAGGTTCTCAGAAATGTCTGCCTGAGAGAAATCTCTTTATTCCATTTGGCTGGCAAATAAGAAACTAAGAGCCTCGGAGACTCTAAAAAACAAAGGTGAACAGTAGGATGGCCGGAGTAGGTTTGCCACATTCATGCCTTGGGGCTTTTATTTCTGGGCAAAGAATGAATTAAGACATAAAGATGCCCTTTTATCTTTCAGATCAGTAAAATCTGGAATGGTACCCAGAGGTAGCTAAAAAACTCCAACTCCTTCCATTTTTTTAGCTAAGAAAACATGAAAGATCAAGGGAAATGAAACATTTGAGGAACTTATCAAAATTATTAAGTATTTATGTTACAGGTTTCTTCTTATACATTGTCCCATTTAATCCTCCAGAGCATGTCAACAAGGTTGGTGTTGTTATTCCCATTTCACAGATACAATAACTGAGGCTCAGAGCAGCTAAGCAAGTGACTAATAACATGTAGCGAGCAAGAAGCATCGCTAGGACTTGGACCCTGGTCTTCTATGCCTTTTTGTCTACCACATTTAGGGCTTTAGAATAAAGCTTCCACTTTCATCAGTGGGGTCTATCTCTCAAGCCTGAATCTGTAATAACCCACCTAGATATGGTGGTTGGTGCAGGCAGTCTCTTTTTAGTTTTTCCAGCCTAGATGCTGAAATTCAGAGGAGGTACCTCAAAGTCCCTCAGAGCTCTCTGTCAAAATATGTCATTATGAGCTTAATTAAGTTAATATTCTTGTGTGATGGGCTACTGGGATCAGGGCTTTGTGAGGTTCATGGACTTTTACCACTTTCTCTCCTGAGCCTGCATGAAAAAATACACAATAGAATGTGAGTGCTTGCGGCAATGGCATCTTTGAGCAATTAAGACTTTTAAAAGTCTTTCCCCCTTTCCCCTCCCTAGCTTCATGCAGAAAACAATAGCAAACAAGAAGAGTTTTAAAGTGAGATGGAGGCCGAGCTCGGAGGCTCACACCTGTAATCCCAGCACTTTGGGAGCCCGAGGTCAGGAGTTCCAGTCCAGAATGACCAACATGGTGAAACCCTGTCTCTACTAAAAATACAAGCATAGCCAGGTGTGGTGGTTGGCACCTGTACTCCCAGCTACTTGGGAGGCTGAGACAGGACAATCTCTTGAACCTGGGAGGCGGAGGTTGCAGTGAGCCAAGATCACGGCACTGCCCTATGGTCTGGGAGACACAGCAAGACTCTGTTCCCT
Organism: Ateles fusciceps; assembly: GCA_036589455.1. Classification (NCBI taxonomy): domain Eukaryota; kingdom Metazoa; phylum Chordata; class Mammalia; order Primates; family Atelidae; genus Ateles; species Ateles fusciceps. The sequence continues at coordinate 2,370,758 of JAZHEH010000903.1, forward strand.
GCAAGATGAATATAAATGAGATGGGCAGATTTTAGACTTGCCCCAGCCTGGCTGCCAAAGTCTTCTGGAGATGATATTAAGTGCACCCCTCCCAAAAGCAGAGCCTGAGAAGCGTGGTGACTGTATTCAAAGAAGGGCAGTGTCTGAGTGACAGAACAGATGATGAAAGACAGACGATAGGAAAAAGCATGGTGCAGCAGAGCTGCTCTGAGAGGTGCCCTTTCTGTAAGATGGGGCTATGGCACCCATTCCGTAAGGTTATTATGACCATTCCTGAGAGAAGGCATGCAAATGCCCAGTGCTGGGTTGGTGCATAGTAAATGCTCAATAAATGATTTTATTTATAATACTTAGTGTTATTGATTGCTTCAAATATGCAAGACACTGTGCTGAACCAAATGACCTAATAGAATCCATGTATCAGCTCCCTAAGATATATGTAATTATTGCAGTGGATTGAGTGATGGCCCTGAAGATAAAACCACTCAGTACTGGGGAATATGACCTTATTTGAAAACAGGGTCCTCGAGATGTAAGTAAGCGAAAGATCTGCAGGCCAGGTGTGTTATCTTATGCCTGTAATCCCAGCACTCTGGGAGGCCAAGATGGGTGGACCACTTGAGGTCAGAAGTTTGAGATCAGCCTGGCCAACATGGTGAACTCCTGTCTCTACTAAAAATACAAAAATTAGCCAAGCGTGGTGGTGCCCACCTGTAATCCCAGCTACTAGAGAGGCTGAGGCAGGAGAGTCCCTTGAACCCAGGAGGAGGAGGTTGCAGTAAGCTGAGATGGCACCACTGTACTCCTGCCTGGGCAACAGAGCAAGACCATCTCAAAAAAAAATAAAATAAATGAAGTCGTCCTGGATTCTCTGGCTGGGCCCTAAATCCAATGACAGGCATCCTTATAGAAGAGGTGAAGACGTAGACAGAAAAGACACACAGAAAAATACACACAGCAAAGGCCACGTCAAGATGGAGGCAGAGTGCAGCCATGAAGCCCAGTGAGCCAAGGAAGGCCTGTAGCCACCAGGAGCTCGAAGAAGCAAGGAAGGATTCTAAGAGCTTTTGGAGGGAATATCACCCTGCCAAAACCATGATTTCGAATTCCTGGCTTCCAGAACTGTACAAGAATTTCTGTTGTTTTAAGCCACGCAGTGTGTGATCATTTGTTACAGCTGCTCTTGGAAATGAATACAATTATCATCATCCCAATTTTACTGGACAAATGAAGGCTAAAAGGTTGTATCATTTTCACAGTCACACACCTGTAAAGCAGTAAAGCTGCTGGTTGAAACCAGGCAGTCTGACTCACAGAGATAATAGGATTATTAGGAGCCAAGGAAACTGAAGGTGCAAACATGACTGTGTCACTTTATCTAGGTTCTTTACCCTCTCTGGCATCTGATCATATCATGCATACATGGTGATTGACTGATTACTGGATGTAGGACTCTAAAGCTGGGGTTTTATGAAACTATGGCCTATGGGCAAAGAATGGTTTTTATATTTTTAATTGGTTATGTTTAATAGTATTTATTTTGCCTTTTGCGCCACAAAGCTTACATTGTTTACTCCATGACCCTTTGTAAAATGTTTGCCAACCCCTGCTGTAAAGAATGAGAGGCAATTTATCTGCCATTTCAAGGATGGTGTTCAATGCACTTTCACTCACCAATTCATTAAACATCTATGGGGTGCCTACTAAATATTAAGAACTCTTGAAGGAGATGGGGGAAACAAAGACAGTAGTCCAGTAGGGGGAGACCGTCACGTAAGCAAGTCTACCGTAATGTGGCAATGCAGTATCAACACGGGTGCACAACACCATGATGGTGAGAAAGAAGGGAGGCCCGAGAGTGGGAGCTTTCAAGGGAAGAGATGGCCCTCTCTTTTAAAACCATCATTATAGTCCTTGCTCCAAGATAGCACAGGCTTACCCAATGACAGGAGTGCTACAAACCTGTGGAATAAACAAAGAAGGAACTTTACCTTCAGAACTCAGAAATCTTCCCCTGAAGAGTCAAGTTCTGAACCGAGTCTTAAAGGATGAGAGAGATAGTTACAAGACAAGGGTGAGAGCATGCTCCTACCCCAAGGAACATCGTTTTCAAAGGCTTAAATGCAAAAGAGAAAACATTTGAGGACCTTTATATAACTTGGTTTTGCTCTATGGGATACCAGTAGGACGAGATGAAAGGGTAGTAGTCTAAAGCCAGATCCTAAAAGGCCTTCTAAGCTATGTCAAAGACTTTTAACAAAATTCTAGAGGAACTGTGGAGCTACCGGGGAGATTGGCCCTTGTATTCTCCTTCACACCCCCTTGTGCCACCCCCTACCCCATCTCCTTACTCTTTCTACTCGAGAGCTCTCAGGTGGGCTTTCGCAGATGACCTCACTCCTTCCAGTCCTGGGTACTTTTCACATGCTTCTCCCTACCTGAAATCTCTGCCCCACATATATTTTTAGTTGACCCACATTCACTTTTGTATTTTGCCTTTATTGTGGTTTTGTCAGGGAAGCCATTTCTGATTTCATCTCTACACAGAGCTGGTCTTCCTGATATACCTATCTATATCCCTATCTTAATTTTTGTCCCTATATGTACCTCAGCCTCTTGAGTAGCTGGGACTACAGGTGTGTGCCACCATGTCTGGCTAATTTTATGTTTAGTAGAGATGGGGTTTCACCTCGTTAACCAGGATGGTCTCGAGATCTTGACCTTGTGATCCACCCACCTTGGCCTCCCAAAGAGCTGGGATTACAGGTGGGAGCCACCGTGCCAGGCCTATATCCCTATTTTTACATTGATATCACTGTCTATATCTGTATCTGTATTTATACACATACCTCAACCTGTATCCAAATGTCTACTCAAAGTCACTATATCCTTATCCATATCTCTTATGTATATATTTATATCTGTAGCTCACCATTTACAGTCCTCCACAGCACTCAATACCCTTGTATTTACTTTTACATGTAGATTTTATTTATTTTTGAGACAGGGTCTTGCTCGGTCACCCAGGCTGGAGTGCAGTGGCATGCATTTAGTGTCTCTGAACACGTAATTATTATTAACAGCAGGTAGGTAGGCAGCTGGCACCTGCTTACCAGTGATCAAGGACAACCCAGAAAGCACTCTCCATGAGGGAGCCACGGGGGCAGGGTCACGGCTAACTGTAACCTCTGTCTCCTGGGCTCAAAGAATCCTCCTGCCTCAGCTTCCCATGTAGCTAGCACTACGGCTGCAGGCCATCACACTTCGCTAATTTCTGTATTTTTACTTTAGAGATAAGGGTTCACCATGTTGCCCAGGTTGGTCTTGAATTCCCAGGCTCAAGTGATCCTCCCGCCTTGGCCTCTCAAAGTGCTGGCATCACAGACATGAGCCACCGTACCCAGCCTCACATTTAGATTTATAGTCAATTTGACTAATTCCTATCTCCCATGCTAAACCTTAAGCTCTGTGCATAACAAAGGACCATGGACTTGGCAGCTTAAACAACAGAACTCTGTTTTCTAGAGGCTGGAGGGCCGAGATCAAGGGTTGGTTCTTTCTCCTTGGTTTGTCAATAGCTGTCTCCTGCGTCTTGCCATCACTTTCCTTCTATGAGTATCTGCATATACTCATCGTCAAAGCACCTTAGGGCTCACTCCTATGACCTCATTTTACCATAATTACCTAAGGGCCCTGTCTCTAAATATGATTATATTCTCAGATGCTGGGGGTTTGACCCTCAACGTAACAATTTGGTGGGTGAAAGGGGCGTAATGTAGCCCACAATAATGTCTTTTATTTCCTTTTTTTCTTTCCAATGCCAAACACAGGGCCTGGCATATAGTAGGTGCTCAATAAATATCTGAGGAAGACAAGATGCTATTGCAGCAGCTCTGGGGAAATGGCCTTGAAGCATGTTGTGGAGTAGGACAGAAGCAGAGAGACAGTGGGGAAGCAATTCCAGGTCTTGACAAGAGAGGTGACAATGCAACTTCTTGAGACAATGGCAGTGCGGAGGATAGAATGAATGTGGGTTTTAGAGAGAATAAGGGGGCAGAGTGAATAGAACTTGGAGATTAGATTGCCGAGGATGAGAAAAATAGGGACTCAGAATGCATTCAGCTGAACTGTCACCTTAAGTAATCAACCGGGAGTGCTTTCTGCACCCACACCTATAGAAAGAAGCCGAGATGCATTATCTGCCTACCAGGCCTGAATTCACAAGCCATGCTCTCTTTTCACCTTTGATGATTCCAGCAAGGCAGGATTCTCCTGCTCACCTATTCCCCTCGCCCCCTTCCCCCTCTCCCAGCTTCTCTTTCTTAAAAAGGTAGACTATTACTGCTGGTAGTTCATCTTAAGCCACTAAGGATGAAGCTGTTAGGCTCCAGAACCTTTTATTCTAGTAGAATAGGACAAGAGATGAATGCCAGGGAACAGGAGTTCATGGATTTCAGTAAGAACTAACTAGACCCTAAAACGGAGACCACAGAGCAGAGAGGCAGGAAATCTGAACTTGAGGCTGTCACAGCCAATCTAAGACTTTCAGGCTTATCTTGTTAGGCCTAATCTGACTTTCACTGATCACATTGGCATCTACACATGCTGACTCAGAAATGTGGGTACTGCAAGCTGAAGATTAGGAGTGGTGTTTAATGGTATATTCACCTTTCACAAGCTTTCCTACTCCAGATGCTTCCAATTTTCCCCTTTATCTAGAGGCAAAGGGCTTTTCTCCCCTCAACTAGGGTACTGCTCTTTTTCCCCTTTTCCACCTGATAAAACCCTCCATGCAGTGCTTGCCTGTGTAATCAGAACTGTGCAGACTGATCTCAGAGCTCGTTTCCCAGGCTGCACTGCAGATGTACAGAAAAGGAAGGGATAAACTTTGGGAAGTAATGGTGTCTCAGACGCCAGCTGGCTCCCGGAGGTCGTACCCTGACTGAGCTCCTTCTGCCCTCCGTGCACCCCCCAGAAAGGAAATCTGGCTTATTTACCATTTTAGAAAGTTAGACCTTTTCAAAGAGATGCCCCAGGCAAACATCCTTTCTTTCCCATGTCTCTGAAACTAATGACTCTTCTCAGAAAGTTTTGACAGCGAGAGTTGTTCCGACAGCTGAGGGAGTTTGCTGGGAGCCAGGCTGGCTCACAGCCCACAGAAATAGCTGGTCTGCATGCGGCTGGCTCGGAGATACCCCATTCTAAAATACAGCAAGTTTGACTTTCTGGAAGGAAAAAAGTAGAGAAAATGCTCTGAGCTGCAGAAGTCTCTGGGCTGGAGCTGTGCTCCAGGAGTCAGATGATGGTTGGGCGGGTGGGGGGTTCATTTTTAAGCTTCTGAAGTATTTGAATTATTGCAACAGTAATAGCAGAGGTGATTAAAGTCTGAGATTTAAAAGAAGATGAAAGACATGACTTCCACAGACAGTATTTCATTCAGTTACTAAAGCGATGATGATAAGTAAATTATTTAATACCGAGACCAGCTCAGCTGTAGAGACCCCCACCCAGGCGGCACTGAAGGCATTACAAAGCAGACACCCAGATAGAACAGCAAAGTGGAACTATCTGCTGGGGGGGGCCGACAGCCTTACCTTGCTGAGAGCCTCCTGGAGTGACAGCATTTTGGGTTGAGAACCTGGAGCAGAGGCTGACGCACGTAGTTATTTTCGATGAACAGGTGATTATTATTAACAGCAGGTGTTCCGTGTTTTCTCATAGACCCAAGATAAACTAGGTAGGCAGCTGGTGCCTGTTTACCACTGATCAGGACAAACCAGAAAGTATTCTCCACGAGGGAGCCACGGGGCACGTATCCCCTGCTTAAAGAATTGTTTTAACCTGTGTATGATAAGCCACGTATCCCCTGCTTAAAGAATTGTTTTAACCGGTGTATGATATACCTATACTGTTTTGCTACTTTAGAATTCCCCAAGCAGTTTTCCACTTAGGGTAGGGGTGGGGCAGCTAGGTTTTCCTTGCCATCGTTCTTCTTAGCAAACGATATAATTTATCATACACTCAGGATTTTTCAGCAGTTTAATGTTTTTTTGTTTTTTTAACGTTGAGGATAAAGGAAGCCCAGAGAGGACAATGTAAACAAGACTATGTAGCTGTGTCTCACCTGGGAGTCAGACTCAGGTCTTTATACCTCCAGCTTCATTGTGATGACTATCCTGACTTGTGAGGACACTGGATGGTAGAGGTAGATTCTTAGGTCGGAGACAGAGAATTCGATGCCAACAAAACCTGTGACCCCTTCTTATGGGCAAAGCAATGCCTACACAGGCCTCTTAGGACAAATACAATAACAAAATTACAATGCCAGCCCTAGTAACCTACTCCACGTTCATTATTTCCCTAGTTGGCACAAGAATTCCATGGGTTGTCAAAGGCAGTGATTCTCATTTTTGAAGATGAGGGGTCTGAAGTGCAGAGAGCTCTTGAAACTGAAGTAAGATCGCAATGCATTTAAGTAGTGAAGCTGCCCAATGTCCAGCAACCTGTTGCAACAGAAAAACTGGGGATGCCATTTCGCTGGCGCAGAAGTAATTGCGGTTTTTGCCATTACTTTTAATGGCAAATGACTTTGGTACTTTTAATGGCAAAAACCGCAATTACTTTTGCATCTACCTAGTATGTTGCAAATCCTTCTTCTCTGTTCCACTGGGATCCCCATGTGTCTCATGAAGTCAATCTCTGGTACTCAGGGCCGTTAGAACCAAGACAGTGGACTGCTCCCTAGCTCTCACTGGTAGCTCACCTCCTTCTCTCTTGACATCTCATTATCAGGAGGTCACAAGTAGCTTCAAAGTGAAGATACTTCACTCAGAGACTCTCAGCCAATCAGCCGGAGTGCTCTGTGGTCTAATAGAAACCAATGTTCAGACATTTTTGAAAAACCATGTTTGCCCTGGATTTCTCTACTGAACCCTTTCTCATACTACCACCCTTCACTCTTTGTATTGAAACAGCATTTTACATGGTCTAACTTGATGCCCTGATGTTCTTCTCACTACAGCAGCTGCTTTCCTTCTGTAGTGCGGCTTTTTGCCTCAGTTAGTGTTAGTGATGTAAAACAGCACACATATGTATTCTTTCTGTTTTTGTGGTTCAAGAGTCTTGGAAGGACTCGGATGGATCTCTTGCTTAGGTTTTCTGCAGGTTGCAGTCAAGGTGTCTACTGGGTTGTACTCTCATCTGGAGGCTCAAGTAAGGAAGAGAGCCTCCTGCTTGCAGGCATATTCATGTTGACAGGGTTATTTCCCTCGCAGCTGCAGGACAGAGGCTTCTCACTGGCTGTTGACTGAAGGTCACCCTCAAGTCTTCGAGGCTGACTGCAGTGCCTTGTCACATGTCATTCTCCATACGCGGTTCATGTGTCTGTTTCTTCAGTGCCACCAAGAGAGTATCTTTCTGTTGTCTCTTAAGTTAGAATCTTACGTGATAAAATAAAATCACAAGATGACATCCCATCTCTTTTGCTTTGGAAGGTAAACTCATCAGCTCATATTCTGTTGGTTAGAAGCAAGTCACAGGTCTACCTGTACTCAAGGTGAGGGAATTATACAAGGGCCTGGATCAGTGGGGGTTATAGGTATGTCTGCCATACCTCCTTGCTTCATTAAACCTGGTCTTGCCTAAGCCACCCAGGATTTTCTGATTTATAGGGATGATAATCATTTTTTTAGAAATCATTTATCGAGGGCCAACTAAGTGCCAAGGACTGGGTACACTGTGGGCTATGGAATCTGTGGAAACTCCTAAGATACAGATATCGTTCCCCTCTTCCCCATGTAACAGATGGGGCATCTGAAACTTCAAGAGATGCTTGTCAAACCCAGGCAATCTGACTTCAGAGTGTGTATTTTTAACCACTATTCTAGGCTGTCTCCAGTTCTAATTTACCTTTGTATACGTTTGACCTCTATTCAGTATTTTATTCCACTTGAAGCTTTTTTCCACTGGCTTTATAAAGCTATCTTTCCCATTTCTTCCCCCTCTTTCTTTGGCTGTTCTTTGAGTCTTGTCTTGTTCCACTTTCCCACTTAATAGCCTCCCATTTTCCACAAGGCTTCATCAATAGCCGTTCTTCCCCCTCACCCCTTAGGGTTCACATTCACTTCCAAGGCTGCAACACCATTCTTAGGACTCCCCAGTCTTCATTTCTAACTTCTTGCCCTAAGATGATGCCTAAACTTATATTTCTAACCACTTGTTTGACAATGTTACCGGGCACGTGCCTCACATTGAAAATGAACAAAGTTGAACTTGGCTTTAGCCACCGGAGTTAGAAATTCTATACGCCTTCTTGTCTCTTCCCTGTCATTCACCTCCTCCATTCACCCCCCACACTGGCAGTGCAGGTTCTGCCGTTCATATGCACAAAGCATTGTATTGGAGGCTCCCAGGGGGTAAAGAGGTGAGTAAGATATGGTTTTTGCCCTGGGCCATGCACCAGACAGGCAACATAGGTGAGTTTCTCAAGGGCAGAAAAGTATTTAACCATGCACATCTTTAGTGCGTGACTCAAAGCCTGAGCCCTGGAGGTGCTCAGAAAATATATGTTGGATGTAAAACTAAAAATTATAGCATTGGTTGCATAAATTTAATCATTTAATTGTATAAATATCTTACCTCCCGCCACCCAAAATAGTGAGCTCTTCCAAACAAAGATAGCTTTTCATTTATTTCTCTTGGTATTTACCAGGGTACCTGATACCTTAGATGTGCTTTGTCAATCTTGGTACACTTGAGTGAAAAAAAAAACCTCCCCCATGAGCACAGATTGTGACTATTGACAAAATAAACTCAAGCCTTCTGATTCTTCCAGAGAATGAGAGACTTTAAGGAGACCACAATTTGCAACTGTGAACATGAATGTATTACTGCAGTAAGAGAATTCATCTCCTATAGAGAAATATTCTCATTGACCATCAATGTTCCTAGGTCTAGCCTGTTTCCCAGAGGGAAAGATTGTTATCAGTTTCATGAGTACCATTCCAGAATGTCTCTTGTCATTTAAATATAGGATATATATATATAGAAACACATATCTGTTTATACATATATATATATATATAATCAAAAACATATACTAGTTTGCAATTTGCTTTTTCCCTCAATGATATTTCTGAGGCATGTTTTCATATCAGTTCACGTAGTATTGAAAAGATTGATGTTTATTTAACTGGCCCCTCTTGATGGACATTTAGATTGTTTCCATTTTTTTGCGGGATGGGGGGAATTGATTATTCTTAAAAGTGCTCCTATTTTTGCACTTAGGTGAATTTCTCTCTAGGTAAAATCTAGAGGCAAATTTGCTGGGTCACAGGTGTCTGTGTATTAAGATTTTTATGCATAATCTGAAATCTCCCCCTATGTTTATGCTTTCCAAACTCAGCTGGTCTTCCTAATCACCTGAGGAACTCAACACCAACAATAACAACAAGAACTTTCTATTTACAGGAACTCATCCAGACAAGGAGAATCAAACTCTCAGAGATGAGTCAAAAGAATCTGGGCTTTTTAAAGCTTCCCATGGGATTCTGATGTAGCTGGTTTGTGAACTGCAAATTTGAAACCTCCTGATTAAGTGAAAGTGCAATGCTGGTGACTGCACGTTCCATGTAATGCAAAAAGCAGGGAAACGATGGAGCCAGGAATGCCTGAGTTCAATTCCCTGTTAGCCTCTGCCCTGGTTGGTGACCCTGAGCAAGACCTTTTACCTCTCCGAATCTCTATTCTTTCTCCAATAGTTGTGGGATGTCAACTGGGAAACACTTCTTTATACCCAGCCATCCAAATGAAAATAGAGTCAAAACAAGACAGGCTGGGCAAGGTGGCTCATGCCTGTAATCCCAGCACTTTGGAAGGCTGCAGCAGGCAGATCACGAGGTCAGGAGATCGAGACCATCCTGGCCAACATGGTGAAACCCCGTCTCTACTAACAATATAAAAATTAGCTGGGCGTGGTGGTGCACACCTGTAGTCCCAGCTACTCGGGAGGCTGAGGCAGGAGAATCACTTGAACCTGGGAGGTGGAGGTTGCAGTGAGCCGAAATCGCACCACTGTGCTCCTGCCTGGGGACAGAGCAAGATTCTGTCTGAAAACAAACAGAAACAGATCAGGACAGACATGCAGCTGTCACCTCTTTCCATAGTATCCCCCACTCCAAACAGAGGCTCCAGTAAGTTTTCTTCACTGTCATTGCACCATCTCAGAAATCTGAACCAGAATACAAAAGCATTCAGGTGTCCGAGTAGCAGACATATAGTCAGCTCTGCTAAGTTGAGAGGTGAGCAGCAGTGGGAGACAGGAAGGAGCAGGTGAAGGTGGGGATGCAACCCCACATGCAGCCTGGTGGTTAATAGACGAGACTTGGTGTCTGACAAGCCGAAGATCAAAGTCCTTATCAATGTTGACTTGACATTTCTGATCCTTAATTTCTCCATCTGTTGCTGAGAACTTGTTTCTATTCTTAGTTCTGGTGGTAAGCAGAATAATGGTCCCCACAAAGTGTCCAATTTCTAACCCCTGGAACCTGTGAATATGTTATCTTACATGGCAAAGAGGACTTTATAAATGTGACCAAGTTAAGAATACTAAGACGGGCTGGGCATAGTGGGTCCATCTGACGTGAGGTGGTAATGACTGCCCCAGAGTGTGGTCATTAGGTTTCAAGTAGATAATTCATATGAAACACGGTATCTGGCATGCACTTATTTTTAAAATGTGCTGTAGTTATTATGACAACATGGGAATTGAGCCTTAACAACATTCTGGGAATAAATTGAAAGTGAAAAGGAAACCTGCACATTAAAGTGGGCTGGCCAAGGTTTGGGGAGAGGGTCATACCTACATTGAGAGAAAGTTTGGAAAAAAGATTGTATTAGTCTCCTGTTGCTGCTGTAACAAGTTGTCACAAACTCAGGGACTTAAAACAACACAAACATTTTATCTTACAGTTCTGGATGTCAGACATTCAAAATGGCTTTACTAGGCTAAAATAAAGATGTTGGGAGGGCATTCTTCTGTATGCTCTAGGGAAGAATCTGTTTTCCTATCTTTTACAACTTCTAGGGGGCACCTGCATTATTTGAGCAATGGTGAGAAATGACCTCTTTTCCATACTCAAAGCCAGCAGTGTAATAAATATCACCTCCAAAAGTTTCCTCTTGCCCCATTTTTAACCCTGATTATGGTTATGATTTCACAAGTATATGCATTTCTCTAAACTCATCAAAATGTATATTGCATTAAATATATGCAGTTTTTTCCGTTATCAATTATACCTCAATAAAACTGTTTGTAATAACAAAAATGCCACAACAGAGCATCTTCTCATCTCTTTTTGACTATGACTCTTCTATATCCCCCCTCTTTCACATATAAAGATGCTTGGAATTATGTTACATGTACCTGGCTAATCAAGGGTAATATCCCCATCTTAGAATTCTTTTTTTTTGAGACAGAGTTTTGCCCTGTCATCCAGGCTGGAGTGCAATGGTGGGATCTCGGCTCACTGCAACCTCTGCTTCCTGGGTTCAAGTGATTCTCCTGCCTCAGCCTCCCAAGTAGCTGTGATTACAGGTATGTGCCACCATGCCCAGCTAATTTTTCTATCTTTAGTGGAGATGGGGTTTCACCATGTTGGCCAGGCTGGTCTTGAACTCTTGACTTTGTAATCTGCCCACCTCAGTCTCCCAAACTGCTGGGATTATAGGAGTAAGCCATTGTGCCCAGCCCGTCTTAGTATTCTTAACTTGGTCACATTTATAAAGTCCTCTTTGCCATGTAAGATAACATATTCACAGGTTCTAGGGATTAGGAAGTGGACGTGTTGTGGGGACCATTATTCTGCTTACCATAAGAACTACGAATACAAACTTGAGTTACAGGAAATGCCAAAAATATGTACAAAGGTATGTGGAAGAAAGTTTTTTTTTAAATTTGAACATTTATACATTTATTGACATCCTAAAGTCAAAGTGTGGTTATAAAAGTTGAATAAAACTAGATACTTTCTCATTTTCTTATTTGTTTTTATTTTATTCACTTATTCAACAAGTATTTTTTAAGCTCCTACTATGGTCTGGACATAGAACTGTGCATGAGGAACCTCACAGGTCAGCAGGAACAATAGGCAGGACACATGTTGGCACCATAATGGGAACTCTTATAAGGACATTGTATACACACCATGAGAACAGGATTATTTATTTGGGGTGAGTTGGGGTTTCGCAAAGCCTTTCCAGCAGAGATAAAATTTTTTGCTAACGCTTAACAGATGACAAAGAAAACGAAAGAGCAAAAACAAAACCTTCAACCTCCCAGTAAACCACCAAGTCTATTTACTCTCCCTATTACTGCCTGCACACATGCTCATCAGGCAAACAAGATGTACGCAGCTCCCAAAGAGTAAAATCAGGCCTCCTCCTATCTCAGCAAACTTTTCTCCTGACACCGAACTTGATCCAACAAATATCTGTTGAACCCTAGGCTTGGATATTGTATTAGCCAGGGTTCTTCAGAAAGAATATAGACCCAATAGGATATAGATATCTATAGCCTATTATTAAATTGCCCATCTGTCTATCTATCTATCATCTTACATAGATGATATATAGATGATACATTTCTATATAGATGATAGATAGATAGACAAATGGCTGAGAAAGGCTTCTCACGTATAGGGGAATTGGCTCACATGACTATGAAGACTCAGAAGTCCCACCGCAGGCTGATCTGCAAACTGGAGAACTAGGGAGGTCAGTAGTAGGGTTCAGTCCAAGTCCAGGGGCCTCAGAACTAGGGAAGCTGATGGTGTAACTCGCAGTCCAAGGCTGAAGGCCTCAGAACCTAGGGGAGAGGGGTGAGCGAAGGGTCCTCTGGCAAGTCCTGGAGCCCACAGGCTGAAGTACCTGCAGTTCTGATGGCTAAGGGCAGGAAAAGAAGGGTGTCCCAGATCCAGGAGAGTGAGAGATAGAAAAAGACAGATAGAGGGCGGAGGCGGCAGGGGAGAGAGAGAGAGAGAATTCACCTTTGTTCTGCCTTTTTGTTCTATCTGAGCCCTCAATGGACTGGATGGTGCTTATGCACATTAAGGGTGGATCTTCCCCATTCAGTCCACCAGCTTACATGCCTATCTCCTCTGGGAAGAGGAGACACAGCCAGAAATAATGCTTTACCTGCTATCTAGGTATCCCTTCATCCAGCAAGGTTGATGCCTAAAATTAACCAACACAGAGAAACACCTCACAAAGGTCCACTGCAATCCGCCATCACAGATGGAAAAATAAATACAATGAGGTTGGGTCTCAAGCCTTTCTGCTTCCTAGATGACAGCAGCTCAAAGGAAGAAGCTGTGTAGCTGTGTTTGATTTCTCCATAATCCCAGTCAAGAGACATTTCGATATTAATAATGGTTTATAATTACGGGCTCTGGAACCAGACAATCTATGTTTAAATCCCAGTCTGCTGCTTCATAATTCTGCTATCGTAGGCACCTTGCTTAGCCACTGCTTCCATTTTCTTTCCTGTAAAACAAGGATGAAGGTGATATGCTCTCAACTGAGTTGTTAATAGGGATTCAATGAGTTCAACCATGTAAGTCAATTAGAACCATGTGCCTGAAATGTTATAAAGCAATACTTGCTGGCCATCATCGGTATTCTCCATTTCTGGCACAAAGTAGGTGTTCAGTAAATGTTTAACGACGGAAGGCTGTGTGCAGTGTTTGATCGTAGAGAAGCCCCCAAATAACACGGAGTTATTCTTCTTCTGCATTTTACAGATATGGAAATAGACCTGAAGAGGTGAAGAGGCTCATCTAAGATCACAGAATAAATGAATCCTGTTTGACCCCACGGTTAGAATCTACATGTCTGGATTTTTGTCCAAAATGATCTGGGATAGAAGAGAGTTAAGGGAAGATATTGGGGTTGTTGCTGAGGGGTGGGAGGTGGGATTCTGGAGTGTATGCCATCCTCACTCTGCCCATCTTCGCATATACATCATAGCATACACCAAGATAATCCACTGAATTTTCACAATTAGAGCCATAAGGACCTAGAATCTCAACCTCCAATGACCTTGAGAAGTCAGGCAATGTTCTTACCCAGGGCACTCATCCTTTGCCTTAAGGAAAAACACTTGAAACTGAGTAAGTCTCCTTTTTTGTGCCCCAGATGGCTTGAAGAAAAAAAAAAAGAAAATTTATAAAAGTGACAAGGAGCCCTTGGAATTTGGCCACGTGGCAGGATAGAGCATAAATGTCTTTTCTTCTCTTGGCAAAGGGAGAGAAGGAAAGCTTGTGATTTACGCAGGATAGGACGCAGGTAAAGGTGACCTACCCATCCTTTCCCAACTTTGAGAGTGATTTAAATCAAAACACAGTCTCCTAATATCTGGGGTCTAGTGAAGAGTGTGCCCCGCTCCCCATTGCCTAAGTCATAGCAACAGAAAACCTCTTAGAAGTTGGATTTTCTAAGGTCAGAGAGCCAGCCTTGAAACCCCCGTGGAAAAGGCCTTCATAGGAATAAATGAAAAATCACAGTTCAGGCGTGTTTTCGTTTTAGATACCAGAAAGGCCCTGAGCTGAGTATTGTTTTTCCCATATCTTGTTTCTTGCCTGATTCAACCTTGGTATCTTGAGCTGTCAGAGATTTTAAAGGTTTTATTCTGCCACCAAATACTTACTAAACTTCTTAACATGGTTTGGTGGTGCTGTGTGCTCCTCCAATCTTATCTGCACAGCGGTGAGTACATGGCCTGGACTTGGCCACTCAGATATCTTGTGGCCTCTAGGCCACAGAAAAGTGCTGGAATGGCAGGGCTTGTCACCCAAGCAGAGCCAAACAGCCTTCTGCCCTGGACAAGATAGATAGACACTGAAAAAATAGATATTTTTCTGCTGGGATTGGTACACTGGGAGAATATGGATTTGGAGAGCCTGGAGGACTCTCCTCTGCCTCTCGGACACAGGTTTTCTGGAGAATGACGTAGGCTAAGATGGATGGGGAGAAAGTGCCTTGGTAACTTTGAGTCAACATTTAGGTCTTCGAGGCCATGGTTCTGGTGCTATTTCTTCTAGTTTTGTGGCTACCTTACTATTGTTGCAAGCTAGGTAAACACATGACTTCCCTTGTTTTTTTATTTTTTGTCACAGGACCCAAAATACCCCTGGCCAGTAATCGTGGTTGATAAGGCCTGGCATAATTAGGTTTCTGCTAATCTTGGCATTCTCATATCCTCCACTTTTTTTTTTTTTTTTAAGCTTCCTAAACATGCCTCGGCCCTTTCCTTGATCTGACAAAGTCCAGCTCAACCTTCAATTGTCACTTTGCTATCATCTTTTCTGAGAGGCTTTCTCTGAACTTCCAGGGTGGAAGGAGTCCTGCCTCTGTCTACAGAATGGTATCCTGTCTCTGATGCTGATGATTAACTATCTGTCTTCTTTGCTCTGTCCTGCACTAAATTGCAAAGGCGTTGAAGACAGGAAGTGTACCAGGTTCACCATTGCATCCCCAGTAGTCAGTGTGGCCCACGGCATTGAAGGGAGGTCAATGAATGGACTGGAATACATAGAGGATAGAGTATTTCCAAAGTGCAGGAGGGAGTGAATGAGTGCATGAGCAAAGATGGGAAGGAATGAACACTGACAGAGCATCTGCTGTGTGTTTGTAAAAACAGCAAATACTCAGCAATGGCTCATTTCTTTTTTTCTCTTATTATGTGTGTCACTTTATTAAACACAACAACATGGGATTAATGTCACCATCCTTTTTTTTTTTTTTTTTTTTTGAGACAGAGTCCTTCTCTGTCACCCAGGCTGGAATGCAGTGGTATGATCTTGGCTCACGGCAACCTCTGTCTCCCAGGTTCAAGTGATTCTCCTGCCTCAGCCTCCTGAGTAGCTGGGATTATAGGTGCCTGCCACCGCACCCGGCTAATTTTTGTATTTTTAGTAGAGATGGGGTTTCGCCATGTTGGCCAGGCTGATCTCGAACTCCTGACCTCAGGTGATCCGCCCATGTTGGCCTCCCAAAGTTCTGGGATTACAGGCATGAGCCACCATGCCCCTCCTCATGCCTACATTTTATACACATAAAAGGAGAGCCAAAGAAATAAAGTCCCTTGTCTGAGAAGTATAACTACCATGTTTGAACTCATAGCTGTGAACCCTTTTGTGCAAGGTTCTATAGTTCAAGTTTTTTTTTTTAACCACTTATAGAACAGCAGATTAAGACATGAACCTCAAAGTTTGCTAGAAGAAGCACACATGACAACATAAACAAGGTGAAGACACAAGGGATTTAAAACAATGAGGCATAAACCCAGTGATAGAGAGACACGAGGTTGAGAGGCATTGATCTCACTCTAAGATCTGTTCTGTTGCCCCAGTAAGAAGCATGTTTTTTTTTTTAAGACAGAGTCTTGCTCTGTCGCCCAGGCTACAGTGCAGTGGCATGATCTCAGCTCCCTGCAACCTCCACCTCCCGGGCTCTAAGGGATTCTCCTACCTATTGAGTAGCTGGGATTACAGCTGCACGCCACCATGCCTGGTTAATTCTGTATTTTTAGTAGAGATGGAGTTTCACCACATTGGCCATGCTGGTCTCGAACTTCTGGCCTCACAGGATCCACTTACCTAGGCCCACCAAAGTGCTGGGATTACAGGTGTGAGCCACCTCGCCAGGCCACAGGTGTTCTCTTGATGCAATAAAAGAGTCATGTAATGGCCGGGCGTGGTGGCTCACGCCTGTAATCTGAGCACTTTGGGAGGGTGAGGTGGGTGGATTACAGGCATGAGCCACCTTGCCTGGCTGAGAAGCAAATTGTAAGTATTGTCAAAATGGCCTACAGACAACATATGAAGACCCTGTCTCTACAGAATTTGAAAAATTAGCAGGGCGTAGTGGCATGCACCTATGGTCCCAGCTACTCAGGAGGCTGAGGTATGAGGATCACTTGAGCCCAAGAAGTCAAAGTTGCAGTAAGCTGGGATCGCACTACTGTACTCCAGCCTGGGCAACAGAGCAAGACCCTGTCTCAAACAAACAAACAAAACCCAAAAAACCAAAACCCCCCAAAACCGATTGCCTATTAGAAATGCCTAAAGCTGGAATGGATACTCTGAACGTGAGGAGCTTTGTCTGCAAGAATAGACTGTACTTCACATTTGGTAGTGAGGTTGGAGAGAATTTAAGAGTTCTCCCAATCTGAAGATCGGTGATAGATTAACCGTGCTCGTTTGAGGCACTTCCTGGACCCTGGGCCAAAAAATCAGGCATTCAGTTTCCAGATATAGGCAAAGAGGTGCATGAACTTTTTTGTGGTCATTCCAGGCAACACAGACAGTTCTGGTTCAGTATCCTGGAGGATATGGTAGGGCCAGCAGGTAAGCGGTGCATGACCTTGTGCTGGCTGCTAGGGGTACCTGGTCAGAGAAGGCACTGGTCCTCCGAGTAGAAGTCCTGTAAGGAGGCACATCCCAGAACTTTGCGGGGGTGTGGTAGCCTGCTAATATGCACTGCAGCTCTGTGCAAGGAGTACCCATTTGCTGCTGATGGCTTGGTTCTTAGGGTACACTTAAGTCTCCTGGAGCTAATCTAGCATGTCTGGTTGTCTATGAGAGAGAGAGGGGAGAGAGAGAGAGAGAGAGAGAGAGTGAGTATATGTGTGTGACAGGGAGAAACAAGTTGGCTAAGAGCCCCATTTGACTGGAGAGCAGGGTACTCACCTGTGAAAAACGAAGCCCATCTGCCGGCTAAAGAGCTGCTTTTTGGGCCGGGCACGGTGGCTCAAGCCTGTAATCCCAGCACTTTGGGAGGCTGAGGCAGGTGGATCACGAGGTCAAGAGATCGAGACCATCCTGGCCAACATGGTGAAACCCTGTCTCTACTAAAAATAGAAAAATTAGCTGGGTGTGGTGGCGTGCGCCTGTAGTCTCAGCTACCTTGGAGGCTGAGGCAGGAGAATTGCTTGAACTCGGGAGGCGGAGGTTGCAGTGAGCCGAGATCGCGCCATTGCACTCCAGCCTGGCGCCTGGTGACAGAGCGAGACTCTGTCCCCTCCCAAAAAAAAAAAAAAAAAAAGAGCTGCTTTTTGAAAATCCCACAGCCTAAGGGGGAAGTTTAGCTCCATGCAATATGCTTTGTGTTTTATTCTGTTTAATCTGCTGTCAGCATTAGCCAGCATCATTTTTATTTTACAGACGAGGAAACTGCAATTTAAAGAGACCAAAAAATGCACTCTAGAAGAATAGCCAGAGACCAGATCGGGTGAGATCATTCAAGAATGTTTGGGCCAATTAAAGATTTTGGATTTCCTGTTAAATGTAAGGGGACACTGCTGAAGAGCTATGAGCAATGGGTTGACAAAGTGTGGCTTTGGCTGCTGTGTCGTAGTGAATTGTAATAGGAGAAATAATAGAAGCTGAGACTAGTTAAAGAGCTATTTAGTGCTGCACATGAGGCAAGAGAGTGCCTAGGATTAGCATAGTGGTGGTGAAGGAGTTTGAGATGTATTTTGGAGGTGGACTACTCATGGAAGTTCCCCCGCAATTGAAGAACACTCTGGACTTATTCACTGGGCAAATAAATTGAGGACACAGCACTGAGAAGGACCAACCTTCAATTATTGAGTGAGAGTCATGGACACACCCTGAGTCTCCTGTGCAGATGACACACAGTCTTCCAAACCTTCCGAGATGCCTCTCTACAAGGAATCCTCCCAACTTACAAAGAGCACAAACTTTCAAGGATGGTAATTGGTCACATTTGAATGTCAGATGTCTTCTTGAGCAGCCTACTGCCCTCAAACCCTTTCTAGACCAGGAGGAGTAAGCTTAGAAAAGGCTAGGAGGGTTTGGGAGACTAGTGGTGGAAAATCAATGTTAACTGGGCCCCTACTGCATGCTACATACTGAGCTGGACATGTACATACAGCTTCTTATTTAATTCTCCACACTCTGGGATTGTGTGGACCAGGAAGGTGAGGCTCAGGGATTCTGAGACACTGCCGCAGTCATACAGCAGATAAGTGGCAGAACTGACATTTAAATCTGCATCTGTGTTCAAAATGCAGATTGTTAATTATTACAGCATATATTTGATATACTCAAGGCTAAGGGCTCTAACATGGTGATGTGTGTGGGTGCTGGTGGAACGAGGCCTTGAGAATCATGAGGAACCATGCCAGCCCCCATCTGCACTGCACGTGGCCCAGGTTTAGGTGACATTTGCTAAGACCCAGTGGTAGACCAGAGCATCAACACGAATGTGCATTAATATGGACAGAACAATTTTAGAGTCCTACTGGGGGGTGTATAAAAAAAGAAATAATTTTACCAAGAGTTCTCTTCATTTCAGAATTTCTTGGCAATAGCATTTGCTGGTGTTTGAGGTCTTCTCTGGGCCAAGGGCAGCACTGGGGTTCCACTGGACCCCAGAGAAGGGTGAGAGAAGGATGCTCAGAGCAGGTGTCACAAGAGGAGAGAACTGGGCTGGCCTGGGAGCAGAGCTCTTCGCGATCTCCAGCTAGATGTCTGCTGGGCACTGCTTGCAACCCGTCTCTCTGGAATTACAGGTAATAAGGTAGGGCTGATGTTAATGGTTTATGACACGAATTCATTTTGAGAACTATATGCTTCACCCTTCGCTTTTATTTTTCAATTTGGATCTGTTGGGTATTAATAGCTTTGGGGCTGTGTTTTCCATTTTAATCTTGCTTTTTCTCATTTCCAAGTAGATTCCTTCTTTCAATTTACACAAACATTAAACCTCTATTTCCTGCAGCCCCGCACTCCCCTGCAATATTCTCTCTGCTGACCTTGTGAGAAAACTTTTCTTTCAAGTGTGAACTTTCCTTATACTCAGCCTAACCCCGCCAGCCACAACCACCTTAGTCTTTAGCCACCACCTTCTGCTGATTGTAGTTTATCAATGACATCATGGCGCTTGGGGCTGCAAGGAAGCGATGGCTCAGGCCAACAGAGGCTTCAAATACACAGGTCTTTAATATCTCACATAATGAAATGTTCAGAGGTAAACAGTTCTAGGGATGTTAATTTGGAAGCACTACAATTTCAACAAAGACATAGATGCTTTACATCTTTCTGGTTTACTATTCTTAGGGAATATCCCCCCCTTCCCCCCCACCCTGCCCAATGTGTTTCCTCATCGTAAGAAGGCTGGACAGTTTCAGGCATCCTGCCCATCATAGCCATGGCTACAGGAAGGAAGGCGAATTTTTTTCTGGGTTGTTTCATTTTATGGGCAGAAGACTTTCCCAGAATCCCCTCATTGATCAAAATGGAAATCCTCCTTTTCCCTGGACCCCAACTAGACCACATGCCTGAACCTATCACTATATGGCAAGACTTTGATTGGTCTGCACAAATGAGAACTCATTTCCTAGGGCTCAGGCTGTCTTGTCAGAGCACCTTGCTGGCTGATACCGGAACAAAATCTAAGAGGAGTACAGGTATTGTAGCAGCAGAAGCTGTTGCAGGTGATAGCTTTTTGTCATCTATGTGGCTTTGCTCATGCTGTGTGCTCTTCTGTCCCATCTTCTCCTGTTGCCCCTTGACCTCAAACGCAGGTAACACCTGGATTACCCGGTCAGACTTTAAGAGGCAGCGCAGCTGCTACACTCTCTGGATTGTCCTCTTTTCCTTGTTTCTCACCTACAGACTCATAGTGCCCCAGGCATATGTCAAGCACTGCATTTGTAATGCGATCTTTATAATAATTTAGTTTTCCCACTAGATTCTGAATTCTTTGAGGGTAAAGGCTGAGTCTTATTTAAGTGTCTCACCTCAGAGCCTGGCATCCTAGAACAAGTGCTGAGTAAAACTCCTAAAGGGATGAAGGATGAGTGGACCCAAGGAAGGGGAGGTTGAGATATGTCCTCAGCTTCTTCCTGCCTTGAACTGTATCCCCTAGAACATGAGGCATCAGCAACACAGAAGTACTTGTAGTTCCCCAAATAAGCCATGCTCTTTGTGTCCCTGAATCTTAGAATATTTTGTTTCTACCACCTGCAAACTCTCACCTGGGGTCCCACTCCACTGCTCAACCATTGCCGGGGAGACTCCCTTCCATTATTTAAAAAGAACCATCTCCAACGTGACGAGACCTTTTCTGAAAATCTTTCTAAAATCTGAACACTCTTTTCTTCATAGCCCTATTGCATTTTGCACGTATACCCACTGCTGAGGGAAAATTTAAAAGTCTTTCTCTGCATTTGTTTTCTCGTTTGATAAGAGGAATGATGTCTTTGTCGGTTTAGGCTGCTATCACAGAATACCACAGACTGGGGAACTGAAACAGTGAACATCTATTTCTTACAGTTCTGGAGGCTGGAAAGTCTCAGATCAGGGTACGAATATGGCTGTGTTCTCTTAAAGGCTGTCTTCCTGGTTGCCACGCAGCCACTTTCTTGCTGTGTCCTCATATGGAGGTGGGAAAGCGAAGAGAGAGAGAGAGTAAAAGAGAGAGAGCACATGCGTGCTCCAGCCCCTTTATACTTTTCTAAGGGCACCAATCCCAGGGTGGGGTTTTCACCCTCAAGACCTCGTCCTACCCCAGTTGTGTCTCAAAACCCCACCTCCAAACACCATCACATTGGGGATTAAGGCTTCATATATACATTTTAGGGGGACACAGACTTTCAGTCCACAGCAAATGGTAAACTGCTTGTTCCTAGTTTTGAGGAGTACATGGGGTTAATGGATTCATAGCTCTTAGGAGAGAGAGCATTTGATACTAATGAAGCATTCAATGCATGTTGTCGTTGATGGTGGCGGTTGCAGCGTGCATCCCCCTGTATTGCACATGCCTGCTTGCTGTTTTTTCTTCTCCAATGTGCTGTGAGAATTCTACCAGTAAAGACCATATCTTGCCCATCACTGACTCCCCAGCTCCCGGCAGATGAGGCACAAAGATAGTTTGCTGAGGACTGAAGACTGAGGACTGGCTGAGTGAAGATGAAAGCTTTCTTCCTGGAAGAATGGCACCAGCCACCCTTTATATCTCTAGAAAGAGCAGAGGAAGATGTAGCGGGAAGCTTGCAGTAGGAAGTGATTCCAAGACCTTCCAACCCCCTTCCCAAAACCACAGAACCAACACACACCAATAAACATCTTTGCTAAGGTCATCTCTCTGCATGTTTGGGGTGGACTGAAAATTAGGAGAAGAGATAGCTGTAAGTCATTGGATCCAGGGTCTTGTCCTGCTTTTTCTGTAGACTCTATGAATGGCCTTGGGTAAACTTTCACTTCTTAGTTCACAAAATTCAGGAAGATGAGATTAGTGATAGCTCAGGTTCTCGGCATCTCCGGCATTTAAAGATGAATAAAATACAGCATAAAAATGAGACACACTGTGGTTCTAAGGGCTTCATAATTTTCCTTGAAATCCATAGATGGGATAGGACAATTATGAAAGGTTGCAATTAATCTCCAGAAGGACAGGACTGATCTTGGGACCGGGGCCTTCCAAGACCAAAGACAAGTGGGGGAGAGTAGAATCTGGATCCAGGGGTCGCCTGATGTCTGGCCTCATCCTGTCACCCGAGAACCATGAGTGCTTTGGCAAGCTATTGAAATGCTCTAGTCCTCAATGTTCTCATCTGTAAAATGAGGAGATAGAATCTATTTTATAGGGTAGTTATAAGAGTGTGCCAGGCGTGGTGGCTCACGCCTGTAATCCCAGCACTCTGGGAGGCCGAGGCAGGCAGATCACGAGGTCAAGAGATCGAGACCATCCTGGCCAACGTGGTGAAACCCCATCTCTACTAAAAATAGAAAAGTTAGCTGGGCATTGTGGCACACACCTGTAGTACCAGCTACTAGTGAGGCTGAGGCAGGAGAATTGCTTGAACCAGGACACGGAGGTTGCAGTGAACTAAGATTGCACCACTGTACTCCAGCCTGGGCAACAGAGCGAGACTCCGTCTCAACAAACAAAAACAAGGGTGATGTATGGACCTGCTACATGTTAAGTCCCCACTCCTCCATTATGGCTATTAATGGAGAGAAGAGAACCTGTTTATTGCGGTCATCAGGGGAGTTGAAATGGAGCTTGAACGATGAATACTAATGAAGTAGGTAACAGAGAGGTGAGGAACGAGTCATATCCAAGCCTCGGAAATGAAGATGATGTGAAGATAGCAGTGCTTTAAATCTGCATCACACGTGATCTGATTCTCAAATCACCTGTGTGAAGCCAGTGCTATGATTGGCCCTTTTTACAGGTGAGACGCCAAGGCTCAGAGAAGTTAAGTAACTTGCCCAACATCACACAGCTAGTATATGGCTGAACTGAGATGGGAATCCATGTAGTCCTGCTCCAGAGCTCATGTTCTTAACCCCTATGTTCTTCAATGTTAATAAGAGTCTGGGAAGAGCTTTGACTATCAGGCTAATATCTTTGCACAGTTAGCTGCCATGATTTTGTGGCCTTGGAGAATGCAGAGGCTGGGTGCGGTGGCTCACACCTGTAATCCCAGTACTTTGGAAGGCAGAGGCGGGTGGATCACTTGAGGTCAGGAGTTCAAGACCAGCCTGGCCAACATGGTGAAACCCTGTCTCTTCTGAAAATACACAATTATCCAGGTCTGGTGGTACACGCCTGTAATCCCAGCTACTTGGGAGGCTGAGGCAGGAGAACTGCTTGAACCTGGGAGGTGCCCCCCCCCCCCCCCGAGGTTGCGGTGAGCCGAGATCACGCCATTGCACTCCAGCCTGGGCAACAACAGTGAAACTCCACCTCAAAAAAAAAAAAAAAAAAAAAAGAAAGAAAAAGAACAGCAGAGGTCTCCTAGAGCCAGGCTCCAGTCCCCTTGCTGCAAAGAAGGAAGGGCATCAGCCCTCTCTACTCTGAGAAGCCTCCACAATGCCCAGGTTGCCTGATGGCTGAGTCACAGCTCTCATGATCCTGGATGGCAAATTGGAGACACCCTTAATTGGATACTGAAAAAACTCTGCCTGCTGCACAATGGCTCCAACAGAAGAGTTATAGCTGTTTACTGTAACACACAGACAGTCCTGTTAACAAGAATGATGGGAGGCTGCTCCTTGGCGTTACTCTTAGCAAAAGACTTGACAAATATGCTTTGTAAATGAAGGCACTCCAACAGAGAAAACATCTAACACTCCCGCTCCCCCGCCCCCACCCACCCCGCCCCTTCCTGGGGAGACTTTGCATGTGGAATCCTTTATACATTATTCAAGGCTCCATATTCTGACGACGTTCATCAATAGTGGTGCCTATGGCAGGGAGAAGCTTGTATCAACTGACAAATGTAGACAAGGCAGGCTGCTTAACCCAGAAACAGTGGGTCAGAGAACAAACAGGGAAATTGATGGTGCCAGCCATATTTCTGCGGGAATGGAGGCCTAAATGAACACCATACGTCACAGCTTATCACATACAGTAGGAGGGAATTGTGAATGGCGCAGCGTGGTCTACTTAGGAATGCTGATGGATCATTCACAGCCAGCTTTTGTTCCACGCTGGGGTTTGTCTTGTGTACAAAGAGTCTGGGGTGCCATAGGGTGCGTGCCTCCCTAGCTCCAGGCATTGACAGTGGGCTCTGCCGAATGGAGAGGGACAGAGCTGTCCAAGTCAACATGACCTCTGGTTACAGGGCTGAATGTACCATTGCACCTGCTAGACTCATGGATCCCCGTAGGGATACAGGTTGTGCACTTTCTAAGAGGAAAGAGGATGCCAGGGCTTTGGTCTCAGTTATATCAGGTGCTGATCTGTCACTTATTAGCTTGTGGGGGACAAAGTAGTGACCTGAGTCTCCAATACCTCACCTGGGAAGTGGGAAAGTAACAGTACCTCCCTCACAAGATCAGAATCAGGATTGACTGAGTTAATACGCAGGGATCTTTTCAAAGAAAGTATGGCAGCCAGCAAATGCCCAATAAATGCTAACTGGAGTGCAGTGGCAGGATCCTGGCTCACTGCAACCTTTGCCTCCTGGGTTCCAGCGATTCTCGTGCCTCAGCCTCCTAAGTAGCTGGGAAAACAGGCATGCACCACCATGCCCGGTTAATTTTTGTATTTTTAGTAGAGATGGGGTTTTGACACATTGGCCAGGCTGGTCTCGAACTTCTGTCTTCAAGCGATCTGCCCACCTTGGCCTCCTAAAGTGCCAGGATTAAAGAGCCACCTCGAATGGAATGTTTAGAATGCTTACTTTGGAGTCCCAGTTCTGGTAACAAGTTAGTTATTCATGGGATCTTGGGAAGTCACATGATCTCTGAGACTTAGTTTCCCCCTCTGGCAAACGAAGAAATTAATAGATAGTATCAATAAAGAGCAAGATAGCGTGTCGTTACCATAGAAAGCGAATGGAGAGAGGTGGTCTTTGATATTTTCTGGATGAAGAGTGACAGCCTGGGGCAGAGACCTCCACGTTGTCTGCAGCTCTGAACGTCCATGATGCCATGGGGAGGAATAATATTAATTCTCTGGGCAATTATGTTAGCTCTCTCTGGATTGGACAGAGATGAGTCTAACCTCCCTCTCAAGAAAGAAGAAATGGAGAAGATAACGCTAAAATAAAATGAAAATAAAGTTTATTGACTATTTTCCTGTGCATTAGGCACCTTTGAGCATCTCATTTAAAATTCACAAAAACTCTGTCAGTTGCATTATTATCCGCATTTGGCTGAGTGTCATAGACACCAAAAAACTCTAAAGCACACAAAGGAGAGGAGACTTGGCAGGGGGCATTCTGAATCCATGGCAGAATCATCTTGGAAGGTCCATGTTGCCCATCCCCCACTTCCACCCCTATTAGAGAGGCATCAGGAAGCCTCTCTGGGAAACTTTTCTCTTATATCAGCTGGTTCAGAATGCCATTCTTCTATTTATTTTGATTTTTTATTTTTGTGGGTACATAGTAGGTGTATATATTTACGGGGTATATGAAACACTTTGATACAGGCATGCAATGTGTAATCCTCACATCATGGAAAATACGGTATCCATCCCCTGAAGCATTCGTCCCTGTTAACAATCCAGTTATACTTTTAGTTATGTTAAAATGTACAATTAAGTTATGATTTACCATAGTCACCCTGTTGTGTTACCAATTACTAGGTCTTAATTCATTCTTTCTGACAATTTTGTATCCATTAACCAGCCCCACTCCTCCCCCACCCCCCTCGCCACCATTCCCAGCTTCTGGTAACCATCCTTCTACCCTCCATCTTCATGTCAGAAGGCCATTTTCAAGCGAGGCTGGACAAGTCCATTCTGTTCCTGGCCAGACATCCAGGCAGCAGTAAAACCACCCAAGTTTCTGATGAGGAAAATTGGTCTTTGTATTTTTCAATGAGCTCACATCTAGAAAGAGCTACCGCAGCTGAGAAAGGCTGTAACAGCATCAGGGACAAGGCTGGGTGAGTCAGCTTGAGAGTGTTCCTGGCAGGAGTCTGTGCTGGGGAAGATGGAGGGGAACACATGCACGCAACTGTAGTCTGAGGGGGGAGATGACTTGGCAGCCAAGGAAGACCAGCAAATGACTTCAGACAAGCCTCAGAGTCTCCAGAAGGGAGGGGTGCCTCACAGCCATGAGGACCACCACCACCTTCACTCTACATCATTATGACACTGTAGGTGAGATGGAATCCCTAAGTAAATACATTTTCTCATGCATTCCTTTATTTACTTATTTTTAAATTAATAGGTCAAGATAATCTATGTTTACAGTGTAAACTGATGTTTTGATATACATGTACATTGGGGGAACGGCTAAATCAAATTATTTAACCTATGCATGATCCCACATATCACTTTTTTTGTGGTGAGAACTCTTGGCAATTTCCAAGGATACACAAGATATTGTTTTGAACCGTAGCGTCCGCGATGCACCACAGATCGCTAGAACTTATTCCTCCTAATTTTTTTTTTGCATCTTATGGCCAATATCTCCCCAATTCCTCCATCCCCCCAGCGCCTGGCAATCACCATTTTACTCTGTTTCTATCAGTTCAACTTTTTAAAATTCTACGTATAAATGAGATCAGGAGGTATTTGGTTTTCTGTGTCTGGCTTGTTTCTACGCTGTTGCAAATGATAAAATTTTCTTCTTTTTTAAAGCTGCATAGTATTCCATGGTGTAATATATATTACATTTTCTTTATCTATTCATCTGTTGATGGACATTTAGGTTTGCTTCCGTATGTTGGTTATTGTGAATAATGGTGCAGAGAACACAGAAGTGCAGATATCTCTTCGATATACTGATTTCATTTCCTCTGGATGTATACCCAGCAGTGGGATTGCAGGATCATATGGTAGTTCTATTTTTAATTTTCTGAGGAACCTCCATAGTGTTTCCCACAATAGCTGTGCTAATTTACATTCCCGCCAACAGAGTGCAAGGATTCCCCTTCTCCACATCCTCGCCAACGCTTGTTATCATTTGTCTTTTTGGTAAACGCCATTCTAACAGGGGTGTAACACATTCCTTCCCTGCTTTTCACCCTGAACCTCCCAAGTTCACACAGCCAGTAAGTGGCAGAGCCAGAATAGACACTTTCCATTTGTCTAAGACATCAAGCCTCTGCACTTGCTGGTTTTTTCTAACTGGAGCAACACCATCTGGTGAAAGTATAACACATCCCACCAACGCGTGCCACAGAGGCAATCTTAAATTTTGGAGTAGCCATACTTTAAAAAATGAATTTTCACAATATATTTTATTTAACTCAGTTACCCAAAATATTGTCATCTCAACATTGGATCAGCATTCGACATTATTCATGAGCTATTTTACATTATTTCCTTCATATTAGGTTTTAAAATTCAGTGTGGATTCTAATCTGATGGCAACTCCCATTGAGACTGGCTGTATTTGAAGTGCCCAGGGGCCACATGTGGCTCGTGGTGGATGTGTTAGACAGGGCAGTTCTGGAGGGCAACCTCCCAGCTCACAAGTCACCCTCTAAAAAGCCTTCCCTGGCTTCCAACCAGAGCAGCAAACCCACTCCTCTCCATGCCTTCTATATCATGTCATGTATCATCATGTGCATATCACTGCCTGTTCCTCTTATTGTTGTTATTTTTATCATCTGTCTTTCCTAACAGAATGTAAGTTCCCAAAGGAATTTACTGCTGTGTCCTTTGTGTGTAGAACAGTGCCTGGTGCACAGAAGGAGCTCAGTAAACATAACGATGTGTTGAACAGATGAATGAACGGTTTTCTGCATAAAGGGATGTCTGAATGCATGGCTAATAACAAGGCTTATGTAAAGGACATAGGGGGAATAGGAATAGGAGGACCTCCTTGGCCTCCCCAGGTATCGACTCTCCAGTGCAGTAATTTGCAAACTGGAAGATTCCCCCTCCAGCCAGGACTCCTTTCTCTGTATTCCAGGAGCTGGTGATGTGCCTTCTTTTCTAAGTTCTTCCAGAGCAGGTACTTAAAGAAAAAGAAAGATCCAGGGTCTATGTGTATCTATTTGTCATCTATGCTAATTTGCATTTCGTTCCTATGTAATTTGTAAGTTGGCAAAGCCCCGACATACTATTGCAGCCTGGGAAGCCAGGCTGTTTATCAGCTCCTGCCTGCTGCAGCCATTGAATAATTCTTGGTTGCCTATAAACAACAATCTACCTGATTCATTCAATTTGATGTTTACAGGCATTCGCCATATAGATGACTTTGGTACAGCATTCTAGGATGCAGGATCTCACACACCTGGAACTCCTGGAGCTGCTCTTTGCCCATCAGTCTGTGACAAAAGGATGGATCAACTTCCTTAGGGGAATGATAACCTTTGCTAGTCAAAGCTTAACTTAGAGAATTACTGAGCAATATTTTGTTGTTACTTCAAGGAGATCAGTGTGTTGATGTGTATGTAATACGTACACACCTCTGGGCTTTCCTATAGCCTAGAGGCTTGTACTGGATTAGTCTGTCTTCTACCTTGGACACTGAGTTCCTTGTGGGACAGAAACATGTCTTGTTCATCTTTGTAACTCCAGCTCCTAGCCCAGGGCCTAACACATAATGTATGTTTTTGTTGAACAAGTAAATGAACCAGGTGACCCTACAAAGCATTCATTCAAAGTTATTTATTGAGCATCTACTATGTGCTGAACCAAGTTCTAGCACCTGAGACAGGTCAGTGAACAAAACAAACAAAAATCCATGTCCTCATGGTGCTTACCTACTAGCAGAAAGTTAATTTTTTGAATTGTTTTCTCTTTTCCAAAGAACGTCAAAAAGTTATTCTTTTTCCTGTTATTATTGAAAATTCCCTTGTAAGAGTGTTAAGAACCTTGGGGTTCTTTCTCTGCCAGTTACCATCTTGTGTGTTTTCTTATCTGTAAAGGAAGAAAATGAGTCTGCAAAGGGTAGTTGGAGGAATTGAATGAGGCAGTGCTTGTTACTGCAGAGTGTGGTGCCTGTCCCAGACATTGTAAACATGTGGTGAGTGTTTCTGGTACTAGGGAGTCCTGTGTTCAGTAGGGAAGGAGGTCGAAGACTGAGTTTGGGTTTGAGTCAAAGAAATAATGAGCTGGTCCAGGTGGGATATTTCCAGAGACCAGAGTCTCTGTGTATGTCTTGGATGACAGTGGGAAGGGGTCAGGGAGGCCTATGAGGTTCCATGGCAATGATCACAGGATTTCTGGTGTTAGGTAATTATAACTTGGATGCTGTGGAGAGACAAAATTGCTAAGAACCAGGCAGCAGGTCCCTGTGAGCAAAGAAAGCCACAGGAAGAGCCACTGTCTCCATTCTCCCCAGGACAGCTGCCAGATTCCGGTGGAAAAGGAGGAGTGTGGGACACTTCACCCCATAGCTCGGTGCCTCCCCAGAAGTGTGGATTTGTGGAACCCTGGTGGAGCTTGGAGGGCTCCCCGGGATGACAAGAAGAGCAAGGGTCTCTGAGTGAGGATGCAACATGGCTTGGAATGTTTCAGAACATTCTGGATCCTTCGGAGCCTGTACACTGGAGTCAGATGATCCAGGTTTGACTCCGGGCTCTGTCACTGGTGGCTGGGTGATCTTGGCACGTCACTTACCTTCAATCAACCTGTTTTCCCATCCGTGAAATGGAAGTGTACTCATTTGTACTTAGCTCATGGTGTTTTGAGAGGTTAAAATGTGATAATTTGCATAAAACACTTAGGACACTGTATGTTACATAAAAATTCCCAATAATTCCTCTACAGAAGTCCCTTTCCCCTAATCTCTCACCTCTTTTCCTTTCTCTCCACCACTCCACGTCCCCTTACTTCATCCTGTTGCCATACCTTGAATTCATGCCAGTGCCGTCAGATCTTCAGAGTTTCTTCAGAGAGGTGCAAATATAAGATGAACAACTCTTTATCTCACTTATATTGATCATTGCTCAGAGCTGCATCTCACTGTGTTACTGGACTCTTCCCCAACACCTTCCTCCAGATGGAAAAGGGGGACCCAAGGGGATAAAGACAAATCAAGAAAAAAATTAGAAAAATGGATCGCCTATCTCAAATACACATAAGTATGTATGAGTGAAAGGTTTCCAGGAAGGAGGTTCAACCACAAAGAATAAAATGATGATTTATTTTAATTAAGTGAATATAGTAAAGAAATGTTTTAAAAGTTAAGCTGGCACCTTAAAATAAAACAGGATGATAAGTTCTTTGCTGGCAAAGTTGCAATTTCTCTGTTGGATTTTGGATCTGGCTTTTATTATTAAGGCTGGTGCTGAAAGTTGGCATTTTGACAGGAACATGGAGCGTTTGTCACTATCTGGGAAAGAGATAGATGTTGAATGACATTTTGGAAGAAATGTATACATTTTGGGTCTAAGTGCTGTTTCTCCTTACCAGGAAAATTCCACTAGCAAATAACTGATTGGTTATCTTGAGTTCCCAATTCTCCTGGCTATTTAAATGAAAGCTGAATTAGATTTTTTTCTTCTAACCTTTGGGGAAAATGGAAAGAGGTTTTCCTCATGGGCTGCGTCTTCTCCAGATAAGGGCGACATCCTTGGCTAGAAAAATCTGATGGACACTTCTTCGTCCCTGGAGGAGAGGTCACTGGAGGAACATAGAATCCACCCTTGGAGAGTTGCTGAAGTCCAACATGAGGGAGAAGATCGCTTCTGCCTCTGAGCCTCACTTTTTTTGTTTTTGAAATGGAATTCTCTCTTGTTGCCTAGGTGGGAGTGCAATGGCATGATCTCAGCTCACCGCAACCTCCGCCTCCCAGGTCCAAGCGATTCTCCTGCCTCAGCCTCCCGAGTAGCTGGGATTACAGGCATGTGCCACCACACCCAGCTAATTTTGTATTTTTAGTAGAGATGGAGTTTCTCCATGTTGGTCAGGCTGGTCTCAAACTCCCGACCCAGGTGATCCACCCGCCTCAGCCTTCCAAAGTGCCGTGATTACAGGAATGAGCCACCGAGCCCAGCCCAAGCCTCACTTAATGCAAGTAACTCAAGGGAAGAATGTGGGAAAGATGCAGAAGTATCTCAAGAATGCTTCCCAGGAGACCCGGGTTTCTGTCTCCCTCTGGCTCTGCTACTCACCAACTGTGTGAACCAGAGCAAGTCACCCTGTGACTTGGTTTCTTCAATACAAACAGGCATCAGGAGGTAGGCATTTCCCCTGTTGCTGTGAGGATCACGTGTGATGAAATGCTGGGAAAATCCTAGAACGTGCCTCAACTATATGCTACTGTAACCACGAAACTGAGTTTATGTCTCTAAAGGAGCAGGGGGAAGGAGGCTGCGATTAGGGGGAAAAAGAAACAACAGGATATGGAAGGCCAACCTGGAGATGCAGGTTGATTAATGCCCACTTTCTGGCAAGCGAAGGGTGGCTGGTGCCTGGTGATAGGGTCTGGCTATGTCCCCACTCAAATCTCACCTTGAATTGCAATAATCCCCACATGAGGGCAGGGCCAGGTAGAGATAATTGAATCATGGGGGCAGTTTCCCCCATACTGTTCTTTTTTTTTTTTTTGAGACAGAGTCTTGCTCTGTTGCCAGGTGCCAGGCTGGAATACAGTGGTGCAATCTCAGCTCACTGCAATCTCCGCCTCCTGGGTTCAAGCAATTCTCCTGCTCGTGCCTCAGCCTCCTGAGTAGCTCAGACTACAGGCGAGTGCCACCATGCCCAGCTAATTTTTGTATTTTTTAGTAGAGATGGGGTTTCACCATGTTGGCCAGGATGGTCTCGATATCTTGACCTCATGATCCGCCCGCCTCAGCCTCCCAAAGTGCTGCAATTACAGGCGTGAGCCACCGCACCCGGCCCATACTGCTCTTATGGTAGTGAATAACTCTTACAACATCTGAAGGTTGTATAAATGGGAGTTCCCCTGCACAAGCTCTCTTGCCTGCCACCATGTAAGATGTGACTTTGCTTCTCCTTCACCTTCTGCCATGATTGTGAGGCCTCCCCAGCCATGTGGAATGGTGAGTCAGTTAAACCTCTTTCCTTTATAAATTACCCAGTCTCGGATATGTCTTTATTAGCAGTATGAGAATGGATGAATACACCTGTTATGCCAAGTTAGGTTGGGGTTTAGTTTCTTTCTTTGGATTTTACTCTGCTAATTGCTCAGACACTGCCGTCCTTGTCTGGGTTGTTAAATAGTGACAAGGGGCTACTGACCTGCTGTAAACCAGAGGTCAAGCTCTCCACTTAGAGTCCAAGCTGTTAGTTCAAACTGCACCATTTTTGTAATCCCCCTGCCATTTCACAGACCCTGGTCAAAGGGAAACATTTCACAGGGGTTCAGACCGTAGGAAAAATCCTGCCCAACTGCCTGACTTTCTGATCATACCCTACGGGGCAAAGGCCCAACTGTAGGAACATTGCTATCATATCCTGCTGGGCAAAGATTCAAAACACAGCCAACCACATCCCACCAACAGCAGGGCCAAACTGCCTCATCATGGGAATGTCTTAACAATATCCTGCCGGGTAGCAAGCCATCCTGCCCAGACCCCTCCCGCTCATACCTGTAAGTACCCCAGCCTGTAAGCAGCACTGGGCGCTGGCAGTAAGCTGGTCCCCCCACCTCTGCAGATTTATGCTGAACATAAATGCCTGCATTTGCTGTTGAGCCACCCTTTCTCTGTGTGTCTTTCTTTAACCTTCACCTTTCCTTCCAAACCTAACACGAGCCTGTGGTAGGCCAACTTCAGAAGGTGAATTGCACTATGGGCATGCTTGGCTTTTCACATGTGGTTTCTGTTTCATGACCTTGTGTTTCTTTCCCTTGGCCGACAGCTCCCAGTTGGACCTCGGAGCCATTGCAACTTGGGGAATCTTACCAAGTCAAGAGTCTGCAGGAGAAGTAACCAAGTGATAATTCAAATTCTTCTCAAAGGGGAGAGTTTTGGCTCAGGTCTATCTGGATCACAGAAACCGCTTCTCCTCAATGGGCAGTAGAGCTTTGGATGTTTATATGACAATATTTTCTGGGCTAAATATCCATGGCAAAATTCTCCTGAATATTCTTTATTATTTCTAACTTTGAGGGGCTAATTCCTGCGTCCTCTTTGTGAAGATCCCGACAGTGCTGAATTTTACCTGAGCCTTGGATTCCCTGGAAAACAGTTATTGTTTAAAAAAATACCCCCACTGAGTGTAAATTAGTTCAAATAATGTGGAAGGCAGTGTGGTGATTCCTCAAGGATCTAGAATAGAAATACCATTTGACCCAGCAGTCCCACTACTGGGTATATACCCAAAGGATTATAAATCATTCTATTATAAAGACACATGCACATGTGCGTTTATTGCAGCACTTTTTACAATAGCAAAGACTTGGAACCAACCCAAATGCCCATTAATGATAGACTAGATAATGAAAATGTGGCATATACACACCATGGAATACTATGCAGTCATAAAAAAGGATGAATTCAGGTTCTTTGCTGGGACATGGATGAAGCTGGAAACTATCATTCTCAGCAAACTGACACAAGAACAGAAAATCAAACACCACATGTTCTCACTCATAAGTGAGTGTTGAACAATGAGAACACATGCACACAGAGAGGGGAATATCACACACTGGGGCCTGTCGCAGGGTAGGGGGTTAGAGGAAGGATAGCAGGGGTGGGAGGATTGAGGAGGGGATAGCATTAGGAAACACACCTAATGTAGATGATGGGGTGATGGGTGCAGCAGACCACCATGGCACGTGTATACCTATGTAACAAACCTGCACGTTCTGCACATGTACCCCAGAACTTAAAGTATAAAAAAAAATACCCCCACCCTTTCATTTTCCAGAGAAATGACTAACCACAAAGAAACACTTTGCGCTTGCATATTCCAGGATGAGGCGACCTCCACTTTTCCTCAATGACTCCCATAAAACTGTCTATCCCTTTTCATGATTCCCTTAAGACTTGTGAATAACTTCCTTGCCTCTGTAAAACCCCAGATCCCCTCCACTTCCACTGAGGCATCCTCATTAATGAATGTTCTCCCTATTGCAAAAGCTGAATAACATCATCTCCTGAATCGTCTGGTGCATTTTGTCCTTGGTAATTCCAAGTAGAATAATTTTTTCTGGACCAGAAAGAAATTCAGGTCCTTGTCAAGGCCATAAAGGACTGAAAGCAGGAAAGGTTACCTTACCGGGGAACCAGCAGGAAGGTCCTAAATTAGCTAGAGCTAGACAAAGGAAGGAACAAAAGGAAAATTTGTATGCAAATGAATGGGCATTCAAAGCATTCTGCTTCAAGGCAAGCAACACATTTGTGGTAAAGAGGAAGGGTGTGGGGGTAATACAAGATGTCCTTATTGGCCCATAAGTTTTTTCTATTTTATTATTATCTTGAATCCTGTAATATATGTCAACATTCTGGGGACCCTGGACTCCAATATGGACACATGCAAAGTCTAGGGCAAGAACACAAGACTGGGAATTGGGGAATATCTCTATGTTTTTAGACTTTCACAAGAATGCCCTTGAGTGCTGGAGTTTCCAGGATTCCATTCTGAAAGCTGTAAGTATCTGGCAGTTTCACTCCTTACCTCAACTGCTGCTGCCAATCAATGAGTGGTGGGGAAGGTACAAAAGTCTAGTGCCTTTATTATATGTTCTGACAAACCTGGGATAGTTTCTGGTCCATGGGATCAGATTGAATTTGGAACTTCACCTAGTTGGTTAGCTTCTTTCCTTCCCTAATTTTCCCACTCCCTCATTGACTTCTGGACTTCTTCTTTAGTGAATTACTTGTGTGACATGGTAAAAAGCCCCATAAACCTGCATAACTCAACCATACCTCGGCTTTCTGTTGAAACTGCTCTCTATAACCCAAATGTGAATAAGTAATTAAGGACTGTAATTGCCACCCTACCCAGACCGTGTGTAAACAAATGCTAATCTTGACTTTAGTGAACCACTGAAGTATCAATCAGAATGTCAAAAAGTCCTTGGCCCTCCGAATGTCCGAAACCCCCTCACCCCCATCCCCGCCCCTCACCGTCATCTCCGCCCTGAAGGTGATTTACAGAATCCACTAGCCCTCGGAATGTCTGAAGCCCCTCACCCTCACCCCTGCCCCTCACCTTCACTCCCAAGGTGATTTTTAGAGGTATAAAAGTTCTTAACACCCTCCTTTCAGGGCCACAGGTTGGAGAGACACGAGTCCTCCGTGTCCGCCGGCAATAAAGACCCTGCAATTTGGCATACTTTTGTCTTGGTGTTGACTTTCTATGCTCGGGCCAGTACAACACTTGCGCTTCTTGGTTCAGGGTCTGCTTCTGAGAGATCGAATTTAAGATACTGCTGAGCTTTTCTGATAGAGGAAGGAAAGAAGAGAGGAAAGGTGGAATGAAGAAAAGAAAGAAGAAATTAAGGAAGAAAAAAGGGAAGAAAGGGAGGAAGGGAGGAAGGAAGGAAAGAAGCAAGGAAGGAAGGGAAGGAGGGAGGGAGGGTACGTGCTTTTCTCTATAGAAATTCAACTGAGGGACAATGGAAAAATCCTTGATCTCTGATCAATAGCTCTGCATTTGAATTTCAGTTCTGCCTTCTTTGAGCTCTTTAATCGGGAGCACTGATACTTGCTCAACTTGACTCTCAACTTCTTCTTCAGTATGGACTATTATTGACTCAAGATTGTTGCAATAATTAAGGTAATGCCTTTGAGTGCACTCAGCACACTGCCAGCTCATTCAGACACACCGTGATGTTGCAAATGAAGAAAACCTTGATGAGTGAAGAAACGCTGCCTTCTCTAGTGTGAGTTGATCCCAGCATTTCCCACCTTGTTCTGAAAAGAAGTATTTTCCTACATCCTCTTCCTTCGTCAACCATTGTCTGCAGGTTCAGGTAGCGTATAATAAAGCAGGGAGAAATAGTGTGGTCTTAGTTCAGTAGATTTCAAATCCTCAAGGGCACAAAAATCACCTAGGGACTTTGTTTAAAATATAAATTTTCAGATTCTCCCAAGAGATTCTGGTCCAGTGGATGTGGAATAGCCCTAGAAATCACAGTGTTTAAAAAAATTATTTGTTTTTAACCAGCTCTGTTAGCCTAAGGCTGGTGATCCACAGACCTTACTTTTGGAGGCATTGCCCTAGGTTCAGAGGCTAACCCTGGCTGCCAGTGGTGGTCTTGCTCTTTGATGCTTTGCCCTTTGTTTGTCTCTGTGCATTACATCTCTTCCAGCTCTTTCCAGCCTGGGCTGGAAGCCTAGTGCCATTCCCTAAATTCCGCTGCTTAGCTCAGCTCTCAAATCCAACGGCCTCTTGATCTACCTTGCACCATTGGATTGACATTTAGCCCCACACATCGATGAATTCATTCATGGATGTCAATGAGCACCTGCCCATTTAGTGCAAAACAAATGTGCTGATGTTGCTGTGAAATCCTGAGATGACACTGACCATCAATCACAGCACTCTGAGGGTCCACCTAGCCCTGAAAGGCAACAGATCCATTACGGCCATTTAAGACCCAGGATGACAAGGTGCCAAGGCCCTGCCTCACCTGCAGCTCCTGAGACAAGACAGTGTTCAGCCTGTGACTTTGACAGAGGATGTTGTCACTGCTGGTCATCACTTTGATGTTTCTAGTCACTTACGCCTCAATCAATGTATTGGCTCATGAATATCATTCAATACTAACTGCAGCTTGGTCCATGATGCCTCCACAGACCTGTCCAACAGCTCCCTCCACCCCCTGACACCTTAAGTTTTGGAATTATCTAAAACATAGTCCCCTTTATTCCCTATACTCTCCTGGGAGACAGACACAGGATGCAGTTATGGTTATAAGACTTTCCTGTTTTCATGCTATCTCTTTTACCCCTTGAGAAACCCTGACATCTAGTCCAGGTATCAGCAAATCTTTTGTCTCAAGAGCCAGATAATAAATATTTAAGGCTTTGCAGTCCAGATGTTCTTGGTAGCAATAAGTCACCTCTACCATTGCAGCAAGAAAGAAGCCACAGACAATAGGTAAACAAAAGTGGGTGTGGCCATGTTCTAATACATTTTATTTACAAAAACAGATTTAGTCCATGGACTATAGTTTGCAACACCTGGTCTACTCCATCTTTATCCATACATTAATTCAACACATATTTATTGAGCATACCCATGTGCCAGTACCTGCTCTCATGGAGCCTATAGCTTAATAGTGCGGAATAGATAGCAAAGAACGAATGATGCAATTAATTCCTAGTTGCTACTGTTAGAAGTGCTCTGAAGGAGAAAGGAAAGGTGTGATGGAAGTAACAGGGAAACGGGAGCTTAGAGAAGTGAAGGCGGAGAGATGGAAGAACAGTATGGGCCATTGAGCAGAAGGGGCAACGTTGGGGGTCGTCTTGAGTGGGTAGGAACTTGGCAAATCAAGATTCAGGTACCATCATCCAGAGAAGGAGGTTGACAGAGATGTCAGATCCAGAGATTGATGCTTCTAGGGATGTTCAACTTCCCTCGAGAAACTGTGGAAAGTCTCTGAAGTTTTAAAGCAGGAGAACAACACTGGTAGATTTAGGTTTCCAAACAATCTATCTGGCTACAGTTTGGAGAAGAGACAAGACAGTAATAAATCCAAGTAGACCAGATAGAAGATTCCTGCAGAACTTTATCAATCTTGTTTTAACACAAACTCTCACTCCATCTCTCCTTTTTTGCCAGCCTCAGCCATAAAGTCAGAGATTTGGTTAAATGTTCATGGCTGAGATCACCATATTGAGGCCAAGGCTGCTGACTTGCTGTGAATCCTCATCATCAGAGATGTTTCTGTTCTCGGGAAACAGTATTCCAATGTGCCAGAGCTCAGAGTTCCCATGGGGAAAGATGAGTGGGGGATGCTGGAAAGCTGGGTTGATGTCAGATTGTGTGCAGAGTCACTTCACGATAAGGGGCATATGGCACTCCAGCCTGAGCAACAGAGCAAGACCCTGTCTCAAAAAATAAATAAATAAAGGACATAGACGTCTGGAAACCATAGTCCTTCCCTCCTGCTGCTGCCAGGCTCTGCATTTCAAGGCCACCTGGACCTTCTAAAGCTTTGCTTATAGCCCATTCAAGTAGTGATCATTTTGCTGATACATTTTGAAGATGCTATAGCATTGCGGAGTGTCTGTATATTCTAAGGCATTTAATATCTCCACTTGGAATGCATTGATATGTAGATCATTAAGCAGAACAGACCTTCTCAGTGAAAGGAGTGATGATAATTGCGGTTTTCAAGTGCCATTTTCATTTGCTATTTGGCAGGAATACCACAGTCACGATCTTCCCGTTTCTATTAACCACAAGGGCTGGGACAAAGTCATCCTACCTTTCTGCAGGCAAGCCTTCATTTTCAGACTGTCAGCAACGTGGTCATTTAGGTAATAAGGAGAAATACACAACCGGTCCTTGAGATGGTCTGCGGGCATTGCACCTCAGGTATTCACACCCTTGTGAAATCCCCTCCCACATTAACCCAAGGTTGATCTGTGTGACCAATAGCATACAGCAGAAGGGATGGCATGATCAGGTTATAAAAGATACTGCAGCTTCTGTCTTGGTCACCTCTCCCTTGTGGATCACTCAGGAAGAAACTGGCTTCTGTGTTGTGAGCAGCTCTATGGAGAGGCCCATATGGCAAGGAGCTGGAGCCTCTTGCCAACAGCCATGTGGGTGGGCTTGGACATGGGTTTCAACCTCAATCCAGCCTTGAGATTTTTGCAACCCCATTCAGCATCTTAAGGGCAAATGCATGAGAAAATCGTAAGCTAGAGGCAGCCAGACAACCTGCACCTGGATTCCTGACCCTCGGAAACTGTGAGATAATAAATATTTGTTGGTGACATAGTTTAGATGTTGTCCCCTCTATAGCTCATGTTGAATTGCAATTCCCAATGTTGGAGGTGGGGTCTGGTGGGAGGTGATTGGGTCATGGAGACAGATTTCTCATGAATGGCTTAGCTCCATCCTCTTCGTGCTGTCCCCCACAATAGTGAGTGAGTTCTTGCAAGATCTGGTTGTTTAAAAGTGTGTGACATCTCCCCGCCACTCTCTCTCTCTCACTCTGGCTCTCACTATGTGAGATGCCAGCTCAATGCAGTCTCAGCAGAAGCAGATGTTGGCACCAGGCTTCCTGTACAGCCTGCAGAACTGTGAGCCAATGAAACCCATTTTCTTTATAAATTACCCAGTCTCAGGTATTTCTTTACAGCATTGCAAGAATGGTCTAACACAGCTGACTTCAGTTCTAAGTGTTGGGGTAACTTACTACACAGTGATCGATAACAGATACAGAAGAGGAAAGTGTTAAGTCATTCAGATAGCCTTGTATGAATGTCCATAACAAGTATGACAAGAAGGACCCATTATCTGGAGGGTAGAGACTGAGGCGGGATGTGTCAATGGTTGAAAACTCCTTATTGTGGTCACCAACAAGTTTTGTGTCCTAGGGAAAGTCACTTTCCCTTTCTGGACTTTACTTTCCCTTGCTATAGAAACACAAGTTTCGCCTAAGTAAACTTAAAGACCAGAGTCCCTTCCCTGTTGCTCGGGTGTTTGTTGGTGAATAGGTGAACCAAAAATAAATCTTGGGGCCCCAAATCACTAAGCTAAAGGGAAAAGTCAAGCTGGGAACTGCTTAGGGCAAACCTGCCTCCCACTCTATTCAAAGTCACCCCTCTGCTCACTGAGATAAATGCATATCTGATTGCCTCCTTTGGAGAGGATAATCAGAAACTGAAAGGAATACAACCATTTGTCTCTTATCTACGATGACCTGGAAGCCCCCTCCACACTTCAAGTTGTCCTGTCTTTGCTTCAAGTTGTCCTGTCTTTGCTTCAAGTTGTCCTACCTTTCCAGACTGAACCAATGTCCATCTTACACATATTGCTTAATGTCTCGTGTCTCCCTAAAATGTATAAAACAAAGCTGTGCCCCTTCCACATTGGGCACACGTCGTCAGGACCTCCTGAGGCTGTGTCATGGGCATGCATCCTCAACCTTGGCAAAATAAACTTTCTAAATTAACTGAGACCTGTCTCAGATTTTCAGGGTTCACAGACATAACAAACACCTGCCATCTCACATGGGAACACATACGTGTGTGTACACATATAGCCACCCACACTTAAAATGTGGAGTCCAGCTAGCAATTAAAGGATGTTGAACTATACACCAGGCACTGAATCACACAAGAATTATCAATTAATCCTCTCATCAGTCAATGTAAGTAGGTTGTTCTATTACCATTATTTACTAGATGAGAAAATTCAAGCTCAAATATTGCTCAGGGATATCCTGTTAGTTTTCTGTCATTCTAAAACAAATTACCACATGTTTAGTGGCCTACAACAACTCATATTTATTATCTCTCAGTTCCTGTGGATCAGGACTCCAGGAAAAATGTGGCCAGGTCTTTTGCACGGGATTTTGCAAGGTTGTGATCCAGTTGTCCAGGCTGCATTCTCCACTGCAACTCAAGGGATCTCTTCTAAGCTCCTTTAAGTTGTTGGTAAAATCTAGTTCTTTGCAGTTGTAGGACTGAGGTCCTCAGATCCTAAAGGTAGCTCCTCCCTTTCCATTAGCAGTTCACATAATGGTTCTTGGATTCTTCATAGCCAGCCAAAGAGCCCCTCTTTCTCTTGAAAAGCCTCCATTTCTCTCTTAAGAGCTTTCATTCGATTAGGTCAAACTGGCCAAGATAATAGCTCTTTGACTAGTTCAAAATCAACTAACTTAGGACCTTAATTACATGTTCAAAATCCCTTCAGCATTGCCATATAAGGTAACCTAATCATGGAGGTGACGTCCCATCATATTCACAGGTACTGCCTCCACTCCAGGGGTGACGTCGATACTCGGCAGTGTGTGTGTGGAGACAGATTTGGGGTCATCTCAGAGTTCTGTCTACTACAGACACACAGTAGGAAACAGTGAAACTAGAGATGAAATTCAAGTCTGTTTGACTCCAGTGGCTTTAAACCACTTACCGTACATCCTCTGCCAAGAGCTTTTTGGGGAGCAAGAATCATACTACTTGTCTTGGTCTCCTCAATGCTTCATGCTTAATAACTGCTCTAATATTTATCGTAGTACTGACCAAGATGCCTCTGATTGTTGGCTGGAGAAATCTAACTTCAAATGATTAAAGAAAGCAAGAGAGGTTGACTCTTAC
This sequence comes from Ateles fusciceps, assembly GCA_036589455.1. Classification (NCBI taxonomy): domain Eukaryota; kingdom Metazoa; phylum Chordata; class Mammalia; order Primates; family Atelidae; genus Ateles; species Ateles fusciceps. The sequence goes on from JAZHEH010000903.1 coordinate 2,412,394, forward strand.
CTGGGGCATCTGGGGCTGGATACAGGGGTTTAAGCAATAGTCTCTGTCTCATCTCAGTGCTCTGGGCTTTATTCCTAGGCCTCTCCTCATATCATGATAAGAAAGGTCACTGGAAACTGTAAGCTTACTTCCTCATGGCTCAAAACCCAAAAGGAAAGGAAAACCCTTCTCTCCCAGGATCTATATATTAAATTTTAAAAAAGACTGTGTCTTGAGCCACTTCTTTTCTGGAGCCAAACTGTCTCTGGATTTGATTGATCAACCTAGATCACATGATCACATTATAGTGGGGGTGGGTAGAGACGGACACCATGATTAACTGCTTCTGTAGAATACATGGAATACTCAAAATGTGGCTCCTGATGGAAGAATTGGGCACTGTTACCAAAAGGAAAAAGTGATCTTGAATTGAAAAAAACATTGGCTAAACACCAAGTACAAAGATAAAGCTCTTGAAGCCTCTGCGTTGGGCAGCATAGTTGTATAAATACCTTTGAGCATATGGGAGATGTACCTTTCAATTTGCAGAACTGAGAAAGTTTGTACACATTCCTCATTCTTTCAGTTCTCAAGTATCCAAGTTACTGCAGTGGGGAGGGGCTAGAGTCAACACATTGAATGAACAAATGATGTCCTTCCCAGAACTAATTATTTCTGAAACTTAGGAGGTGAGTTCATTGCTGAGATTTAGATTCGTTAACCTTATCTTAGCCCAGGGAACTTTCTCCATGGTATTTCAGATTTTAAATGAGCCTCACTTCAGGCAAGCCATATTAGCATACATTCTTCCTGCTATGGTGGCCTAACCCCAAGGAGCTAATACAACTTAATGGTACGGTTTGGAAAAGGTAGAAGATATCCTTAGGACGGGACTAACCTTTATTTTATGGGCACTTCAATAAAGCATTGGAGAAATCCATTGAAGAGGGCTGATGGCAGGGTCAGGGTACTAAATTCCCTCCTCACCGTGGGAGACTTGCCTCTGGAAAGTATCTGCCCCTAATTTCTAGAAAACATGTCATTTCTGTCTCTTTCTTTATGTGTCTCTGTGTGTGTCTTTATTTCTACTTTCTACAGATCTCTTGGATATTTTACCACTTTACCTTCCAAAGCTTTTAACCTGGTTTCAGCTGCTTTTAAGGCCTTGCATTTTGGAACATCTTTAAAGAAAGGACTCAGGCTCCTCTAAAATCTTGTTTAAAAATGATTCAACAGTTGTGACATGTTGGGGATCTTTCCATCTTTTGCTGCCATAATTAGAGAGAAGTGGAACCATGGCCAGCTTTCTATGAAATTTAATTTTCCAGGGTGGTGATCCGTCTTGCAGCTATGCATGGAGGAAGTAGGCAGTGTGAAATGCTGAGGTAATATAAAAGGGTCACTTACTCATTGCTTTGCCTTACTCCTTGCTAGCCACATTCTCCCAATTCTATCTCACCCACCCCCTCTCCAAAACCATAGGACAAGAGCATAGGTGGATACAAAAATTAAATACCCAATTAAAATGGGAAGATGTAGAAGAATGAACTGCCTACTGTTAATAGGTTACTCTATGGGTTTGATGAAGTAACAAATACTTTTACATATTCCCTGGAATAGTGGCAAGACAACCATTAGGTTATTCCCTGGTGATCTCCACCTCCTAATATTCATGTGCTTATGTCATTTCCTCCCCTGACTGTTGGTTCAGCCTAGTGTCTCATCTCTAACCAGTATAATACTGGTTCTACAGTGATGAAAAGTTACTTGTAAGAATAGGTTACAGAGAGACTGCTCCTTCCCTCTTGTGTGGCCTTTCTTGGTCTCTTGCTTGTCCGTGTTGATAGAGGCAAACATTGCAACCAGGTGATAAGCTGTCCTACAGAAAGGCCCACATGACTAGCAGTCAAAAGCAGGCTCTGCTAACAGCCAGTGAGGGGGTCTGACAGCCTCAGATCCAACAATCTGTTAAGGACTAAATCCCGGCAACAGTCATTTTAGAGACTTTGGAAGTGGATTCTTCCTCTGTTGAGCCTTCAGATGAGACCATAGCTCAGGCCAACACACTGAAGCCTTATGAGAGGTCTGGAGGCAGAAGCACCCAGCAAAACTGCATTGAAAAACTATTGCAAATGTTTGTTGTTTTAAGCTACTACCTTTTGGGATAATTTGCTATGTGAAAATTGATAGCATCTATCTCTCTGTTTATCTAGTTTTCTAACATCTATCAAGCTGTATCTTTTTCAGATAGAGGTGCTTTCCGTCTCACCAAACTGAGGCTCAGAGAAGCTAAGTAACTTGCTCAATATCACATAGCAGGCAGGACTATTATTGGTCGAGATGCTATTACTTCCCTGATACTCTATCTTACACCTGTATTTTGTGCCCTTGTTAAACCTTCATCTCATCCCCTTGAAGTAGACATTTTTATCCTCCATTTAAAAGTGAGGAAACTGGAGATAAATAGAGGTTAAGGAGCCTTCCTATGACTACACAATTAGTAAAGAGAAGAGCTAAGATCTACCATCTTTATTTACTTATTGTTTTGGGGGAGGGCAAGGCGTTGTCCCAATTTTAATGCTTTGTCCATAAAGACACTGACTCACTGACCATTTCTTTTCAGTGTTTTCTCCACTTCATGCTGTGAGCCAGAATTGGGAAGCATATAAATCTCTCATTTCAGAGAGCGTCACTTAGTGTCTCAAATCAGGAGTCCCTAACCCCTGAGCCACAGACAGGTACTGGTCCGTGGCCTGTTAGGAACCAGGCCAAACAGCAGGAAGTAAGTGGTGGGTGAGCAAGCATTACCACCTGAGCACCACCTCCTGTCAGATCCGTGATGGCATTAAAATTCTCATATGCACGCGAACCCTAGTGTGAACTGCACATGTGAGGGATCTAGGTTGCACACTCCTTATGAGAATCTAGTGCCTGATGATCTGAGGTAGAACAATTTTATCTTGAAACTGTCCCCCTTCTACCCCATTCATGGAATAATGGACTTTTATGAAATTGCTCCTTGGTGCCAAAAAGGCTGGGGACTACTGTCTTAAATTACACCTGGCATACTCTCTGCTAAGAAGAAATGAAACTAGAATCTGAACACTTACTGTGCTAGGTACTGTGGTTATTTCCAACTTACAGATGAGAAAACTGAGGCTTAGAAGTTCACTTGTTCCATATCGTATAGTTAGTAAGGAGCAGACTCAGAGTCCAAGCCAGGCTCCAGAACCACTGTGTTAGGCGGCGTCTTTTCTCCTTCTCCTCCCTTCTCCCAGCACGCTGCTCCAGGTGTCCAAATATTGGTGTCACTCTCAAGGAAGTTGCTCAGTATTTACCCCTTGATATGAATAAAAACTTAACCTGTGGCAGATATCTTTGTTCAGGCAAGGACTTACAGGCATATCATTTAAGGAGTTCCTGTGAAGAATAATCACCTGATGAAATACGGTCTTTTTACGAAGACCTTTATCCTATGAAGAGGATCTTGCAAGAGGAATTCCAGGCTGACATCTCACAAATGGAAGCCAAATAATAACTACAAAAAGCCAAGGTTTTGCAGGCCAACCCAGAACCAGTTATAGTTGACTAGACATGTGTGCACATGGCATCTCTAACTAATTGATAAGATTCGGCTCTGTGTCCCCACCCAAATCTCATCTTGAATTATAATCCCCATTGGGAGGCGGCTGAATCAGTGGGGGTGGTTTCTCCCAGGCTGTTCTCATGATAGTGAGTGAGATCTCAGGAAAGCTGATGCTTTTAAAGTGTGGCACTTCCTTGCACACACACTCTCTCTCCTGCCACCTTGTGAAGAGGGTACTGGCTTCTACTTCATCTTCTGCCATGATGGTAAGTTTCCTGAGGCCTCTCCAGCCATGTGGAACTGTGAGTCAATTAAACCTCCTTCTTTTATAAACTACCCAGTCTCAGGTATTTATTTATAGTCATGTGAAAACAAACTATAACTAGTTTATTTCCGAATCTCAATATACATTGGGTGGGTGCCTGCTCTGTACACATCACTGGGGTAGATATGAGGATGTGGACTGTGAGTTGAGCTCCCTTCTGGTAGATGCCAGCCAGCAGTGGCATATATTAGCAATTGAACACTAAACATTTAATAAATTGATAAGCCAGAGCAATAAAGTGACATATATAGAGAATAATTCTCTTTCTCAAACTCATCTCCCTTCGTGTTTTCCCCATATGGGTAATTGGAATAATGTCTGCCTCATTGCTGCAAAGGGAACCCAGAAGATTCTTGTTTAAGTGGTTGTTCACCTAGGAGCTCGAGTTGCTTTCTCTTGTTTTTCCTGGTTTTAGTTTCTCTGGTTTCCCTAGGTGGGGCCAAGGCTTGCAGGTGATAACTTGCATCACAGCTACAGTGTGGCAGTAATAAGTGCTAAGTCTCTTTACAGGTCTGACCACACCTAATTATGAAAAGATTCTCACCGGTAGTAGGATCTCCTAACAAAAGGGAAACTTTGGGGCAAATGAAGAAGAAATAGGAAGTGTGAAAAGTTCTAAAAATAAATCTGTATTTTCCAGGCTTTTAAAGTGACCAGCTCACGGTCCTTTAGCAAAGTTTGTGTATATATCTGCTGGGTTGAAAAGAGCCATTCCTAGGGCTGAATCTGAGCAACAAATGTTGGTGTGATAAATGCTATCCTAGAGGTAAGCAGAAGGTTCAGTGGAAAGAGACTAGAGACATGTAAGCCAGCTGAGGGGTTAGCTACACCACTGGAGGGGCCGGTGATATTGAGTCAGGTCTGGAAGTATAGACTTCTGTAAGTCATGGAGAGCTGGAGAGGTGTTTGAGGAAGATGGAGCAGTGTTTACGGAAGCTCAGAAGTTGGCTCTTTAGACAAGTAAAGGGAAACCATCTGGTGGTTTAAAACAGTGACTTTCCATTATCAGGTCTCACGTTGCAGAAAAATCATTGTGTTGGTTATTCAGGCACTGGCATGGGGGAAGACTGGATAGGGCAGGGAGAGGAGTCCAAAGAATCTATTATAGGTGAGAGATGATATCAGCAAGAGTAAAGACAGTGAGGATAGGAAAGATGGGGAAACTTGAGACAGATTTTGCTGCTTAAAATTAACAAGACTTGGCTGGGTGCAGTGGCTCACATCTGTAATCCCAGCACTTTGGGAGACCGAGGCAGGTGGATCACTTGAGGTCAGGAGTTCGAGACCAGCCTGGCCTTTGTGGTGAAACCCCATCTCTACTAAAAATTCAAAAATTACCCGGGTGTGGTGGTGTTTGCTTCTATTTCCGGTCACTCGGGAGTCTGAGGCAGGAGAATTGCTTGAACCCAGGGGGCCCGAGGTAGCAGTGAGCCGAGATCATGGCGTTGAACTCTAGCCTAAGCAACAGAGGGAGACTCTGTCTTACAAAACAACAACAACAACAAAAACCAAGGAACAAAACTGCATGGACATCATAAGGCAAGAGGCTATGGCTGTCTTGCTAATGACTATATTTCTTTTCTGCATCCAGTAAGAGTGCAACACATATGTAGTAAATCCATGAATGAATAAATGTTGTGGCCAGGAGTAGGCAGATTTTAGATTGGAGGTGAAAGTGTCAAGCTGTCATAGTTCAGTAACACAAAGAATTAAGATGACTTTAAAAAATCTGCCCCTCTTCAATTAGATATTTATTAAATAGATTTCTGATTTGTCATTTTCCTTATTAATAAGCATTCAGTGCCGGGGTATGGACAGTTTCATTCCCCATTACATGCGAATATACTGATGTCTGGTTTCCACATCAAACCCCAAAGGGTCTGATCATTCGCAGATTAGGCATCTTTGGGTCTCACAGATGAGTTTTGGACCTAAATATATTATGTTGGTATAAAAGTAATTGAGGCTCTTGCCATTGAAAAGTAAGAGATACAGGTTACAGTGCAGACACTGCCTAACTGGTCAGTTAGATACCAGATGCTAATTGACTAGTTAGGTGGTCGCTGCACTGTAACCTCTATCTGTTACTACCGTAAGATTCAAATGGAACCAATGATAATAGACACATTTTGCAGCTCTGAAGCAAAGATTACATCAACCAGCCAGCTCAGTGGGGACCCATGAAAGACAGAGTTAAGAAATGCCAGTAATAACAGAGAGGGAAATAACACACACTGGGGCCCATTGGAGGGTAGAGTGGGGGAGGAGGAAGAGGATCAGAAAAAATAAAAATAACTAATGGGCACTAGGCTTAGTATTTGGTTGAGGAAACAATCTGTACAACAAATGCCCATGACTTAAGTTTACCTATATTAGAAGCCTGCACATGTACCCCTGAACTCAAAATAAATGTTAAAAAATTATAAACAACCCAAATTTCCATTAACAAAGAATAGATATTATGTAGCCTCTCAAAAGAAAGAAAGAGAGATAAAGAGAAAAAGAGAAAGAAGGAAAGAACGAAAGAACAAAAGAAAGAAAGGAGGGAGAGAGGGAGGAAAGGAAGGAAGAAAAGAAAAGGAAAGAAGGAAGGAAAGAAGGAAGGAAGGAAGGAAGGAGGAAAAGAAAGAATAGTGGTCAGAGTAAACGGACATACCCTATACCCTAGGGATTGCTCTGATCTGTCCTCAGGATTTTCAACTGGAGGCTATTTTGCCCTCCCTAAGGAACATTTGGCAAATTCTGCAGGCATTTTTGGTTGTAACAGCTGGGGTGACAGTGTTTCTGGCATCTATTGGGTAGAGATCAGGAATGCTACTAAACATTCTACAATGCACAGGGCAGCCCCCCCCACAATACAGTATTCCTGGCCCCAAATGTCAGTAGTGCTAAGTTTGAGAAACCCTGGTCTAAACATACATCAGAGAAAGACGGAGTGGTGTATTAAAGAAGTATGTCTCAGGACAGATTCACGCTGTGTGATTTTTGGCTAAGTCGCTGAACTTTGGTGGGCCGTAGGGTTCTCACCTGTCCCAAGACTGGAGCTAGAAGATTTCCAATGCTCTTCCCATTCAAAATGTTACGAATTTGTAACTGCCCCAAGGTCTTCTCATCGTCTTCTTATCATCTCTAAAAATTTGTTTTCAGTCTTGCTTGTAGATTGTTTGAGGGGAGAGATCATGACAGGTACCTCCCTTACAGATGGCTTGACCCTAAAAAATTATTTTGAAAAGTTTTTCATCCTGCAGAAGAACTTTTAGTGCAGGGGTTATAAGTTCTTTCTTTGAAGAAAGCATTGTTTCACATTTTTTCTTCTAAAATTCAATAGCCTGAACTCAACCTCACTACTCAGGAGAAAATGAGGAAGAGAGAGTAGAAGCTGGAATTAAAATCTGAGAATCAAGGTTCAGGAACCTGAGGACTCTTCAATTCGTGTTTTGATGTAAAATGGGGAATTTAACATCGACTCTATCTACCACCACTCCAACTTGCTATTGAGATGAAATGAGATGTCACTCACATAGTTTAATTCAAGTCATTTTAACAAATATTTATTGATTGAGTGTCATGTCCCAGGCATGAACTCACCACGAAGCATTTTGATTAGTACAAAATATTATATAAATATAGGAATCATTATGAACGGCTCTTGATATAATGTGTAAGGTGGAAGAGGAAACGCCAGCTTATGGGCAAATTAGTTGGAGTGCAATTTACAAAGTCTTTTCTTGTTCTCCTGGGTCACTTCACACTGGGACGTATGATCATTAAATATGACCCTCAGAGGCACTGCGTCTAGAGCAGGGGAAATTACTCAATTTTAAGACAAGATTTTAAACAAGGGCCCAACTGCTTTATCTACTTGAATTTGGGTCACTAATTATACCCACTGATACTGAAGTAATGAATCTAACAACGACCTCATAAATTGTACAATGACAATGAGTATCCTTTCTGCCCTTTTTCATCATAAAATGAGACTGATACTTCTTTTAATCGGTGGTGGCAATTATGCGTCTATCAAAGAAATGAGACAAAGAAGGGGAAAGCAATGGTGTGCTATGAGGGAGACTCGAATGAGTCTCTGTTATGCTGATGCTGTGTGTCCTTAAGCCTGTGCTTCCCCTCTCTGATCCTGTGTCCTCATTTGAAAAAACTGTGATGCATCAGATAATTTTTTTCAAGTATTTTCCTACTTTTAAATTCTGGAATTCTAAGTAAAATTCATTTGCGACATTGAAGAAAAGATTATTAAATGATCAAACCTTACATTTCTTACAGGGCAGATTATTTTTATATGTTCTGAAATAAGGTGACATACTTGAATTTCATCTAATTTATGATCATAAATTAATAGATAATAAAACAGGTTTAAATAACAGCATGGGAAATTTGGGCTAGAGAAGAAAGATTGTCTTAGTGGCAATTTTAAGGGTGGTTAGGCCATTGAATACCTTTCCAAAATACGTTGTGTGGTTTTTACTACTTCAGGTCATTAAAGGGAAGCTAGAAACTTTTCTTTTCCTTTTTTCTGGAGGCAGGGTCTCGCTCCGTCACCTAGGCTGGAGTGCAGTGGTGTGATCATGGCTCACTGCTGTCTCAACCTCTCAGGCTCAAGGGATCCTCCTACCTCAGCCTTTGAGTAGCTGATACTGTATAGATGCATAGGATCATGCCTGGCTGATTTTTTTAATTTTTTTAGTTTTGTAGAGATGAGGTTTCAGTGTGTTGCCCAGGGTGGTCTTGTGGCCTAAAGTCATCTTTCCGCATCGGCCTTCCAAAGTGTGGAGATTAAGGATCTGAGCCATCATGCCTGGTTGAAACTTTTAATTATATATTTGGCTAAGTGCGTTTCTTTCTAGAATGAAGAAGGCTGACCATAGAATAGAATGTGAAATGTTTTCAATGGTGCATTCCAGCCTGAGGACTGTTAAATTGGCTCATAAGAAAGTTTATTGCAGTCAACACCTACATAAAAAAGTCTGAAAGATGATAAATTGACTACCAAATATCATACCTCAAGGAACTAGAGAAACAAGAACAAACCAGACCCAAGGCTAGCAGAAGAAAGGAAATAACTCAGATCAGAGCAGAACTAACCAAAACTGAAACAAATAAGCAAACAAATAGAAATGATCAATGAAACAAAATCTGCTTCTTTGAAAAGACAAAGTTGATAGATCACTAGCTAGATTAACTAAAAAAAAGAAGAGAGAAGATTTAAACAAGTTCACTTAGAAATGAAAATAGACATTAAAACTAACACTACAGAAATATAAAAGATGATTTAAGACTCCTACAAACACCTCTTGCACACAAACTAGAAAATCTAGAGGAAATGGATAAATTCCTGGAAACATACAACTCCTCTAGCATGAATCAGGAAGAAATAGAAATCTTGAACAGACCAATAACAAGCCATGAGATTGAATCAATGATAATAATAATAATAAAACCCTGCTAGCAAAAAAAGTTTAGGGGCAGACAGATTCACAGATGAATTCTACCAAACATGCAAAGAAGAGTTAGCACCAATTCTACTGAAACTATTCCAAAAAATTGAGAAGGAGGGAATCCTCTTTAACTCATTCTATGAATCCAGTATCACTCTGATACCAAAACGTGGAAATCACATTTAAAAAAAGAAAACTATAGAACGATATCCCTGATGAATATAGATGCAAAAATCCTCAACAAAATACTGGCAGATTGAATCCAACAGCACATACAATATAATAGTAATTCACTATGATCAAATGGGTTTCATTTCAGGGATTCATGGATGGTTCAACATACACAAGTCAATAAATTTGACTCATCACTTAAACAGAAATAAAAACAAAAACCATATGATCTCCCAATGGAGGCAGAAAAAGCATTTGATAAAATCCAGCATGCTTTTATGATTAAAAACCCTCAACAAGCTAGGCATAAAAAGAATATACCTAAAAATAATAAAAGTCATATATGACAAAAGCACAGCCAACATCCTACTGAACAGGGAAAAGTTGAAAATATTGCCTCTGAGAACTGGAACAAAACAAGGATGCCCACTTTCACCACTTCTATTTAACATGGTGTTGCAAGTCCTAGCCTGAGAGATCAGACAAGAGAATGAAATAAAGGGCAACCAAATCAGTAAAGGGAAAGTCAAACTGTTGGTGTTTGCTGATGATGTAACGGTGATGTGTTTGGCCATGTCCTCACCCATCTCACAAGCAAGGATACATATAGGCTCAAAATAAAGGGATAGAGGAAGATTTACCAAGCAAATGGAGAGGGAAAAAAGAGCAGAGTTGCGATCCTAGTCTCTGATAAAATAGGCTTTAAACCAACAAAGATCAAAAGAGACAAAAAGGCATTACATAATGGTAAAAGGATCAATGCAACAAGAAGAGCTAACGATCCTAAATATATATGCACCCAATACAGGAGCACCCAGATACATAAAGCAAGTTCTTAACGACCTACAAAGAGAGTTAGACTCCACACAATAATAGTGGGAGACTTTAACACTCCACTGTCAATATTAGACGGATCAATCAGACAGAAAATTAACTAGGATATCCAGGGCTTGACGCAGATCTGGACCAAGCAAACCTAATAAACACTTATAGAACTCTCCACCCCATATCCACAGAATATACATCCTTCTCAGCACCACATCACATCTACTCTAAAATTGACCACATAATTGGAAGTAAATCACTCCTCAGCAAATGCAAAAGAACAGAAATCATAACAAACAGTCTCTCAGACCACAGTGCAGTCAAATTAGAATTCAGCATTAAGAAACTAACTCAGAACCACACAACTTCATGGAAACTGAACAACTGGCTCTTGAATGTTGACTCGATAAACAACAAAATGAAAGCAGAAATAAAGATGTTCTTCGAAACCAACGAGAACAAAGACACAACGTACCAGAATCTCTGGGACACATTTAAAGCAGTGTCTAGAGGAAAATTTATAGCAATAAATGCCCACATGAGAAGCAAGGAAAGATCTAAAATTGACACCCTATCATCAAAATAGAAAAAGCTAGAGGAGCAAGATCAAAAACACTCAAAAGCTAGCAGAAGACAAGAAATAGCTAAGATCAGAACAGAACTGAAGGAGCTAGAGACACGAAAAACCTTTCAAAAAATCAATAAATCCAGGAGCTGATTTTTTGAAAAGATCAACAAAATAGACCACTAGCCAGATTAATAAAAAAGAAAAGAGAGAAGAATCAAATAGATGCAATAAAAAATGATAAAGGGGATATCACCACAGATTCCACAGAAATACAAACCACCATCAGAGATTACTACAAAGAACTCTATGCACATAAACCAGTAAACCTGGAAGTAATGAATAAATTCCTGGACACTTGCACCCTCCCAAGCCTAAACCAGGAAGAAGTTGAAACCCTGATTAAACCAATAACAAGGGCTGAAGTTGAGGCAGGAATTAAGAGCCTACCAAGCACAAAAAGCCCAGGTCCAGTTGGGTTCACAGCCGAATTCTACCAGACATACAAAGAGGAGCTGCTTCCATTCCTTCTGAAACTATTCCAAACAATCCAAAAGAGGGAATTCTTCCCAAATCATTTTATAAGACCAACATCATCCTGATAACAAAACCCGGCAGAGACTCAACAAGAAAAGAAAACTTTAGGCCAACATCCATGATGAACATAGATGCAAAAATCTTCAATAAAATACTGGCAAACCCGATTGCAACAGCACATCAAAAAGTTTATCCATCACAATCAATTAGGCTTCATCCCGGGGTGCAAGGCTGGTTTAACATACGCAAGTCTATAAACGTAATCCACCATATAAACAGAACCAAAGACAAAAACCACATGATTATCTCAATAGACGCAGAGAAGACCTTTGACAAAATTCAACAGCCCTTCCTTTATGCTAAAACTCTCAATAAACTAGGTATCAATGGAATGTATCTCAATATAATAAAAGCTATTTATGACAAACCAACAGCCAATATCATACTGAATGGGCAAAAACTGGAAGCATTCCCTTTGAAATCTGGCACTAGACAAGGATGCTCTCTTTACCACTCCTATTCAATATAGTATTGGAAGTTCTAGCCAGAGTAATCAGGCAAGAAAAAGAAATAAAGGGTATTCAATTAGGAAAACAGGAAGTCAAACTGTCTCTCTTTGCAGAGGACATGATTGTATATTTAGAAGACCCCATTGTCTCAGCCCAAAATCTCCTTAAACTGATAAGCAACTTCAGCAAAGTCTCAGGATACAAAATTAATGTTCAAAACTCACAAGCATTCCTATACACCAATAACAGACTTAAAGAGAGCCAAATCAAGAATGAACTGCCATTCACAATTGCTACAAAGAGAATAAAATACCTAGGAATGCAACTAACAAAGAATGTAAAGGACCTCTTCAAGGAGAACTACAAACCACTGATCAAGGAACTAAGAGAGGACACAAACAGATGGAAAACCATTCCATGTTCATGGTTAGGAAGGATCAATATTGTGAAAATGGCCATACTGCCCAAAGTGATTTATAGATTCAACGCTATCCCCCATCAAGTTACCTATGACCCTCTTCACAGAACTGGAAAAAACCACCTTAAACTTCATATGAAATCAAAAGAGAGCCCGCATAGCCAAGTCAATTCTAGGCAAAAAGAACAAAGCTGAAGGCATCACGCTACCTGACTTCAAACTATACTACAAGGCTACAGTAATCAAAACAGCATGGTACCGGTACCAAAACAGAGATATAGACCAATGGAACAGACAGAGACCTCAGAGGGCAACACAACACATCTACAACAATCTGATCTTTGACAAACCTGACAAAAACAAGCAATGGGGGAAAGGATTCCCTGTTTAATAAATGGTGTTGGGAAAACTGGCTAGCCATGTGCAGAACGCAGAAACTGGACCCCTTCCTGACACCTTACACTAAAATTAACTCCAGATGGATTAAAGACTTAAACATAAGACCTAACACCATAAAAACCTAGAAGAAAACCTAGGCAAAACCATTCAGGACATAGGCATTGGCAAGGACGTCATGACTAAAACACCAAAAGCATTGGCAACAAAAGCCAAAATAGACAAATGGGATCTAATTAAACTCCAGAGCTCTACACAGCAAAAGAAACAATCATTAGAGTGAATCGGCAACCAATAGAATGGGAGAAAATTCTTGCAATCTACCCATCTGACAAAGGACTTATATCCAGAATTTACAAATAACTAAAACAGATTTATGAGAAACAAACAAACCCATTCAAAAGAGGGCAAAGGATATGAACAGACACTTTTCAAAAGAAGACATATATGAAGCCAACAAACATATGAAAAAATGTTCAACATCACTGGTCATTAGAGAAATGCAAATCAAAGCTACATTGAGATACAATCTCATGCCAGTTAGAATGGCAATGATTAAAAAATCTAAAGACAGCAGATGCTGGAGAGGATGTGGAGAAATAGGAACACTTTTACACTGTTGGTGGGAGTGTAAATTAGTTCAACCCATTGTGGAAGACAGTGTGGCGATTGCTCAAGGACCTAGAAATAGAAATTCCATTTGACCCAGCAATCCCATTACTGAGTATACATCCAAAGGATTATAAAACGTTCTATTATAAAGACACATGCGCATGTATGTTCATTGTGGCACTGTTTACAATAGCAAAGTCTTGGAACCAACCCAAATGCCCATCGATGATAGACTAGAGAGGGAAAATGTGGCACATATACACCATGGAATACTAAGCAGCCATAAAAAACGATGAATTTGTGTTCTTTGTAGGGACATGGATGAACCTGGAAACCATTATTCTCAGCAAACTGACACAAGAACAGAAAATCAAACACTGCATGTTCTCACTCATAGGTATGTGTTGAACAATGAGAACACATGGACACAGGGAGGGGAGCATCACACGCTGAGGTCTGTTGGGAGGGACTAGGGGAAGGATGTTGAATGGGAGTTGGGGAAGACTAGAGGAGAGACAGTGGGGGGTAGCGAGTTGGGGAGGGATAAATGGGGGAGAAATACCAGATACAGGTGATGGGGATGGAGGCAGCAAAGCACATTGCTATGTATGTACCTATGCGTCAATCCTGCATGTTCTTCACATGTACCCCAGAACCTAAAGTGTAATAAAATATATATTAAAAATAAAAAAGCAATCATGGTACACCCTATGCTCATGAGTTGGAAGAATCAATATGAAAATGACTCTACTGCCTAAAGCAATCTACAGATTCAGTCCAATTCCTATCAAAGTACCAACAATATTTTCTACAGAATTAAAAAAAAAAAATTCATATGGAACCAAAAGCCCAAATAGCCAAAGAAATTAAAAGAAAATAAATGAAGGTTTTACATTACCTTCAAATTATACTACAAATGATATGACTTCAAATTATAGTGCAAGGCTATAGTAACCAAAATAGCATGGTACTGGTATAAAAGTAGATACACAGACTAATGGAACAGAATAGAGAACCCAGAAATAAAGCCGAATAACTTACAACAAACTGATATTTTACAAAGCACACAAAAACATAAATGGGGAAAAGAGGCCATATTCAATAAGTGGTGCTGGGAAAACTAGATAACCACATGTAGAAGAATGAATCTGGATTCCTATCACTAACCATATATGAAACTTAACTCAAGGTGGGTTAAAGACCTAAATCTAAGATGTGAGAAACTGTACAAATTCTTTGAGAAAACCTAGGAAAAACTCTTCTGGGCACTGGCCTACACAAAGAATTTATGACTAAGACGTCAAGAGCAAACGCAACAAAATTAAAAATAAATAATGCAATACCACCTTCCACCTACAAGAATGAGCATAATTAAAAAATCAAAAAATAATAGATATTGGCATAGATGTGGTGAAAAGGGAACACTGTTACACTGCTTGTGGGAATATAAAGTAGTACAATCACTATGGAAAACAGTATGGAGATTCCTTGAAGAATTAAAAGTAGATCCGCCATTTGATCCAGCAATCCCACTACTTGGTATCTACCTAGAGGAAAAGAAGTCATTACATAAAAAAAAAGAAACTTGCCCATGGATATTTACAGCAGCACAATTTGCAACTGCAAAAATACGGTAACAGCCCAAATGCCCATCAATCGAACAAGTAGATAAAGAAAATGTGATACATATATATCATGGAATACTACTCAGCCATAAAACAGAAAAAAATAATGGTATTGGCAGCAACCTGGATGGAGTTGGAGTCCATTATTCTAAGTAAAGTAACTCAGAAATGGAAAACCAAACATCATATGTTCTTACTGATAAGTGGGAACTAAGGCATAAGATGGACTTGGGGGACTCTGGGGGAAGAACGAGAGGGGGTGAGAGATAAAAGACTACATGTTGGGTACAGTGTTCACTGCAGCATATGCTGCTCAGGTGATGGGGGCACCAAAATCTCAGAAATTACTGCTAAAAAACTCATCCATGTAACCAACACCAGCTGTTCTCCAAAAATTATTGAAATAATAATAATTTTTTAAATGGTCAAAACCAGTCCAGAGAACTTCACTTTCATTTTTGATATAAAATAAATAAAATGAAACAAATAAATGGGATATAATAAAACCAAAATGCTTCTGCTTAGCAAAAGAAATAACCTTCAGAGTAAACAGACAACCTACAGAATGAGAAAAAACATTTGCAAACTATGCAGCTGACAAAGGACTAATATCTGGAATCTACAGTGAACTCAAACAAATCAAATCAGTAAGAAAAACAAATAATCCCATTAAAAAGTGGGCAGAGGACATGCATAGACCTTTCTCCAAGAAGATATACAAATGGCCAACAAATATATGAAAAAAAAAGTGTTTGTCACTGTATTAGTCCATTCTCACAATGCTATAAGGAACTACATGAGACTGGGTAATTTGTAAAGAAAAGAGATTTGACTCAAAGTTTTGCAGGCTGTACAGGAGGCATGGCTGGGAGGCCTCAGGAAACTTACAATCATGGCAGAAGGTGAAGAGGAAGCAAGCACATCGTCACATACTGGAGCAGGAGAGAGAGAGACAGCAAAGGGGGAAGTACTACCCACTTGCAAACAACCAGATCCCGTGAGAACTCACTCACTATCACAAGACGGCAAGGAGGAAATCCATCCCCATGATTCAATCACCTCCCACCAGGGCCCTCCTCCAACACTGGGAATTACAATTCATCATGAGATTTGAGCGAGGGCATGGAGCCAAACCCATATCAGTAATGAATCATCAAGGAAATACAAATTAAAACCACAATGAGATACCACCTTACTCCAGCCAGAATGGCCATTATTAAAAAGTCAAAGAACAACAGATATTGGCACGGATGTGGTGAAAAGGAAACAATTATACACAGCTGGTAGCAATATAAATTAGTACAACCTCTGTTAGTACAAAGAACTAAAAGTAGATTTACCATTTGATCCAGCAATTCCACTACTGGGTATCTACCTAGAGGAAAAGACGTCATTATATGAAAAAAGAAACTTGCACATGCATATTTACAGGAGAAAAATTTGTAAATGCAAAAATATGGAAACAGCCCAAATGATCCAGCAATCTCACTACTGGGTATCTACCTCCCCACATCCCCACCCCAAAAAGTCACTATATAAAAAAGACACCTGGATGCATATGTTTACTGCAGCACAATCCACAGTTGCAAAGATACGGAATCAACCTAAGCACCTATTAACCAATTAGTGGATAACGAAAATATTAAATGTGTATATAACAGAATACAACTCACTCATTAAAATAAAGAACAAGATAATGTCTTTTGCAGCAACTTGGTTGGAACAGAAAGTCATTATTTTAAGTGAAGTAACTCAAGAATGAAAAACCAGATACTGCGTGTTCTCACTCATAAGCAGTAGCTAAGCTATGGGTACTCCAAAGACATACAGAGTGGTATAATGGACATTGGAGACTCAGAAAGGGGTAGGGTGGGAAGAGAGTGAGGGATGAAAATCTACCTATTTGGTACAACGTACATGACTTGGGTGACAGATACACTAAAATCTTAGACTTCACCACTGTATAATTCATCCATGTAACAGAAACCACATGTACCCCTAAAGCTATAGAAATTTTAAAAAAATCCTGAAAAGACTAAAACAATTAAAAATAAATTGGCTGATAAGCTAGGCCAACTTCTGTTTGAGAGCCAGACCCTGTTTGATTCCAATGTGATTTTATTTTCTCCAAAAACTTGATGACTAATGTCAACATCTTTTCCTAGCTTTTTCCTTCTCTAGACTTGTTCTTTGTGTTATTGAGAACTTACATTTCCATAACTTATGAATCCTAGTTGTTTTCATGTCTTTAATCTCTGGCATAGCAAGTGGAATTGCTGAGCCAGCCATGGTTTCTGGACTCCCCTCCATGAGGCCACAGAGGAAAGAGAAGAACCATCCTGGAGTAAAGGAAGGAGCTCTGTGCCACAAAGCTGCACATTATTATAAACCCCTCTTTTGTAAGTTTTTAACATTGTCTTTTGAAGGTTTCTCCATCTCTATTTGGGCATTCCTCTTCAATTTCATAGTGGAAGTTGATAAGACAATGGATTTACCCAAAGATAATTTTCTGGGAACACATCAATTCTGAAAAGCAAGATTAAAAAATTCTAAAGGTGGATGTTTTTAGTCAGTAAAAATTCTTAAAATTGTTACAATAGGTTATACTAGTTACTTATTGAAAGGTAAGCAGAAAACTGAACTTCCCAAGATAGTGGCGTGTTTCTTTGTGGGTTTCCTGGGTTTCCAGCGGCTCCTGAATTCCTAAAGGTAGAGGGTTAATGTCCAGTGCACACTGGGAAAATTTAAGATAAAAGGATAGCAAATAGATTGCAAAAATGTGTACAATCAAAAACCATTAACTGATTTTGGTTGTTTTTCAAGACTGGAGCTGTCCCAGAATTTCAGCTTGAGAAAATACAACCTGGGTTGTCTCAGCACTTAATCCCAGATGAAGAGCTTCATAGTGGAAAATTTCACTGTGCTTTATTTTTTTTCCCAGATGTAAATATATAGCAATAATGCAGTTATAAAATTGGCATTGTATTAAACCATAAATTATATTTGACACCTAATAATGTTGAATTACTGTGGAAGTCCATCAATGTACAGTGGCATTACCAACAAACAGGTCATTGCTGTTTGCACCAGCCCTGTGACTTGAAATGCAATGAATAAACTTGCTGATATTTTGCTGTCAGGGTCAAAATGGAATAAACTCTAGCTCAGAACAGATACATCAGAGTAAGGCTAAGATGCGAGGGCCCCAGAACACACTAATTCATTCCTTTGCTTAGTCAATAAATATTTACCGAAGACTTACTTTGTGCAGTGCTAGACTCTGGTGGTAGATATGAGAGACCTGGTGTCTGCCCCCAAGCAGAAAACACAAGGATTTAAGAATTTTGGGCTGGGCACAGTGGCTCATGCCTGTAATCCCAGCACTTTGTGAGTCTGAGGTGGGCAGATCACGAGGTGAGTAGTTGGAGACCAGCCTGACCAATATGGTGAAACCCTGTCTCTACTAAAAATACAAAAATTAGTGGGGCATGGTGTCCCACGCTTATAATCCCAGCTACTTGGGAGGCTGAGGCAGGAGAATTGCTGGTTGCAGTGAGCTGAGATTGCGCTATTGCATTCCAGCTCTGGGTGACAGAGCAAGACTCCATCTCGGAAAGAAAAAAAAAAAGAGAATTTCATGTACAAATTGTTATTTAATTACAGTGAATTCAGGTACTGATTCTTGAAGGTTTGGTCTCTTCTCACTGTTTATCAAGGTCAATGGAAAAGTCAGATTTCAAAGGCTAGCCTATATGAAGTGGAGAAATTAACCAGGGAGGATTGACCTAGATTTCAAGCCCTGGAACCTTGTTACGGAGCCTTACATAGGGTCAGGTTAAAGAATCTGAATTGGTCAATAGGTTCAAAGGGTCAAGATGAGACTAGTTAAGAGACGCTTCTAGACCAAGAACTTTAAACCAGTTTATAACAGTAGGGGAGTCCATATGTCAACCTTTTGCTTTTTTTAAAGTTGCTGATTCTCTACCATCAATGTCAATGCCTTGCTTGGGGTAAGCACTCAATAAGTAATAAATAGCTTTTGAAAGGATGAATGAACTGAAAGCGCAATAACATGAGAGTATGGAGTATTACTATTATTATCATGAGAGTCACTGTCGGGGCTTAATCTACATGGTGAGATTATCAGGACAAGTCATCCAGAGCCCTGTTTATGTAAGACTCTCACAGGGCCTCCCAGAGGAAGGGGTACAGAAATTTCAGAGCCAACATCTAGATTTCCTAAATTAATACCAGTTTGAAAAAGAGAACCAAAGTCTCCCAAACTCCCAGAGATGAGTTAAGTGAAGGGATGGACATTCATGCTGGGGAAGAGTGGAAGAAGTCTGACACCATTTGTGGTCAGTGGAGAGGCAGAGGGTGCATTTTTAAAGTTTTTCTTTCCTAGGAAACACAGTCCATGTTTATTCTAGAGAGAAAACTGTGACATAGAAGGATCTAGGCTGCCTTTAGAGGAGAAAATAAATACAAGTAATCTGAGGAAACTTTATTCTCCTTGTTCTCACTTATAAGTGTGAGCTAAATGATGAGAACACATGGACACATCGAGGGGAACAACACACACTGGGGCCTATGGGAGGGTGGAGGGTGGGAAGAAGGAGAGGATCAGAAAAAATAACTAATGGGTACTAGGCTTAGTACCCGGGGGATGAAATTAATCTGTTCAACACACCATCACGACACAAGTTTACTTATATAACAAACCTGCACATGTACCTCTGACCTTAAAAGTTAAAAAAAATAGATAAAAACACTTAGCTAGAGCACACTACAGAGCCATTTCACCATTCTGTGCATTGTGTTTTCACAATCTCCCATCTCATTTCATTCCATAAGTTTGGAAGTCTTGTCTCCCTCCCTACATTGCAAACAGCTGCTTGTCATGCCAGCTTATTTTACAAAGAAGAAAATTAAAGCCAACCATCCATAAGAACATAGTTCTATGAAACAAAGAAAATGCTATTATTTGTATTTTTTTTTAAAGTGGAAAACTGAAGTAGCAACTAAGGAACATTAGTCTTAAAGTCCTTGAGAGAAGTACTGCAGAGGCACAGGTGGACTTGAAGGCTTTGGTGGAAACTGCACATCAGCTCTGTACAAAGTGCTGGGGAAACAGAACTGGATGAGGCACAGTGGTCCTTGCCCTCTGCTGTGGCCCTGATATTGAGAGAGGAGAGTTCCCTTGACCTCTTCATGGGACTTGTGACAGGGAGGTGGCTTGCTTACTCAGCTACTGCTGCTGCCATGCTCAAACTTTTGCAGAAAGGGGAGCATGCAGGTGAGCAGGCGTTGGGGCCAGGGTGAGTGCTTTTGGGCTCCAGCCCCACAGCAGCATCTAGCGGTATGTTACAATTCATGCTCTTTTAGCAGCTACTGACTGTGCACAGCTAAGTGTTAACCAGCTCAGTGGAGAGTTAGGGTCACTTTTATACCCTGCCCTCTTCTTGTTTTGCATCCAGGAAGAATCAGGTCACACAATCTTTGAAAGGTGGTGAATGCAAAGGATTTTATTAAGCAGTAGAAGTGGCTCTCGGCAGAAGCGGAGCTGGAAAGGGGATGGTGTGGGAAAAAGGTGATCTTTCCCTGAAGCCTGGTCTTTTCCCTGAAGTCATGCCTTCTGAAGTTAAGCTGTGTCTACCTGTAGTCTCTGATGCTCAGTTGCACCTTCTCCTCTAGACCTCAGCCACATGTCTCTTTGCTACCTGAGGTCTGGGGTTTATATGGGCACAGGATAGGGGGTTGGAGTGGGCCAAAAAGGCAAGATTTGGGTAGGAAAACAGGGATAACTGTTCTCATTGAGGGCTGTGATTTCCAGGCTTGAATTTTGGGATTTTGCCAGGGAACCACCTTCTCCTACCCAGTTTTTCCCCTGTCTCCTGTCTGTGTCAGTATCATCAGGCTGTGCTCAGAGTATTATGGAATGAGCAGTTTCTTGCTCAATATGGTGAGTGGGTAGCAGGAGGAACGTTTATGGAAAGCTTCCAAAAGAGGTGATGGACAGGAATGAAATAATAAGCAGGTGCTATCTGAAGAGGAGACACTTTAAGCAGGAAGTTTCGATTTTTTAAAAAAGAAAAGGATGCTCATAGCAGGATCATTCACAATAGCTGAACTATGGAAGCAATCTAAGTGTTCACTGATGGATGAACGGAGAAGCAAAATGTTGTTTATCCCTACAATGGAATGTAATGCAGCTTTACAAAGGAATGAAATTCTGACTTGTGTTACAACATGGATGAACCTCTAAGACATTATGTTAAGGGAAATAAGCCAGATACTAAAGAAACGTGTACTGTATGATTCCACCTACACGGGGCTATTTAGAATAGTCAAATTCATAGAGACAGAGAGTAGAATGAAGGTTGACAGAAGCTGGGGGGAGTGGGGAATGAGGAAGTTACTTCTTAGTCGATATAGAATTTCAGTTTTACAAGATGAAGAGTTCAGAGTTCCGGAGATTGGTTGCCCAATAATGTGAATGCATTTAATACCACTGAACTGCATGCTTACAAATGGCTAGGATGGTACACTTCATCTTATGTGTATTTTAACACAACAAAAATTTGGAAAAAAATATGAAAAAGGAGGAATGAGTGAGAATCAGTATGGTTTGTGGGAGGAATGTTAAGCAGGTGGTGTCGCTGAGAATAAAATGGGAAGTAGAAAGAGAGAGTGGTGAGGCTGAGGAGAGAACAGAGACCAGGTTTATTCAGTCTGGAGATGTTTTTTGGGCCATGTGCTGTTCTAGGAAATGGAGATACCATGGAGCTTAGAACCCAAAGAGGCTTGACCCTGGCGTTTAGGTCTTTGGGTCTTCTCGTTGAGGCAAGAAGGAGCCATTGATTATTTAAGCAAGAAAAGCAACAAGATCTGATTTGCATTTTAGGATTATTCCTCTGGCTGCTGAATGCAAATGAGTTGGAGGGGGCGACATGGAGGAGGGAGGCAGAGTCACTGGTAACCATAAAGCAGATGATAAGGGCTTGAACGGGGAGGAAGATCTCCACACAGCCCTGGTTTCCCAAGGTGAGCGGGATCTGGGATGCAGAGAGGTTGGGGTGACTGTGGGTGGAGGGCTGAAGTCCCCCTCCTTTGGTTCTGTAGGAGCAATAATCAGGTGTGCTGTGGAAAAGGGAAAACATTTATCTGCCCCATCTCCTTGGTAGTGCTTTCTCGCAGCGAAAATTGTGAAGTCGATAAGTGGGAGGTGTGATTGATTTCATCTGGTACTCCCCAAACCGAGGGTGGTCAAGGCAGCTCTGCAGACCACAGGCTGGCTACAGGAGATGAGAACACCAACCCCAATTTGGGAGGTAGGCCATTCCTAATTGAACTGTTGAGGGAATTTTGATAAATGACCCCACCAAAGCAGTGAAATTAATAAATCATGCTTGAGCCTGAAAGACTGTTTCCTGAGGGACAGCAGCAGTGCTCAAATCCTGGTGGTTTGGAAGGGGCTGGAGTAGAAAGCAGAAAACTCACGGTGTTTCTGGGCTCTCTAGGAGGGCTGGAGGAGCCATAACCCCAGTTAGTGTGGCCACCATGCAGTTATTTTCAAAAGCAGAATAAAGTTGTATTCCGTGCGTGAGGACAAAGCACCAAGCCGTTTCCTAAAACCGAAGGTTAAAGACATCTTTTTCAGACTTAGCAATGGGTGAATGGGTTCTGATAGAGAAGATGGCAGGCTGCATCATTGCTCAACTCATACTCCGAAGGGGGAAATGAGGGGCAGGGCTCTTTGCCGTCTGCAGTGATGTCTTTTTCTTTTAAGGGTTAGCACCACGAAGATCATTGTCTTTTCAAATATCCTCCCCCCAGGTTCCTGGGCTCTGAGTTGGTGCACTCTGTCCCACTGAGTCAAAGCCATTTGCAATGAAAAATTCAGGTTCAGCGTGGCACATGGCCTTTCATAGCACTCAGGGACCATTTCCAGCCTCACAGTCTTAGTATCTCTCTTTGTGCTGAGAATAAGACAAGGTCTCTGAGAAACCAAAGTGGAATGTAATCCTCATAAGGTTGGCATCATCATCCCCCTTTAACAAATAAGGAAGCT
Organism: Ateles fusciceps; assembly: GCA_036589455.1. Lineage (NCBI taxonomy): Eukaryota > Metazoa > Chordata > Mammalia > Primates > Atelidae > Ateles > Ateles fusciceps. The sequence continues at coordinate 2,435,466 of JAZHEH010000903.1, forward strand.
GAGGCCAAGAGAGGTTAGTTAACTTGCCCCATGTGGATTTCAAATGGTGAGCAGGGTAGGGAATAATAGCTTTCGGCACTTTCAAATTGATGTAGGGCTTGGAAGGCCAGGAGTCTTCTGTATACTTCTTGCAAATCACTCTGGAGAGAAAACTGTCTCTTTCACAAGCAAGTAGGAATATCCTTGCCCATCATTTTTTGGTAAAACCATCAAGATCCCACAGCAGACCAGACACAGTGACTTATGCCGGTAATCCTAGCACTTTAGAAGGCTTGAGGTCAGGAGCTTGAGTCCAGCCTGGCCAACGTGGTGAAACCCCATCTCTACAAAAAAGACAAAAATTAGCCAGGCATGGTGACGGATGCCTGTAATCCCAGCTATCTGGGAGGCTGAGGCATGAGAATCACTTGAATCTGGGTGGCAGAGGTTTCAGTGAGCTGAGATTGGGCCACTGCACTCCAGCCTGGTGACAGAGTGAGACTGAGACTCTGTCTCAGGAAAAAAAATATCCCAGAGCAATGCAAATTCTGAACAGAGTTATGGGCTTAAAAAAATAAGCATGATATTTACTTAAAAAAACTTCCTGATGACTTTGGTTTGAGGGCAGGAAGGACCTAGGAGTTGGATTAACTGCCCTTCCCTTAAGAAAAGAATTTCTGTTTATGCCAAGATGAGAGGGGGATGGAGAGAGGAAGTTGGTGGGGGGACACAGTGAGGTGTTGGAGGGTCTGCTCATTATCACAAACAGAAATGGTGGTTAACAGACCTTCCTTGTGTGTCTCCCAAGTCTTCCATAACTTACAACAGTAACTAGCGTGGGCTGCTGCTAGTGTGTTGGCCTCTTGTGTTAGCCACGAGAGAGGCTGACATTTGTGCAGGATGGGGGCAGAGTACATTAGTTTGCAATTCTTCAAGGTCATGCATAAGAGAAACAGAGAAAAACACCAAGAAATGAGCTCTGGGACTCTCAGAAACCCAGGGGAGAGAACTTTGGGTCATAATAGGTTATGATGTTGGAAATCCATTCAAATGTAAACAAATCCCTGAGAGATCGTTGAAGAGAGACTCCAACTGAGGCTAGAATGTTGGAGTTATAGAAATTATTAAGTTCATTATTATTTTAAAGCATGGTAGGGAGGTGTCATGGTTAATTTTTTTGTGTCAACTTGACGTGGCTAAGGAATACCTAGATATCTGGCAAAACATTATTTCTTGGCATGTCTGTGAGGTGTTTCCAGAAGAGATTAGCATTTGAATCAGTAGACTAAATAAAGAAGCTCTTCTCCACCAATGTGAGTGAGCATCATTCAAACTCTTGAGGGTCCGAAGAGAACAAAAAGGGAGGAAGGGTGAATTTGCTCTTTTTGTGAGCTAGGACATTCATCTTCTCCTGCCCTTGGATATTGGACCTCCAGATTGAGACTGAATTTTACCATCAGTTTTCCTGGTTCTCTGGCTGGCAGATAGCATATTTTGGGACTTCTCAACCTCCACAATTGCATGAGCCAATTTCCCCCGTAATCAGTCCTCCTTCCATATATCCTATTGGTTCTGTTTTTTTCTGGAGAACTATGACTAAAACAAGTGACAAATTACATATAATGAAGGCTCTAATAGGAAGAATAAATAAGACCTACTACTTAATAGCACAACAGGGTGATGACAGTCAATGATAACTTAATTGCACATTTTAAAATGACTTTAAAAGTGTAATTGGATTGTCACACGAAGAATCAATGTCTGAGGGGTTGGATGTGAAGGCCCCATTCTCCATAATATGCTTACTTCACATTGCATGCTTGTATCAAAACATCTAATGTATCCCAAAAATATCTACACCTACTATGTACTCACAAAAATTAAAAGTTAAAAAATTAAAACAACAATGAGGGGTCTGACTCCATCTGGGTGTAAAGGTCAGAAGAGGTTTTCTGATGAATGTACTGTTAGCCAAAATAGAGTGTATGAGTAAGAATTAGGTAAGGGTGAACAGGGCTGGGAAGAGGTAATATAAGCAAAAGAAGTCCAGATGTAGCATGTAGAGGAGAGATGGCCATTCTAGGAACTTTGAACACAAACACAGAAACATATAGCTTGCCTTTCAGCCCATGTTCACCTCCTCCCATTTTACAAATCAGGTTATATGTAAGGACAGATACACTGGTCCTCAAGATAGGGAAGGATGTCTGCTATCAATTACCTATTCCAAGGTTAAGGGTACCAAGAGGTAGATAATTTAGTGTAACTGTGAATTCTAAGACATGTGTGTTTGTATGTGTATATGTTAAGCCTATGAATATATATTCATGAATTTCACTTTCAGAATTCTCTGTAGCCTTGGAAAAGAATAAGTATAGTACCTGAACAGTGTATGGTCATATTTAAGATCAAGTGTGTAGTTTGGTTCCTAACTTCTTTTGCTTGGGTAGGAATATTTAATTCTCAAAGGGACACTGGGATTAAATAATAATGTGTTGGTTACATCCATGAAGCAGCTCACAAAGCATTCTCTTGGAAGATATTCCTGACAGTCTCGTGAGGTAAGTAATTCATTAATGCACATCTTCATTTACTTACTCATTTGAGTGCTTACTACATGCCAAGCATATTTTTAAGTTCTGATATTAGGGTGCATATAACACAAAGGTCCATGTCCTTGTGGAACTAAAATTCTAGGTGGGGCAGACAATGAAAACAAACAAGCAAGTAAATGCAGTAACTCTCAACAGGTAATAACGTTGATGGTATGAGAGGATTGCTGGCCAGTGGAAAAGTAGATGACTGATGGGAGGTAGTGAGGGCTTCTCTGAGGAGGTGAAATTTAAGCTGATACTTGAAAGATGAGAAAGACCCATCCATGGGAGGCTAGAAGGACCTGGATTGATCCAGTAATCCTGTTCCAGGCAGAGACAACACAGATGGGAACTCTCAGAGAGGTTAAGTGACTCACCCAAGGTCACACAGTGGAGTGAAGGATCTGCCCAGAGATTCTGCAGTGAGCCTTTGACCCTAAGTCAGGGACTGTTTCCATATCTTATCTTCCCAGTGCTTGTTTCCCAATGCTGTCTGGTCAAATCCTGATATTGTAGGATTATAGGGTACGATCACATGTATTCTGTCTTCTATTATTGAAACTTCAGTGGTTGTTACTCCAGGTAGAGCAATGAATAGATCACATGGAGCTTCTTGAATGATAAAGTTATGGGAACTCATGGAGATGAGGTGTCGAGAAGAAGATAACAATTCTCTTCAGAAGGTGTTACAGATTCCCAAGACCCTCAAGAGTTTTCTTCAGGGGACTCTATCAGCATGAAAATCCCCCTCTTTCATTCTCAGAAAATTTACTTTTATTCTTCTTCTTCCCCTGCTCCATACAAGTTTTTGGATATTCTGGATACCTTTCTGTTGTAAATATCTAACGACAAGGTCCCCCACACATTCTGGAGTGTTTGCTGGGAGATCAGGGGATACAAAGGCAATTTTTCTCATAGCACTTTTCATCACCGCTCAGTAAATATCCTGCAAAGGGCTAAATCTAAAATATTTCCAGCTTCGCATGCCATTTGGTCTTTGTAGCAAGTACTCAACCTTGACTTTGCAGTGGGAAAGCGGCCATAAACAATTTATAAGTGGATGGGCGTGGCTGTGTTCCAATAAAATTTTATTTACAAAACAGGTGGCAGGCTGGATTTGGCCTTTGGGCAATAGCTTATTGACCTCTGTCCTTAGTAATAATCACAGCAACCCTATGGGACAGGCATGGATGAGGACACTGAGTAGTTAGGAGCCTGAAACATGCACAAAAGATGTGATCATCTGTGATAATACTAGAAAGAGTGTCAAATTAGGAATCAGGAGACCGGCTTCCAGAGTCTTCTCTGCCATTAATTTATTTCATGGCCTTCACCTCTTTGGTTCAGTCTGATCTGATGGCACCAGGGGAGTTGTATTAGCTGAATTCTAGTGACTGCAGTTAACAATACTTTATTGCATGCTTGAAATTTGCAAAAAGGGTAGATCTTAAGAGAGGGAGAGAGAGAAATTGTGTGTGTGTGTGTGTGTGTGTGTGTGTGTGTATAAGACATTCACATGGAAATAGTAACTATTTGAGGTGACAAACAAGTTATTTAGCTTGTATATGCATATCAGATCATCAAATTGTACACACTAAATATATACAATTTTTAATTGCCAAATATACTTTAATAAAATTTAAAAGTATATCTGGCTACAGTATTCTTTTGCCCATTTCAATTGACAGGCTTTAGCATCATAGAAACATTTCCCTAATTCATCTGCCGCCATTTCAGTGATGATTTGGCCCCAGCAGACATGCCATGTGGACAGGTGTATACAGATGTTGCCATGATTAGTAAAACGCAAAGTCATTTATACATTTGCAGAATTCATAATAGCTCTCTGGGACTGTGCATCTTCTGAACGGACAGACACTAAAAGTGCAACCACTACTACAGGGTAGTCTGCGACTTTTTAATGTAAAAAAGGGTGCTCCCACCCAAGGCACTGTGGGAGAGCTCATGTACAATGAGAAGTCAGGCAAACCTGGATCAGTGATCCAGCACTTTCTTAGCTCTGTGACCTGTGGCCACGTTATCCACTTTCTTTCACCCTCCATTTTCCATCAGAGAAATTGGACCAGTTCCTAATTTTATTTTGAGAATTCAATGAGAGAATATGAACAAAGCAGTCAATGCAGTGCTTGACATGTAGGAAGCATATGTTAATATTCACTATTATTTTTGAGATTACTAATATTAATAGTTATTACTATAGTAGCAGCAACAGTAGTAGGAATGGTAATAAATACTGGCAATAGCAGCAGCTACTTAAAGTAATGAGAGTAGCAATGTGTCATTGGTGACTTTTCCTGACAATTGGTGACTTGAATGAAACACACCAATCTACTGTAACGTTTCCAAAGATCCTCTTCTCTCGAACATTTGAACATAGAACCCTAGTGTCATGTGATGTTTCTCAAAGCCCTTACCCATTATTTTGATATGTGTGATTTGGAGAAGGACAGTCATGTATAATTCTACTCCTGTGCAGCACTACATTACTAGAAGAAAGCCACAAGCACAATTCATATATAAATCAAATATGAATATACTAATTCATAGCACAACATGGAGATCAGGAAGGGATCCCAAAGACTGCCTGTTGGCTTCCCAGGAGTCCAAAGAAAATAAATCATGAGCTGTGATCCTAAGTGAGTAGCAGAGAGAACATGCAGTCTGCCTGCATGACCTGGATGGGTTCATGAGTAGATATTCAGGGGAGGGGACCTGGCTCAGAGCAACTCACATGTTGACTAGAAGAGTGCACTCTGGTCTTGGAACATTCCACCCATGAGGTTTTCTTTTTTGGTCTGTATAAAATGACAGTCCTATAATTTTTTAAAACTTGTTTTCTTTTCTCAGCATTTCCATCAGGACACAAAAAGATCGTATGATTCTATTACATGTTTTAACTAAAATGTCTGATTGAACAAGGGTTGGAGTGGGCAGGTGCATTTATTAGAATTCTAGAGTGTCTGGTATTGACTGTGTGTCTGAACGTAGGAATGCTGGAAAGGTTGGGAGCTTGGGGATTGGTCAGACTTTGACTCTGACAGTCATCATCCCTGTAACTCAATGACTCCTGCTCAGTTTCTCATCTGCACAGTGTGGGTATGAATGTGACTCAAAGGACTGTTGAAAAGATTATATAACCATCGCAGATGGTTAGGGTTTGATGAGGTCACAGAAACAAATCTGAGAGTTGACGGAGACCTATGAATGTCAAAGGATTAGTCAGCTGAACACCATTTAAGGAGTGTTAAATAACACTCTGTTGAAATCTGTTGCTTAAGCAGACAAAAGAGTGGGGATCCCAACTAAGAGTGACTTCAAAATATATTTGAGGATTCTCCTTTCACTTCTACCTGTCTTCCCATCTTTCCCTCTTTGAGCAGTCTTATCTCAGTTTCTTAGTTTGGTCTATCTTTTCTTCTGTTTCTTGGTATCTGTTATGGAATAAATTTCGTGCCCCCAAATTCATATGCTGAAGTTCTAACCCTCATACCCCAGATTGTGACTATATATGGAGATAGTGTTTTTAGAGTTAATGAAATTAAAATGAGGTCACTGGGATGGGCTCTAATCCAGTACGAGGTAGCAGAATAGGATCTGAAGGCAGAGAACCTAAGGCCAATTCACACTGACTTTCTAGAACTAAATAAAAAAGAAAACCCCAACTTTCCATGCACAAGTAACAAAAGGACAGAGACAGAGGCTACTCCCTTTGCACAAACCCCCTCCACCTTCTGCATTCCAGATGAGAAGTAGAAAGTACATCTCATGAGTCCCCTCCTGTAACCAATGGCTAGTCACAGGCCTAGTGCTCATTTGCATAGGTGTGTAACTTTGTAACTTTACTTCTGCCTCTGATTGGTTGCCTTCTACTACTTCATTAGGGAGCCACTTCTTCATTTACATAGGGTGTAAAGCAAGTAACCAACGGGAAACTTCTAGAGGTTATTCAATCCCCAGAAAATTCTGTAACCGCTGCTTGCTCTAGGCCACTCCCACTCTGTGGAGTGTACTTTTGTTTCAATAAATCTGTGCTTTCATTGCTTTGTTTGTGTGTTTTGTCCAATTCTTTGTGCAAAATACGAAGAACGCGAATGACTCGAAGTCAAGACCCTCCACGGGTATTATATGACTGATGTCCTGATGAGGAGAAAAATTCGGATACAGACATCTAACGGGGGAAGAACATGTGAGACACAAGAATACGGCTGTTTACAGACCAAAGAGATGGGCCTCAGAGGAAAGCAAACCTGTCAACACCTTCTAGCTCCCTGAACTACGAGGAAATGAATTTCTGTTGTTTAAGCCACCCAGTTTGTGAATCTTTATTATGGCAAACCCAGCAAATTAACTCAATATTTAACTTTTTCTCTGTGTCTCTGTGGTTCTCAGTTTCTCTCTGTATCTCTCTGGATATCTCTGTAGATTTTTCTCTGACTCTGTAACTTGGATTTCTCTCTCTGTCTGTCTCTTTCTTTGTCTATATCTGTTTATCATATACTATCTTCCTAGCTGCATTTTCCCTCATCTCCGCCTCTCTCTTTCTCATTTTACTCTCTTTTCTTATCATTCTCTTGCTTCCTTGGATAAAACTTGATAACCCATACAAAATGTTTAGAACAGTGCCTATAGTTTCTATTCCATAAAAATTATCCAAAAAAGTGAATCCCCCCTGTTCTTTTTCTCTCCTTTTTTTCTTCCCTTCTTCATTGCTTCCCTTCCTTTCTCTTTCACTCACTCCCTAACTGAACATAAAATAAAACTGGAATTTATTTTTCAGGATTTATTGTCTTTATCGAATAAAGTTTTATGGCCCCCAATCCTAATTTTAAAGCAACTCACTTGACTGTTTTACATTCCTCAAAGGGGGAGAGGAGAGACTAAATTGAATTGCCTTTTGTAAGTGACCCCTCTTAGATTTTTGTTTGTTTCTTTGGGTAAAAATGTTTAGATCAGTTGACCTTAAACTTTACAAGGTCTAGAATCACCCTGGGGGGCTGGTTAAAAATGCACACTTTTGCTCTCCCACTCCAAGTTTTGAATCAGTGCATCCGTGTCGAGACTGGGAATTATATAATTTTAAAGATTTTTAGGTAATTCTGATGCAGGGAAATCTTCAACATGCCCTGAGAATCACAGTCTTATAGGAAATAAAAATGGACTTCCTCTGTAAGCCCTGCCTAACCTTTGTTCATGCTAAACAAAAAATAGAATAAAACCAAGCTTCGTTTCTAGAAGTTTTAAAATATTCTCTCTGAGCATCACAGCTGGGGTAGTGGGGATCCACTTCCCCCTTTTTTCTTGACGCCGCTAATAGGCTGAGCAGGGAGCTGACATTCATTTTCAAACAATTTAGGTAGGTGGGAAGGAAGAGCAGGACTTGCAAAATTAACAGTCATAGATTTACTTCTTTGGCACCTGTTTTGATTATTGAATTAAGAAAGTTCTGGCAGCTACAACGGGCTCTGCCAGATGTTGAAGAGCACATTTCAGGGAGAATGTAAAAGGATGTCAGAAGATGTAAGGATCATTCATTTAAAGAATAAACTGTCTGGATCATGTTCTGTTTAGGCTGTCAGAACTGATGGCGAGTGTAATAAAACCTCAGGAACAAAGGGTGAGCAGACATTGATAAAGCTCAAACACATCATGAAATATAAAAATCTGCTGATTTTTAAGTCCACACCCCTGAGTGTCAGCTTATCTGTTTGTAGAAACCACTGCATGTTAAGAGGAGCCCATTTTTCCTGCAGTTTGGTGTAAGATTGGTCCGTTACTTTCATAGAGGCTGTGAAAAATGTTCTCGGGGGACTTATCTATCAGCATCAGGACAAAGAGACGGCCACAGCCCCTGGGAGAGTGATGGGAAGAAAGGCAGGCACCCGGTTAGTGATGGGACCACTCAGCATCGATCTAGAATAACTGGACATCTGCAAAGCCTGTGCACCTGTTACAAACACACACACACGCATGCACATACACAAACAGGTGGTTTGCTGAGGCTATGCAGGATTCCAGAATAACTTCGGTGTATCTACATGCATACACATGAATGCACATATGCATAAACCATGTTCATACATGCACTAACATAAATGCACATGGATATACACCACGTGCCCATACATTCCTCCATTGTACATGGCAAACAAAATCACACATTTGCACACACAGCCACATTCATGAACAATACCAGATACAGGATTGATCAAACACCTTTCCCAGCACTGGCCCAGCCTGCTGATGATATGTGGAAGGCTGGCCTGCCCAGTGAGGGTTTCATGCTGGTGAGAATCAAGAGGGATATCTTCCTGCAGAATTCTGGAGAAACAGTCCATTCAAAAAAATCACCTTGCTAATACAGAGTGTGCATCAACGTCCATTTACTGGATTCACCTTTCAGGACAAACAGGAGCATGACTCCACTCTGTTTGCTGTGTCCTGCACAGGTAAATTCAGCTGCCTGGCACACATATTTTGCGGTGTGAAGACCAGGATGCCTGTCTAGGAAACAGAGAGGACTTAGCAAGCCTTGAGGGGCTGAAAGTCCTCCATATCTTTTATAGGTCATGACAATCATGCTGGGTCTTTATGTTCATGGAGGAGAGTTAGTGGTTTGCTGAGGCTATGGAGGACTCCAGAATAACTTCAATACATCTTCTAAAGCGTGAGTAATTGGATAAAAATTGATTAGATATAAATGATCTTTTAAACTATTTAAACTGTTTAATCAGCTGTTTCTATTACACAGCAGAATGTGAAATTTACATGCATTTTGGAAGGGAAAAGAATAGTGACCTGAATACTGACAAGGCCTTGTGGCTTTTTGTTGTTGTTGTTTTTGTTTGTTTGTGTTTAAGGAGTAGGTCTTTGACAGCCACTTAAATTTTATGCTATTATTTTTTTTCCCTCCTATGGTAATTTTGGTCATTTATAATTTTAAAGCAAATGCTTTGATATATTTAAAATTTGTTTATGTATGATTATTCACAGTATTCTCTTAATGTTGTTTCCCTTTTCATGCCTGTAGGGGTTTTTTTTGTTAGTTTGTTTCTCATGTTTACTTTTGTAATCTCTCCTCTATTCCTGAGTCAGAGTCTAAATACTTGCCTAGCTTGCGGCCTTTTTAGAAAAACCAATATTTTTACCTTTTTGATCAAAAAATGTTTTTGTTTTTAATTTTATTAATTTTTAATTTAAAAATGTTATTCTTCTATTTTCTAATAGATTTCGCTTTTTTGCTTCTTTTTCTAGCTTCCTGACTTTGAAATTGGTCCATCAATTTTCAATCTTCTTTGTTATTGAAATAAATTCATTTAGGTTTATGTATTTTCTCTTCAGTGTTTCGAGTCAATTCCATGGATTTTCATGTGCCTTTCTTTAATCCAATCATGATTTTAAAAGATTTGTTTTTTTCTAAAACATTAAATAAATGAGTTTCTTTTGTCTTACTTTGGATTCTTAGTTTTTCTTTTAGTTTTCTCTTTAAAATTCTTAATGTTGATGATTTGTGTTTTCTCTTCACGCTTGATTGGTCTTGCTGGCAGATCATTCATTTTTATTCATCTCTTTCAAAGCTCAGTTTGGGGTTGTGTTGATTTTCTTTATTTTTTAATGTTTTCTATTTTACTGACTCTTTAATATTTTTCTTCTTCTTCTTCTTCTTTTATTTCTTCTGCTTCTTTTGTATTTAATTTCCTCTCCCTTTTCTGGCTTCTTGAGTAGAAGTGTAGGCCATTGATTTTCTGCCTTTCTTCTACTGTGCTGAAAGACAGCCTGCTATGGTTGACCCAGTGCTCCCACCGGAAGTGATCCGTATGACTCCTGCCCTCAGCTTACTCTCTATGGGTGGAGGTGAGAGCCAGTCTCTGTGCCTCTGGCCCTGGCTTGGCAGCCTTAACTCACTTTGCCTCCTGGGCTAGAAAGAGTATCAGAGAGTCTCTGCATGGCCCATTTTAAGCATTTGTTTTGTGTCACCACATTTAGTCTTTACAAATCCATACGATAGTATATTATTGTCGTTTTCTTTTTTTTAGGTTTAGAAAAGGAACAGTGATACTAAGTTATTTGTCTTAGTCCCATGGCATAGCTGAGATTCAGTCAGCCCTGCTGGGCTCCAAAGCCCAGTGTAAATTACTGCGTGCCTTTGCTTCACCTGTTAACAGTAACCACTCACTGAGACTACCAGGTGCTGCACTAGACTGGGTGAATTACATATATTACATCATGTAGTCCACATAGTAGTCAAAGAGATACCTACTATTTATAGCCATTTAAAAATAGACAAATGGAGCTAAGAAGTCGAGGTGTCCTTGCCATACTGTAATAAACTTAGGATTCAATATTAGGTATTCTTTTTCAAACTCCATATCCCATTACTTTGACCACTACTTAGGTTGTTCTGCTCTACAAACAAAGCAGACATCTTTGATGTTAAGGCCTTGTGAATTCATTGAGTGACTCATCTTCTTTAAGGAGCTTCTTTAAAGGCATAAAGAGATGAAATTCCATATCTCATATCTCATAACGTAGAGAGCTTGCATTTTACATAAATTCAAAAAGCTTAATTTCAACTTGATGCCCTAGGTCTGGGAGTCTTAAGAAGTCCGTATCTCTTTTATCACAGAACATGTTCCACCTCAGAGGGCTTCAGTGACTTACCCAGCTTGATAAGCTAGTAAGTGGCAGAGCTGGGATTTGAACCCAGGTTCATCTGACTCCCCACACAATAAAGACAGAAAACCAAATAATCAAAGAATACCAAAGGACTCATTTCCCCCTCACCCAGGAGACTGTTGAGGTATCTTTGAGACACAGTGATTAGTTTCTAATGTCCTAAAAGTACTGACCACACACATTCTCAGGAAAGGGGAGATGACAAGTGTAGCTGATCATCAGAACAGATTCCTAACGGAATTTAGGCCATCATTGTGTCAGAGCAAGTCAAACGTGGAGGAAAAGTGAAGTCATCTAGTTTAGCTTCTTCTTTATACATGTATGTAAAGAAACTGAGGCTTCAGACAGAGGTCTTCCTCTCTTGCCTTGGGGGTATCTGTGTGGAGGCTAATAATGTTAATAATTATGGTGGTCCCTTACATTCAAGTGGACACTCTTGAAACCAGCTGTGCAAAATTATGACTGGGACAGTGAAAGAGATCTAACTTAATCGACTCCATCTTGCTTCTAACCTCCAAGCTGTCTTGTTCATTCCTGGGCGTAGCTGAACTAACTGGGAAAAACTCAGTTTATAGTTTATAGTTTAAAACAAAGATAACAGCCCTTTCCCAAAGCAGACCTCCTCTTCCCTGGGGGACCAGACTGCCTTTGTAGGACTAACATTAGACACGAGATTAGAAATCATGGTTTAGGAGTCATGCAGCTGCAGGCTACAAGATTCTGACCCTCCCTAAACTGCTCCTGAGATCAACACTTGAGATTTTTGCAGATGCTGCACTTAGTGGATCAGCTGGCACCGCCCAGATTGATAAACTGGCTCATCTGATCATGTGGACCCACCCAGGAACTGACAGTTTAGACTCCCTGTGATTTCATTTCTGACCAATCAGCATTCCTGGCTCACTGGCTCCCTCCCCACCCACCAAGTTGTCCTTAAAAACTCTGATCACTGAATGCTCAGGGAGATTGATTTGAGTAAAAACTCTGGTACCCTGCACAGCCAGCTTTGTGTGAGTTACTTTTTCTCTACTGCAGTTTCCTTGTCTTGATGAATCGCTCTGTCTAGGCAGTGGGTAAGGTGAACCCATTAGGAGGTTACACGCTTAGATGCATATGTGCCAATTCTGTTTCTCACAAGAACCATGTGGAGTGAGTATGGCTGGCATCATTACCCCTAGTTTATGATGCGGGCACTAAGACCCTGAGAAGAGAAATGACAAGCTCATGTCCTCATAAACAGTGATGTCTGGGCTTGAACTCAGGACTTTTAAATCGACATTCACAGAGACTTCAGAACAGAACCCAATTTGTTGAATGGAGACAGGGGAAAGAGAGAATTCCATTACGAAGCTCTCCAAAACCTTGATGAGGAGCAAACAAGACAAGTTCAACTCTAACCCACCCTGTTCCTGGATTGTTTTGCACTTAAGAAAAAGCAGGCGAGACCATAGAACAAGATCACAGCTGTTTATGTCTTCCAGTAACTTTTTCTAACCTTTTCCCCATCTGCTTTTGCAGTGGGAAAAATCATTTTCTCCATGTGATGGGTCCTCAATGTCCCCCTTCCTACCTCCTCAATACTGTACTTCAAGATACTACAGTAAATTACAGTGATTCATTATTCCTATTAAAACAAACGATATCCTCAAATTACCCGGCAAACTAAACAATTGTGAACAGTAAATTCAAACAGTAAAACATGGGCACATATTGGGTAAATGTTATTTTCTTGAACAAGAAAAGCTTTCGGCAAAGTGCTTAACTTGAATACAACAAAAGGCAATTTAATTTAGTAATACAGCTGGGTGAAAAATGGAGACCTCGGGTTTAATAAGAAGGGGGAAAAGACACACAATATCATCCAAAAGGATAATTATGAGAAACTATTTTGTATGATCCAGTGAAATCAAAGCTTCTAATGCTTTCTTACTCCTGTCAAAATAGGGAGATTTAAGGCCCTAAAAATGGGAATTTTGCAGACTTCACTGCCAAGAAAAAATGATTTGTTCCTTGATAAATTACTATTGGGCTTTATTCTTGGGGGGAAAAAAATACACTTACATTGAAATAAATGCCAAGGAATGGGTAGAGAATTTATATTATTCATTCATATCTGTCACTGGATTGGTGGAAAGACAGCAGCCCCATTTAAAACATACCCTGACTTGCTGAATTCTTGCCACAGAGGCAAGATGAAAATCTCTGGTGAATGGGGGCAGGTGTGGATCCCCGTGAGGCTGCACAAATCTGACAAGGTATCACTCTTAGTCTTCTTCCCTGGGACACAAATATTCTATCCTCTCTGGATCCTGCAATTCAAGAAGCATCCCCAAATATGGACACAAGACTTTTGCCGATTCTGAATATTTCCATGGGGCTTTGTAAATATCCTAGGCAAATTTGCCTTTCAACACAGAAGGGGAGTAAGAACAGGAGAGAAAAATTTTGGCAACCACAGAGCCACCAGTTAGCTTGTTAATTGTATTGGGTCAATCAATGACCATGAAAACATGACTCTTCATTATCTTCGTCAAGGGTCTGAAGAGCAGGAAAATGATAACTACTTTGGAGAGAACACTGGACAAGTGTTAGGGACCCAGACTCCAGCTTCACGTCTTTAAAACTTGTGTAACCTTTAGTAAAACGAGTAAGACCCCTGAGCTTCACTTTCCTCATCTGTAAAATGGTTTCTTTGGACCAGAAACATTTTCCTTCCAAGTATTGCTGCAAAATACTTCATTCCAGGCAAACTTTTTTATATAATTGCATCATACAGGACAAATCAAACAGGAACTTCTCTAGTGAAAACAGAGTGCTTTTTCTATTTGAGTACTCCCCCACATTCTAGGGACCCCTAACTCACTCCATAGAACTCTAGGGCCTCAGGGAACATACTTGGAAATTACTAAGCTGCGTTCTTTGTAAGGTTCCTTCCAGTTTGAATACCCATGCTGCTGTGGCTGACCTGCTCCTAAAACAATTAACCAAGACTCTGAGAAAACTCTGCCAGCCTTGCCTGGTGCTCTTTGCCTCCATGTTAGTAGTGTGTGGCTCCCCCTTAAAAATGCCAGGTTCCAAAGGCATCATTGCTGAATCTCAACACAGGGTACATGCCCCTGCTGGGCTAAGACAGAAAAATGAAAAGGACAGTTTTTATGGGAGCAGTTTCAAAAATTTAAATGAGAGTTATCATCCAAATATTTATCTCTAGAAATCTGGAATGAAAAGAATCATGCAGCACTTGCTAAGGGACTACTGATTAGTGTTTATCAATCCACATCCCAGTAAGGTCTAGGACCAGTTTTTTTCCAAATGAAACAAGCAAAAACGTAATGTCTGAATCGTCCAATACCTGGGTATGACTGATATGATTCATCTGCTACAAAGATAAAAGAACGAAGTAAATGCTTTGTGGAAAGAAGTTTCTGGCTAATTAAATTTTGTTTTTTGGTCTTTCTTGGTGCTATAAAAAAGAAGGGTGCCTTTATTTTTAAGTTGAAAATTATTCTAAACTGCCTGCATCTATTTTTTATCTGAGTGACACCAATTTGAAGTGCTTCCATCTTAATTTTTTTTGTTTTTTTGTAATTTACAAAGTACTTTCCATTTCACAAAGAGCTTTATAGTTTATAAGCACAGTTTACAATAGACCTTATTATATTAGTTTATAAGATGCTGTGCTCTTTCCAAGGTACTTAACAGTTTACACAGCCTTTTATGGCTTATCCATTTCTTTGAATAAGCCACTTTATCATCTTAAAAGTATTTGACATTTTATAACGCCCTCTTATTATTACAAAGAGCTTTGTAGCTTACCAAATGCCTTGCGATGTGTAAAATAATGCCAAGCCCTTAACCATATTTAGTTAGGTTCAAGTGACATAATGCATCTTTCTTTGATGATTATAAGGATTATAATACAAGTCAAATTTGTGAGCTTGCCTTTACTAAGCACAGACTGAGTGTGTCCTAGAGATGCTTGTTGGTGCCTGGTTGATTAAAAACATCATCTCTTTAAAATTAGCTAGCTAATGAAGAACTAGAAGTTTGGTTTTCATCAATGATTCTTCATGGGGGGCAATTTTATCCTTCAGGGACAATATATGGAGACATATTTGGTTATCACAACTGAGAGGAGAGGGTACCACTGGCAAATAGGGGGTACAAGTAAGGGATGCAGTTGAACATCTTACAATTCATATCACAGCACCACCCCCTACCCCAACAAATAAATGTCTAGCCTATAATTCCAATAGTGCCAAGATTGAGAAGCTCTGGTTTTGATAAAGGTGAACCTATCCTGTTAATTTCACACCTTTTATCTACTGCATTTGAAGAATGCTTTGAGCTGCAAGTAACAGAAAATGAACTCAAACTGGCTTACAGGTTATTTACATTTATCTCTCACTTAACTGGAAATCAAGAGAAAGGCCAGGATACAGGGCTGGTTGATTAAGACAGTGACCTGTGGGATGGAGACCCCTGATTCTCTTCCTCTCCACTTTGCTCAGCTTTGTTCATCCTAAAGTTGGTTCATACCCACAGAAGGCTGTCAGCAGCAATCAACACAACCCGCTTTTGTTCCTATCCAAAGCAGGGAAGCAGGCTTGTCTTTCCCAGAATCCCACAAAGAGACTTTGTATGTGAATAAACACCCACATCTTAAGGTGATTTTCTTAACTGAAGGATGTACGCAACATAGCAAGGACAGAGCCTTTTATGGAGCTGATGCTCATTACATGTTCTCTCTCTGCCTCTATCCTTTGCTGGACACTAACTTTTGGCTGATGACTATGGCTTCTGAAGAACAAAAACATAATAAAATCACCTTGGTCCCCCAGGAAACAGCTCCTGTGAAACAGCTGTTAGATTTATGCATAGAAATTCACACTGTTTCCCAGCATGGAATTCTGAACTGTAAATCCTTCCCCCAACATATTACATATGCACACATACACACACTCTACCTCTTGCAAATGAAAAGTCATATATATCTTGCCAAAGTATTTCTGACAAGCAGCTCCGGCATTCAGAGCCTTAGGCAAGCTTTGTGTCTCCCATAGTGATGTATAACTGGCCAGGGAGGTTGCAGAGCCCAGTATTCAGGACTAATCAACACCTCTTCAGATATTCTGTGCAAAGCTCCCTTTGCCTGGCCTGCAAAACCTCATCAGCAGGAGGTACTTTATTTAGGAATGAATGGCTGAGTTCAGTACCCTGTATGAAAGGTGAAAAATAATTTTTATTTCATTTTAGAATCCTCATAACCCAACCATAAGCTCTCAGTTTCTTATTTAATTGGATCCATGTTTGCTTTGGGGATAAGGCTAAGTTCTAGGGGCTAGTCATCAGGCCATCTCTGCAATACTTTTGAGATGTGGAATGGGGCCTATTGGAAACTCATCTTCAAAAACCATCAATGATTTCAAATTACATGTAGAAAAACTTAAATCCCTTAGCTTGACTTTCACAGTATGACCCTAAGCACTGCATTCCCCATTATTGTTCCTAGTTCCTATAAGCATCATCTACTCCATTCAGACTGATCTCCTAGTTATTTTTCAGATAAGTTTTATTGTGTTCCTGAACTGCAGAATCTAGAATACAGCAGGTATTAAAAACAGCAGACTTGGGTCCAAATTGTGATTCTACCACATACAGAACGTATGATCATACGGAAAAAATGCTTATTTAGTGAGTCTCAGTTTACTCATCTGGAAAATGATGATAATATCATCTTGTGGGATAGAGGTGAGGGTTTAGTAAGATAATTTTTCAATATGCTTAGTTTAGTGCTGCCTTGTAGAAGGCGTCTAACAAAGTTCTTATTTTCCCTTCACTTTCCTACCTGCCCAGATTGATGTCTCCTATACATTTGTACTTTTACAGTATTTTAGGGAAGGTGCACTTTATTTCTCCTGTTGATCTCTCCAAGTCTATCATATATCCAACTCTACATTCTCCTAGCTGATTGTATTTTTCCTTCATCACCTAGCAGGATTTTAATTTATACTATTTTGTGGAATTAATTGTGTGATTTTTTTTCCCCCTCAGTAGATGATAAGTTGCTTGCGAGTAGAGCTATGACTCTCTTGCTCACCTCTCTTTTCCTGATACCTGGAACAGTCTTTGATACACAGTCGGTGGTAGATAAATATTGAATGAATGAATGGGTGGACAATTAAGATTGAGTACTTCACTGCAGCCTTCACTGTGCAAAGTTCTTTATTTTTGTCATCTCACTGCAACCTCATACCCTACACACTATTGGCATCATCCCTATTTCATCCTAATTAAGAAATTGGTGCATGGGGGAGGTAAAGTAGTCCGAGGTTACACATCTGGGAAGAGCAGAGTCAGGACTTGGACTCAGTCATTTGACTCCAAGTCCCACCTCTAACCACTAGGGTGACGCCTTCACTTCAAAGATGGTGGACAGTGGAAGGTGACCATGCATTCAGGGCTTGGGTAATTTGTGTCTTGTATTTTTTTTTTCTTTTTTTTTTGAGACAGAGCCTTACTCTGTTGCCCAGACTGGAGTGTAGTGGCACAATCTTGGCTCACTGCAACCTCGGCCTCTTGAGTTCAAGTAATTCTCCTGCCTCAGCCTCCTGATTAGCTAGGATTACAGGTGCCCTCCACCATGCCCGGCTAATTTTTGTATTTTTAGTAGAGTCAGAGTTTTACCACGTTGGCCAGGCTGGCCTCAAACTCCTGACCTTAAGCAATCCACCTGCCTCGGCCTCCCAAAGTGCTGGGATTAGAGGCCTGAGCCACGGTGCCTGGTCTAATTTCATATTGTATAACCTTGTTTAAATCATTGGGGCTACCCAAGTGAATCCCTTTTGCTCTTTTCAGTAGATTTTCCAGTCGTGACATCCTTTGATCTTCACATGAGACTCTGTTGATGAAACAACGGGACACAGCAGGGGTAAGCGATTTTTCAAGGTCACTCATGGAGTCACTGATGTGGAAACACACAGTGGGAGATGCTTAGAACAATCGGAGGAGTAATCACATCAGGTCACCCCAGCCAGGGAGGCCTCCCCCGAACCTGCTGTCACTGTTTTGGAGGGAGCTCAGTGTTGGTCTGGTCCTTGGAGATAAGGATGAGCTTGGCATTACAGAGAAACCTCTGGACTTGGTCAGGTGGCCTGGATTCTGAAGGCAGCCACATCACATGCATCTGAGCTTGTGGGTCCTAATTGCTGAGCTTCTGCTTTTCCTTCTGGTTAATGAGGTTAGACCAGATATTTTCTAAAAAAAAAAAATAGGACCCAACAAATAATAATTGAGGGTCTACTAAGTCTGTGTCCATCTTACTTTCCTTCTATATTTTTGGACCTAGAATGCAGTTCTGGCACAGTAAGTGCTAAATTATTATTGTGCACTTAAATGATTGTGAATGAATGCGGTAAGACAAAATGGTGAGCCACACCTGGTTCCTGCCCTTTAGTTGGCGGAGACATAAGTCAGCTACTAATGATGTTGTACTTTCCTGAATACTTTAACTGAAATAAATGCAGAGTGCCTTGGGAGCTCCCAGGAGGTGCAATTCATCCAGGTGTAGGCTGGATGGGAATTTAGGGAGTCCTCCTTGAAGGAGGTGACATTTAATTGCCGATACCTTAAGGGCAAGCAGGAGTCTGCAGGGAAATAAAATGTGTAAGTGTGTGGGCTAAGTTGCGGGGTGGAGAGGGAATCAGAGGGTTTGGTTGACTGCACCTGACAGAGGAAGAAGTTAGGGGAGCTAGATAAGGTTCATTTGGACCTGGGGTTTAAACTTCAGGAGGGGCAGAGGGAGGAGATGAGTCTGGAGAGGAAGGTAGAGGAATATGAAGGATAAGGCCATGGTAAAGGGCCAGGGGTTACCCAGAGGTCTTTGGGGAGCCAGGAAGGATTCTAAATAGGGAGTGTGTATAGTCTGGGTCTGTGTCTCCACTCAAATCTCATCTTGAATTGTAGTTACCACTATTCCCACCTGTCATGGGAGGGACCCCATGGGAGGTAATTGAATTATGGAGGCAGGTCTTTCCTATGCTATTCTAGTGATAGTGAATATCTCATGACATCCGATGGTTTTATTTAATTAATTAATTATTTAGATGGAGTTTCGCTCTTGTCGCCCAGGCTGGAGTGCAATGGTTCGATCTCGGCTCACTGCAACCTCCGCCACTCAGGTTCAAGCGATTCTCTTGCCTTAGCCTCCGGAGTAGCTGGGATTACAGGCATTCGCCACCATGCCCAGCTAATTTTGCATTTTTAGTAGGGACAGGGTTTCTCCATGTTGGTCAGGCTGGTGTTGAACTCCCAATCTCAGGTGATCCACCCACCTCGGCCTCCCATAGTGCTGGGATTACAGGCATGAGCCACTGCGCCTGGCCAATCAAATGGCTTTATAAAGAGGAGTTCTCCCGCACAAGTTCTCTCTTCCCTGCCACCATCTAAGATGTGACTTGCTTCTCCTTGTCTTCTGCCATGATGATGAAGCCTCCTCAGCCACGTGGAACTGTGAGTCCATTTAAAATAAATTACCCAGTCTCAGGTGCGTATTTATTAGCAATGTGAAAATGGACTAGTTATAGTCTGGCTCTGTGCCTCCACCCACATCTCATCTTGAATTGTAATCTGAACTGTAATCCCCATGTGTTGTGGGAGGGACTTGTTAGAAGGTAATTGGATCATGGGGGCAGTTTCCCCCATGCTGTTCTCATGATGGTGAGTGAGTCTCATGAGATCTGGTTGTTTGATAAGTGCCTGGCGCTTCCTCCATCACTCTCTTGCTTGCCTGCCTGTCGCCATGTAAGAAGATGCCTGCTTCCCCTTCTCCTTTTGCCGTGATTGTAAGTTTCCTAGGGCCCCCTAGCCATGCTTTCTGTTAAACCTGCAGAACTGTGAGTCAATAAAACCTCTTTCTTTCTAATTACCCAGTCTCAGGTAGTATTCTTTATAGCAGTGTGAAAACAGACTACTACAGAGGATTTTAAAAAGATGATTCTGGAAAAAGGTTTTCCATGTGAAGTTCTTCGGGGAAGGGTAAGCATAGGAGCAGGAAGACCATTTTGGATGCTGCTGATGTGGTCCCAGAGAATGATATCTGTGTTTATGGATACTATCGGGAGTGGTGGATATCGAGTAGGGGATTGAATGGAATAAAAAAAAAAGAGTGGGCCTTTGACTTTTTGAGGTCACCTGTTCTATTCAGCACTTGCAAGACACTAGGGAAGGGGTCAGAGGGATGGATTTGAGGCTGGGAGTAGAGCCAATACTCTGAATTCCTGGTCACTCTATTCCTACCTGCGGTAGTAGGAAAAGGTGCCTGGGAGAGGCAGGTGGATTCTGCATAGCCTGGGGCCTCTCTTCTCTCCTACCTCGCATGCCTTAGGCATTGGCTGGCCTGGTGTTACCCACTGCTGCTAGAAAGGCCTCGTCCTGTGCTGTTATCTGCAGATTTCAAGGTCCCTCTTGCCCTCACAGTGCTGAACTCACACCACTCATCATATCACTGCTGCTCTGATCAGCCTGGCTGATCTTACCATTTTCTTAAGTGGTGTCTTTGCTTTTTAATTTATTTTCTTGACCCCTCCAGTTCTAAGGCGAACTCTCTGTCAATAGAAATTGTTCCCTGGGATTAGCTTGGACTCTTCCTTAGAAGAGTCAGTTTGGAAGTAAGAGGCCCTAAAGCTTTGACAAGACTGGGAAGACAAAGTGGTAAACACAGGAAAGAGCCCCAGGGTGGCAGGAGAGGCACTCAGTACACCTGTGACTTTGTGCAAGTCACTCAAGCCTTATCCATTCGATGGGGAGGCAGGAGGGAGAAAAGGGAATAGTATTTACTGATCCTGACTATATGGTCAATACTCCTTCCTTTTTGCTCTTATTGCACCTCCAACACATTCCTATCATAGAGTTTGCTCATTCATTCATTCTTCATTCAACAGACTTTTGTTTTTTTTTGAGACGGAGTTTTACTCTTGTTGCCCAGCCTGGAGTGCAATGGTGCGATCTCGGCTCACTGCAACCTCCGCTTCCCAGGTTAAGCGATTCTCTGGCCTCAGTCCCCTGAGTAGCTGAGATTACTGACATGCGCTACCACGCCCGGCTAATTTTGTATTTTTAGTAGAGATGGGGTTTCACCATGTTGGTCAGGCTGGTCTTGAACTCCTGACCTCAGGTGATCCACCCACCTCAGCCTCCCAAAGTGCTGGGATTACAGGCGTGAGCCACCGTGCTCTGCCCATTCAATTGACTTTTAAGATCAATTGATCTGTGGTTGCCCGAGCCTTCTATTCATCTGCAAGCACTTTGAGAAAAAGGACCATTTAAAAACTATCCATGTATCCCAGACACAAAGGACAGCACATAGTAGATACTTAATGTATGTGGAATAAATGAATACGTTGCTGCATGCTGTGCTGTGGAGTCTCATAGCCTGGGTTCAAAGACTCTGTTACTTGTTAACTCTGGAACCTGGGACAACTCCTCTAACCTCTCTGAGCTGCAGTTTTCTCCTCTGCAAAAAAGGGGGATACAAATGGCACCTATTCATATGTACACACCAAATTGCTTTATTTCTGAAAAATTGGTGGGGGAGGAGGAAGCATTTAGCATTATAATGCATGAAGCTGTGTTATGAGAGGTAGTCAGGTCTAAAAAGGTGAAACTTTGCTAATAGCATCTGCCCTGTGAAGAATCTGAAAGACGCAGCCCTACTCCCACTGATGACTTTGAGAAACCCCATTTTTAACAAAAACCACCTCCCTGGAATAAAGGACTTTTTGGCTTTTATCTCTTGGCATGTGGCAGTGAAATAGTCAGTATTTTTGCCTGGAGATAGACGAAGAGGGAAAAAGAAAGGGGCAAATGGGATACACCTTGTTGGCTTATTTCCTAAGGACTCAAAGGAGCTTGCAGAGAAAAGTAGACACATGGCATTTATCAGCCACTAGATTAAGTGTCTATTCATAATTGGCTTATTGGTTTCAGTGTTTCTTCCGGGACAGAGATGATACCCACACCCTGGTGAAGAGGCTTTAATTGAGAAGCTATAGACATAAAACCTCCAGGACTGTATCCGGCCCACAGAGTTATTATTGTTGTTATTCATGGGTATTAAGCTATGGAGAGTATCTCAATGCATTCCCTTTGTGTGAGCAAATGCAAACACCCTTAGAGACATCCTCCACCCCGGCATAACTTTAGATACCTAAACCATTCCTAAGGAATGCCATTAGGATTGTTTGTAGAAAAACAGATAAGGCCAAGTAGTTTCAGAAACACACATTCTGCAAAGTGAATCTCATTGGCAAATTGGGATGGGGTTCAGGAGAGCGGAGAAGAGTGATCAAGCAGTGAAAAAATAAGAAACAGATCTTTCTCACTTTGAGTTAGCCCCTTGGAAGAACACCCAACCTCTGCCTCCTGGAGCCTTTTTCATTGTTATCTTAAATGACATATATAAAGCGGTGTCAAAGCAGAGAGATACTTCTCTGTGGCTGACACATTTCACAGGGAGAAATGGATTTTAAAACTGTATTCAACTAACAAATTGACAGTCTTAGCCTTCCCTCACCCAGGACGCACTACCTGGAGTGAAACGTGGGGGAGGGGCAGATGAGGGCTGATAGGATCTAATCCACTGCTTACAGAATTTGAGGGAGAGTTTTTTTTTTGTTTTTTGTTTTTTTATTTTATTTTATTTTATTTTATTTATTATTTTTTTTTATTGCATTTTAGGTTTGGGGGTACATGTGAAGAACTAGAGGGTTCCCCCCTCCCGACTCAATTTTCTCCTAAATCACATACTAGAGGTCAGAAAAAGGGGTGATAAGCTGTCCACCACGAGGTGGGTTGAAAAGGCCTCATTCCATTCCATCAGAGCTCCGTCAGAGTTTATAAATTGTCATGTCTGTCTTTACAAAAAGGGATAAAGTCTACAGGTCTTACAAAAAATGCATGTTTTCAACTTAGATTTATCATCTTTAATATTCTTGAAGAATGGGAGAGAGACAGAGGCAAAGGAAGGTGCGTGGCAGGGGATAAAGGGGTGCAGTGGGTGAAGACAACTGAGAGGTATAAAATAAGGATCACCCTTCCTTCTGCATGGCAGAGACCAGAGAGAGGGAAAAATGGCAGGCAGGGAGATGGAGTCTAGGAGCATAGGCTTTGGTGCCTCTCTGCTTGGGTTCAAATGTAGGCTTTGCCACTCTGTCACTTCAGGTGGGTTACTTTACTATCTGAACTTCCTCATTGTGGAAATGGGGACAGTGACAAAGCATACCTTTGTAGGGTTCCTGAGAGTTACGTGAACTAATGCCATCAAGTATTTAGCACAGTGCTTGGTACATAGCGAGTACTTAGGCTTGGTTTGATTATACAAAACCCACTCAGTGAGCTCCAGTAAACAAAGGTTTGTCATATAGAATGAGAATTAGGGGGCTTCCATGCACAGAATTAAAGGACAGGAAGTGCTGCCATGTTTTAGTAAGAACTTACTGACTCTGGAAAAAGCTATGCTGGAACCAAGGTGCTCAATCTCAATCTTTCTCCATCATCATCATTTTTATATCGATTTAATCTGCTTTATTCTCCTTTCCTGGATGATTAGCCATCCCTGTTTCTGCTCTATTAACATGACCCATTGTGATTGTCTCAAAGTGGCACTGACTGCCAACTACCTAGGGGAAGGTGTCCTACTTCAAATTCCCAGAAAAAAATTATCCAATTGGTTTAGCTGAGTTTAGCTGCTACCTCTAACTCAATCTCAAATCTCAAAAAGATACCACGGATTGAGGTCCATGGTTAAATGATGAGCTCTGGTGACAGCTCAGAACCTCTAACACTTTAATAATCTCAATGGAAGAGCAACATGGCAGCTAAGATCACAGGCTCTATTGTCAGACTGTCTGGGTTCCAGTCCCAGTTTCACCATTTCCTAAATGTGTGTGCTTGAGAAAGTAACTTAATTTCTCTGTTCTTCAGTTTTCTCATGTAGAAAAGGTATTTGATAGAAATTCCCACCTCAGCAATGTAAATTAGTTCAACCACTGTCAAAGACAGTGTGGCGATTCCTCAAGGATCTAGAATCAGAGATACTATTTGACCCAGCAATCCCATTATTGGGTATATACCCAAAGAATTATAAATCATTCTACTGTAAAGACACATGCACACGTATGTTTATTGCAGTACTATTTACTATAGCAAAGACATGGAACCAACCCAAATGCCCATCAATGATAGACTGGATAAAAAAATATGGTACATATACACCAGGGAATACTATGTAGCCATAAAAAGGAATGAGATCATGTCCTTTGCAGGGACATGGATGAAGCCGGAAGTCATCATCCTCAGCAAACTAACACGGGAACAGAAAACCAAACACCACATATTCTCGCTTATAAGTGGGAGTTGAAAAATAAGAACGCATAAACAGAGGGGAGGGGGAACAACACATACTGGGGCCAGTCAGGGGATGGGGGGCAAGGGGAAGGGGAGCATTAGGACAAATAGCTAATGCATGTGGGTCTTAAAACCTAGAGGATGGGTTGAAAGGTGCAGCAAACCACCATGGCACATGTATATCTATGTGAAAAACCTACGCATCTTGCACGTGTATCCTGGGACTTAAAGTACAGTACAATAAAATAAAGAAATTCCCACCTCATTGGGTTATTCTTTTGGTTGACTAGGATGCATGTGGCTCATAAGCAATCAACAGTAAGCATTTACCAATTCCTCTTATTTTTCCTGTTACGATTCAAACAGTGTAGCTGGCAAAGGCAACTCCATAACATAAGCTAGGACACATTTTGGATGTGTACTGCAAATAGATTCTGCATCAGACTCAGAAACCATCTTGTCCATTCTCCTGGGCAAGGTTTAGATTTATGTCTGCACTAAATCTGAATTTCCCATTGAGGTACACCCAGAGAGCCTTTCCCCTCTGGGGGACACATGCAGAGCTGGAACGCATCCTTAATCTGTCCTAACCACAGGCAGATTGGTGGCACCCCCTCCTCCCTGCCCTCTTCCTTTCCCCTGCTGTGGTGTGTATGTCAGTGGTGGGTGGTGATGGAAAATTAGGAGAGACAGAGCCCATTAGACAGAACTGCAGGTGGATAAGGTTTGCCAATTACGTTTTTGTTTCTTTCTGCTTTCCCTGTGACTTTTAGGAGATGCAGATTCTTCCTGGTGCTCCCCCCTGGTTCTCTGCCTATAAAATAAGTTTAATGGCTGAATTTTCTTTAAGATAATCAGAGGCGGTATAATTTATGCATACGAATAGTATTGTAGCCAGATGTAATTTTGCTCGAAGTTGTGGCATTACAGTTAGAAATGGCTCTGCTGGCTGTGTTTTGTAGAATTTGCAATTTATTTAACAGTTGACTGAGCACTGACCCCAGATAAAATAACCATATTCAAAGAGTAGCTTTTTAAAAAGATACATATTAAAAAAAAAAACAACAACAAAGGTGGGGAGCAGACTTTGGAGAAACACTTGGATATGGTGCCTGATTGGAGAGAAAAGCAGGTAGCAAGCACCCAAGGCAGGTGGATCCTGTTTAGTTCATGTAAATGACAGAAGAATCTTCAATGGAGGGGAGGCGGGGAGGTATATTTCATTTGAAAATTCCTCCCCGATCCCAGGGCCTTTTTTGTTTGTTTGTTTGGAGGTTCATTCTCCCTTGACTGAAAAGCAGGTGAATTTTGTATTGCTTGTGGAAGCTGTGATGTCTCTCCTTCCTGGTGCTTCCCAGATTGTACAGAAAGAGTCTGGAGGACATTTTTTGGTGGGGGAGCAATGGGGATGATGGGTAGCAAGGAGAGTCTTTGGCTTCTGTAAGGAACAATGCTAACCCTTCAAGAGCCCATTACTTCTAGAGTCAACTTCATTCCATAGGAGGAGAAACAGATTCCCTTCTCCACACTCCAAGCCTGTCTTTGCCTACCACCCCAACTCTGCTCCCCACCTCCAAGCCCTTTAAAGATGGAAGAATGTTTTGTTTGTCAATGCATTCCCTTTATACAAGCAAATACAAACACTCTTAAAGACATCCTTTACCCTGGCACAACTTTAGATACCTAATACTTTCTGAAGGAATACCATTAGGATTGTTCGTAGAAAAATAGATAAGGCCAAGTATTTTCAGCAACACACATTCTGCAAAGTGAATTTCATTGGCAAATTGGGATGGGGTTCAGGGCAGGGCAGGAGAGTGATCACACAGCGAAAAAATAAGAAACAGTTAGAGCTTCCTCACTTTGCATTAGCCGGCTTGGAAGAACACCCAACCTCCGCATCCAAGACAGACAATAAACCTCATTCCACTAGGGGGATGGGGTTAGTTTCTCTGTATCTAGACTGAATCCTCTTTTACTTGCATCCTGCCAAGGTTCAGCCCATGGGAATGGGTTGGGCAATGTATGACACTTCCTTCTTCTTGAATCGACAGAGCCAGGGAGAGTCATAAGGCTTACTCATGCCTGGAGTGGTGAACTCATGCTCTAAACCAGTCTTCGTCATGGAGATTTGGGGCCCTGTGCTGCTATTGATAAGGTATGGATAAATCTGAGATCCATCTCCCACTGTTCCTCATGTGTTCTGCCTCCTCAGGAGCCTCGTGGGAGTGGTGGAATGAAAGGGTATGAAGTAAAGAAAAAAGTTCCACTCTTTTGTTTCTGGCTGTGAATCTATCAATATAACCACCAGCCTTCCAACTC
The DNA here is from genome assembly GCA_036589455.1 of Ateles fusciceps. Lineage (NCBI taxonomy): Eukaryota > Metazoa > Chordata > Mammalia > Primates > Atelidae > Ateles > Ateles fusciceps. The sequence goes on from JAZHEH010000903.1 coordinate 2,462,459, forward strand.
ACAGCCTTAATACATTTCACACACTTGTCCCCAGTCTGGGCAGGGCATTTCTTCACTTGAATCCTTCAGAGCTCCCCCATGCCCTTAGGATTAAGTTTAAAAATATTGTAGCCCAGCATTCGGGATCTTTTGTGATGTAGCTCTGGCTTGTAATTCATTTTTACCTCCTGACCCCTGTACTCCTGTTGCTCCACACCCTCCAGTTATATACTACATTTCAGGGATCCCAAAGTTGATGGCCTTTGGTTTGCACCAAAAAAGCCCCTCACTTTTCTTTCGCTTAGATAATTTCTACTCCATGCTCAAAACTTGGCTCAGCTATTTCTGCACTAGGAAAGCATTCCTTTCTCCTGAAGTTTGAGTGGAATTACGCTACTCAGCGATTCCATTACCCTCCATGTTCCCTCTTTCCTGATAGGCATATTTCTATTATTTGCAGCTTTGGTCTATTATCTGTGTATCCTCCAAACCCAGGATGTTGCCTTGCACATAGAAGAAGCTCATATATTTGTTAAAGAAATATATATTATAAAATATAATGAAATATATATATAAAATGAAATACACACACACACGCCCACACACACACAAAATGAAGGCATAAATAAATATCCCCTACAAAAAGCAATTGCGACTAATATGTGTATGGGGAGACAAGTGAGGGCATAACATTAGGAAAAGTAAGAGACAAAATCTGACTCCAGGAGTGAAAATACTTCAAGATTAAAGTAGGCATGCCAGCTAGTGTGTATTGTGTGTGCTGACTACACCAGTCATTATACTAAGAACTTTTCTTATACCATCTCATTGAATTCACATAGCGATAGGAATATGCAACTGTTATCCCCCATTTAACAGACGAGGAAACTGAGGCTTAGAAGGGGTACATGGCAACTGCATAACTGGCTCAGACTCAAACCAGTCCATCTGGTTCTGGAGTTTCCTCTTTCCTCTCCCTTTTGGCTTTATAAATATTTATTTATGAATTCTGGGAAGTTTTATGTGTTCAGGAAAGTACACAGTACAGTAAATACTCATAAACATACCAAACACATTTTGACGACTCTTAGCATATATTTTAAAATTGGCAGTTTTACACCCCAGTCTAATTCCCTCCTTTTTCTCCAGAGATGACCAGTCTCCTAAAGCTAGTTTTTATTACCCCCCCTCTTATGCTTTTATTTCATTTTTCGGTTTTTATATTTTCACTACTTGAGTATGCACCTCTTAACAAAAATAGTATTTTTGAGTGTTTTAGATACTTACAAAAAATGGAATAATACTGTGCGCATTTCCTTTCCGCTTATTCACTTTATTTTAAACATTAAATTAACTTTATGATTTGGCAAAATTTTACATTTACAGAAATACCAAACAGACAGTGCAAAGAATTGCCGTCAACCCTTCACTCAGTTTTCTCATTGTTAATATTGTATATTAACACCGTTTGTGGTCACAGTGAAAATATAACAAAACCGACTTTGGTGAATTATGGTTATTTAACCTCTAGGCTTCACTGGAATTTCTCTAGTTTTTGGTCAATGTCTTCTCTCTTTTCCATGGTCTCATGAGAGCACCTTGTCTCATTTACTTCTCTCCCCCAGTCTCTTCTTGGTTGTTTCTTGTTTTTTTTTTTTTTTCTTTGCTTTTAATGACCTGGAACAGCGTTGAGGAGTACTGTCCAGGTATCTGCCAGAATGTCCCCTAATCTGAGTGTGTCTAATAGTTGCTCCTGATAACACTGGGATTATGGGTTTTTGGAAAGAATAGCACAGAGATTAATTGTGCTTCCCATCTCATCCTATCAGGGAGACCCAATGTCCACATAATGTCCCTGCTGATGTTAAACTTCATCACGTGGTGAAGGGAATCTGCCAGATTTCTCCCTCGTAATTTATTCTTTCCCACTTTACCAGTCTGTATTGCTTGAAAGCAAGTAACTAAATCCAGGGTACACTTAAGGGGTGGAAATTTTAAACTTCACCTCCTGGAGAAGGGAGTATTAGTGTATATGAAATAAAATTATTTTATAAGGCAAATTTGTCTATTTTCCCCACTTGTTTATTTACTCCGTATAGACTCATGGTTATTTATTTACACGTTGAGTTATAATCCATTACTATGCTATTTGCCTCATTGCCTGAATTCCAGCTTTTGTTTCAAGTTAACTCCTGTCTCTTTGACATTCCCTCATCTTTTTACTTGTTTTAGGACTTACTTACTTTCTGGTAGCACAAGTTACTCTACCTCATCTTGTATTTTCCTTGCCTTAGAACATGAATCAGCCATTTATTCAAGGATCATTTGAAAATTTTTTTTTACTGTTGTAAAATATGTATAACATAAAATTTACACTTTTAGTCACTTTTAAGTGTACAGATCAGTGATATTCATATTGTTGAGGACATTCATATTGTTGTATAACCTTCAGCACTTCAATTTAGGCCATCCCTTTTGACAGCTGAGTAGTATTCCATTGTTAGAATGTACTGTAATATACTCATTCATTGTTCCGTTGACAGGTGATTCCAAATTCTCAGTTTCAAACAATGCGAAAATTAGACATCTTTTTCTCTGATTCCAAATGTACATGTATATCTAGAGTATATTTCTTGAAGCACTAGATGTTGGGATGTAGGATGAACATCTTCAAATATTTGAAGCATTATTGAATTCGTCTCCGAAGTGATCTTGTAATTTCTACTCCCACGAGCTGCAGAGCTTGTGTCTGTACACATTCTTGCCAATGCTTTATATTATTTTGCTGCCCTGGTGGGTATATATCTTATTGTTTTAGTCTGCATTTTTCTGCTTACAGAGCAGGATGTGCTCTTTTCTACACATTTACTGGGCGTGCAGAATTCCTCCTCTGTGAATTGCCTCTTCTCATGTTGGCTTGTTCGTCTTTTCTTATTGATCTGTAAGACTTCTTTATATTCTGGGAACGATCCATTCTTCATTTTATGTGTTGCAAATATCTTCCCCCGGCTGTGGCTTGTCTTCTAATTTTTCTCTGGGTATTTTTTTTTTTTTTTTTTGTCCTACAAAATATTTTAAAGATTTTTTTTTTCACTGATAGGACTTTAGTCCATTCAAAATATAATTTTTATATGGTGGGAGTGAGGGATCTAATTTTATTTGTGTTCCACTCTGTTTTTGCTATATATCATTGATTCTAAGATGTACTTTTACTCCCCCACACTTTACCATCTCTGAAATTGTGATGCATGTTACTATCAATGCAACTCATGGCACTGCCTTTCTCTTGTTATGGTGTGTAAGATAATAGTATGTGTCTCACAATCAGTGACATCTCAGATTTGATGAAGGTAGACATACTCTAGGTTTATCCTAATTCCTGATACGTAGTATCAGGTCTCCCTTATCCTGACAATTATTGGCCATATACGTTTTAGAATCATGTTGTCAAGCTCCAATCTCAGAATAACTCATAGTTGTCTTTTTTTTTTCTCTGTTGGTGTTTTTTAAAATTGGAACTCCATCTATTCCATATAGACTGGATATTTGGGGAGAATAATCATGGTTAAGACATTTTGTCAGGGCTTAGTTGATACAAAGTTTAAGGTCCCAGGTTAAAGGCATGCATCAGGTGACGAGGTGGACAGTTACAGACTCAGAATTCCAGTTTTTTGTTTGTTTGGGTTTTTTCCCCTCAAAAATTTATTTTTTTCTATCATATCATATTCCATCTGCTGGAATCAGTCAACTTCTGGAGAAATAAGACCCTCATCACTTGAGGTGTTCATGCTGTGGCTCAGTGGCCACCTCTTCAGAATGACCAAGGGAGGGTTCTTCACATGGAGGGTGGAAATGAGCTCTTAGGCGCCCCCTGACTGTAACAGCCCATGAGCACCAGGATGCATAATGTGATGTGGAAGGCTGAAAGCATGGGCAGAATTGAGGTGTCCCTGCTTTATCATTTTGCCTGAGGCCAGCCCTGAGCTAAAAGGAAAAGAATTATTATTATTTTTTTTTAAAGACAGAGTCTTGCTCTGTCGCCCAGGCTGGAGTGCAGTGGTGCAATCTTGGCTCACTGCAACCTCTGCCTCCTGGGTTCAAGCGATTCTCGTGATTCAGCCTCCTGAGAAGCTGAAATTACAGGCGTGCACCACCACGCCCGGCTAATTTTTGTACTTTTAGTAGAGACGGGGGTTTCACCATGTTGGCCAAGATGGTCTCGATTTCTTCACCTCGTGATCCGCCCACCTTGACCCTGCAAACTGCTGGGATTACAGCGTGAGCCACTGTGCCCTGCCAAGAATGAAATTTACCCACATTTTCAGTCACTTATTTGGCTCCTGGGGCGGCCAACAAATGTTCCAGTTCTTTTTCAGTCTGGGTCTCCTTCTCTCTCTCTTTCTGTTTTCATTTTTCCTTTCTTCTCTAAGTGTTGCAAAAGTTTAAAGCAAGAGTTGGCAAACCATAACTTGCAGGCCACATCCTTTTACTGCCTGATTTTGTAAATGGGTTTATTAGAACACAACCATTCCCATTCATGTACATATTGTCTATGGCTCCTTTTAGACTACAAAGGCAAGATTGAGTAGCTGTGATAGAGGCCATATGAGCCACAGAGTCTAAAGGATTAGACGGACTCTCAGGTAGTCTAAAAGATTACTTGACTCTTTATGAAAAAAAAAAATTGGCAAACCCTGGTTGAAAGGATGGACCTGTTGACATAAAGCCCATTTTTCCCCTGAATTCTGAAACTGAAGGTTACCTTCATGGTTTGATTCTGTTCATGTTTTAACTTTTTTTTTCTTTGTAACAGGGTTTAATGGTCCACGAGCAGTTCTGAATAGAAGTATGAAAATATGGGTGAGAGTACAAATCTACTCAGAGAAACATGGACCCCAGCAAAAATGCAATTATTTTCTTCTGGTTTGAGACTGCCCTCGGGAAATTATCTTTGGAGGAGGCAACTGGTGCAAAGGCTCAAAATAGAATAAGGAGAGAGGATTTCAGGGACACTTTCTGGCAGAGCTAATTTTCTCTTCTCTGAGCTTACTGTGGAGAGGATAGCAGAGAGGGAATTATAATAATCCTTCACTAAAAAACTTCTTTGTGCCAACTAAGCGATCAGGTGAAATATGGCATTTCCATTTTTTTGTGACCAAATTACCGGTTTTTGACAAGTTTCCTGGCTCTGTCTCCGTCGTCGTCTTTTTTTTTTTTTTTTTGAGATGGAGTTTCACTCTTGTCGCCTAGGCTGGAGTGCAATGGTGCCATCTCAGCTCACTGCAACCTCTGCCTCCCAGGTTCAAGTGATCTTCCCGCGTCAGTCTCCTGAGTAGCTGGAATTACAGGCGTGCACCACCACGCCCGGCTAATTTTATGAATTTAGTAAAGATGGAGTTTCTCTGTTTTGGTCAGGCTGGTCTCAAACTCCCAACCTCAGGTGATCCACCCACCAAAGTGCCAGGATTACAGGCATGAGCCACTGCACCCAGTACTTTTTTTTTTTTTGAGACAGTCTTGTTCTGTTGCCCATGCTGAAGTACAATAGCCGAATCTCGGCTCACTGCAACCTCCACACCTCCCAGGTTCAAGCAATTTTCCTACCTCAGCCTCCTGAGTAGCTGGGATTGCAGGCAAGTGCCACAATGCCTGGCTAATTTTCGTATTTTTAGTAGAGAAGGGATTTTGCCATCTTGGTCAGGCTGATCTCAAAGTCCTGGCCTCAAGTGATCCAGCCACCTCTGCCTCCTAAAGTGCTGTTATAACAGGCATGAGTTACTGTGCCTGGCTGAGCCTCCGTTTTCTTTATTTCCATCTCTTTACAACCACTGCTTTACATATCACCCATCCCTCTTTCCTAACTTGAAGCAACTGAGAACCAAAAATTATGCACTTTGTATGTTTCCCTCCATTATGAATAACAATGGGACCACTTGTGGAACAGAGAACTGTTTTAGGTTACACATCAATAGATGAAAAAAAAAAGAATAACTAAATACCAACATTTTAAAACAACATAAATTTGAAAAAGATAATCTTAGCATATTGAATCCAGATTTCTTGAGTAGTATTGCTTGGAAAGTCACCAACCCAATTGTGTTAGTTCATTTTCATGCTGCTGTGAAGAAATACCTGAGACTGGGTAATTTATAAAGTAAAGAGGTTTCATTGACTCACAGTTCTGCATTGCTGGGGAGGCCTCAGGAAACTTACAATCATGGTGGAAGGCAAAGGAGAAGAAGGCACCTTCTTCACAGGGCGGCAGTATGGAGTCACCGCAAGCAGAAGAAATGCCAGATGCTTATAAAACCATCAGATCTTGTGAGACTCACTCCCTGTCACAAGAACAACATGGGAGAAACCACCCCCATGACTGGTCCTGCCCTTTACACATGGGGATAATGGGGATTGCGATTCAAGGTGAGATTTGGGTGGAGACAGAGCCAAACCATATTACTGGTAAAAGCAATAACAGTTGTCAGAGGCTGAATAACGTCCCCCTCAGATACATTCATGTCTTCATCCCCAGAACCTGTGAATATATTATTGATTCCTGTGGGAAAGGGAACTAGCAGGTGTGATTAAGTTAAAGATCTTGAAATGGGGGACATTATCCTGGATTAACTGGGTGAGTCCAATGTGATCATATGGTCTTTATCAGAAGGAGGGATTGGGGGTCACAATTAGAGGAAAGAAGATGTGATGATGGAAAGAACGTGTGTGTGTGTGTGTGTGTATGTGTGTGTGTGTGTGTTTACGTAAGTATGACTGAAAGAGAGGTGAGAGAGAGACAGAGAGAGAGAGAGATGTGAAGATGCTATGCTGCTGCTTTGAAGACAGAGCGAGGGGCCATGAGCTAAGAAATACAGGGAACCTCCAGAAACTGGAAGGAAAAACAAGGAAATGAATTTTGCATTGCATACTTCTGACCGCCAGAAGTGTCAGATGATAACTTTCTGCAGTTTTAAGCCACTAAATTGGTCATAATTTTTCACAGCAACTGTAGGAAACTCATACCGCTGATGGCAAATCCAGGCATCTCCTGTTTCTGGCTCTGTGCTAAGTGCTCCACTCATGTTATCTGACTTACATGCATAATCACCTGGCAAGTAAGGAATTATCATTTCCATTTTACCAATGAGACACAGAGAGAAAAGTTACAGAGATTCAGTCCAAGTCTGACTCCAGACTTTATGTTCTTACCATACGGCTTCACCACAATAAGAAATCTCCATCCTGAGTGGTTTGCTCAAGAACTGACATTTACCAAGGGGTGATCTCTCAATATTGCCTTTGCTGTTGACTCATGGCATGCTGGAACGATTGCAGAAATGGATGATGGACAATCAGGTATTGTCCCCAATCGAGTGACCTTTCACGAGTCCCTTTTTCTTGGCCTGACTCTTTATCCATGTGGGTAGAAGGTGTGTGCAAGGTGACATTTACTCATTGGTTCATCTCTATGAGAATTTGGCATGATATTTCCAGTTCATCCAGATCTGTGGACGTAACAGAGACTGAATTGCCACCTGTGCTCTGTCCCTTGGATTTTGAATGTTGAACACAGACCTTTCCATTGGAGAAAAATGCCTTTAAATTTTCAGCCACAAAGTGTTCAATTTCGAAGCAAAGAGTGGATAGAAATCTTCCCAAATAAACCTGTGACTGAGAAAACTTCGTATCTTGCAGAAATATATTTATCTTGTTAGTGTTACTGGAGAATATTTGCATAGCAGGAAAAAGAGCTTTTAACTCGTTTCCTTATCTGGCCTTCTTACTGTAGAGAATTTTTCCCCCTGAAGGTGTATCTCGCTATTGAATCTGGCGTTTAAAGGAAATGTCATCAGGGCCTGTGATGAAAATTGAATTTTCCCAATGCCTAAGGATGACTTTCTTTAACTAACTTTGCAGACTCCCAACCTTAAATGGATGCAGACATTCTGGTCTGCTTTGAATCTGCTAGTCTCCTCTGGCTTTCAACCTTTTTGACAAGCCTTGCCTTCTTCCTCTCTCTCCTTCTCTCTGCTCCCAGTACTGTTTGGAAGCCCTGCCTTTATTCTGTGTTCATCTCGCTCTTTCTTGAATTGAAAAGTCCTAATCTTTTTCCTCTTGTGGTCGCTTAGGTGCAGAGGTTTCGGAGTCTAGGAAATTGGCAATTCTCTTTTCTCTTATTGATAGTGCAAGTCTCTGTTTCATTCCAATACCTGGATTTCCCTGAACCTTTAGGGAGAATGGCACCTGCCTTCTGCATAGGGTAAGGGAATAGGGTCAGCTGAAACCTATTGTTATGCCTGTTTAAATAGCTGCCTCTGATGTTGATCTTGGAGATGTGAGCTCATTACACGTATGAATAGTAGGCGGCATTTCAGATATATTCAGTCCCAATACAGGACCCTGGCAGTGATCTACTCTCAGATGCTGAGCCCTGCGCTGACTTGGTACCTTGCAGTTTCTTCTCAGCATTCAGAGAAATATTAGGAGAATAAGGCCACAAGATAGGAGGTGATATCAGCGACACTTTGCTCTAAAGAAGAGAACTAAAAATACTTCCTGCAAGCTTTTGGTCAACCCATAGGTCCCACACACAGTAGGAGTTCATACCTGCTTGTTTACATAACTTGAATGCAAAATCAAGGAATGCCCAAGTGATGAGCAGAACTGAAGTTTCTGTATATAAGTCTTGGAAGCACTGCACAGCCCATTTTATAGAAAAACTGCACCCTCTGAGCTAAAGAAACAGCTGGCAAGCATAGAAACCCACTTAAGTTTCTGGCTGAAAGAAGACTGTTAAAGTGGCCATGTAATTTATTGTCTAAACCAGGACACTTTTCATTCAGGTGAGATTTCTGTATAGTAAATATATAAATCTTAACTGTATATCTTGATGCATTTTTGCATATATATTAACCCATGTAGCCACCACACAGAGCAATATAGAAAACAATTCTCATCGGCCCAGAAAGCTCCAATAAGACCCTTCGCAGTTCCTGGCCACCTTCCCTACCCACCAAAAAGTAACAATTTTTCTCATTTCTGTTGTCATAAATTAACACTGCCTGTGCATGATCTTCATCTAAATGAAATCATGCAGTACGCATTTTTACATGTACTTAGCAATAGCAAAGAATGAACAACTTTCAACAAAAAGTAACATCATATTGAGCGAAACAAACTGGAATCCATTTGAGAGTGAAAGGCTCACTATTGACATGAGTGGGACAGCGGGCATAAAAGGCGGGTTGTTCTGGGGAAACAAGATGAATGTTCAACTTATCTTTGGAACATAAAAACCTCAAGCCTGTACCATGCAAAGGTTCAGTGTCTGGAAAACCCTCCCATGCAATAAGGTTTTGTTCTTTAATAGACAGCTTGAGCTCTATTCCTGCTGAGGGTCACCTGCCTTTTCAGTGATTTTGTTTTCTCTTTGGAGATTCACCTATTTGGCCAGGGAGCAACGGAGACAAGAGTGGGTATGAATACAAGGCCCTTCCCATGCCTTTGAAATATCTCAGGGGGCCCACCCCTCACATTCAAGCTCCTTTCTCTCCTCAAAACGCCGGCAAAATTAATCCTGTGCAAGAAGTGTCTCGGCTCCTGGGCACCCTTCTGATAACCACTGTTTTTCACCTGCTTCCACGCCCCTAGCAGAATTCAGGAATCATTAGCTTTTGATGATCTTGTGTTTCGAGACTTCAATCTCTTGTACTTTGAAATTGAAATTCCTGAGCCTGCAAGGGACCCTGCACTGACAGCTGACTTATTGAACTTTCTCCAGCTTCAACAGCCCAGAGAGTCAATCTGTCCAGTTTGCTTCTTGCAATGTACGATCTGTTGGAAAGCTCGAATCCAGGCAATGCTTGTGAAAACTGAGAGCCACTTCCATTTTCCCTGTCTTTTCCCTGTGTCAGGGAATAAGATGAAATTAACTTGAGCACTAATTAACAAGCATCAGGCTGGTGAAAAGCCATGCAGGACTGTGCATTCTAGACTCTGCTCCTGAGAATGGTGGCAGGGGTACAACTGTCCTTCCCAAAATCCAGTTATTTTATTTTATTTTATTTTGAGACTGAGTCTCGCTCTATCACCCAGGCTGGAGTGCAGTGGCGTGATCTTGGTTCATTGAAATCTCTGCCTCCCAAGTTCAAGTGATTCTCTAGCTTCAGCCTCCTGAGTAGCTGGGATTACAGTTTTTGTATTTTTAGTAGAGATGAGGTTTCACCATATTAGCCAGGCTGGTCTCAAACTCCTGACCTCAAGTGATCCGCCTGCTTTGGCCTCCAAAGTGCTAGGAGTATAGACATGAGCTACCGCACCCAGCCTCAAAATCGAGTTTTAAATTCCAAGTATTTCTGACTGTCCAAAATAACCCATCTTGCATTTAGGAATTGCTCTGGCCTTCTTACCTCTTATAGAATACATATTTGTTGTTTCTGCATGGCAGTTTCCCAGTCTATAAGGTGGTCTGAGGCAAATAACTCAGGAACGAATATTAAATAATATAAGTGCTTAGCCTAATACCTGCCCTGTAGTATGATTGGAATAAACTTTAGCAGTTACCTTTATGAAATGTGAAAATTAAGATCCTTGTAGTCTGTCTACAGCTCGATTTTCATCTCTTTATTCTGTCTCCCCTGTTCTGTGATCGTGTGCATTCAAATTTGTACTCCTATCGGCCACAGATATGTCAGCTCCTCCCACCTGGCCAGTTTCTACTTTTCCCATGAAACTCTTTCAGTAGAAATATACTAGTTCTTCAGGGAGGGGTGGATGGACCACTCTTCCCCGACGACCATTTTATATGCTTCCACTTCTGTCCTTGTCAAACCACAGCCTCACATTTCTGTGTATGGGTCCTCCCATGACATTTCAGCTATTTTTGGACAGGGAATTCTGACATTAAGGGGAGAACTGTTAGCTTTCACAGTGTAAATGAATCCCTGCTGGTAGTCACCCAGGGACAGGTAGATCTGCCCTTGTGGGAAGTAGCACAGTCATGCATCAATTCCCATAGTTGAATCATCTTTCCTGCTCCATTTTTTTGGATTAACATCTGAAGTTCGTTTATTTCCCTTTTTTCTTTCATGGCTTATGTCTCTTGTCAGGCAGTTGCATCTCTCACTGTGGATCAGTTCTAGCTGATACCTTCCTCTTGGACTACAAAGTAAAATTTATGCTAACATAAGAATTTATATTTTTACTCATAATCTTTAAAATAGGGTGGAAACCCATTTAGATGTTTTCCTCTGGTGAGGTAACAATAACTTGATAATAATATAAATAATAGCAATTTTGTAATAGTAAACATACAATAATTAGATTCCATATGATAATTAAAATAATATAATTTCAGTGATTAGCATAATGTCTAACACATACTGCAACTGATACATGAAGCATAAACAATTCTACCCAATGCTCAAACCCAAACACAAAAAAACAATCCATAAACACCCTTCTTCCTTTGTTTGGTTTCTAGGCCTGAGCACAGCTAGCCTTTGTAATCTGTTTTTTTCTTCAGTCCTGTGTTGGGTCTTTTGTGTACCAGATCTTGTATATGTCTCTTTCTTGATTTAATATTCCACTGTGTTAAAGCTCATCTTCTGGGAGTTTCCTGGATGAACAGAGGGTTTTTTTGTACTTATATATCAGACAATTTTCTATTTTACCCTTTCACTTGATTGATAATTTGGCTGGGTATAGAAATTTAAGTTAAAAATCATTTTTTTATTTAAAATTTTGATGACATTGATCCACTGTCTTCCAGACTGTGATGTTTCCATTGAGGTTTCTAAAGCCATTCTGATTCTTATTCCTTTATAAGTGACAAGTTGCTTCTCTCCCCACTTCTATCCCCTTCTTAAAATCTTTTAATGACTATCCTGTATCTTAAATGTTCTGAAATTCCATAATAATACATCCATAATAATACATCCTGTGTCTTAAATGTTCTGAAATTCCATAATAATACATCTTGGTGTGGGGTATGGAATTCTTCCCCCTCTCACTCTCTCCCTTATTCTTTCATCTCTCCTTTTTTCCCTCCTTCCTTAGCTGAAGATGGACACACTTGACATGAAAACACACATCTTTCAGTTCTAGAAAGTGTGTTTTGTTGTTTTTAGATAATCCCCTCTCAGTTTTAATTATTTCTGAAACATCTATTATTTAAATATTAGACTTCTTTCTGAATTTTTAAACATACACTTAACTCAAATTTTCTATTTTCTGTCTTTTTATTTTATATTCTGGAAATTTATTTGAATTCGTTCTATAAACACTCTTGACTTTTAAAATTTTTTCTATAATATTTAAAACATTTTCACTTTATTTGTGTTCTTTGATTCTGTCCCTGCACTCACCTATTTTTTTCTTGCTTTACAGATGTAATATCTTGTTCTTATCTTTTAGAGATAACTTATTTGTAAATTTCTTCTTCTCCCTGGATTATTTATTCTTTTTTCTCTCTGGGTCCTTTTTATTAGGGCCTCATTCTTTCATTCCAAAGGCTTTTTTCTAATGTCTGCTGGTTCCTGAAAGAAAGTTCATATATTTAGGAATGCATTTAAAAAACCTCTGCATGGGCCAGGCACAGTGGCTCATGCCTGCAATCCCAGCACTTTGGGAGACTGAGGCAGGTGGATCACCTGAGGTCAGGAGTTTGAGACCAACCTGGCCAACATGGTGACACCCTGTCACAACTAAGAATATAAAAATTGGCAGGGTGTGGTGGTGGGTGCTTGTAATCCCAGCTACTCGGGAAGCTGAGGCAAGAGAATTGCCTGAATCCACGAAACGGAGGTTGTAGTGAGCTGACACGGTGCCCCTGCACTCCAGCCTGGCGACAGAATGAGACTTCATCTCAAAACAACAACAACAACAACAACAAACAAAAACAAAAACCTCTGCATCAGTGGTGGGGAGAGGATGGTGGTTGTCTGGTATGTTTCACTCTAACCATTCAGTGTTGCATACTTTTTACGAAAGGACCCAAAATGTCAATAATGGAGATCAGGAATTTGCTTCCCTGGGATTCTCCAGAAATAAAGCTGCTATTTTTCTGCCTTGGAAGGTGAGTACCTGATAGCTGGTGTTCTGGAGGCAGAGATACTCTGCTCTCACCTGTGCCTTATGTCCCTGCACCTAGACGCTCTGTGTAAAATTTCTTCAGTAAATGAACCTTCAAGCTCTAGTAGTGGCCATGAAGATGTATGGGGTAAACAGACGGTCTAATCTTGGTCTATAAAAGCTACCTCCTTTCAGCCTCGATCATCACTGCTCTCAGGTTAAGGAAGTTGATTAGGTAGGCTAGGCAGAAAATTCTTCCCAGTAGGAAACTCTTGGGGATTTTTTAGGAGGAATTAGCTGCTCACATATCCCCTTCTTCAAACATTTAGGTTGTAACTTCCTTCATTTTTATTTCTCATCTTCTATTATCTTCTAGCTCATATTCTCTGTCCTTTTTGTTAACACCTTGTCAACCTTTACTGTCATTTTATTATGTCTTTTGAGTAGAAAGGAGAGGTGTGTATGGTCAATGGCATTTCCCCCAGGAATAACATGAAAATACTCAGCTTTCATCTGAGAAGCCCTCCTTGCTGTCTCCATGTGAGTGGCGTGAGTTGATGTTGCAGATACTAGGCTTGGGCCAGTGTGGGGACATCTCTGGGTGTGGGATCACTTTTATGGTGACACAGAATCTTCTTCCCCAATGTATCTTTTTCTCTCCAAAAGAACAGAAACCCAGAAGCTCAAGTGTAGGAGCAAGGCAGGAGACTTCATTGTACTGTCTTTATTGTTCTTTTCTTGTTGATCCTGAATAGCATGATAAATGTCTGTTGGATGGATGAATGAATCCTTGAATAAAAGTCTTGCCTGCTTGCAATGGTAGAAAAAGCATGTAAAGAAATAAGAATCTTGCTCCGTAAAAGTGACATTGAGAGTTGATCTGTTAAAAAATAATGGAGCCGGCTCTTTGATTCAGCAATAATAGACATTTGCTGGGTAATCTGCTAAGTTCCAGCACTATATTACATGTTCCAGTTATCAGTGAAGATCAATGAACAATAATCTTATCAATTAATAAATACATAAGCTGATAATTTCAATATGGGTAATTATAATAAGCTAATTATACTAATAATAATCCTTCTAATGAATAAGATAAATAAACTGCTAAGTTCAATATAGTTTAGTATGTAATGCAGTATTATATATATGTGATATTTTCTTTGGTATATGTACATAACAATACATTCATTATTAAAATACACAGAGACATATTACATATAATTAAAAAATTAAAAACAAAACCCCATAACCTTTCCACTTAAGTAATGCCCATTACCATTATTTTTTTAACAAGTTAGTAATACATATAAAAATATTTAAAAGTAAAGATCACCTTCAGCCCCTTCTCACAGTTCCTCTTAAGAAAGAAATTACTGTCAATAGATTTTGTGTTGTGTGTGTGTGTGTGTGTGTGTGTGTGTGTGTGTGTTCTTACTACAAATAGAAACATCCTATACATAGTGTTTTGAATATTTTTTCTTTTTCTTTTTAAACAAATTATTTGTCTTTTTTTGAGACAGAATTTTGCTCTGGCTTGCAGGCTGGAGTGCAGTGGCACAATCATAGTTCTCTTCAGCCTTGAACTCCTGGGATCAAGTGATCCTCCAAACTCAGCCTGGGACTATAGGCACACACCACCACATCTGGCAACATTTTTAATTTTTTTGTAGAGATGGGGTTCTCATTACGTTGCCCAGGCTGTTCTTGAACTCCTGACCTCAAATGATCCTCCCACCTCAGCCTCCCAAAGTGCTGAGATTACAGGTGTCAGCCATGATATCCAGTCAATCCTTTTTTTTCACTTAGTAAACCTTTGAGATCTCATTCTTTTTAAACAGTTGCATGCATTTATTTTACTTTCTCTATATAGTAAATATTAATAAATCTTTAGATAGCTTCCTTTCAAATTTTTGTGGTTACAAACTCATTGCAGTAAGCACCCTTGTACTTGATGCTTGGCATCAGGTGGAAACCCAACATGGGTTAAAAAAATGACTTCTTAGCTGGGCATGGTGGTGCATGCCTGTAATCCTAGCTACATGGGAGGCTGAGGCAGGAGAATAGTGAGAATAGCTTGAACCCAGGAGGTGGAGGTTGCAGTGAGCCGAGATTATGCCACTGCACTCCAGCCTGGGTGACAGAGGAAGACTCTGTCTCAAAAAAAAAAAAAAAAAAAGACTTCAGTGACCTCTCCAGTTTGCTTCCTGCTTTGATATTCATACAACACCCGTACCAACCCCTTTCTCGGGCCCAGCTCCTACCTGGCATCTAAGCAGAGGGCAATAATTTTTAAAAGTTGTAAAGAGTCTTATTTTTGTGAATGGTAAATGCCCAGACAAAAATCCACTTGCTTCCAAAGAAAAATGTCTGCCTCATCTCCCAAATTATCCTACATCTTGGACAAAACAAAGCCTCTTTGTAGTTAACAAAATGGACTATCATCACCAAGTATGATC
The DNA here is from genome assembly GCA_036589455.1 of Ateles fusciceps. Classification (NCBI taxonomy): domain Eukaryota; kingdom Metazoa; phylum Chordata; class Mammalia; order Primates; family Atelidae; genus Ateles; species Ateles fusciceps. The sequence goes on from JAZHEH010000903.1 coordinate 2,477,962, forward strand.
GTGTTCATGTCCATAACCCTTTTAGTGTTGAGTGAGGGATGATGGCTTTCTCTACATCTGGGTAAGAGAGAACGCACCAACGCCTCTAGTATGCTTCTGTGGCATTTATTCCTACCAGTTTTTGGGCTCAAGGGTATCTTGGGATTTCTTCCCTGCACAGAAGTGGAGTGGGAAGCACAGTAGTAGAACACTATTCTGTATTGATTGGGACTGAATAGAATGTCTGTCCCAGTCAGACAGAGTGAGAATGTAGAGTGAGAGTTTCCAAAATACCATTGGAGTGAGAAGCCATGGTCAAAAACATGGAATCATGTGTGAAGGATAAGGCAAAGCAGCAAAGAGGAAAGTATTTAATGAAAATGAAAGCTGAGTGAGTTGGGGAATGTGTGGGGAAGCAGACCACCAATGGGCTGTCTTTTTGTTCAGCTGAGGTGTCTTGGCGTAATAAACCTAGGTAAGTGCAGATGATGCCTTTTCACTACATGCCCATGTATTTGTCTTGCCAACTGATCTGTGAGATCCTTGAGGTCAGAGGCTGTGTTTAATTCACCTTTGTCTAAGCACTCAACAGGAGGGTCTGACTCACAATAGATTATCAGGCTGTGTTTGTTAGATGAAAACTGGATTTTATTAGTGGTCTCCAAACCTGGCTCTGCATCAGAACATCAGAATCACTGGGTGAAAATAAAACCCCACATTCTGGGCTTAACTCCAGATCTCCTAAATGAGAATGTCTAGGGACAAATCCGGAGAATCAGATTTACAGACAAGATCACTGGTTGCTTCTTACGCATTCAGCCCTCTGCTGCTCTGTGGTCCAGGGATGGAAGCCATTGCTTTATTTTATGACAATCATTTTTATCCTGCCAGAGTCCCAGAGTAGCAAATATAACATATTCCTTAAAGAAAGATCCTATCTTCAGATGGTTCCAACCAGTACCCCCTTGTCAGAGACTGCAGGGGAATTTTGTAACATTTTGCCATGTAAAGCCAGAAAAGGCATATATTTCTTTTCTTTCCTGGACATCTGTGCTATGGACAGGCTGTAGCTGGGTGTGCTTGGGTATTCTTCCCTGAAAGTCACATTCTTTCTGAGATATTTACAATGGCAGAGATAATGGGTTATTGATGAACCAATCAGCTGAGATGGCCCCTGGTGAATTAGATCTTGGCCACTGGCCTGCCTGGGATAAGAAACTATTGCTGAGCTCAGCACCATCTGGGAAAGGTCTAAATCACACCCATCACTTCCTGCAAAGCCAGTAATCTTCGTTAAAGGCACTACTGCAGCCAATTCTTCATATGGGGAAGCAACTTATTTAACTTATAGTTAATTGAAAACTTGGAGCTTTGGAATTAGATGGATGAGTGTTTCACCCTGGCTCCTCCTCTTTTTCCTCACTGTGGACAAATACATGTGATTTAACAACCTCAAGTTTCAGCTTCCTCATCTATGAAATGCTAACCTCATTTTGCAGAATTTCTCTAAACAGTATGTGAAATGATGAATGCAGAGCATTTCATGCTTTACACAGCACTTTCACATTCGTAATCTTATTTCTCACAATAATCCTATGATATATATGTATATGATTAGTTCATTTTTTACACATAAATATTACAAGGCTCAAAGACTTTGAGTATCTTACTTGAGAATCAACCCCTCCCTCATCCACAACACACATACTTTTTATAGATGAGGACACAAATATTCAAGAGCACAGAGGATTTGTCCAAGGTCACATGGTCATTAGATAGCCAGTTTTAATAGCGTTCCATAGTACTTATAATAAAATCTAACTACATACATTGGCCTTCAAAGACTTAATTGGAATTGTTTCTATCTGTCTGTTTCTCTAATTGTGGAAGGTGCAACAATGGCCTCAGTTCTCCACCCTTCCTGGTGTGCAGACCCTTTGCCATGTAAATAAACCATGTCTGCCTGTGCTGACTCAGAGATCAAACTTGCGATGTACATTACAAATAAAATAATGGTATGCTGGTTCCAAGCCTAAGCCTGCAGGGGCATTGCCTGCTTTTTGTGCATCCTTGTGCCTTTGCCATTGTCTGGAGAGCATGTCTGACTACACAGCCAGAGGATAAGAGACCTGTGAAATAGAACTTAGAGCTGATCCCAAGCTGACCCCAGATACAGGAACAATAAATGTACTGTCAAAAACCACTGGAGCTTGTAGTTGTTTGCTATGTAGCATTGTTCTATCAAAGATAGCTGAGCCGTTAAGTTCATCTTCTGGCACTCTCTCCCTCACTAAGTTTATTACATCCATATTGGCTTTCTTTCACTCCCTCAAACAAGCCAATCTTTTTCTTTTCTTATTTCATTTGCAAATGGGCTGCTTCACCTCAAATCCACTCCTCCTCACTCTTTCTGCACAGCTGCATAGCTCTTCCTTTCTCATCCTTGAAGTTTCAGCTTCAATGCCACCAATTCGAAGAGAACTTCCTTGACCGTTCTGTCTGCATTAAGACATTGTACATATACCCTATCACTGCCACTTATTCTTTTCATCATAGCTTTATCACAATTTTATAATCATACGCTAATTATTTAGCTCGGTAAAGCCTACCACAACAGGGTTGGTGGCTGGATGTTTTGTTCACCACTCTAAGCACCCAACACAATGCCTCATACAGAGCTTGTTCTCAGTACGTATTTAGTAAATAAATGCACACAGAAGAAATAAATTGGCAGAACCACGATTTCAACTTATCACTCTTTCCTCTCTTTCTTCTGTGCCACATTTATGGCTTTATGGGAGGTTTAGGGCTTATCTGTCTTGAAGTACCCTATCTAAAATGTATGATTCTCTGATAATGTTTAGCCTGTTTAGCTAGCATCTTTTCTTTTAAATCAGTTTACACTAAAGCAAGCAGCTTAACACTTTTAGGGATTAGCTGACAGTCAGCTGAGAAGAGATATGGGAAAACAACTTGGGGTAGATCAGAATATAGGGAGATGAAACTTCAGGAGAAAAAAAAAGAATCTGAGGCTATGGCAGAACATTTCTTGGGTTCAGTCATGGACCCATTCTACAAGGGACAATTCTGGTTTCTGCTGTCAGCTGTTGTTGAAGCAACCGACTGACACTTTGGAGTCTCCAGGTTTATTCTGAAGAACAGACACTTAGCTGGAGGAGTAATTTCCATCTTCATGAAGAAATGTGTGCATTTCATCCTGGGCCACTAGTCCCTGCTCTCTAAGGAGCAGAACTTGACATACCTGGAATCTTGTTGCTGAAGGTGTTCAACCAGAGTCACACTCTGGATCAATGTCTAGGAGGACCAAAGTTTTGGGGACCCAGATGTTTCAAATTTTATTGTATGACACAGGACAGAGACCAGGAATGTGGATGCCTTCTATCCCCAAGTCAGAATCCTGAGAAAACTGCCCATTTAGCACTGAGAGCCCTGCTAGGGGAGAAGGGAGAGGGTGGCAGAGAGATTTGATGCAGTAAATGCAAAAATCAAAGTGGAAATTCAGGCTTTCTGCAGCATGGCCAAGGGAACAGCTAACAAAACAGGCTATCTGGTGGTCCAAAAATTTAGATCGCTTTTATAGGACTGAAAGTATGGAAAGAGAATAAAACAAATCACAGAATAGATTCTATTTACTGCTCTGGTTATGTGGAACATAGCTACAAATGACCAGAAATTTCTAGTGGAAAATGTCTGATTGGGCTGTGATAATGCCACAGCAATCGTTTCTAAAGTATGCCCCCCTAAAACAGATTTCTATAATATATTAATATGAATTCTAGGGAGAAAAAAAAAGAGTTTCTTTGTTGAAATAAACTATAAAAACATTACACACTTTATTCTCTTGAGGAGTCATGCAAGTTTGCAAAGTTTCTGAAAAATCCTATAATAAAAGAAAAGCTTTCTTAAAATTTTATTTTAAATGTTCACGTTTTTATAGACTTGACTATAAAACCATAGTCAATAAGAATAAGCAAAATAAAATAGAAACCAATTCCTTCCTCTTTCATTTCTTCTTCTCTTCTATCATTTCTAATTTTGTTCAATGCCAGTTACCATTATTCTGCAAATCACAGACTACAAACACACTGACCTTGAGGATTTTTTTTAATGTGTTGCATTTTGGTTTCATGGTTATAATAAAATAAACAAAATGAAGCAGAATGCTTATTCATTGGCCTCCCTCCCATATACCAACTATTGCACTAAGCTTTTGTATACCCAACTCATTTTATGATCAAAATCACAGTGAAGTTAGGGAGTGTTATCACTTTTTTTCAGACGAGAAAAACTGAGGTTCAGAGAGGTGGAGTTACTTTCTGAGGGACACAGTGATGGTAGAATTGTGTGGCTATGTTTAAACCCAGACAGGTTACTCTCAAGTCTGCTTTTTTAGCCACCAAGATATTATAATCTGGGAACTAAAAGGTAGTCTCTCATCCCTATCTAACAAGAAAAAAATGTAATTTCTGCTTTGCAAAAAAAGTGTTTTGTGACTATCATTTCAGCTGAGATATGCTGACCAAGGGCTCTCAATACTTTCAGCAGATGCGTAAGTTAAACTGTCAGCCAGTGGCATCAGCAGACATGCACTGAGTTCACACACAAGCTTGGTGGGCTGAGAAGGTTGTGCCTAAACACGTTTCATTCCTCTGTGATGTGTGGATGAGTGCAGTCGATAATTATATCCTGTGGTTACATGGTATGTAAAATGACATCTATTTACCAGTTAGTTTTATTTTTCTGAGGAAAAGTACACAGCCTGCTGAGAGTTTTATGGAGAATAAATGGTGCTGTCCTTGCCTACATTGTAGACATTATCTATCCCAACATCTCCCAGTGTCTTAACATATTGTAGGAGCTTCTCTGGGCCTATGCCTGAAGTTCAAACACCACTCACTCACTTCTGTCCTGCTCATGAAAATAAGTAATCTCTCTTGGTTCCTCTCACCTCATATCTCCCTTACCTCTTATTTCCCATTATGTTTATATAGTAATTCAAGGATTTGAGGCCAGAAATTGGTTTCCAGTCATATTTTTGATGCTTTTGATTTGTGTGCTAAACATTTTCTTTGTATTACCTCATTCTATTTCCCAACAACCCTTTACCTGTATAGCAGGTTCTGTTGTAAAACCTCCTACCCCCAATTTTAAAAAAGACTGAATTTTAGTGTACCTATGTACACTTAGGTTACCCAAGTTATCCTATTTGAATGGTTAACTCTAGATAGACTAGTGCTATATTAGTTATCTATTGCTAACCAAGTACTTTAATATATATCAGCTTAAATAACAGCATTGGTTATTTCAGTTTCGGTGGGTCAGAAATCCTGGCATAAATTAGATGATACCCTTGTCTTGAGGGTTTCTTGAAAGGCTGAAGTCCAGGTATTTGCTGAGGTTGCAGCCTCATCTGAAGATTTGGCTGGGTAAAAATCCAAGCTCACCAATGTGGTTGTTGGCACTTAAAAACCTTACAGACTATTGGCCTAAACTCTCAATTCCCCAAGAGCTATTGGTCGGATGTCTTTCTCAGTTCCTTAGCATGCGGGCCACTACACAGAGTATCTTACAACATGGTGGTTTGCTTCATCAAAGTAAGCAACAGAGAAGACAGAAGAGAGAATGAAGGTGGCCCTATGTATCTGTGGGCACTACATCTGCAGATTCAATCAACTCTGAATCAAGAATACTAAAAAAAAAATAATAATACAACAATAAAACACAATACAAATAAAAACAATACAGTATAACAACTATTTACATAGCATTTACCTTGTATTCAGTATTATACATAAATACTCCAGAGATGATTAAAGTGTGTGAGAGAATGTGCATAGTTATATGCACATACCAGGCCATTTTAAATGAGAGCATCTGTGGATTTTGGTGTCCATGGAGGTCCTAAAACCAATCCCTCTGGATGCTAAGGAATGATTATTCCAGCAAGATGGAAGTCACAGTCTCTTGTAACCTAATCATAGAAATGACATCTCATTACCTTTCTGTATTCTGCCTATTAGAAGCAGGTCTCTTGATCCAGTCTACCCCCAAAGGGAGGGAATTGTGAAGAGACCACAAATACCAGGTGGTGGGAATTATTGGAGTCATGTCAGAAGCTACCTAAGGCAAGTAGTTTAGAGGATGCATCTTGAAGTATGATTTTTATAGCTCCAGCACCTATCCTCCAACCTCAGGAAAGCTATGTGACTTCCCTAAGCCTTTATTTTCTTGTCTGTCAAATAGGTATAATAATAGTACCTATGTCATGAAGTTGTTAGGCTTAAATAAATAAAGAGATGTTAAGATATCTGGCAACTGTACTAAACCCTTCTCTGAACCACTGTTGGCCAGGTGGTTGTAGAATCATCCTACCTTCCCATGCAGCCTCTGGAAAGGTGTCACACAGAGGAAAGAACCTGCATGCTGGAAACTGGAGTTTTAGCTCCCTGACTTGCTGTGTTTTTGTACACTTTCTTTCTCTTCTCTGGAACTCTGTCTGTTTATCTGTAAAATTAGAGGGTTAAAGAGATAGCAAAATCTTTTCACTTTTCTGTGGCAATTCTGAATGTTTGGATGTGGATCTCTGGAACTTTGTACTGAAAAAGATTTCAATGGTGTTGGGAAGTCAGTTTACACAGGCTCAGGAGAGCAGACTGATCATGTCACTTACCAACTCTGTATTTGGCAATGCCACATTGGTAGCTTGATGTCAGCCATGATGAGAAAATTTACACCATGGGTATCTGCCAGCTATGAACCAGAGCTCATCTCAGCCTCACCAAAAGTGGATTGTTAAATACTCTTCATTGTACCACTCATTTCAAAGCTCCATGGGTAAAAGAACAATTATTTTCTGCAATACTTGCAGGAGTCACAGGAAGAGGATATAGAGCAATGAGTGATGAATGTATATTTGCCATCTCTGTTTGGTTGATTTCTGTCATGTTCCCCTCACTGATAATCTTTTCTGCATTTTTAGAAGAAAAAGTGCGTTGTCAAGGAAAGGGTTGCTAGCATAAGCTCCCGCTCTGAATAAAAGACATTCTGAAGTCCAGCTTATCAACTGCTGACCATATTCTCTTGTCTCTGTTTCTGTCTTTTCTGTTTTTTTTTTGAGACAGAGTCTTGCTCTGTCACCAGGCACCAGGCTGGAGTGCAGTGGCACAATCTTGGCTCACTGCAACCTCCGCCTCCTGGGGTTCGAGCAATTCTCCTGCCTCAGCCTCCTGAGTAGCTGGGACTACAGATGCGCGCCACCACGCCCAACTAATTTTTGCATTTTTTTAGTAGAGACGGGGTTTCACCATGTTGACCAGGATGGTCTCGATCTCTTGACCTCGTGATCCGCCCACCTCAGCCTCCCAAAGTGCTGGGATTACAGGCGTGATCCTCCGCACCCGGCCGTCTCTGTTTCTTATAATTATCCAAGAAATTAACAGCTGAGCAATGTCCAGGTAGGCTCATTGTAAACACTGGGCTATCTTTCCCTCTCTAGGAACAGGTGGAACACAAGCATTTTAATAATATGAATTCTATTATGTTGGTAATGTGCACAATTGCATACCTGGATGTTCTCAATCACCACATGTGGTACGGAGGGGAATGGACTATTCTCATCTCCCCAACCCCCAACCCTGTGAGTTGACGATCAGAGATCTCAGAGTTAAAAACTTTTATCAGTGGCCACATGGTAATAAGTGGTCAAGCAGGAACTAGGACCCAGGTCTTCTTACTACAGCCCTTCCTTTGTAAACATTTCCCTAGTATGATAAAACTTACAGCCTAGTGGGGGAGGAGTGGGGAAGGCAGTTTCCCACCATCCCGGTCATCCCTTCATGCAATTTTGATGGTCTTCAAAGCAGAGAAATATGGCCACAATCATAACACGTTAACCGGAGAGGAGCTAATGACATAATCATGGGCCCTACAGTCAATTATTGCAATTACTGGAAGCCACTCTCCTGTCATATTTCATTTAGCAAAAAACAGCACAAGGGAGGCAAGGGGCAGTGAGGGTCCTGGGCCCATTGTTGCTGCCCTTGCTGGAGCAGGCATCTACAAAGGAGAATGCCAACCCCAATAAACTGTTCCTGCAGAAGCCATTAGGCTGGGTGACATGTTCACTTAGGGTGACATATATTGATCATGTAAAACATGCACACTGTATAATATGATTAAACAAACTCAACCGGTTCCAGAGAGAGCCAGCTGAACCTTGTGTGAAGGCTGGCTCTGCAGCCAGAGCTTCTGAGGCCTTGGTTGGAACCTCCTAGCTCAGGATCAGAACTGTAGCATATTTATGTCGGTGATTATTGATTCATTTATTAATTCAGCCATTTATTCATTCAAGGGTTATTTATTGTGTCCCACTATGTGAGAGGCGCTGTAGTGAGTACTACCGATAAAATAATGAGTTGAGTGAGATTCACAATTGCCCCTACTCTCATGAAGCTTGTGAATTAAAAGAAAGGATCATGGTTCAAGGAATGAAGGAATCTGTCTAGATGAGGGGGATCATGGCAGTTACTATTTATCGTATATTTGCTGTATGTGGGTTGAAGGGTGCCCCTCAAAATTCATGTCCACCTGGAACCTCAGAATGTAACCTTATTTGGAAATAGGTTCTTAAAGATCTCAAGATGATACTGCACTGGATTTAGGGTGGACCCTTAATCCAATAACTGCAATGGCTGGCGTCCTTTTATGAAGAGGAGAGATTACAGAGACACACACACACAGAAGAAAAAGGCCACGTGAAGACAAAGATGGAGACTGAAGTGACGCAGCTACAAGCCAAGGAATGCCAGGAGCCACCAGGAGCAGGAAGAAGCAAGGATGGGTTCTTCCCAATAGCACTTGGAGGAAGCAGGGCCTTGATAACAGCTTGATTTCAGACAACTGGGGTCCAGAATCATGGGAAAATAAATTTCTGTTGTCTTGAAGCTCCCAGTGTGTGGTCATTTCTTACGGCAGCCACAAGAAAGTAATCCACCCACTAAATGACTCAGTGTTGCCAACTGTACCAGGACTTACTGATGTGAGATATATTAGACACAGCTGTTGCGCTCAAGTTGCTCAAGTTTAGATAAGGAGACAGAAAAGTAAATGGATACCTAAAATCCTCTCTATTAAGGGCTCTGATCAGGACAAGCCCACTGGCTATGGGAACACAAGGAGAGAGCCCAAGCTGGAGTTACACCATTGTCAATGCCTAGAGAAGAGGCTGACAGCCACAGTGTTCACTGTACCTGCTACGTCACCTGCGCCGTGGCTTACATCCCCCACTGAAACAATGAATACTGGAGTTCATCTCCGTCATTGTTAATTAGTGCCCAGCATGTAACAGCCTGCAAACAAGTTCTCAGCTCTTTGGTGTTTGAAATACCTGTTTCTGCTGCTCCATTTATTATTAAGCTTTTTATTTCTGCATCCTGGAACTTCCATGTCCATGGTAAAGAAACACCACTGGACTCTTGACCCATACACTCCAGTATACAACACTCTGGGTCTTAACAGTTAGGAAGATGAAATTGATCAGCCTCAGATTTGGGATGGTAAAAAGAGGGGAGAATACTAGGGTGCTTCCCCGGGCTTCCGCTGTCAGGGACAGGGTGGGCAGTACTGACTATTGATGGAGGAGGCAATGCAGGAGGCTCATTAAATGCATTCGGAGAAATGGGGAAATCAGACTAGGGCTTGGTGAATTTGAGTTATCTGTGGAATATGCAGTTGGTGACATACAATAAGCTGTTAATAATAAGAGTCTGGAGTTAAGGAGAGTTCTTCCTATTTTGAGTTCTCCTGTGATCATCTGAGATAAGTCACCTCTGTTTCAAACCCAAATTACCTATTAAAATCCAGTTGTACTTTGCATAGTGTAATGGTGGGACTCAAACTCAAATATTATCATATTCCATAGGTTCTACAAGAAGTAGAAAAAGAAGTGATTGGCTGGGCACAGGGGCTCACACCTGTAATCCCAGCACTTTGGGAGGCCGAGGTGGGAGATCACCTGAGGTCAGGAGTTCAAAACCAGCCTGACCAACATGGTGAAACACCATCTCTACTAATAATAAAAAAATTAGCTGGGCATGGGGGCAGGCACCTCTAATCCCAGGTACTCAGGAGGCTTAGGCAGGAGAATCACTTGAACCTAGGAGGTGGAGGTTGCAGGGAGCCAAGATCATACCACTGCACTCCAGCCTGGGTGACAGAATGAGACTCTGACATAAAAGAAAAACAAGCAAACAAAAAGGAAGTGGTCCTGACAAACCACTCTATCATCTACCCTACTTGTGGCAGATATTCCATGACAGTGTCACCAGGGACCTATAGAACTTGGAAATTTGCCATAGAATAATCACTATAGGAAGCTGGAAAGTTTAATCCTTTAGAGATTTAATGTACCTTCTTCAGGTGCTAATCGTCGAAAAGTATTTTCTGGAATACAGAAGTGGTAGAGGATTGCTATTCTTCCAAAGACAGAAATGCTTCCTTCAAGAAAATGCTCAAAATTTTGACCTTCCCTTTTATTGGGGGAGAACCCTCCCTAGAAAAAGTACTGTGAACACATAATTCGCAAGGAATTTCTAGAATTTTACTATTCAACATAATGATGATTTCATAACTTTTTTTGGTTCACAGAAAAAAAAAAGAAAATGGATTTTGTAAATATTTCATAGATAATATAGAGATATATTTGGAAGGGAAGGGGGGACTTTACCTCTTAAATATAAATGATTACTTTAAAAATTCGAAGTAGGAGGGAAGAAAACACAACCTTTTGAAGCAATTAAACCATCGGTGGTGAATCTTTCCACCCCTTAGAACAAAGAAAAACGTACAGCCTCAGGCTACTAGTTTAACCACTTTTGTCTCAGTTTCCTCATCAGTAAAACGAGAATAATACTTAAATTCTACCTCGCTCTGTTGCTATGAGAGTTCAACAAAACACCACTCCTAATCCCCTCTCACACAGACCGGCAGTTGCTCCATAAACGGCTGTTTTTCCTTAAATTTTAAATCATGGAGGGCTCGCCCCCCAAAAAGAAAGTACTGTTGATTAGTTTTAAATGTTCTCATCATGGGCATTTTCCTGTAACATTAGGTTTAGATTCTGAGCTCCATGTGGGATGGGGGCACAGCTTAATAATAATAATTCTTATCACAACAATAGTAAGCATGTATTGAGCACCTACCTTTTGTCAGGGAATACTCAGCTGCATGCTGTGCTAACACTACCTCAACTAATCCTGACAACCCACTGGGGTTGGCAGTATATATATATATTCATTTTCAGGTGTGAAAGAGGGTGGGAGGAAAGGAAGGAGAATGAGATAAACCAATAAAATCCAGCTAGACAGTGTCAGAGCCAGGATCTGAATCTGAGTCTAACTCCAGACAACTCATATTTAGCCAAGACTCCCTTTTTTTTTTTTTTTTTTGAGACAGAGTTTTGCTCTCTTGCCCAGGCTAGAGTGCAGTGGTGCAATCTGGGCTCACTGCAACCTCTGACTCTCGAGTTCCAGCAATTCTCCTGCCTAAGCCTACCAAGTAGCTGGGATGACAGGTGCCTGCCACTATGCCTGGCTAATTTTTTTTGTATTTTTTTTTTTAGTAGAGATGGGGTTTCACCATGTTGGCCAGGCTTGTTCTGAAACTCCTGACCTCAGGTGATCCACTTGGCCTCCCAAAGTACTGGGATTACAGGCGTGAGCCACTGCACCTGACCTACCCAAGACTCAGAGAGAGAGAGAAAGAGAGAGATATAAATATATATCAATACTGTCTCACTTATCTTGGTATCTCCAAAGCCTATAACGATCACCAGTTAAGTGGAACTCCATGAAGGTTGTTGAATTAATAACTGAATTAATAAACGGAAAGATTGGATGAAGGTAAAGAAATAACTCACCAGCACCTAAAATCCTGTTAGGCTTGATTTCTCACTTGCTGTGGACCTACACATTTAGCCAGTAGGGACCTGGGCATTTCTAGGACATTCTTTGGTTTTTCTCTCCTCCGAGAGCTGAGCCAGGAAGTCACTGAACCATCTTCTTTCTTTGTGGCTCCAATTACCTGCTCATTGGCATGCAAAGACCTCCCCAGCCCTGCTTCTGAGAGGGAGTAGAAATTCCGGGAGAATCATACCCATTAAGGCCTTTTATGATCACCATTATGTAATAAAGAGCATCTGGAGCCTGAGAAATTATTGCAAGCTTTTATTTTGTTTTAAGTATAACTATCTCCTCACACCCTTCTTCCCTTGGATGATGGCAATAATAGTTATCAGTGTGCACTCTCTCTAAGGACAGAGCTTGGGGTGGACAGCATTAACCCCATCCCCCTTGCTTAACAGGAACCAAATCTTGTTCCAATCTCCACCCTTCCCTGCCTTGCAGCACATGCTGCCCAAGAAGCAGACTCGCTCCCAGCTCCGATCAGCCCGTGGTCTAAGGGCCTCTTCCCTGTCCCTTTATGAGTGGTTGGTTTAAAGACAACCAGGTGGTTGAATTCTAGCTGACTGATGCCTGGGAAGTATGCTGGGGGTCCTTTGGGTATATCTTCCGCTATCCTAAGACAGAACCATAGGAAGAAAAGGCTGTTCCTTCCCCTCTCTGGAAGTGATGCCTGGATGTTTCCAGCCATCTTATTATACCTCCCGCTGGAGCTGGAGTAACTGCTGAGAATGGTAAAGTGGAGATGTGAACAGATCCTGGGTCTCCGATGACTTTGCTGAGCTGCTGATTCACGGCCTGTTCTACCTCTTGACTTCCTGTGATGTGAGATAACATACTGCTGTGTTGTCTAAGTTAGTTGCAGCTGAGCTTCCAATGTCTGCAGCTTAAGTATACACCTTAAGTATTTAATACACCTGAAGTATTAAAGAGCTTCAAGAACCCAGAAATCCCAGAGATTGTGGAGCAGCCCCCAACAATAAACTCATTTTCCAGATCAACAGAGTGGAGGTAGCCTTTCTCGAACAGGTAGTTTCATTCAAAGTATCTGTTGGTCTTTTATCTTAGGGAAATTCGAATCCTAGAATCTCTGGCTGAGAAAGGACTTCAGAGACAACCTAGTAGAGTGCCTCCCAAACTCAGAGTGGCATCAGTTTCACCTGGAGGAGCTTTGAAAACTAAACATTCCCTGGGTGGTGCTCTAGAGATTCTAATTTCAGAGGTTTGGGTGCAGACTGAGCACTGATATTTTTAAAAGGCTATCTGGGTTATTCTGATGATAACTTAAGAATCATAGATCTAAACGGATATTTTCCATCTTCATCCCTCTCCCCAACCACAGAACCTTTTTTTTCCTGTAGAAAATTTTAAACAGAATATCAGTATATAAAGCAGGCAAAAGAGAACTGCCTTGGTTAAAGGGGACTCAGATAACTTGTGCTTTGCTTCACATTGCCAATGACAGATGAGGTCTCAGTAGACTGCATGGCCAAGGAAGGCCTCTATGAGCAGGTAACATTGCAGCTGGGATTTGGAGGATGTGAGGCTAGGAGGGAAAGAACATTTCAGGAATTGTGGATGCAAAAGCATTTTGACCAGAAAGAGCTACAGGGTTTGAAGAAAAGAAAGAAGGGCAATGGTATGGACTAAATTGTGTCTGGATTCATATTTGGAAGCCCTAGCCCCCAGTATAACTATATATGGAGATAGGGTGTTTAGGAGGCAAGGTTAAATGAGGTTATAAGGGTGGGGTCCCAATCCAGTACGATTAGTGGCATTATAAGAAGAGAAAGGAAGAGAGAAATCTCAACCTCTCTCTCTCCATGCACACACTAAGGAAAGACCAAGTGAGAACACTATGAGAAGAAGCCACCATCTGTAAGTCAGGAAGACAGCTGATATGGGTTGGCTATGCCCTCAGCCAAATCTCATCTTGAATTGTAGCTTCCATAATTCCCACATGTTGTGGAAGGGACCCAGTGGGAGATAATTGAATCATGGGGCCAGTATTCCCCATACTGTTTTCGTGGTAGTGAATACATCTCATGAGATATGATGGTTTTATAAGGGGAAATACCTTTCACTTGGCTTTTATTCCCTCTGTTGCCTGCCACCAGGTAAGACATGACTTTCACTTTCTGCCATAATTGTGAGGCCTTCTCAGCCACATGGAATGGTAAGTCCATTAAACCTCTTTTTCTTTACAAAAATAAAATAAAATGATAGAAAAAAGAATGTCCAGGCTGGGTACGGTGGCTCACGCCTGTAACTTCAGCACTTTGGGAGGCTGAGGTGGGTGGATCATGAGGTTAGAAGTTCAAGACCAGCCTGACCAACATGGGCAACAGAGCAAGACTCCATCTCAAAAAAAAAAAAACAAAAAAGATTTCCCCAATGAGAGAAATATCCCAAATGAACAATATACAGGAATGGAGCCATGCTGGCGAGTATGTCTTTACCAGCAGCATAAAAATCAACTAATACAACAGCCCTCACCAGAACCAACCATCCTACCACTCTGATCTTAAATATTCAGCCTCTGGAACTGGCAGAAAATAAATTCTTATTGTTGAACAATTCCCAGTCTGTGGTATTTTGTTATGGCCACCTGAACTGACTGAGGCAAGCCATATGACTGAAATGTTATGGAAGAGGCAGTGAGTGGTGTGAGTTGAATTTAGACAGGTGTGAAGGGACCAGGTCAGTTGGGTTTAAACATCGTGGTAAGGGGCTCCTATTTTATTTGAATACCATGGACAGACACTAAAAAGTTTTAGGCTGAAGAGGGATCTGTTTTAAATATTAAGGTGATCCTTCTGGCTCTCTAAAATGTCTTCCCTCCTTCTCCACTACCTAATCCCTCAGGTATGGCTTATTTTAAAGGATAGATCCTCCAAGGCTTGACCACCTCAGTCTGCAGAAGTCTCTCCCTTTTATCTGTCCTTGTATTATATACATGGAATTGCCATCTGCTGGCTCTCAATTTCAGGGCTCTCCAGTGACTCCCATTGTGAGTTTTTGTTCCCTGTATTAGTCTGTTCTCATGCTGCTAATAAAGACATACCCAACACTGGGTAATTTATAAAGGAAAGAGGTTTAATTGACTCACAGTTCCACGTGGCTGGGGAGGCCTCACAATCATGGCAGAAGGTAAAGAGGAATACAGTCATGTCTTACATGGCGGCTGGCAAGAGAGCATGTGCAGGGGAGCTGCTCTTTATAAAACCATCAGATCTTGTGAGACTTATTCAGTACCATGAGAACAGTACCGGGGAATCTACCTCTATGATTGAATTATCTCTACCTGGCCCCACCCTTGATGATTATTACAAGTCACAGTGAGATATGGGTGGGGACACAGACAAACCATATTATTTCCTAAGCAGATTGTAAACTCCATGAGGATGAGGGCATTTGCTACCACCATACACAACATAGTAAATACACATATGAGCATCCTGACTTTGTAGATGATAGAGGAGTTGACCATATCTTCAGGCGGTGATAGATCAACTGGAACTCATTGTCAGGAGTTACCTCTGATAAGGAAGCTCAATACTACAGTATAAAATCAAGAAGGAACCAAGGTGGCAGGATGTGGCTATTGTGCCCCCATCATTTCTTGTTTCCTCCTGGGCACACAGCTGGAGTACATTTCCTAGTCTCCTTGCAGTTAGACAGAGTCAGGCGACTGAGTTCTGGCCAATAAAATGTGGACTGAAGTGATGTTATTTACTCCAACGGCAGGTCTACAACCCCTCTATCGGTACCTCCATTTTATTTCTCCATTTGAAAGCCAAATGGAGAGAACTCCAATGACCTAGAAGACAGTGGAACAAAAAAATAGAAGAGGTCTGGGTGCCTGAGTCACTAGCTGGAGGAGAGCCACCCAATCAGAAGCATTGTTGGCTGATCAGAAACACAGTTCCACTGTTGTATGAACAGGCATTAAACTTTGATTATGCTAAGTCACTGACGTTTGGGGATGGTTTTGTAACAGCAGTTAGTGTACCCTACCTAATTTAGCTACCAATTATTGATGTAGCATAATTCTAGACATTTTATAAGATCTGGGTCTTCATGTTCACAACACTGAAGTTTATCCCAGTTTTAGAGATAAATTAAAAAATGTTCTACTTGCCCAAGGAATCATAGCTTGTAAGTGACAAGGCTGAGTTTTGAATTTGATCTTCTAACAAAATAAACAAATGAACAAAATCCAAGCCATTTCTACAGTATCAAGCTATTTTTTGTTCCATGATTGAAGGAGTCAAAGGTTTTTGGAGTGGGGAAAAAACAAAGGCTAACAAATGAGGTGTGATTGATATCTTCCTCTATTTGAAAGAGAATTGTGTCAAAGATAGAATGAACGGGTTTTTTTCCAGTGGCCCCATAGGATACAAATGGAAACAAGAATTAAACACTCTGGGGAAATTTCTCCTTCTTCCTTTTCTTCCTCTCCCCCTTTTCCTTTGACTTCACCTTTGTTTCCACACTCAGTACAGCAGGAGATGGAATAATTTTTAAAGGGTTCGAGCATATCTATTTCAAGAAAATGGAATGATTGACCTAGGTAGGAAGTCCCCAGCCTTTTGATGTGAGCCTTGTAGGGGAGAATCAAGCAAATCAATATCTGCTTCTCCTGACAGAGACAGGCTTGAATGCAATTTAGGCAGTCCAGAGACAGGCTATTTCTAAGAGTCTCTTTCTATAAACAAATAAACTAACAAAACAAGCCAACAATTAAATACATACCTATCAGTCCTAGCAGGACAGGCGACATGCCTTTTGACAATGTTTTTTGAAGTGTTTTGACTTTGTCTGAATCCCTATACCTTCTTTCATGGCTGAAAACCTGGTACCACATTTGAGAGCAACTGAAAACAGGACTAACAGGTCCTGTGATCTTCTCTTTAATTTTCTTTCTTTTTTTAGTTTTGAGACAGAGTCTCACTCTGTCACCTGTCATCCAGGCTGGACTGCAGTGGCACAATCTTGGCTCACTGCAACCTCTGCCTCCTGGGTTCAAGCAATTCTTCTGCCTCAGTGTCCTGAGTAGCTGGGATTACCGGCAGGTGCCACCACGTCCAGCCAATTTTTTAATTTTTAGCAGAGACAGGGCTTCACCATGTTAGCCAGGCTGGTCTCAAATTCCTGAACTCAGGTGATCTGCCTCAACCTCCCAAAGTACTGGGACTACAGATATAAGCCACTGTGCTCGGCCTCTCTTTAATTTTCTAGATGGTTTCTATATTAGAATGTTCACTGCTGGGTGCACTGGCTCACGCCTGTAATCTCAGGACTTTGGGATGCTGGTGTGGGAGGATCCCTTGAAGCCAGGAGATCGAGACCAGCCTGTGCAACATAGCAAGATCCTGTCTCTACAAAAATAAATAACATGTTTAAAAAAAGAATGTCCAGGCTGGGTACGGTGGCTCACGCCTGTAATTTCAGCATTCTGGGAGGCTGAGGTGGGTGGATCAGGAGGTCAGAAGTTCAAGACCAGCCTGACCAATGTGGTGAAACTCCGTCTGTACTAAAATTACAAAAATTAGCCTGGCATGGTGGTGGGCACCTGTAATACCAGCTACTCAGGAGGCTGAGCCAGGAGAATCGCTTGAACTCAGGAGGCAGAGGTTGCAGTGAGCCAAGGTTGTGCTATTGCACTCCAGACTGGGCAAGACTCCATCTCAAAAAAAAAGAAAAAAAAAAGAATTTCCACAATGAGAGAAATATTCCAAATGAACAATATACAGGACGGAAGCCATGCTGGCAAGTCTACAGATCATTCAGCAGGGCAGCCTATAAAAAGCTGCAGTATCTTAAGATCCTGTAGGAACATTCAAAACACCTCTGGTGCACAAACCAGGAGCTCTAAATCAGCTATTCATCACTGCTCACATCTCCTATTAAAATGTGGAGGCAGGAAAGGTCAAAGCAACATTTCTGAATATTAAAGGCAGGAGATGGACACGCTAACGCTGGAACCAAAAATTGGCCGACTCCTCGAGCGCCCTGAGATGCCCGATAATGATGCCCCCAGTTGCTGCTCCCTCAACAAGTTATCGGCCAAGTCACCATCCCAGGGATGTTCCTTTGGCAAATGCTGAAGACAGGATTCAAACTCATTTTTTCTGATTCTGAGTTTTGCATATTTTCTCATTTCATTTTCCTTATCCTTTCTAGCACTAGCTCCTAGACACTTGGAAGAAATTGGCCAAGGGACCCATACTCATAGAACACATCACCTGCTAACTACTTCAGATGCAAATATTACTTTCAGTGTACTAAGTATAGTTGTTTTAGGATCTGCCATAGTTACAGATGCTTCCCAATTTGGGGAGTTAGTTTTTTTTTTTTTTTTTTTTTTTTTTAATTGTAGTGATTCTTTAATTATAGAACACCAAGAGAGAGGCTCCAATCTTTCCTTATTCTCAACCAGAGACAAGGCAGAGCACTAATGACCAGTCCCACATTTGGCTGTCCATGGACAGCAGTAGTCTTCAATAGTCCAAGACACCTGAAGTTCTAGCACTTTAGGATACCCAGGCAGGTGGATTGCTTGAGTGCAGGAGTTCGAGACCAGCCCGGACAACATGGCAAAGCCTCATCTCTGGCCAGATGTGGTGGCTCACACCTGTAATCCCAGCACTTTGGGAGGCCAAGGTGGGCAGATCACCTGAGGTTGAGAGTTCAAGGCTAACATGGTGAAACCCCATCTCTACTAAAAATACAAGAAAAAAAAAAATAGTCCAAGAAATTCCAATCCCTGGATCTGGTGTAGGTTACTTGGCACTGGGAATATATCAAGAGTGAAACCCTTGTTAAAATACCTAGCAACTGTTTGGTAAATGTGTGTTTTTATTCTTTTTACTCCCTTTCCTGGGATAGAAATTGTGAGCTCATGCAGACGGGCAATCACGACTTTTCTTGGCATTATTTGGGAATCAAAGGGTGATCCCTTCCCCCTCTGAAAGAGACAGTCGTTTAAATATAAAAGGGCAAGCAGGCATGATTTCTAAACACAGCGTTTCTTAATCAGAGGATTTAAGGGTTTTCCCTTTGACTTTATTTTTTTTGTGTGATATCTTCTTTATGTGCAAATGTGAAGCTTAACTTTCTGGGAGGAAGAGAGTGTTTTAGGCAGCTCTGTGTTAGAACAATAGACCTTTTACAGTTGGTAATCCTGTTTCCAATAAAAGGAAAAAAAAAAGGGTTATTATGCTTCTGGAGCCACAAGATTTCAGATCCTGTTTAAATTAGTCCCCAGGTCTTCCACAACTATGGGTTAAGAGACTAAGTTTTGGCATAAACAGAGCTAGTTTGAATCTGGGCACTGCAAGGTTTTAAAAGCATAAAATCAGATAACTTGTTTATCTCCTTTAGACTACCGTGTTTTTGTCTATAAAACAGAACAATAATTGTTCCTTACAGGCTTGTTGGGAGGCCTATGTGAGATCAGGTATGTGACATTTTTATCACTTTTATAAAAAGACCAATAAATGTTAGCTTTTATTGATTTTATTCATCACCTTTGCCCAGGATCCAGGGCAGAGAAGCTTGGCCTATCCACCCGCCATGGTCCTCTACCATTCCCCAAGTCCTCGTCTTGAATTTATTGATCACTGACACCAGGTTTATTTGAGAGCTCTTTTCTCCCCAGGCTAAGATGTTAAAAGGTAAAGGGTTAAAAAAAAGAGCTGTGTTTTGGAGGAAGCCTGTAGTACCAGCTAGTGCCAGAGAGGGGCAGCATCCAGCCACCAGCTTGGGTCTGCCCTTGCTGACCAAAACACTGCTCAGTAGAGCTCTGGAGTCCGGACAGCAAGCTGGAACCTCAAGAAGGTTGATGAAGGAATCACGGTAAAATGAAAGCTAAGCTGGAAGTAACAAAATAACTAGGACAGAAGTAAACATGCCAGGAAATGAAGCTGAAATGTTTTTGTGGAGTTTTGAACCTGGTGTGCTGGGGCCACTGCTTACTGACTCCTGCATACGGACTCACACTCTCCTACCTAAACTCTCCTGCCATCACTCCTACTGATACTGACATTCATTCTTCAAGCCATTCATTCATTCACTGACGAGGGCAGTGTAACTGCCCTTTAGGGACTTTGAATCTGACAAGAGGTCAGGGCTGTCAGGAGAAACACCACAGGCTAACTGGGTGTGAAGTCAACACCTTGCACTGGAAGGCAAATCAGATGGCAGAGAGTGGGTTATCTGATAGGTTACAGCACATGCTGGTTGTGATGTGGAGTAATGGGGAATAAGTTTCCTTTTGATGGTACAACCAGAGACCACCATTGCTGTCTCACCAGAGGGAGATTCAGGCAGACCTGAGGACTGTGTGCTTCTGGTTGGACAGACTAAGCATAGCTCAACTCCAGGAGTCCCATCTCCCACATGGTAGTTATAGGTTTGTATAGTTATAACAACCATTTCCCAGTAGATGGCAGTAAAGAGTGTTATGGATGAGGCACCATTTTGGAATTTGCAGCATGGCGAAGACAGTCCCTAAGGACTCTGCCAAGACTTCCCGTGAAATCCTACAGAACGCAGCTGGGCTCTGACAGAAGGCGGTGTATGCCTTGAGGTCTGCAAAGAGATTTTTACTAATCACGTCGCTCGGTGGTCTCTGACAGTAATGGGACCTGATGGGAAGAAGTGAGGACCCTTATAGGACACTAACTAACAGAAAGAAAACTCGACGTGTGTTCACTTCCACCGAACTTCTTAGCTGCTAGCCATCAATGGCCTGCACAGAGATGTGCAATGCTGTTTGGAATTTGGAATGGTATTTCTAAATTTAGCGTATTTAAATATTTTATAATTATAAAGGCTAGGGCAAATTGGTTTTATTTACTATTAAAATTTGTTAGGTAGTTGGAGTTCATAATCTTCAAAGTGAGTTTTCCATTCCCCATTTGGACTGTAGTTAATTGGATAAAGAGTAGCAGACACTACTTGAATTTCAATAGTTTTGCAGTGAGCAGGAATTTTCCAAAACAGATCGTATGTCAAATGATTTTTTCTTTTCTTTTCCTTTTCCTTTTCCTTTTTTTTTTTTTTTGAGACAGAATCTTGCTCTGTTGCCCACACTGGAGTGCAGTGGTGCAGTCTTGGCTCACTGCACCCTTTGCCTCCCAGGTTCCAGCGATTCTCCTGTCTCGCCTTCCTGGGTAGCTGGGATTACAGGCACATGCCACCACACTCAACTATTTTTTTTGTATTTTTAGTAGAGTCAGGGTATCATTATGTTGGTGAGGCTGGTCTCGAACTCCTGACCTCAAGTGATCCACCCGCCTCAGCCCCCCAAAGTGCTGAGATTACAGGCATGAGCCACTGCACCCAGCCTTTTCTTTTTCTTATTTCAAGTTGTGGTAAGTAGTTTTGGTTTTTAAGGGAGGAGAAATAGGTTGCTGTTGTTGTTGCTATTATTATTGTTATCATTTTAGAGAGGACATTTTTTTTCTAGTTAATTGCTTCTTCATAATAATGCATCTTGTATCTCTGAAATAAGGGATGTCAAAAAGGTCTAATAATTTCTGTGGTGTCAATAAATTCATACTGTCAGCATGAATAAATGAAAGGAAAGACAGAATCATCTCAATGAGGAATGATTCCAATCAGCATGATCTTGAGTATATGGGCTTATCATAACATCTCTCTCTCTCTCTCTCCACACACACACACACACAAACATAAACATACATGCAGACACACCATAATTATTTTCAGAAATACGATGCTTGCATTGATATATCATTTTACCAGTTGTCTTCTTGAATGGACATATGCTGTTATTATTTACCTGTTAGCTTTGGTGCTGTCCATCAAAATATTTTCAGTGTTTCTTCATTCTAGACTCATAGTAGGATAAACTTTCCTACCCCATGAAGTTAGGTATAGCCATGGGACTTGCTTTGGAAAGAAAATTAAAGTGGGAGTGATGTGTGTGGCTCTCAAGTAGGAGCTTTTAACAGTGTAAAATTTACCATATTCATTTTTCCTACCTCAGCAATCTTGGAACTTGGGAAATGCATTCTCTTCCAGTTTGAGTGAAGATGAGTAAAGCAGACTGCCTCACCGCTAACCACTATGAATATATAGTGTGATGAGAAATAAACCTGTATTGTTTCAAGCCATGTAGGTTTTAAGATTATTTGTTACAGCAGCATAATCCATCTTATCTGACTGATACACTTTTATTTGATTTCATAGGTTTTGGGATTATTTGTTACAGCAGCAGAACCCATCATATCTCTAATACACTTTCATTTGTTTCCCTTTTATAGAAGCAAGCTGCTCCCTCCACACCCCTTCTGTGTGGTTGGATGAAGAGTGAGTCTGGCTACCTCTTCCTCTCTATTTCAGAGGTGATTATCTGGTTCCATATTGACCAAATAGAACATTTCATCCTCTTGCCCTTCATTACATGTTCAAAAACAGGCAAATGACCCAAACCAAGGAATGAAAATCAATACCTAGTTAAGAAAGAAGCACTTACTTTACACAGGGAAATTAATTAAGTAGGTAGCTTGTAACCCTACAAATGCTGGTGGCCATTTTTACGACCACTTGGGAGAACTTTTAGGAGAATAAAGCCTACCCAATGAAACAAGAGCTGAACTATGGAGAAGGACAGACTCATGATGATATTATTGAAGAATTCAGAATGCTCTTGCTTTTCACTTCCCAATGATAGTATCCAATAACTTTCTTTTTTCTTTTTCTTTTTTTTGCTACATTTCTGATCATTTGCAGTAGAAACATCTTGACAAATATACTTCGTAAACACAGTGCATGAAACACCTCACTTTTCAACCACATTCATCTACGGAATAAAGTTAAGATCTCTCAGCATTGATCTTCAATGTCTTTTAGGTTTTAGGCTTAATATATACTTCAAACTTGACATCTGAGTCACATTCTCCACCACAGTCCCCTCCTCTGTCCTCCAATGTTACCTTGGATTGCGTGCTCACCATTCTTGAAGAACAACTGGGACTCTTTCTCGGCCATGGCCATGCTGTCGAGGGCAGTGGTGACTCATGCATGTTCTGTCTTCTGCATTTGAAAGTGAGCTCCACTAAGTGGGAAAAGGGCAATATCTCATTTCACGCTTCTTCTTCTCATTGTGCCAAACACCAATTCTTGCATAATGGCAGGTACTAAGCAAATAAGTTGCAGAACTAAGCCAAATTCTGCATTCCAGAAGTCTTCCCAACATTGAACATGCTCAGATGCCTGGCAAATAATCCCCATAATTGATTGAACTTCTGAGAAAGCCACATTTGCCTCTGTTTCCATTCACTCAGACATCATATTGCAGGGCTACGATGGAAACTCATTTTTTTTGTTTTTTAGTCTGAACCTTCAAATGCTAGTCCTTTTCCAGAAGTCAAAGGACTTGATTTTTGTTTGTTTGTTTGTTTTCTTGAGACAGAGTCTTGCTCCGGCTGCAATGCCCTGAGTGAAACTTGCTCAGGCTCACTCGTCCAGGCTGGAGTGCAGTGCCCAGCTCAGCCTGCAGTGCCCTGGAGTCTCACTCAAGCTACTTGCTCAGGCTGGAGTGCAGTGGTGCAATCTTGGTTCACTGCAACCTCCACCTTCTGAGTTCAAGCAATTCTTCTGCCTCAGCCTCCTGAGTAGCTGCAACCACCGGCGCCCAACCATGCCTGGCTAATTTTTGTATTTTCAGTAGAGGCAGCGTTTCTCCACGTTGGCCAGGCTGGTCTCCAGCTCCTTACTCCAAGTGACCCACGCTCCTCGGCCTCCCAGAGTGCTTGAATTACAGTCATGAGCCACCACGGCTGGCCAAAAGACATAATTATGATTTGTAGCTTTTTAGAGAAAAAAAAACTTACTCCAATATTTTAATACACTGTGATGTGTCAAAAATGTGCATTTAATACATATGCGACAGTCCTCAGTGGGTACTTTTGTTAACTCCATTTGGCAAACAGAAAAACAATTCAGAGAAATTAAGTAACTTGCATCATGTCACACAACAGGGCTCAAACTGGACTCCAGACCATTTGATGCTAGAAACTTTGCTGTCTTTTCTTCATGTGTCTTCCACATTGAAGAATTTATAGCAACTGATTTTAGCTCTTCCCATAAAGAGATATTGTTTTCACAGTGTTTTGACATCTTATGATCCATTCCAATCAAAACTGAAACTTCACATGCCAAGAGAAGACAGTGCTGTAATGTGGTACTCGAAGGAGATCCCCGCTGGGAAGTTGAGCCTCGTACTGAGCCCCGTATGGAGCCCTTTCTTGCTCTGTGACCTTGGTCAAGCCACCTTAGTGACCCGAGTCCTAGTTTAGTCATTTGCAAAAGGGAGATAAGAACCACCAGACAAAGTTGTGATCAAAAGTTCCCAATATAGTACTGGGCACAAAGTACAACTGTGTAAATAGAAACTATAAATAACAGTGCATGTATGTCTAATTTTAGTGACGCTTACCTCTTAGATCATGAAAACCACTGTGCTTCAGGGAGCCTGTCACCTCTGCATCTGCTGCCTTATTGCCTCATGCAGCACCTGGCACAAGGTAGATGCTCAGCAATCTGGAGTTCCTAAGTCTTTTAATGTCTTAACCTTTATTTTCCTGATTTTTAAAGTGGCGCAGTCCCAGCCAGGCGTGGTGGCTCACACCTGTAATCCAAACACTTTGGGAGGATGAGGCAGGGTGATTACCTGAGGTCAGGAGTTTGAGACCAGCCTGGCCAACATGGTGAAACCCTGTCTCTACTAAAAATAGAAAAATTAGCCAGGCATCGTGGCGCACACCTGTAATCCCAGCTACTTGGGAGGCTGAGGCAGAAGAATTGCTTGAACCTGGGAGACGGAGGTTGAAATGAGCTGAGATAATGCCATTGCACTTCAGCCTGGGTGAGAGAGTGAGACTCTGTCATAAATAAATAAATAAATAAAAAACAAACAAACAAATAGTTGAGCAGTCCTATTACCACACGGGG
Source organism: Ateles fusciceps (assembly GCA_036589455.1). Classification (NCBI taxonomy): domain Eukaryota; kingdom Metazoa; phylum Chordata; class Mammalia; order Primates; family Atelidae; genus Ateles; species Ateles fusciceps. Next base: position 2,502,906 of record JAZHEH010000903.1, read on the forward strand.
TGCTTGGAATAAAATGAGGTCTGTGTACACAATGAAAAGTGTAGAGCTTGGCACTTGGCAGGTCAATTTTAACAAGTTGAATTTAGGATTCTAACTTGATAGACACTTAGAACATCCTCAGATGCTTTCCAAAAGCCCCACTCCTCACCATCCCTTCCTGTGTCCTCCTCAAGCTTGAATCTATCAAGGAGATTTCTAGGACGAGCTTGGAACTGTGCATGAGCTTGGAACTGTGCCTGCCCGGCTCTGTGGGCACGGCAGCTGGGCAAGGCCCGACACAGGCACATCATGCCCATCAGTAGGACACAGGCAGAACTCAGGGAGGGGGCCGTGGGAGAGGGATACAGGGTGAGAGGAAGCCTTTCTTATTAAATGCCGACTCTCATTCTGCAAAGCGGTGGTGAGATGTTTAATTTCCTATTCCCTCACCAGAGGCGAGTTCCAGGTTGTCACTGTTTTGAGCATATGCACAGAAACTCTGGTCATAAAGAGGACGTTTTAGGAGGACATATGCTACTCGCCCAGAAACACTGCCAGGCCTGAATGCTGTTCCTTGGCGACACCATGATTATATCTCCATCGAGTCCGGGGAAGCCTCTCAGGCCTGCAAGACTGCAATTTTGAAATGGATTTCACAGCTGCAAACTATAAGATGACCCAATTTGTCTTTTCCGTTTCTGCCTCCTCTCCTATAACGATGGAAATCTGAATCCACATCTCTGTGATGGGCTGCATAAAATATGCAACAGGACGTGGTGCTCAGATTTGAGAGCTGCAGATTTTAAGGACAGTTGCCGAAGTGATACTGGGATAGGTGAGAGATGTGAGCAAACTCATGGGAGGGCGTCTGGAGATTCCTGCTCCCTCAGACACAAAGGCCTTCTTTTTCTAAAATGCTTGACCCAAAGGCAAGAGAAGGAGAGGATATATATACCCCCTTATCTTTTCCAAGAAACCCGGGGGCTACCCATCCTCCAAAGAATATCCCAGATGGTAAACGGAACTGAAGTTTGCACATAAATTCTCCCCGGGGGAATTGGTGGTTGGTGATAGCAGGCCTAATGAAATTTTTTATTGTGGTTATTACATACAATTTGTACAGTATATCATGCACGGAAATTTCTTCTATTCCTATAAATCTGGAATTGCCAGCGTAAATGCCCAGACTTACGAACTGCTGCAGAACACAATTACCTCTAGATACAAACTCTCTTTAGGACATAAAAATCGTTGCTACTGAGAAGGCTGAATTGCACCGGCAATTTTGTAAATATTTGAGTGATATATTTCCTTTTGGATAAGTTTTCATAGCCTTGGAAAGCTGTCTCATTTCTTAATGCTTTTGTTGTTGTATTTTTTTCCCCCCGAATATCACTTGTGGGCTGATTGTTGTTTTCGATCATGCTTAGTAAATCAGACTATTGGACAAATGTCATTTATAAAAGGCTCAGAACTGTACGGCCTTCTGCTGGCATTAAGAAGACTGTCTATAGCGTGTTTCTTAAAGACGCGAGAGGAAAGAAAAACAAAATTCAGGCACGTGCTGTGCTTTCCCCCCCAAGTAGGGTCAGTTTTTCAAGTTGGAAGCTGTAGACAAGTCTTCCATTTTTAATGAGGGCTGATACAAAGCACCTTCCTCTTTATATGCTTCAATCAATGAAGGGAATCACTCCGGATATACTGGGCTGCTTTTCACACCAGCAAAACGTACCAGATGCAGAAAGTTTCTTCACATTTTCTAGTTAGGCTTTATTACCAAGTATGATGGTGAAGGATGTTATACCCTGTATTGATTTTCTACAGCTTCTAATATTGGAGATAAGGAGAGTTCTTCCATCAGCTTCCAGCAAACAGAACGGAGACTGTTAAAACGCCTCATAACAGTTTCCAAAGGAAGGCAACAGTGATGGATTAGAGACTGCCCTGCAAGTGAGGAAACACTCATTGAGCAAACAGAGAGAGCTCAAATGCAAGCCACAGTAATGAAGTGGGAAATAGGCATTGCTTCCCTCTCTTGTTCTTCCTCCCCTCCTCCTTTCCTTTTTCTTTCTTCCTTCCTTCACTTCCCCCATCCTTCCTTCCCTCTTTCTTTTCTTCCTTCCCTCCCTCCTTTCTTTTCTTCCTTCCCTCCCTCCCTTCCTTTTTTCCCTTCCTTCCTTTTCTTCCTTTCTTCCTTTATTTTCTCCCTTCCTTCCTCCCCCTCCCTCCCTTTCTCCCTTCCTCCCTTCCTCTGTCCCTCCCTTCCTCCCTTCCTCCCTTCTTCCTTCCCTTCCTTCCTTTCCCCTCCCTCCTTTCCTCTTTCCTACCTCCCTCTTTCCTTCCTCTCTCTCTTTCTCTTCTTCCTTTATCTCTTTCCCTTTTTCTATCCTATCTCAGTTAATTCTCATAATAACCTATGCATTGCCTATTACCAGTCTGCATTCTACAAATGGAAAAAAAAAAAGGCTAGGGAGACTAGGTTCCTTGCTTGACTCATGTAGCTTGTGAGTGGAGTAGCTGGGATTTAAGCCCAGGTTAAATTGGAGTCTGATCCCCCAACAACCAAACATCGTCAGCCTCTTCTCCCAGCCGTCTCTCCACATGTTCACCCTAAGAATCCGACACTTACAGGATTGTAGACCTCTGCCTGAATGTGTTCCTTAAGGTGCTCCAGCACCATGAAATAGATATTTGAGAAATGGAAAGACGATGGGTATACTTTCCCTCTGTCAACAGCCTGAGGAAGTATGTTTGCACCCTATGCATGGGCACCTAAAGAAGTAATTGTATGAAAGGCACGTAAAAGTGCCAGGGAGAGCTTGGGGCCCAGGATGGAAATATTCAGTAAATGTGGACCAAGTAAACCGGGCAAGAAACAAAATAAATTGGGCAAAGAACATGAATTAGTATTTACCAAAAGATAAGTAACTATTCAGTGCAAATATTAAACAAGAAACAAGAAGAGAATTTTTTTTTTTTTTTTTTTTTTTTTTGAGACAGAGTCTTGCTCTGTTGCCCAGACTGGAGTGCAGTGGCGTGATCTCAGCTCACTCTAAGCTTCACCTCCCAGATTCAAGTAATTCTCGTGCCTCAGCCTCCCAGGTAGCTGGGACTACAGGTGTGCTCCACCACACCTGGCTAATTTTTTTGTATTTTAGTAGAGACGGAGTTTACCATGTTGCCCAGGTTGGTCTGGAACTCCTGAGCTCAGGCAATCCACCTGCCTCGGCCTCCCAAAGTGCTGGGATTACAGGCGTGAGCCACCGTGCCCAGCCAAGAGAGAAAAAATTTTAATGTCTCTAGTAATCAATGTAATGCAAAATAAAACAACATGATCTCAATTTTTATTGATCAAAATGACAACTTTATTTTTCTAATTATAATGCCTACAACATTGAGGATCCTGGTGAGGATATGGTGAGTGAAGGGATCGGTAAGCATGCATTTCCATGCACTGCACCACTAGCGGGGGGTGAAAACTGATAGAAACTCAGTGGACAGATTTACCCACTCATGCCTCTGAGCACTGGCTATGAATCAACCCTACTGAGTGCTGGATCCATGGAAATGAATAAGTCGAGTGCTAACTCCCTTTAGGAGCTTATATTCCAAAGGGGAAAAGAGACTTTAATCCAAGCATTTCACTGTGACTGCATTAGGTTGGTGCAAAAGTAATTGTTTTGCCATTATTTTTAAATGCTGTTATTTTTAAATGGCAAAAACCATAATTACTTTTGCGCTAACCTAACAGAATGGCAAAGTAAAAAAATGTTGCGTGAAAAAATATGTACTAAATGTAAACATAACAAAGAAGCCTGGGTTAGACTGGGTAAAATAAAGTAAAAGCATTTAGATAAGTTTTCTTAAAAAAAACCACAGCAAAACACCAAAAAGGAGAAAAATAACCTCCCTGAGGAACTAGTTCTATGCAAAAGAGTATTAAAAAGACAAACCTTTGATTAAGGAAGTCCATGTGAATCAAACTTGTGGAAATAATCATTAATGTATGTAACCATTCATGTACGAGGCTTTTAGTTATCACGTTGTTAATAATAACAGAAATTGGGAGACAATATTCAGCAATGCGAGAATATTTAAAGTATGGTATAAACACACAATCAAACCACATGCAGTATTTAGAAATCAGGATTTCAGAGACAATTTAGGGACATGGTTACATGTTAATATAGTGTTAAGTGAAAAATACAGCTACAAAACTGTACACATTGTATGTTGTTTTGTTTTGTTTTGTTTTTTTTGAGACTGAGTCTCACTTTGTCACCCAGGCTGGAGTGCAATATCACCATCTGAGCCCACTGCAACCTCCACCTCCCAGGTCCAAGCAATTCTTCTGCCTCAGCCTCCCAAGTAGCTGGGATTACAGGCGAGTGCCATCATGCCCAGCTAATTTTTGTGTTTTTAGCAGAGATGGGGCTTCACCATGTTGGACAGGCTGGTCTCGAACTCCTGACCTCAAATGATTCACTTGCCTCGGCCTCCCAAAATGCTGGGATTACAGGCCCCACCACAGATAGTATGATTTTAATTGCATAAAACAAAGAAAGAAAGTGCAATACAAAAGTAAGACTTTAAGATTACAGGGAGTCACAATATTTTTGTCATGCTTGTGTGTGATTCCCCAAATTTATGCAAGGAATCTGTATAAGTTCATTATAAATAAAATAATTGTAAAACAGATAGTAGATTCAGTTCTTGAGTATACATTGAGTGGGTGGCACCAGGTGGATATGTGCCTGTAAAAACGAATGAAGCATCCCCCTCTGGTTGAATGTAGTTTTTGCTCTGGAATACTTAGCATTTTTCTCTTTTGAATTAGACTTTCGAGGGCCCCCACACTATCTGACTGTGAGGTATTCTATCCTGTAAGTGGGAAAGAATTGAGATTGGCAGCTAACGCTGGCAGTGTTACCTATTTAACTAATTTAATTAACAATAAGTAACTCTTTGCCAGGCTCTGTTGTAATTTCCCACAAATACTAACTTCTTTATCTGTCATAAAAATTCTATGAGGTTATAAAATGGTGCAACTGCTGTGGCAAACAGTCTGGCCATTCTTTAGAAAGTTAAACATTTGGTCCAGGTACGGTGGCTCACACCTGTAATCCCAGCACTTTGGGAGGTAGAGGCAGGCAAATCACCAGGTCAGGAGTTTGAGACCAGCCTGGCCAATATGGTGAAACCCTGTCTCTATTAAAAACACACACACACACACACACACACAAAATTAGCCGGGCATGATGGTGCTCGCCTGTGATTCCAGCTACTCAGGAAGCTGAGGCAGAAGAATCGCTAGAACCTGGGAGGTGGTGGTTGTAGTGAGCCGAGATTGCACCACTGCACTCCAGCCTGGGCAACAGAGAGCGACTTTGTCTCAAAAAAACAAACAAACAAACAAACAAAGTTAAGCATTGAATTACCACATGACTCAGCAATTGCACACCTAGGTGCCATCGATCCTCCTCGTGCATAGATTCTGTATTTGCAAATTTGCATTTTTGTTAAACTTTATCTGTAACCTTCAGATCAGTGCTTGTGGCTCTTTTAGGGTCATTTGTGCAGACATGTACATAGTGACCCCCAATTTGAGTTGCCTGGTACACATGTTCCCAGAAAGGTTGCTCTACCTTCTAATTTCAGCTCTCATACAGAGATACCCACAGGATGAAGCCAGTAGGGGGCGGTGCAGGGCAGTGCAAGAAGCTCTGGCTTTGGGGCCAGGTATATATGGAGTTCAAAGCACAACTAAGGCATCTGTCCATGTGGTGTCTTCAGGCAAGTCACTCAAACACTTCTTTTTCTGTTTTGATGTGGGGGGGGGGAGGGAGTCTTGCTCTGCTGCCCAGGCTGGAGTGCAGTGGCCTGATCTTGGCTCACTGCAACCTCCACCTCCTGGGTTCAAGTAATTCCCCTGCCTTAGCTTCCCAAGTAGCTGAGACTATAGGTGCTCACCATCACACCCAGTTAATTTTTTATATATTTGTACTTGTAGTAGAGACAGGGTTTCGCTATATTGGTCATGAACTTACGACCTCAGGGATCTGCCCGCCTGAGCCTCCCAAAGTGCTGGGATTATAGCATAAGCCACCACATTTGGCCATTCAAACACTTCTGTACAGAGAACATGCTCGGTTGGGAGACCCCCCACCCAGGCGGCACTAAAGGTATTGAAAGGTTGACACCCAGAGAGAACAAAAGAGTGGATCTATCCAGGGGACCAACAGCCTGCGAGCTGAGAAGCTGATGGCATTCCAGGCTGAAGGCCCTGAGCAGATGCTCATCCATGTATTTAGTTGCTCTTAGACAGGTGATTCTTATTAATACACAGGTGTTCTACATTTACTTACAACAAGAATCTACAGAGTAGACAGCTGTTACCCACCTACCACTAATTACAAACTAAAAGGTACCCTCCACAGAGTAGCCATGAGGGCAGGGTAAACTTAATGTTTCTCAACACTTCTGAATCTTATTTTCTCTTTTGAAAAATAAAATAGAATCTAGCAGGAGGGGTTACCACCCCCCAATACACATACTAGATAGATAAATGATAGATAGATAGGGAAACAGATACATTTCTCTTAGTTAGGATTTAGTATTTGATAATTCAGTGTTTGCTACAACTTAAAAGAACATAACTACACAGAATAATGAGAACTAACTGTATATGCTCAAAAGAATTTAAAGAAAGTATTCAAATACTTGTGCATGAATGTTCAGGGGAACACTATTTACAATAGCTGAATGGTGGAAATAACTCAAATATCCATCAGTGGTTGAATAGAAAGACAAAATGTGCATATCCAAATAATGGAATATTACACAGACATACAAAAGGAATAGAGTACTGAAATATGTTACAATGTAGATGAATCCCAAAAGCATTATGCTAAGTGAAAGAAGCCAGATGCAAAAGGTCACCTATAATATCATTTTACTTATAGGAAACATCCAGAAGAAACAAATCCATACAGGTAGAAAGTAGATGAGTGATTGGCAGGGGCTGGGATGGGGGCAATAGGGAGTGCTTGCTTAATGGGCCCAGGATTTATTTTAGGGGTGATTAAAATGCTTTGGAATGAGATAGAGGTGATGGTTGTACAACATTTTGAAGGTACTAAATGCCGCTTATTTGTATCTTTAAACATGTTTAGGTCCATGTTGTGTTTAACTTAATCTAAATTTTAAAATGTTCAGTGAGGAAGAAATTAGTGTTATGCCTGTTTTATAGGTGAAGACATTAAGTCATTTGCCCAAGGCACCCAGCTGCAATAGGAGGAGCTGGAATTTGAACCCAGGCACCTTGACTTGCAGTATAGGTTCGTTTGACCATAAAGACATGCTTTAGACTCTGCAGACTGTAGCGCAGATTTTGGTACATAGTATGTTCTTAAAAGATGCAAGTTTCTTTCCCTTTTGCTCCCTTTACAAGCAGGAACGGTATCTGACTCCACTGGACTTTCACGTTGCCATTTGCAGAGAGAACAAAGAGAGCCAACGTGCGTTTTTGTCTCTTTCTCTTGTCTCCGGCTTGAGGTTTCTGTTCTCTCGTCTTCCATCGAGCCAGGCTTTAAAAATATACTCCATTTTGAAATTGAACATGCAGAAGGAAATGTGGCATGGAGCTGAAGAAAACATTCATGGTCCAAAAAACAATTTTTTTAAAAAGGTCCAGACCTGGACTTTTCTAAATGATGTAGGAGAAAAATAATGGGCCAGAGGAGAGAAGCCTGATGTGTTCCCTCGGGTCCGTAAGATTTATCACCTACACATGCAGGATGCCACAGCAAGGAGATCTGGTGACCGCAGCAATAACTCACAAGCCAGCCATGCAGCCTGCTGCTTGCTGATAGCACCTGCATCTCATGGCCCCCCACATCATCTAGAAGTGTCATGCTGGGTGGGGCCTTATTTCTAACAACCCCCTCCTGCTACACTTCAGACTCACTGTTCGTCTGCAGCAGCGGTGCAGTGCATTGGGAATTCGAGAGGACGGTATTTCTGTTGTCGATTTTACTGTGGGTAGAAAAAAGTGTGCATCCTCTCTCACCATAGTGATGGGGCAGGGTTGGGGGGAGACAGAGCAAACTAACAAAAACAACCCGAACTGTTAACCTATTTGGGGAAATATTTCACGCTCCTCTGAGGAGGAAACAAAAAAGGCTCAAATAACTGGAGAGATTTAGGGGTGGAATATTCCTTAAAGAATTGGCACTATATTTGCAGGTATTTTAATGCATTTTTAAAAATACCTAGAATAGGCTGGGTGTGGTAGCTCACACCTATAATCCCAGCACTTTGGGAGGTCTAGGCCCCGGTGGATCACCGGAGGCCAGGAGTTCAAGACCAGCCTGGCCGACATAGTGAAACCCTGTCTCTACTAAAAATACAAAAACTTAGCTGGACGTGACGCCTTGTACCTATAGTCCCAGCTACTGGGGAGGCTGAGGCAGCAGAATGCCTTGAACCCAGGAGGTAGAGGTTGCAGTGAGCCAAGATCACCTCCCATGCCCCTGCATTCCAGCCTAGGTGACAGAGCAAGACTCCATCTCAAAAAAAAAATCAAAAAACCCTAAAATACTCTTCATATAAGATGCCCAAATAGTAAATGGATTACAGAGAATCAAACAGATGTAAAATAATGATTTGGTTTTCAGTGGTGGAAAGAAATTTGTATCATTTCAGTATAAACATACTTGTATGAGCATAAACAAAAAAGTCATTATAAATGCAATTGAAAATAATTTTGAACACATGGATGATGAAACCTATTCTGATTCTCCTTACTTCCTTCCCAAAAAGTCCTTGTAAAATTAGAGTAATTTCTTCTATACTTCTGATTCTTGCATATCAGAACATTTGGTAGTTCAATATCTGATCTGTTTCTTGTCTCGTCCTTATAACATTTTCTGCAATCATTCATTCATTCAGTATTTACCATGTATTAATGAGGTTGTGGAAGCTTATGATGTAATAAGGGAGACACATAACCATGGGGAGCATGTTTTAATATCTGCTGGGCTCACCTGCGTGGGTTTTTCTGTTCCTCTCATTAGCAGGTTCTGCTCCCTGGGCACAGAGGAGGCCATGAGTTGAGAGTGGGGTTGTGGGTATATCCTAGAATCTCAGCCTTCTGGGAGCAGTGACTATTACATGCTCTGGTGGGCTCTCTGGAGTTTTCAGGAAGAAGATGAGATATTTTACCAAGAATGTTGAAAATACTCTTTGCCTTCCAACAGCCTTCACCTGAAGCACTTTGAAGATTCTAAATAACGTCTACAGCCTAAAGCTGATCATTTTTAACCTAAGGGGCAGAAAAAGTCCCACCACCATTACCTCTGTGGTGTGATTTCAGGAACCCAGTAAAGTTGCTTCCCCCAAAACGATGACCTATGTCTGAGATGACACCAATAGAGATGGATTTCTTTGGGCTATTTATTGCTTTTGTTTTTTATTTTCTCCATTCAAGAGAAAACAAAGATGGGAGAAATACTCATTTCAGCTTTTTCATTTGTTATTGGTGGCACCAGAAACAAGGAAACTGGGCCAGGGCCTTTGCTGTGAGCTCAGACAGGCCAGGCCTGAATTCCAGTTCCATCACAGGTGTGTGACCCTGGGTACCTCTTTTGTTTAACTCCTGAAAGTCAGAGGTCTCTTGTAATGCCTGCTACATGGAGTTGTTCCGTGGATTGAAATAGCTGATGGGTTTATAGTCTTAGAGCAGATATCTCAGTCCTGTCCCTTAATAGTTGGGTGATTTTGGACAAACAACCTTTCTGTACCTGAGTTTCAGTGATGCGCTAAGCCAGCCTGTGCTGGTTCAACATTGCTGATTGTTGAATATTCATAAATTTTGTGAGCAGGTTGTTACATTGTTGGCAGCTTAAAATTGGCCATGGTGGGAGCATTTACACCAGAGAAATCAGCAAACACTACACAGCAGGGCTCTGCCTCCCACCTCCCCCACCAGAGAACTGATTCACCGGCACACTTTTCTTCAGTTCCTTTGTGAATTTCTTGCAATAATTATAATCAGATAATTTACATAAAGGTCTCAGCACAGTGCCTGGCATTTAAGAAGGTTCTCATTAAAAGACAGTTACTCCGATTACTACTATACTGCTACTACCAACAATAATTAAACAATAATTCTGTTGTTATAAGACCCTGAACATAGTAGGTCCTTGAAAAATCTCAATCACTTCTCTATATATTCATTATTACAGTTTCTACAAAGCTCTAAGGGAATCTATGCAAAAGTAAATATGCCAAGGGAACAATTTATCTCGAGTCTCACTTTCCAACAAAGTGGAATGTTACTCCTTCTCGTTAACCATAACTCAGGATGGACATTTGGACATATGCATAGCACATGAACAGAAGCCAAATATAGTCTCCATCCTCACTTTCTCCATCCCATTAAGTGTTTCTCTTTGGCTGCCGCCACAGCTGAATGACTGGGGGTTCTCTCTTACCATCATGAAGCTGTCAACACCCCTGGTGGGCCCTGCGAAGTATAAAGGACAGTTTATCCACAGAGCAGTGGCAGCATCATTGTTTATGAAATGATAACTGCTTCAGGTAGCAGCAAGTTCCAACATTAGCACAACAAAAGCTTTGAGCTGGACCATCTGTTGCCACATGGACAATCTGGTGGGCTTGCCAGATCCATTTATCCGTGTCGAGTACATATTCACACTGGCCAGTCCTCATGCACAGCAGAAAGGAAATTTAAAGAAAGGCTCATCATTTATCATTGTAGACAGCTGGGCTGGAATGTGGGGCAGAGAATTCTTTTTTATTTTCTTGAGAAAAACAAAGACCCTGAAGATGGGCAATGCTTGCTCAGCTCCAAGCTTCTTTCTAACCACAGTCCCTCCAGCTTACTCCTTTCTTCCTGCTTTTCCAGATTGTAGAAGAAAGGTGTAGCCATGGATGCCTGCTTCCCTACCCCAAAATGTCATGACCAGGTGGCACCTGGGGTTCTTGGCTTCGAGCTGGAGTGAGCACGTTTATTCGTGCCTCCTGAAAGGGAACTCTAAAATTGCACCTTTCTGCCATTGTCCATGAAAGCATCTGCTGCAAAGATTGCTGACTTCGGAGCTCACAGACCGCAGCGTGTGTGCAGGGCCTGTCTGCTGGGTCCTGAGTTAACTGGGACATGTGAACTCACTTCTCCGAAGCTCAGCTTCATGTTCTGCAACATGGGGATAATAGCTTCCACCGTGGTGTGCCATTTGTACATGCAAGGTCGTATTCCGATTTCACAGTCTCCCTCTCCATAGTAAATATTGAACAGCATATTTCATTGGGTATAAAGGCAAGGATATTGAGATTATATATCAGGACTTTTTTAACCTAAAGTTGATACTTTTTTCTGTTTTTAAAAGAAATGAAAACATTGTCTTAGACTCTGAAAATTATTGGGAGCCCTAGACACTGTGCCTACTGTACCTAATGGATAAGTTGGCTCCGTGTGTGTGTGTGTGTGTGTGTGTGTGTGTGTGTGCGTGTTTGAAATGAAGTACTATGGATGAAAGCACCTGGCATAATTGTTAGCAATAGCACAACAAGGTGGTTAAACTCAAAGTCTAGAAACTGGGATTTATTTCTTTCTTCTTCTTTTTTTTTATTTGAAATGGAGTCTCCCTCTGTCACCCAGGCTGGAGTGCATTGCCGTGATCTTGGCTCACTGCAACCTCCACCTCCTGGGTTCAAGTGATTCTCCTGCCTCAGTCTCCCAAGAAGCTGAAATTACAGGCATGTGCCACGATGCCCGACCAATTTTTGTATTTTTAGTAGAGACTTGGTTTCACCATGTTGGCCAGGCTGGTCTTGAACTCCTGACCTCAGGTGATCTGCCTGCCTCGGCCTCCCAAAGTGCTGGGATTACAGGTGTGAGCCCCTGCACCCAGCCAAAACTGGGATTTCTGACTTCAAATTCTGTCTCTTTTGCTTACAAGCTATATAAGTTTAGACAAGCTACTTTATATTTGTGTATAATATAGAAAATTAGATATGAGATACATGTATATACACACACACACATATATTTGCATACACATGCATACACACAAATGTTCCTTGATTTACAATGTCATTACATCCTAATAAACCCATGTTATATATCTAACTTCATAACCAAATGTCATAGCTCAGCCTAATCTACTTTAAACATGCTCAGAACACTTAGATTAGCCTACCATTAGGCATCTAGCATTAAGCCTATTTTATAGAAAAAGTGTTGAATATCTAATGTAATTCGTTGGATATTGTACTGATGGTAAAAGAAGCAGAAGGGTTGCATGGATATTTGAAGTAGGGTTTCTACTGAAATGGGTATTACTTTTGCATCATCATAAAGTTGAAAAACCGTAAGCTGAACCATTGTCAGTTGCATCATGGTAAGTCAGGGAACATCTGTGTAATATAAATATATATACATACAGCCTATAAATATATATACAGATGGTCCCCGATTTACAATCTATGTAACTTATATATCTCTCTATATATGAATATAAATATATTTCTCATAGCTATTTATATATATGAATTTATATATATATGGATATATATGAAATGGTTAAAATATTACTACTACTAGTACTACCACCTACCTGCCCCTAAGGGTGATTGTGAGCATTGTATGAATTAGTTAATATAAATCTTTTAAGGCAGTTGCCTGGAATCTAATAATTCTTTGCTAAATGTTAGCTCCTCTTAGACTCACTTTGCTAACTATGTTATTTATAGGAGAGTGGGCACATTGAGAAACAGCAGACATTGTGGTCAAGAGCAGAACCTCTGGAGTCAGAAGAACTTCATGAATAAGGAATAAATTACTTGAGACAACACTATTGCTGCATGGAGGTCTCACCTCAAGCCATTCTCTGCTGCAGTATTTTTTTTTAACCAAATCCCATTTAAATGACCACTGTTGTACATATACAAAATTGGACAGCTGGCTAATGATGCATGAGCACATTTTATAGGAATCCACTTGACCTGTAAGGGATCAATTCCATGATTTGATTAAAGGCTTAACCTTTCAGAGTCCAGCTTTGACCCCATGTTCACAGATAAATCTCCAGAGTTGATAGATTCTGACATTTAAGAGTGAGATTTAAGGAAAGGTGATATTCCATTTTCCCTTTTCCTAGTAGAAATAAAATAGATCCAGCTGTGCCATTAATTAGCTGCATCGTTTTGTATAACTCTTATATGCTCTCTTGGCCTCAGTCTCCCCATTGGTAAAATAATAGGGTTAGGCTTAGGAAACATATTTATAACTTGGCTTCTCAGATTCTTGGGGTTTTATAAAGGACTTCCAGTGGCTTCTGGGGAAGTCCAGTGGGAAAGACCCTGTCCCCACTTCTCTCGAATGCTCCATTGTCATTGCTGTAACTTCTTGGATTTCACATAAGATATGAGTTGAACAAAAGTTTTATGGCAAAAAACAAAAACAAAAACAAAAACAAAAAAAACGGTGCACCAAGCCCTAGACTAGACGACATCTCTATTTAATACTAATGATGATATCTGGAAGCAGTAGGCCAAGTGTGAGATAAAACTGAACAGGAATACACATAAGCTTCTGCACCAAATCCCCAAAGGAAGTCCAAGTAGAGGAAAAGGATGTGCTTAGAGAAACACAAATGAGAGCTACTTAGGTGTTTTGGCAGGGAAAAGGTCAGTCTGAAGTAAGATTATTCTATCACAAGAAAACAAGCCAAAGTGGCTATCAGCAAATGCAACGACCAGCATCACCATAGTAAACTGATGTGTTTGAGGGTTAAACTGACAGGAAGAACATCTTCAGAACCAGAAAGGTAAATTTGCCTCCCTACCTCCTGCTGGTGAGACCATACTCTATGTATTCTGACTTCATGTCATTGCAGTGGTATTTCATGGTCTTCGATTAATTAGAAGTTCCAGGAATATTCACATCCATTCCAATCAAGCCCCTCTTCTCAAAGTTCCCTGGGAGGTTAAAAGACAATAGTCAGATGTTAAAATCAAAATCATCCTAAGAATTTGCTTCCAGAGTGTGAGAATTTGTTCTAAGCGTGTTGCCCTGATTATTTTGTTAAATCTCATTTAATCTTCATAGCCACCACATGAAGTAAATTCTATTATATCCATTTTTTTAGAGGAGGAAATTAAGGCACAGGAATGTGAAGTAATTGGATCAACATTACACATCAAGAGGCAGAGCAAAAGAAAATACAAGTATGAATTTGTAACTGCGTAGGTCCAGGCCAAAGAACCTCTTCGAAGGAGCCATCTTGAAGCTTTTGGCTTTATCTTGAAGCCTAGGCAAGTTCTTTGCCTTCTCCTTTAAACATGAATATGAACTGATGCATCTTTCCATATCTGGTCAGCCACATGATACAGAAAGTTAAAGCAATGACCTTTTAGATTATGCAAGAAAAAAGAGTGACTATCCTGAATGCTCCCACGAAATCAGGCAGCCATGAAGAGTTTATTTTTCTGTGAAATGAAGGCAGAAATACAAAGGCAACAATGACTCCTGGGTGCATGGTCTTGAACTCCACCGTGACCTAGCCTACCGTGAACAGGGTCAAATAGCATCTGCATCCTGAACGATTAGATCGCTCTTCTCTCCTCTTTGAAGAAGTCAGAAATCAGGTGACAGAGAAGTGAGACAGTGGGGTGGAAGCTGCCATTATTGCCTCCAGCTGCATTTATTCCCGAAAGCCACTTCAAGTGGACTACTGCAAACTCAAGTATGTAGGAGCAGGAGACAAGTCAGAACTTGATCCTAAAGCAGTTATCCTCATATATCTGAAAAGCTGTGATTGGGGGAATGAGAGATGAGTGTTGTTGAGGATGGGTGACTGGTAGAGTCACAGCCAGTGGATACAGAAAAACAGATTTAGGTTTGCGGTCATCAAACCAGTCCAGCAATGGAATGGGCTGCCTTGTGAGGTGGGTAGTCTTGGGCAAGGAAGCTATTTCATGACTGCATGATGCTTGGTAAGGATCTTATAGATAAACTCTACTCCAAATGTGGTCTGAACATTGGCATCAGCCTATACGTTGTTAATGGTCTGCAACTAAGTAAATTCAGAAATTGAGAGCAAGCATTTATAAGGTTTTCTAGCAATTTGATATAATAATTTTGTATTTGTCTAATCAAATAATAAAAATAACCAAAATAATTTGGGCTTGTATATTACACATTTAATTTCATGCCTCAAATAACTTATTTTTTTATAAAATAATGAGCCAAGTGAGGTGTCTCACGCTTGTAATCCCAGAATTTTGGGAGGCTGAGGTGGGCGGATCACTTGAGATCAGGAGTTTGAGACCAGCCTGGCCAACATGGTGAAACCCCTCCCATCTCTACTAAAAATACAAAAATTAGCTGGACGTGGTGGCAGGTGCCTGTAATCCCAGCTACTTGGGAGGCTGAAGCAGGAGAATCACTTGAACCTGGGAGGCAGAGGTTGCAGTGAGCTGAGATGGCACCACTGCACTTCAGCCTGGCTGACAGAGTAAGACTCAATCTCCAAAAAATTAAATAAATAAAATAAAAATAAATAAATAAAAGCATTGGTTTGTGCTTTACCATAGATAGTTTGAGAAGCACCCATGTAGAGGGTTTTCTGTTATTGGGTAGAAAGTCTAGGCGGTACCCACATTAAGGCCCTTACCTAGTAAGACTGAATTATATACATTTTAATGAGTAATGTATGAAAATTGCCTAGCACAGTTCCAGGCACATAATTGGTACTCAGTACAGTCTCTCTTATCCTAATCACATGATTGTTATACCTTAAAGGCCAACCCTTGGTGCACAAAAATGAAAATAATATATTTACATGGGAGGAAAGTTGGAAACTTTCAATTGCAAAATCTTGGCACCTGCAACTTCTGATACACGCCTGCAAAAATACACATGCATACGTATCCCTGCTTACGCTTTCTTCACATTGCGGGCCTCTGAAAATAGCCTTTTCTTTTTCTTTCCTTTTCTGCCATGCGTTTTGCTTTTTATCTGTATAGCACGCATCGAATGGGATAAGGTCAACAGATCGCCACTTGGAGATATCCTAGGTTTTTTTTTTTTTTTAACATTTCTATTTGAACTGAACTTTAGACGCAAACGTTGATATTTGAGCCCCAGTATGGCAATGACTCATGAACGATCTGCAAACTCGATCCCCAGTCCAGGACAAAACGGGAGCATGAATAGCGATCTTGCTGGCCACTAGGTGGCGGTCTGAAACTCTCCTAGCTTTTACGGCAGGCGCTGTTGAAACACACTGGCTTCTATCATTAGGGCACACACAAAAGATCATCAACGAGAAATGAATGATGGGCTGGAGCAAGTTAGAGTGAATTATCCTGACCACACTTGGCCACTGACTTTATCATACACTCAGGGCGGAAGGCTAGAAATGATGCTTACACTAACTCCATAGTCAATTATTTCTGCTTTCCATTGCAGTGTGGGTTCGTGATGCTCACCTAAGCCTGTTTCTCACAATTTAATACAAAATCCCAAAATAAAGAGTCCCGTCAGATATTCCTACCTACCCATGTATCTCACTAATGAGTTTCGCCACCATTCAGGTGACCACTGTCTGGCCACCTTACAGAACTGCTGCTGTAATTGACAAAGGTTTTTTTTTTCCTGCTCAGGTGTGTGAGATATTGCATACGCAGGCAGCGAATCGGACACAGCTGAAATCAAAATGAATGTATGTGCTACATTTGGACAGATGAGACCCCAACCTGCCACGCTTTGCAGAGTGATGCTTTTTACATTTGGAGGAGCCGTTCTTCACCATAAAGCTGGAAGGCGGCTGTGAGCCTATCCACTTTTGGCAGGTTTGGGGGAGTCCAGATGTCCATCATGAAATGGGTTATTTAATCTATCTGTGGGCTGTTTGCAAAATGGGAATGCCTCCATTTTTGTAAACATCAAGTGGGCAAATGCCAAATGTGTTTGCCCTCAACAGCAACGTGTACATGAGTATTAAGTGCACATAATGGGTTCTTTCTATTCAATTCAATGCAAATCAAACATTTGCATTTCAATTAATATCTACTTAATTCTATTTCCTACACAGAAGGAGCACTATTAGGTCACTGTGCCAGACTGTGGTGTCTCATGCACCTCTTCCCTATGGGGCAATTATCAGACTTATCTGTCTGTGTATCCCTTGACTGTGGCACAATTTTGACCTTACCTTCAGCCTAACTCATCATCAAATCCAACTTAACCAAGAGTAACTGGGGAAAAAAAAATAACCCTGGCTTACATAAAGTGCCTTCAATATGTGATTCCACAGAAAATAATTCATTTTGGACAGAAACCAAAATATAAGCCTTGTCAGGCTTCCAACATCCAATGCTTTACTCAAGCTCATCTCCCTAAATCCATGACTTAACCCTTTGTGTGAGTGTGAATGCATGTGCACGGGTGTGTGAGCCTTACCTCTTTGAAAATGTTAAAACAATGGATTCATTCCCCAGGGGGAAAAATGTATGTATGTGCATGTACTCAAAAGACTGTAAAGAATTTTAGGGAGTTAGAGAACTTTTAGGTGTCTATGGATTAAGAACATGTGCTGTATCTTCTGTGTATGGCTCAAATTGCACTGAGAACTTCATTATTTTTTCTTTAAAAAAAATTACTTGTATAGACGTCTTTCTATGTTGCGTAGGGCTGTTCTTTAACTCATGGGCTCAGTCCTCCTGCCTTGGCCTCCCAAAGTTCCAAGATTACAGGTAGGAGCCACCACACCTGGTGAGAACTCTATTAAATTTAAAACAATGACAGACATCCGAATACCCGTCTTCTATTCTCATTCAACAGGGCCAACAGGATGTCATTAATCTCCCTTACCTAATTTAGACCAACTATTGTCAATGAATGATAACTTCCATAAAGGTTCCGATGAAATAGACAAATAAATTGAATGTGTTCAACAGTTACATTGGAACAGAAGGATAATTTTGATTAAATGCCAGAAGTCAGCATGTAACTCTTCTGTAGTGCCCTCTGCACTCAAACAAACCCTCGGCCATGTAGGAAATCACTCCTCAGGGGACTCAGAAGGATTATTTCAGACGTGCTGTTCCTCTATGCCTGATAATACTAACCTATTCTCAGATGAACGCCTCCCAGAGAGCCCAAGTCTGAGGAGACGGTGGGAACAGCATATCCAGACTACACTGACTACTACAGTCTCACTATTTAACACATTCCATTTATCTGTCTCTTCCAGCCGTACCAATAGAAAACTAGCGCCTCACACAAGTTCCACATGATCCATATTTGCTGACCATTTTGGCCTGCCATCTCCCTCTTCTGAACTCACAGAAGGTGCTATTTATACCACATAGGAGCCATTAGAATTGCAGAGTTTGAATTACTGTTTTCCCAATTTCTTCTCACCACATGGGTCCAGGAAGAGTCATTCCTCTTCTTGCCTTCTATACCCCAGTTCCTTGTGGGACTAACACCAGGAAGACCAAATTCCTGGTCTCACTTTCATCTCAGTAACTAAGCCAATTTTGGATGAGGACAGAAATTTATAAGAGTCTTGGCTGAATGCAGTGGCTCATGACTGTAATTCCAGTACTTCAGGAGGCCAAGGGGAGATCACTTGAGGTCAGGAGTTTGAGACAAGCCTGTTCCAACATGGTGAAACTCCATCTCTACTCAAAAGATAAAAAAAATTAGCCAGATGTGGTGGTGGGAGCCTGTAATCCCAGCTATTCGTGAGGCTGAGGCATGAGAATCACTTGAACCCAGGAGACGGAGTTTGCTGTGAGCCGAGATTGCACCACTGCACTCTAGCCTGGGCGACAGAGCAAGACTCTGTCAATAATAAATAAATAAATATTATAGGCTAAGTGTGGTGGCTTACGCCTGTAATCCCAACATTTTGGGAGGCTAAGGCAGGTGGATCACTTGAGGTCAGGAATTCGAGACCAGCGTGGCCAACATGGTGAAACCCCGTCTCTACCAAAAATACAAAAATTAGCCAGTGTTGTGGTGCATGCCTGTAGTCCCAGAATCGCTTGAACCCAGGAGGCAGAGGTTGCAGTGAGCTGAGATTGTGCCACTGCATTCTAGCCTAGGTGACAGAGTGTCTCAAAAATAATAATGAAATAATGAAATAAAATAAACATAAAAATAAAAATTATAATGGTCTAGTATCTACCAATCTTGTGGGAGCTTTGACTCTGCCCTCTTTTTCCTCCCAGCCTCATTCTAATCTACCAAGTTGCTGCTGAGACATCATTACCTCCAGGCAGCCTTCCTTGATTTACCTTCTCTGACTTAGCACAGCTCTCCCTCTATGTTCTCATGGCCCCCTTGCCTCTGTTTGTAGCACAGTGCTATTACACCATGTTGTGGTTGTCTGTTTATAATTCTGTCCCTCCACCAGACTGTGACAGTTGAATCCTACTGAATCTGGAAAGAGATTGTGTTTCATTTTGTCTGAAACACTAGCACATAACACAGTGCCTGTCACATAGCAGTGGCTTTTGTAGTGACTGTGAAATTCATGGATGAGAGCTTCTCATTGGGTTTTCTGCACTGCAGTGTCAATCACTGCCAGCTCCTTCATCATATCGCCATCTTTCAGGGCCACATCTTCTCCACGTTTTCCTGCCTCCCAGATGGAAGCCTGAAATGAATCAGCCTCTGCGAGTTACTCACCTGCCTGGGTTGACTGGGTGAACTGCTTTCTCCTGAACCATTTCCATACCTGTGATATTTTCTCAAGTCCCTCCCTCTGCCCAGATAAGCAAGTTTCCTTCTAATTCCATCATCCCCCCTCCCTTTCTCCATTTTACCAGTTCAAAGTCTAATATGCTATTATTTATTTATTTATTTGTTGAGACAGAGTCTTGCTCTGCTGCCAGGCTGGAGTGCAATGGCGTGATCTTGGCTCACTGCAACCTCCGCCTCCCAGGTTTAAGTGATTCTCCTCCCTCAGCCACCCGAATAGCTGGGACTACAGGCATATGCCACCACACCTGGCTAATTTTTTATATTTTTAGTAGAGACAGGGTTTCACGGTGTTAGCCAGGATGGTCTTGATCTCCTGACCTCGTGATCCGCCCGCCCTGGCCTCCCAAAGTGCTGGGATTACAGGCGTGAACCACCGTGCCCAGCAGATGCTGCTATTTTAACTGAAGAGTCTTTTTCTTATAGTCTGATGAATTTTCTTACGTGTCTGACAGATTTCTTCTTGTGCCACTTACCTTTGTTTTCATAATTCAGTACTGGGCACCTTTTGGAAGAGACTAATTCATCTGCTCACGGACCGGGGAGTTTCTCTCCCTTCACCCTGATGTTGTCTTTTCTAGGAGGATGTGTTGAGAAGGGGAGCCTTCCATTTTCTGCAGAAGACCTGCAGGGTTTATCCACAGTCAAGCCCTAAAGAATCTGCAAACCAGCTTAGACACAGAGCAGTGGTTAACAAGCATCAGTGTGGACAAGCACCACCTGGAGATGCTCAGTGAGGCGAGGTGTCCGTGGCCCCCTTCAGAGATTCAAATTCAATACTTCTCAGGAGGGCTCAGTAATCTGTGTACTCGATAAACACTCCCAGATAATTCCGATGACAGTGGTGTGTGGCTCACAAGTTTACAAATGTCACTGCAGAGGCCAGGCACAGTGGCTCACACCTGTAATCCCAGCACTTTGGGAGGCCGGGGCTGGTGGATCACCTGAGGTCAGAGGTTCGAGACCAGCCTGACCAACATGGTGAAACCCCGTCTCTACTAAAAATAAAAAATTAGCCGGGTATCGTGGTGAGTGTCTATAATATCAACTATTGAGAGGCTGAGGCAGGGAGAATCACTTGAACCCGGCAGGCAAAGGTTGCAGTGAGCCAAGATCGAGCCATTGCATTCCAGCCTGGGGGACAGAGTGAGACTCTTGTCTCAAAAAAAAAAAAAAAAAAAGTCACTGTAGAATAGTGATTGGCTTTATCTCTGGTGAAGGGTGGGCAATAGAAGAAGTCCCCCATGGAAGCTCCATCTAAGCAGGTTAGAGAATGATCCCTATTGGAAATTTACGTTTCACCTGGGAGACAGCATGCATGCTGGCATGAGCACAGATTTTGGAGACACACGGGTGAGAATCCTGCCCAGGCTACATACTGGCTATGTTAGTTTGAAGCTACAACTTAACCCTTTCTTAACATCGTTATGCTGACATGTAAGCTAGGATTTACTTTTCAGTGTTTTTGAGAGACTGAGAGATAAGACAATTGTGTAGTTACTACAGTGCCTAGCATGTAGCAGGCATTTGATAAGTGATGACTTATTTTCATAATATTATCGTTAATATCCCTTTAAATTCCAACGATCAGGTTCTACTGAAAAGTGAACTGGAACAAGGAAGATCTTCCAGAATACTACCCCCTCCTCTCCACTCCGCTTTCTGCTTCTCCCTCCTGGTTTTGGTTTCTCTTTAAGTGGTAATGCTGGTTTCAGATGAGATGTTCCCTGCCTTGTATTTTAAATACTGCAGGAAGTCAGATTTTGACAGCTCTCGTCTGCACAAATGTGATGCCGGGAGAAGGGATGTGGAGGAAAGCAGAGGTTCCTTCTCTGCCTGCGTGGAGGTGTGCAAAGTGGCTGATTAGCCAGATATTTTTAAAGTTTCATAGGTGTGAGGCAGCCTCCGCTAATGAGAGTTTTAGGGGATTTCTCAAATCTAAAGTGAAGGGTGCCAAGAGTGGAACATGACCTTGGGGCTTTCCTGTACATGTTAACTAATATTACAAAGAACTTTCAGAAAACGCTGTGAAGTCAACTTCTGCAGGAGAGGGGGGGAACAGGTGAGGCTCTGTGGACTGGGAAGGGAGAGTTAATGATGGCTGCTATAAATAGATTCCTTCCGAAGACTAGGGCAGAATATCATGGGTAGTTTGCTCAGAGCAGAGAATGGAGGGCTCTGAGCCAGAAATCAGGTCAAGGGTCCTTATGGCACTGTTTTATATGGGGACAAAAGTTAAGGACAACCATGCATAGTCACCAAAGCATGAGGCTGATGGAGCTTTGGCCCCACAGCCACCACCCCACAGTGCTCCCCACTGATAACTCTTTCAAGGAGCCAAATCTGTCATAATCGAAGACCTGTTGGGACATCAACTCACACCTACTGGGCGCCAACCCTCGCACTTGGCAGTTCATATAGACTAATTCACACCTCCCTTTGAGACTTTGGTGGAGGCACCCTGTTTCTGTTTTATAGACTGTGTAACTGATGCCTTAAAGAGCCCAAGAAATGTTCCAAAGTTCACACCAATATGATTATCCTGGTGCAAGAGTAATTGGCCAGGCGCGTGGCTCACGCCTATAATCCCAGCACTTTGGGAGGCTGAGGTGGGCGGATGCCCTGAGGTCGGGGTTTCGAGACCAGCCTGACCAAAATGGAGAAAACGCATCCCTACTAAAAATACAAAATTATCCAAGTGCGGTGGCACATGCCTGTAATCCCAGCTACTCGGGAGGCTGAGGCAGGAGAATTGCTTGAACCTGGGAGGTGGGAGTTGTGGTGAACTGAGATCGCAACATTGCCCTCCATCCTGGGTGACAAGAGTGAAACTATGTCTCAAAAAAAAAAAAAAAAAAAAAAGAGTAATTGCAGTTTTGTCATTGCTTTTAGAGGCAAAAAATGCAACTACTTCTGCACCAACCTAATAAGTGGCAGGCTGCATTTGGACTCAGGACTGTCTGTACTCCTGACAGCTGACTATTACAACACAGATATGAACTCCGAGGCCTCCTATGTCTGTGGAATGTTCCATCTACACCACTTAGGTACAATGATCATTGCAGTGTTTGAATTAGCGTTTCCCCATTTCTTCTCACATGGATCTAGGCAATGGTATTTCCCTTCCTGCTTTCTATTCCCTAAATACCCGGTGTTAGTCTCATCTCGGTAACCATGCCAATTTTGGATGAGGCTAGAAATTTATAAAAACCTCATTTCTACCATCTTGTGGGGTTTCTGAATCTGCAGGTGAGTAACCCACTATATCATGAGGCAACAGGCAATGATTGACATTGTAGTGCAGAAAAGCTAACAAGAAGTCTCATCCATGGATTCCATGATCACTGCAAAGCAGCCTCCATGCGCCAGTCATTGTGCTATGTGCTAGGACTTCAGAGGAAATAAGGCACAATCTCTGCCTTGACGCAGTATGTGTCAACTGCACAGCCTGGTGGAGGTAGGTGGCAGAAACACGGGTGGACGAGACTGGCTCTTGTGAAAAAAAGACGGATGCCACAGAATCCAAGGGGATTAAAAAGGCAAAACTGGGATTCCCACAGGGGTCAGGTTCCTCTCCATGGGGTGGGGAGAAATGCAGATACTGACTGGGCACAGCAGCTCACGCCTATAATCCCATCACTTTGGGAGGCAAAGGCGAGAGGATCACCTGAGGTCAGGGGTTCAAGACCAGCCTGGCCACCATAGTGAAACCCCCGTTTCTACTAAAAATACAAAAACTAGCTGTGTGTGGTGGTGCACACCTAGTAATTTTACACAGGAGATGAAGGCAGGAGAATCACCTGAACCTGGGAGGCAGAGGTTGCAGTGAGCCAAGATGGCGCCACTGCACTCCAGCCTGGGTGACGGAGCAAGACTTCATCTCAAAAAAAAAAACATAAAACAAAAAAGAAATGCAGATCCAGACACATTGTGCATTGCTGTTGAAGATCCAAGTAGGAGGTGACACAGGGGGGGATTCATGGAATATATCATGGAATATATGGCTATTGCAGAAGGATCTTTTCATCTAGGCAAAGAGTCATGCCCAAGAAAGCAAGCATTAATGGTAGAGCTCAAAGATGAGTGGAAAGCTTTGTTGCTGTGTCAGGAAACTGAGGCTAAAACTAAGGTGAATGGACTGAATCCTGAAGGAACGGTGGAAAAGAGTGTCGATAAAAGGTGTGATTCAAGGTTCCCTGGGGAACCAGCTGCTCAAGGTTGCACTGAGCCAGCTGTTTTTTCAGGCCCCCCCCAGCTATTGAACTTGAGGGTTTCTATATCTTTGTGGACTCAGTCTTTTTTTTGAGACTGAGTCTCTCTTGTTACCCAGGCCGGAGTGCAGTGGTGTGATCTCAGCTTACTGCAACCTCCACCTTCCGAGTTCAAGCAATTCTCCTGCCTCAGCCTCCCAAGTAGCTGGGATTACAGGTGCCCACCAGCAAGCTTGGCTAATTTTTGTATTTTTTTTTAGTAGAGACTGGGTTTTGCCATGTTGGCCAGGCTGGTTTCGAATGCCTGACCTCAAGTAATCCACCTGCCTTGACCTCCCAAAGTGCTGGGATTACAGACATAAGCCACTGAGCCCAGCCTCTGGACCTAGTTTTAATCTCCATTGCATCCCTCAGTACTTAGCATGGTGCCTGAAACATAGTGTTACTCAGGCTCCCCCCTCACTCTGAGCCTCCTTCACCAGTGTGCATGGGGGAGGAAACAGGAGCCAGAAATCCTAGGTTGAAGAGCTCCTTCTAAATAATGGCATTCCCAGCAACCTGGATGGAATTGAAGACTATTATTTGTAAGCAAAGTAACTCAGGTATGGAAAACAAAATATCTTATGTTCTCACTTGTAAGTGGGAGCTAGCTATGAGGATGCAAAGGCAAAGAATGATACAATGAAAGAGTGGGAGGAGGATGAGGGATAAAAGACTACCCATTAGGGGCCGGGCGTGGTGGCTCACGCCTGTAATCCCAGCACTTTGGGAAGCCAAGACAGGTGGATCACCAGGTCAGGAGTTCAAGACCAGCCTGGCCAGTGTGGTGAAACCCTGGCTCTACTAAAAATATAAAAATTAGCCAGGCGTGGTGGCAGGTGCCTGTAATCCCAGCTACTCAGGTGACTGAGGTGGGAGAATCGCTTGAACCCAGGAGGCAGAAGTTGTAGTGAGCCAAGGTTGTGCCACTGTACTCCAGTCTAGGTGACAGAGCGAGACTCAAAAACGAAACAGAAACGACTACCCATTAGGCACTGTGTACACTGCTCAGGTGATGGGTGCACCAAAATCTCAGAGGCCACCAGTAAAGAACTTATCCATGAAACCAAACACCACCTGTTTCCCAAAAACCTACTGAAAAAAAAAAAAAAAATAGGTTGGGCATGGTGGCTCACACCTGTGCTCCCAGC
Source organism: Ateles fusciceps (assembly GCA_036589455.1). NCBI lineage: Eukaryota > Metazoa > Chordata > Mammalia > Primates > Atelidae > Ateles > Ateles fusciceps. Next base: position 2,528,084 of record JAZHEH010000903.1, read on the forward strand.
ACTTTGGGAGGCTGAGGTAGGTTGAATCACTTGAGGTGAGCAGTTCAAGAGAGACTGGTGAAACCCCGTCTCTACTAAAAGTACGAACAATTTGCTGGACGCGGTCTGCATGCCTGTAATCCCAGTTCCTCAGCAGGCTGAGGCACAAGAATTGCTGGAACCTGGGAGGCAGAGGTTGCAGCAAACAGAGATTGTGCCACTGCACTCCAGCCTGGGCAACAGAGGGAGACTCCATCTCAAAAACAAAAACAAAAAAACACAAACAAACAAATAAATAAAAATGGAAATGAAAAAAAGAAATAACGAGGGGGAAAAATCTCACTTTCTAAGAAGTCAGAATAAGAGAGCACTCTGTATGGACTCGAAGATCATGAAGAAATTACTCTTTGAGTCAGATTACCTTTGTGTATATCCTGTGTGTATCAGGGTGTCCCCCACACATGTCACAGTAGCTTTGTGCCTTAATTGCTTGGCTCAGTATTATGTGATAGGCAAATAAACCAGTATGAACCAAGGGTGATTAAGGAAAGAGTCACATTAGTGACCCAAATAGTGGCCCTTTGATGAAGCTAAGAGTCACAATAGTGAAATGAGTGACAGTGACAAAAAAAAAAAAAAAAAAGCACTGACTAACCCTAAACAGCCTTCATCTAAGGGATACCCTGAACCAGTTTCATCAAAGATACAAGACTTCAATTCACCAGTACCTTTCCTTTCCTCACTTTGTGTTACCCAGGCATGGACTAAATATCATATAAAAACCCCTAAAACCAGGCAAATCTCTAAAATCCAGAACACACCGTTCAAACACATCAGATGAAATAAATACTATTTGGACATGCAAAAAAAGAGCTCATTCTGCCACTGAGTACTGGGTAGACTTTGAGCAAGCCCACCAACTTCTCTGCAGAGTTTCTTCATCTGCAGAATTTGTAAACTTCCTTCCAGGGTTTTGCAGCAAAGACACAGGCACGTTCCTTATCTCTCAGCCGTCTGGGGCACAGCCCAAAGTAGTGAATCTGAAAACTTGAAATATCTTTGAAGTCTCATACTTTATCTTTAAAAAAATCACACACATTCTGTATTCTGCACCATAATATATTCCAGTTTGCTTTAACATAAAATAATGTTGTTTTCTCCCCCAAATCGAGTACAGTTGATAATCTAGGAAGATGCCTTTCTTCCATATTTTCATATGCCTCCCGGTACACTGTGTGCCCCAGTTTAAAAGCCTTTTGAAAAGAATAAAGCAAAAATAAAAGAAAACTATGAAGCACTGAACAAGTGCACGGCATTCTTAGGTTCTTATTTATTAATAAATGATTGTTTTTAATAATTAATGCCAATCACATCTACTTAAATGGCTCAAGTCCTTCAGGAATTAGAAACAGCCTCAGCTGCAGCTAAAGAAAAACACAGCTGGAAAGAGACTATCTTCCCTTCCGACTCAGCTCTGGTGAACGTTTTTCATTCCAGTACTGTAGGCTTCTAGGTTGGACTCCATTTTCAATCACACCTGATAGAACCGAAAAACAACAGCAGCTACAATACAAAAACAAAAACTCAACTCACTACATGGTACACTACTATGTCAAGCATCGTGCTAAATGTTTTCTGTTGGAAAAGGAAATTTTCTACATCCCACATTTTACAAGGATTATCGCATTTCTTCCTCGTAATAGAACTACATCATAGGTATTATGTGCAATTTGCAGAAAAGGACACAGAAGCTCAGGGGAATTAAGGAGTTTTTCCAAGGGCACCCAGGTAGGTAGAGCTGAAAACGGGACCACTTTCAAAGCAGAGGTCTGCAAACTAACAACTATGTGCTATCCCATGGGTCCAATCTAGCCACCACTTCTAAAGTTGTATTAGAACACAACCACACCTCTCTACATATGCATTTTCTATGTCTACTTTTGTGCTGTATTGGCATACATGACTTGTTGCAAAGAGACCCTTTGGCCCTCAGAGTATAAAATATTTAGTATGTGGCCTTTTACAGGAAAAGATGGCCAACCTGCATCTAGTGCTCTCACTATTCATCACAGTTACTATTTGTAGCAGAGGTTCTGTCTCCCAGGAGCCTGATGCTGAAGTCTTAACAGAACACAGAACCACCCAAGATCCAAGAGCAACATTTGGTTCAGGAGAGGAAAGGCCCTGATGGGAGGGCATTATTCTTGTCCACTTTGCTTCCAGCTGTGCATCCACAAGGCTCTGCCCACATTACCTCCTCCTGTTGGTTCTCAGCACTGCTGCCCCAGGGGCCTTTTCACAACTCACCACGTATTCCTACCACTTGCTGAAACTCCTCCCACAGCTCGGGTAGCTGTAGCCTGGTGATCATGTCCAAATTCCTTCTCATGGCATCAGAAGGTTTTTCGTGACCAAGTAAATTTTCATTTTTCTACTTTCAGTCTTTGATCTTTTTTTTTTTTGAGGGTAAAATTTTATCCTTCTCCAACACTGCCATATCTCTCAGCATCCTCCTAAAATATTTCTCTTTCACATAAGAGGTGGGTTGCTGACAGGTGCAGTCAGAGCTCAGGTTAATGCGTGCTGGTTGGTGGGGCTCCTGAGCCTTTGGAGACCCTGTGTAGTCCGCCTCTTGCAATGACTGCTCCCTCCCAGGAGACAGAAACACACACTTGCTTCCTCTTCCCTCTGCCCCATTTCCCCTGCTCTTCACCGGTAGGTAAGTTAGGGCAGGTTCCCTTCTGTACTTCCAAACTCCACAGATTCAAAGGGGATTTAAGTTTGTTGTCCCATCAACTTAGCTCTCGCTGGAGCTATGCAAAGGTTGAATTTGGCATGCTGGCTAAGCAATGGAAAGACAAAAGTGGCTGCTGTGTGTAGAGATTGCTGTTGGGAAATAAGACATTAGAAGGATGGGTGGCAGGATTTGACTATTACTCTGTCCCTGGATGAAAAGCACCAGAACGGCTCCCACAATCACTCGGAAGTCCAACAGCCTTCATCTTCACGGCAGAACAGAGAGCCTCGTTCTGTTCCCTAAGACTATGTGACTCTTTTCCTATTGCTCTCTTTTAAATGAAATACACCCTACTCTTTCCTCTAATTGCTAACTCCTACTCAGCTTAAAAACTCAGTGCCAAGGTTGGGCGCAGTGGTTCACGCCTGTAATCCCAGTAGTTTGGGAGGCTAGAGAAGGTGGATCATTTGAGGTCAGGAGTTTGGGACCAGCCTGGCCAACGTGGCAAAACCCTGTCTTTGCTAAAAATACAAAAATTAGCTGGGCTAATGTCTTATTGACCACTGTTGGGTTACACACTCTCTGCTAAACCAGGATCTGGCTAAGGGGAACCTCTCAATGGTGAATGGTTTATAAAAGTGAATGTTTATCAGGGGACGCAAGGGGAATGGTTGCTTTTATTGGACATTTTCAGATAATAACAACCTGAACCCTGACTATCTATTCACTCCCTAAATTCTGTATATAAGGGGTAATTTATATTTCCAGAGTCATTGTCATCAATAAAAGATGGGGGCTTCCCTGGCCCAGTTTCACAAAGGGGTAATTTTCTAGTCACAGGAAGCCGGGGGAAAGCCACACTCTTCAAAACTCCATTCTCTCCCAGATGGAGTGTAAAAGGAATGAAATGGGAAAAACACTGCTAGAGCCACCATGGACTACACAGACCCCTTGATACTTCTGAAACAGACTTTAGTTCTGTTCAGTATAATAATGCTTATTGAGGACCTACTAAGTGCCATTCCCACTTTCAGCCATAAACGAGCAGAACACTGCCTTTCATGAAGTCTACATCAAGGAGAGATTCACAGTGGACAAAGAAGATGAAGGAGCCTATCGGTCATTGATGGTTGTGTTGTGGAATTCATTCCAATTCGTTCACCTATTCATTGAACAAATATTTATTGCCAACCTACTGCATGCCACCAATATTATCTATGTAGTGGAGATCCAGTGATGAATAAATCAGATAGGATTTTGCTCCCATGAAGTTTATGTTCTAGAGCAGAGGTCCCTAACCTTTTTGGCACCAGGGACTGGTTTCACGGAAGACTCTTTTTCCACAGGCGGGGGATAGGGGGTTGTTTTCGGGATAATTCAAGTGCATTACATTGACTATTAGATTCTCATAAGGAGGCCAGATGTGGTGGTTTATGCCTATAATCCCAGCACTTTGTGAGGCTGAGATGGGCGGATCACGTGAGGTCAGGAGTTTGAGACCTGCCTGACCAACATGGTGAAACCCTCACTTTACTGAAAATACAAAAAAAAAAAAAAAAAAAGCCACATGTAGGGGGCAGGCACCTTTAGTCCCAGCTACTTGGGAGGCTGAGGCAGGAGAATTGCTTGAACCCAGAAGGCAGAGGTTGCAGTGAGCCAAGACCATACCACTGTACTTTAGCCTGGGCAATAAGAGCAAAACTCCATCTGGGAAAAACAAACAAAAAAAAAAAGAGTATCATAAGGAATACGAAACCTAGATCCCTCTCATCACAGTTTACACTAGAGTTTGCACTCCTATGAGAATCTAATGCCGCTGCTGATCTGACAGGAGGTGGAGCTCGGGTGATAATGCTCACTGGCTTCCTGCTGTGCAGCGGGTTCCTGACAGGTCACAGGCCAGAACTGGTTGGCAGCCAGGTGTTTGGGAACCGCTGTTCTAGAGAAAGACACAGATAATAAAGATGTGAAGAGACAGATAAGAAAAAAAAAAAAGGAAAAAAGAAAAATGCATCCAAAAATAAGTGCTTCTAGTAAACAGGGGGAAATGATGGAAAAATGAATGGAAGCTTCCACTTTTGGCTGGGTGATGACAGAAAGACTCCCACAAGAGACTGGACTTGACCTGAGACCAGAAGGGCACGAGAGATCCAGTGACATGAAGGTGTGTGAGCATCTGTGTGTGTGTGTGTGTGTGTGTGTGTGCCAGAGAGAACACTCACTCTGGGCAGAGAAAACTGCCAGGTACAAGGACTGAAGATAGGAAATAATTTTGACTGTTAAGGGATGTGCAGGGTGTCTGATACAGAGTGAGCAAAGGGAGAGGCTGGGTGCAAGGTGAGACTGCCGAGGAAGGCAGGGCCCTTTATGTAGTGCTCAGTAGGCGGTACTAAGATACTTCTTTAAAACACATTTTCCCTGCCCACTTTTGTGCTAGCATGAGCAACATGGATAGGAAATGCATAAAATACTTTAAATGGCAACTGTGGGGCTAGCTTGAGCACATTATTTGTTATTATGTGATTTGAATTGTAGGATGCAGCTCCCATGAATACTGCTGTTTGCACAGCCTTATTTGCTTGGTATATCGTGGTCCTGGTTAATGCCGGCGTCTGTGCAATCTTCCCATGTTCTCTGGCTTCCCGAGAGAAGCCCCATCGTGGATTCAATAAAGCTAGCAATAAAGCCCATATTAATAATGTATGCAGAGCTATATATGTCTATTTATAAGGTGCAGAATTGCAGTCCAAATTCATCCCTTCTCTCTTTTCAGATGAATGTAAGTGGCCTGAACTATGTTAGATGAGGTTTCTCTCCCAACCTGACACCCCTTTTCACCACACGGCATATTAAAAGCTGAGCTAAGTGCTGTGCCAGCCCGGGGACCACTGCATATACATTGCCCCTTGGATCTGGGATGATTATTTATGCAGGAAATAGGAGATAAAGCATGCCTGGAAACATGCTATGATTCACACTGAAAAGACGAAGAAGTAACTGGGAAACCACATGAATAAGGAGATAGATGAGCTTTCTTGGAAGACATCCTTTATATGAGAAGAGTTCAGTGAGGCAGCAGCATACAAGAAAAGGCAGCATCAGGCCAAGCGTGCTGGCTCACGCCTGTAATTGTGGCACGTTGGGAGGCTGAGGTGGGTGGATCACCTGAGGTCAGGAGTTTGAGATCAGCAACATGGTGAAACCCCATCTCTACTAAAAATACAAAAAAATTAGTCAGGTGTGGTGGCAGGCACCTGTAATCTCAGCTACTCAGGAGGCTGAGGCAGGAGAATCGCTCGAACCTGGGAGGCGGAGGTTGCAGTGGGCTGAGATCATGCCATTGCACACCAGCCTGGGCAACAGGGTGAGACTCCGTCTCAAAAAAAGAAAAGAAGGCATCTACTGTATCATGTGTACCTGCTATTTATCAGAGAATATGCTAATATATATGTGTGTGTATATATATATTATATATGTTTTAAATATATGTATCTATATAAATATATACACACCTTGAAGATATTATAGGTTCAATTCCAGACCACTGCAATAAATAAAGTGAGTCACACAGATTTTTTGGTTTCCCAGTGCATATAAAAGTTACAGGGACACTATTCTGTGGACCCTGAAGTATGTAACAGCATTATGTCTAAAAAAATGCACATACCTTAATTTAAAACACTGCTGCTAATGAGCCTTCGCAAATTGTCATCTTCTTGCTGGGGAGGGTCTTGCCTCAATGGGAATGGCAAGGGGACTTGACTGATCAGGGGAACATTGGGCTTAACGTTGGGGTGGCTGTGATAATTTCTTACAATAAGACAGCAATGAAGTTTGCCACACTGATTGACTGTTCCTTTCCTTAAAGATTTCTCTGTTGCATGTGATGTCGTTTGATAGCATTTCACCCAGGGTAGAACTTTTTTTCTTTTTTCCGTTTCTTTGGTAGGTTTTTTGTTCTTGAAACCCAGTGTCACTTGGTTGCCCAAGTGAGAGTCTTGGCTTACTACAACCTCTCCTTCCTGGGTTCAAGCAATTCTCATGCCTCAGCCTCCCAGGTAGCTGGGATTACAGGCACGCATCACCACGGCTGGAAAATTTTTGTATTTTTAGTAGAGATGGGGTTTTGCCATGTTGGCCAGATTGGTTTCAAACTCTTGGCCTCAAGTGATCCACCAGCCTATGCCTCCCAAAGTGCTGGGGTTACAGGCGTGAGTCACCGTGCCCAGCCAGTAGAACTTTTTTCAAAATGTGTCAGTCCTTTCAAACCCTACCACTGCTTTATCAATTAAGTTATGTCATGTTCTAAATCCTTTGTTGTCATTTCAACAATGTTCACAGCATCTTTCCCAGGAGTAGATTCTGTCTTAGGAAACCACTTTCGTTGCTCACCCATAAAAAACAGTTCCTCATTCATTAAAGTTTGATCATGAGACTGTAGCATTTCAATCACATCTTCAGGCTCTGCTTCTAATTCTAGGTCTCTTGCTGTCTCCACCACATCTGCGGTTACATCCTCCAGTGAACTCCTGGACCCCTCAAAGTTATCCATGACAGTTGGATTTCTCAACTCCTGCTAAATGTTGAAATCTTGACCTTCTGCCATGTATCATAAACATTCTTAATGGCATCTAGAATGCTAAGTTTTTCCAGAACATTTTCAAATTTACTTTGCTTGGATCCATCAGAGGACAATATCTATGGCAACCATGGCCTTACAAAATGTATTTCTTTTTTTAAAAAAATTAATTTATTTATTATACTTTAAATTCTGAGGCACATGTACAGATTGTGCAGGTTTATTATATAGGTATACATGTGCCATGGTAGTGGTTTGCTGCATCCATTGCCCCATTGTTTACATTAGGTATTTCTCCTAATGCTATCCCTCCCCAACCCCTCCACCCGCTGCTATTCCTCCCCTAACCCCCACCCCACAGGCCCCAGTGTGTGATGTTCTCCTCCCTATGTCCGTGTGTTTTCATTGTTCAACCCCCACTTATAAGTAAGAACATGCAGTGCTTGGTTTTCTGTTCTTGTGTCAGTTTGCTGAGAATGATGGTTTCCAGTTTCATCCATGTCCCCCACAAAGGACATGAACTCAGCTTTTTTATAGCTGCATAGTGTACCATGGTGTATATGTGCCACATTTTCTTTATCCAGTCTATCATTGATGGGCATTTGATCTCTTCCTTATGCCTTATACAAAAATTCACTCTAGATGGATTAAAGATTTAAACATGAAGTCTAATACCATAAAAACTCTAGAAGAAAACCTAGGCAATACTATCCAGGATGACAAAAGCCAAAATAGACAAGTGGGTTCTAATTAAACTTAAGAGCTTCTGCACAGCAAAAGAAACTGTCAATAGAGTGAACCAGCAACCAACAGAATGGGAAAAAATTTTTGCAATCTACCCATAAGACAAAGGGCTAATATCCAGAATCTACGGAGAACTTAGACAACTTTACAAGAAAAAACAACCCCATCAAAAAGTGGGCAAAAGATATGAACAGATACTTTTCAAAAGAAGACATTTATGTAGCCAACAAACATGAAAAAAATCTCATCATCACCGGTCATTAGAGAAATGCAAATCAAAACCACATTGAGACACCACCTCACACCAGTTAGAATGGCAATCATTAAAAAATCAGGAGACAACAGATGCTGGAGAGGATGCGAAGAAACAGGAACATTTTTACACTGTTGGTGGGAGTGTAAATTAATTCAATCATTGTGGAAGACAGTGTGGCGATTCCTCAAGGATCTAGAAACAGAAATACCATTTGACCCAGCAATCCCATTACTGGGTATATGCCCAAAGGAGTATAAATTATTCTATTATATAGACGTATGTACACGTATGTTTATTGTGGCATTGGTCACAATAGCAAAGACTTGGAACAAAATTTATTTCTCAGATAGTAAGACTTGGAAGTCAAAATTACTTCTTGAGCCATGGGCTGGAGAATGAAAAATTGCATTAGCAGGTATGAAAACAATGTCAATTGCCTTGTACGTCTCCACCAGAACTCTTGGGTGATTAGGTGCATTTTTTTGTTTTTTGAGATGGAGTTTCACTCTTAATTGCCCAGGCTGTAGTGCAATGGCATGGTCTTGGCTCACTGCAACCTCCACCTCCAGGTTCAAGCGATTCTCCTGTCTCAGCCACCTGAGTAGCTGAGATTACAGGCATGTGTCACCACGGCTGGCTAATTTTTTGTATTTTTTAATAGAGGTTGGGTTTTATCATGTTGGTCAGGCTGGTCTTGATCTCCTGACCTCATGATTTGCCTGAGGAGTGAGGAGTGAGCCGCCACACCTGGCCTGATCAGGTGCATGTTTAGTGAGCAGTAATATTTTGAAAGGAATCTTTTTTTCTGAGCAGAAGATCTCAACAGTGAGCTTTAAATATTCAGGACACCATGCTATAAACTGATGTGCTGTCATCCAGGCTTTGATGTTCCAATTACAAAGCACAGGCAGAGTAGATGTAGCATAACTCTTAAGTGCTCTAGGATTTTCAGATGGCAAATAAACATTTATTTTAACTCAAAGTCGTCAGCTGCATTAGTCTCTAGCAAAGAGTCAGCCTCTTTTTGAAGCTTGAAGCCAGGCACTGACTTCTCTCTAGCTATGAAAGTCCTAGATGGAAAGTATCAGTCAGGAGAGTCTAAATGATGCTGCAGTAACAAACAAGCTCAAAATCTTAGTGGGCCGAAACAACAAAGTGAGTTATTTCTCAGTCACATTAAATGTTCACATTTGATGGAGGTGGGTGTGAGGAGGGCTGACTTCATTGCGGTTAGTGAGGAGCTGCTGAGCTGAGGAAGTCTCCATCTCTGTGCTCCTCACTGGCAGAGGTGGGAGGAAGGGGCACGTCGCAAGCCACATGTTTGCCTTTAAAGCTTTTGTCCAGAAGGAACACATACCATTAACCAAATGGACTCACATAACCATCCACGATTTCAAATGCATCAAGTACAAGCCTACGACGTGTCCAAAGTGAGAAGAGAGCAAGACTACTTGCACAGAGCCTCTAATGCCTTCCAGTGAGGTACTAAGGGTTAACCTATGTTCTGATAGAGTCAAAGAGGTAACTTGGAGCTTGGAGGGGGTATTGACTTAAGTAAAACCCAAGTCCTTATGAAAGGAGGGAAAATAACAGTAGTGAGAAGACCTGGGTCCCTGGGCATTCAGAGTATGCCTGGCAGCAGCTCTGAGAGAGGAGAGTTAAATCTTCCTGTGTCAATGAGTACTGAAGATCCACAGATGTCCCCGAGGAGAGGGGAGTCCTGAGAAGGCTGTTGGTTAAAACCGAGGAGATCCAGCACCAGCAGAACTGAACCTTCCTTGTGCACATCTCTGTGTGCCAGGATGACCAGGCCTTGGGGGACCACTCCAGCCATGTGGGAGTAGTGAGGCATCCTAGATGCACTTTCCCTCTTCTTGACCTCATTTTCTATCTGGATTCTCTTTCCAGTGAATGGCACCAAGGTTCACACTAGCTGGAAACCTGGGCATTATTATACCTCCGGTCTCTTCCTCACCTCTTACATCTTCCCTGTGGCCATGTCTGGGAATGTCTCTTAAATTCTTTGCCTCTTCTCCACATTTTGCTCTGGGGGTGTCCGCTCACTATTTTCTATCCCAATATTCCCAACAGTCTGCTTACATGTACCCTGCCTTAGGCCACAGTAATGATCATTCCAAAGTCTTAATCTAGCTGTGCTTCTTCCCAGAATAAAATCCTTCATTTCTTTCCCCATTTAATTATCCCATTCAAAAACTACATATGGAAGACCTAGTATGTACAAGCAGTTAGTTGGCTTTTGGATTATGGTAGTGTCAAAGTTAGTACCCTCACGAATTTTGGAGAATTTCAAGTCTAGAGAAGAAGACTAAACTTAATTACACAAGCATGTGTAAAGGGGTAATTGTGATAAATTCTACAAATTATTTTAAGAAAATATGGTATAGGTAATTTGTTATTTTAAAAAAGGTATCCAGATTGGAAAGTAAGAAGTAAAACTATGCCTATATGCAGATGACATGATCTTCTATAGAGAAAATGTTAAGGAATACATACCTTAAAAAAAAATAAAACAACAAACACTATTAGAGCTAATAAATAAGTTCAGCAAGTTTGTAGGATACAATATGAATATGCAAAAATCAGTTATATTTTGATACACCAGCATGCAAAATCTGAAACTTAAGGTAAACATCTCATTTACCGTAGCATCAAAAAGAATGTAATAATTAGGAATACTTGAATAAAAGAAGTATAAGATTTTTACCTCCCAAAACTACAAATTATTGTTTAAGAAAATTAAACATGACTTAAATGGAAAAGCATCCTGTGTTCATGGACTGGAGACTTAGTGATATTCGAATGGCAATACGTCTTAAAGTTACTTACATAATCAATGCAAGCCTTTTTTTTTTTTTTCAGATGGAGTTTCATTCTTGTTGTCCAGGCTGGAGTGCAATGGCATACAACCTCTGTCTCCCAGGTTCAAACAATTCTCCTACCTCAGCCTCCCGAGAATCTGGGATTACAGGCATGCACCACCACACCTGGTGAATTTTTTGTATTCTTAGTAGAGATGAGGTTTCTCCATCTTGGTCAGGCTGGTCTCAAACTCCTGATCTCAGGTGATCTGCCCACCTGGGCCTGGAATTACAGGCGTGAGCTACCAAACCCAGCCTCAATGCAAGTCTTAGTAAGATTCCAGACATTCATTTTTAGTAGAAATTGGTAAGCTGATTCTAAATTCATATGGAAATATAAGGACCTTGGTCCAGCAAAAACCATCTTGAAAAAGAACAAAGTTGGTGAACTCACATTTCCCATTTCAAAACTTACTACAATGCTGTAGTAATTAAGACTGGGTGGTACTAGCATAAGAATAGACATATAGATCAATGGAATATAACAGAGTGCCTAGAAATAAACCCTCACATATACGGTCAATTGATTTTCAATGACGACAAAGCCTTTTTTTTTTTTTTCTGAAATAGAGTCTTGTTATGTCACCCGGGCTGGAGTGCACTGGAGCTGCTATTTTGACTTACTGCAACTTCCACCTTCTGGGTCCAAGTGATCCTCCTGCATCAGCCTCCCGAGTAGCTGGGATTATAGACACATGCCACCACGTCCTGCTAACTTTTGCATTTTTAGTAGAGACAGGGTTTTGCCATGTTGCCCAGGCTGTTCTCAAACTCCCAAACTCAAGCAATCCACCCACCTTGGCCTCCCAAACTGCTGAGATTACAAAAGTGAGCCACTGCGCCTGGCTGACAAAACCATTAAATGGGGGAAAAATGGTATTTTTAACAACTGGATATCTATATGCAAAAGAATGAAGTCAAACCCTTACTTGACATCATATACAAAAATTAACTCAAAATTGGCCAAAGACCTAAATTAAGAGCTAAGACTATAAACTCTTAGAAGAAACATTGGTATAAATACTTGTGACCTTGAATTAGGCAGTGGTTTCTGAGATGAGACACGTAAACCACAAGCTACAAAAGAAAAAAATAGACAAATATAACTGCATCGAAACTAAAAGCCTGCCCTCCTCAAAGGACACAAGAAAGTGAAAAGAATGACCCACAGAATGGAAGAAAATATTTGCAAAGCATGTATCTGATAAGATTCTAGCACCCAGAATATATAAATAATTCCTATAATTCAACAATAAAAAGATAAATACACAATCAAAAATTGTGTATTTTTAACTTTAATTTGTGGGGAAATTTTCAATAGACATTTTTTTTTCAAAGAAAATATACAAATAGTCAATAAGGACAAGAAAAAAATGTTCAGTGTTAGTGAAATGCAATACCAAACCACAATGAGTTACTGCTTCTCACTCAGAAGGATAGCTATTATATAATATATACAATATATATCATATATAAATAATATATAAAATAGTATATTTATACTGACAGTAAGTTTTGGCAGAGATGTGGGAAATTGAGACCCTTGTATACTGCTCGCTTCATGGGGATAATAAAATAGTGCATTTGCTTTGGAAAACAGTGTGGCAGTTTCTCAAAATGTTAGACATAGAATTATCTTTGTCCCAACAATTTCAGTTTTAGGGATTTATACCCAATGACAACCCAGGTCCACACAAAAACTTATGTAACAGTGTTTGTAAAAGCTTACTCAGGGGTAGCTTCAAAATGGAAACTACCCAAATATCTATCAACTGATGAGTGAAGAAACCAGCTGGAGCATATACATGAGATGGAATATTATTCAGCCACCAAAAGGAATAGAGCACTGATATGTGCTACCACAGAGATGACCCTTGAAAACATGTAGGTACTCTTCACAATGGCAAAGACATGGAATCAACCTAAGTGTTCATCAATGACAGACTGGATAAAGAAAACGTGGCACACCATGGAATACTATGCAGCCATTAAAAGGAATGAGTTCATGTCCTTGCAGGGACATGGATAGAGCTGGAAGCCATTATCCTCAGCAAACTAACACAGGATCAGAAAACCAAATACTTCATATTCTCACTTATAAGTGGGAACTGAATGACGAGAACTCAGGGCCTCATGGAGGGGGACAACACATACTGGGGCCTGTTGGACAGTGGGGGGATAGGAGGAGGGAGAGCATCAGGAAGAATAGCTAATGGATGCTGGGCTTAATACCTGGGTGATAGGATGATCTGTGTAGGAAACCACCATGGCACATGTTTACCTATGCAACAAACGTGCACATCCTGAACATGTACCCCTGAACTTAAAAGTTGGAAAAAAAAAAAAAACTATGTTTGACATATATTAGGCATTCAATAAATATTTCTTGAATGAATGAATGAATGAAAAAAGACAATATGCTAGGTAAAAGAAGCCAAATACAAAGGTATACAGGTCATGTGATTCCACTTACATGAAATCTCCAAAACAGACAAATTTATAGAAGCGATAAGTAGACAAGTGCCTGCTACAGGCTGTGAGCATTGAGAAATGGGGAGCTTCTTTTGGGGGTACTGAAACTATTCTGGCATTGTATAGTGGTGATGATAATTTATAACTTTTTGGCTATGCCAAAAAGAACAATTGAATTTTGTGGTATGTGGATTATATGTGAATTAAAAAACTATATAGCTAGTCGTGACCCAAGCTTTCTAAAGCGGATTGCGTCTGTGTTTGTTTGTTTAAGATAGGGTCTTGCTTTGTCACTTAGGCTGGAGTGCAGTAGCACCATCACGGTTCACTGCAGCCTCGAACTCCTGAGCTCAAGCGATCTTCCCACCTCAGCCCTTTGATTAGCTGGGACCATAGGAGCATGCCATTGTGCCTGGCTTAAAAAAATTTTTTTTGTAGAGATGTGTTGGGAGGTGGGGATGTCTCACTATGTTGCCCACGCTGGTCTTGAACACCTGCTGAGCTCAAGCAATCCTCCCACCTTGGTCTCCCAAAATGCTAGGATTACAGACATGAACCACTGCTTCCGGCCACGCTTCTGTGTTTAGATCTCAGCTCTGACATTGGCCATGAGATCTTGGGTCCCATACCTATCTTTCAAATGCATCAGTGCCCTAATCTCTGTAAGAGATAAGAAAACAACACGTTGTTGGATTCCTAGAAGGACTGTATGAGTTTCTGCATGGGAAGAGCCTAAAACAATCCCTGATAGGCATCAGAGCTCAATAAGTTGCTGTTTCTGTTCCTGGCCTGCAAGAGTTATAAAGTAGAGAAAGGGTTGACATACAAACAGAAAATGACAATTCAGCATATCAAATGCTGTGACGGGGGAGACACACCACAAAGTTTTGGAACAGTTGGGCTGTCTGATACAGCCTGGGACAGCAGGGGAATCTTCCTGAAGGAGGTGATATCATGGATGGGCTTAAGGACACGAAGGAACCAAGCAGGCGAAGAAGATATACGTAATTCAGCTAAAAGGAGCAGCACATTCAACAGCTCTGATTCGAAAGAAAGTACATGGTGTCCTCCTGGAAGATAGAGCAGGAGATGGGAAAGGAGTGAGATTTGGGGGCTGGGGCATCAGGCAGGGCTCAGATCACAAGAGCCTTATACAATTTTGTTTTAAAGAATTGGACTTTAGGCTGGGCACGGTGGCTCACGCTTGTAATCCCAGCCCGTTGAGAGGCCGAGGTGGGTGGGTCAACAGAGGTCAGGAGTTCAAGCAGCCTGGCCAACATGATGAAACCTCGTTTCTACTAAAAATACAACAATTAACCGGGTGTGCTGATGGCCACCTGTAATGCCAGCTACTCAGGAGGCTGAGACAGAATTGCTTGAACCTGGGAGGTAGAGGTTGTGGTGAGCCGAGATGACGCCACTGCACTCCAGCCTGGATGACAGAGTGAGACTCCATCCCCCAACCCAAAAAAAAGAATTGGACTTTATCTTGGGGACCACAGGGAGCCACTCAGGAATTTTAAATAGGAATGATAGAATCAGACTTGCATTTTATGAAGCTCCCTGTGCCCATGGAGTGGTAAATATTTTAGAGATAAGGAAAAAAAAAAAGGGAAGATGTAGAAAGATCATTTCAGAGGCTGACCTGCTTTTACAGCCTGTGAAGATACAGAGCCAGCAAGTACAAAGAAACCAACAACAGGGGAAATGGGTGGGAAGGAAGGCAGTGGGCTTACCTGGGAGACTTCTGGATCCCTGGTTTGGCTGAGAGTGGGCGGCGTTGCCACTCTCTGAGATGAAGATCTAAGAGAAACGTGCAAGGAGAAGGAAAGAAAATGGTTTCCCATTTGGGTAGGATGAGAATCAGGTGTCTGTGTGCTTCCAGGTACAGGAGCCTGCTCTGCAAATCCACGGTCAACGCCCCATCTCTAAATTCAGGCATTCATTTTGTTTAAAGAGCTGGAGTCTCATGAGTTCTAATACTTAAGCCATTATCACCACAGACACCTTTGTGTGAGCTTGTACAAAACACTCGGTTCTCTGAACTTCAGTTTTATTATCAGTAAATTTTGGTAAATGGCGATTCCTCCCCCATCCTGCTCACAGGGAGAGTCACGGGGATGAAGTGAGATCCGTGCATAAAAGTGATTTATGGCTTGTAAAGTGTTGTAGACATGAAAGGTACTATCAGGATAACAAATAATATAAATTGTAGTTCTATGAATAATGAAGCATGTTTGAATCCATTTTCTTAAAGAATACCGTACCTGGATCAGTCATAATCATGTTAATTAATCTCTGGTATCTGTTTGACGCTTTATCGTTTGACACACTGCTTCCACATTTCTTATCTGAGCAGATACTTACCTGTGTAGTGAATAGGCTGAGATAATGATTTTGCAGATGAGGAAACAGATATACAGGAGTCAAATACATCTCCTAAGGTCACCCAGTTAGTAAGCATCAGAGATGGTCTCACTCCTAATCCAAGTACTTCCATCTATACCACAAGGTCTGTTAAAAAGTAATTTGGGCCTGATGTGGTGGCTCACATCTGTAATCCCAGCACCTTGGGAGGCTGAGGTGGGTGGACCACTTGACGCCAGGAGTTCGAGACCAACCTGGCCAACATGGCAAAACCCCATCTCTACTAAAAATAACAAAATAACCTAGGCGTGGTGGCCCAGGCTTGTAATCCCAGCTGCACGAGAAGCACTTGAACCTGGAAGGCAGAGGTTGCAGTGAGCTGAGTTCGCACCACTGCACTCCAACTTGGGCGATAGAGTGAGACTCTGTCTCAAAAAAAAAAAAAAAAAAAAAAAGAAAGTAATTTGAAGATCTGGTTCTCTCTATTCTAGATAACAGGTGTTATGTTTCTGGCAATTGCAGAGACTGCTATTGCCTACCCAACATCTATTTTCTCCTTGTTACTTAGCAAAAGAACACTCTCATTATATTTGGTGTGGCAAAGTGCTCAGCTACAATACTACATTACTACAATATCACATTACTACAACACTACATTGCTACAATACTACATTACTCCAGTTACCATGATACTGCAACCTTCCTAGTGGCAAGGGGTGGCTATGAGACTCAATTGTCTTCAGTTATGTAGAAATTAAAATATATGATATTTATGACAAAATTTTTAGAAGGAGCTGACTTGGTGGGGAAGTGGATACTTTTTGCTCCTTCTACTTCCTGCTGCCTGGGATGGAGTCATGATGGCTGGAGTTCCAGCAGCTGTCTTTGACCATGAAGTGACCCTGAGGATGAACACCTGAGTTCCTAAGCCACTCTATCAGCCCTGAGATGCCTGATTCTGAACTTTATTTTTAACATGAGGGCGGAACAAAGCTCTCATTCATTTAAGACCCCATCCTTTTGGTTTTTCTGTTAAATGCAGCCAAGCATAATCATAATTGATCTAAGAGTGTAACACAGCGTCTCTTTATGCAGGGTCAAGACCCCCAACTCCTGGATACAGGAGAGAAGAGGAGATTCTTTTCCACCCATCAAATATATATACATATATATATATATTTTTTTTTTTTTTTTTTTTTTGAGGCAGAGTCCCACTCTATTGCCCAGACTGGAGTGCAGTGGTGTGATCTCAGCTCACTGCAACCTCTGCCTCCTGGGTTCAAGCAATTCGCTTGGCTCAGCCTCCTGAGTATCTGGGACTACAGGTGCGTGCCACCATGCTTGGCTGCTATTTTTTGTATTTTTAGGAGAGACAGGGTTTCACATGTTGGTCAGGCTGGTCTCAAACTCCTGACCTCAAATGACCCACCTGCCTCAACCTCTCAAATTACTGGGATTACATGCCCCTGACCCCAATCACTTATATTCTGATCTCAACTTGAAGTCAATTTTGCTGTTAGAGATAGTTTCACAGGGCGGTAAGGGTTGGAAGGTAAGTGACTCTCAATCCCCTCAATCCATGGTCTTCTCTTGCAATATCCTTAGGCCGTAGAATCACTATGCACATTTTGTCTGCGCCTTGGCTGGAGGAATAGCATTTCTTTCTTATCTTGCTCTTTCTAATGCCAGCTCAGCAGATTGTCGCTGCATCTAAATACTCTCAATTATCATGAAGGCAAAAGTGTGGCTAGAACTCCCTGGCCAGGCAAGTCAACTGGAGCAAATTGCTGTTGCATCGGAGCAAACTGAAGACCTAACGAGCGATCCGGGAAAGTTTGGGACAGCGGATGCCGCTCCACAGCTCGGATTTCCAGAGGCAGTTTAATGTCAACGTCAGTGGGTTCCATGCTGGCAGTCTCCTACCTCAACTTCAACTCCACGCACGCTGACATTTTCCTTCCTTTCAAATTGGCAGCAGGAGCCAGGGAAAACCTAAATTTAACCTCCAGAGAATATACCACATGACATTTGTGGGCCTTACATGTTCGCTTTAAGACTTTGAAAGCTAATTTAGCCATGCGATGCCTCCGCAAGTGACGGGGGTTGATACACCTGAACTTCCGTCATTCTTAGCCACTGTGGGATCATTCTGTCTCTTGAGACTTCATCCTTTAATAACTGCTATGTTAAGCCCGAGAGAATAGCACTAATGAGTATTTGAAAATGCCAGGTTCTTGGCACCATGCACTGATTTAAAAAAAAAAAAAAAAAAACCTAAATAACAGCCATGAGTGTAATGGCCACTCAGTCAGGGGTGTGGACAGGCATTCTGCATGACTTGCCTTGTCATTTCCATCTCTCCCCTGAATCCCCCATTCTGAGTACAAGCAATTAAGCGGCTCTTGGACCAAATCTTAATTAATTCGAGGCTCTGTGACCAAGGTCCTCAAATAAAATGCCATATAAGCAATACATAAAAAAAAAACTCACTAAGCCATGAGAGGAACAATAATACAAAGATTAGCTTTGAAGAGATCAATGGTGGCTGCTTAGTGACAAATTTCTCTTCTTTGTCTGGGCTTCCCAGCACATAACATTGCTGTTCAAGTTTGAAATTTTAGGTGTGAGTTCCCAGAATCTACCATAGCATATCTGAGACTAAGCAAATCTATTAGATAGCAACTCCTTGGGGGAAAGAGAACTGTCTTATTTGTCTTTGTATTTTCATCTAGGTCATCATGGTATTCACAAAGTACTGATTAAACTAAATACCATTTAATCAACTCTCTTTTTTAAAAAAATTTTTATTGTATATATTTACGGTGTACATGTTTTGATACACATATAGGTAGTGAAGTGTTTACAGTAGTGAAGCGGATGATACCCATCATCTCACATAGTTACCCATTTTTCTGAATATGGCAAGAGCACCTAAAATCTATTCTTATCACAAAAGTCCCAAGTACTTTACAGTATTATTAAGTATAGTGCCCATGTTGCACATAAATAACATCATTGGACTTCTTCATCCTGCTTAGCTATTACTTTGTATTCTCTGACCTGTATTTATCCATTTCTTTCTGTTTCCTTTCTTCCATCCCTGGTAACCACTGTTTAATTCTGTGTGTATTTGACTTTTTTTTTTTTAGATTCCACACATGAGTGAGATCATGTAGTATTTTACTTTCTGTGTCTGGATTATTTCACTTATCTTAATGTTCTCCAGATTCATCCATATTATGGTAAATGGCAAGATATTCTCCTTCCCTCTCTCCGTCCCTTCCCTCCCTCCTTCCCTCCCTCCCTCTTTCTTTCTTTCTTTCTCTTTCCTTCCTTCCTTCCTTCTTTCTTTTCTTTTCTTCTTTTCTTTTCTTTTTTTGAGACAGGGTCTCACTGTGTTGCCCAGGCTTGCTCTTGAACTCCTGGGGTCAAGCAATCCTGCCTTGGCCTCCCCAAGTGCAATGATTACAGAGGATATCCTTTTCTGAAGCTGAATAATATTCCATTGTGTGTGTGTATCACAGTTTTTAAATCCATTTATCCCTCAGTGGACAATTCTGCTGTTTCCATATGTTGGTTATTCTGAATAAACTTAAGAGTGTAGATATTTTTATGAGGTAGTGATTTCATTTCCTTTGAGTACATACCCAGAAGAAGGATTGATAACTCTCCATACTCTTGAAATTTGCATCAGTGACTCACATTGCCAGGTCAATCTTGACTTTGGCCTGCTGTTTATATATGATGTACAATCCAACTGAGACATATGAAACAGAGGGCAATTGATTGGTTTGGGGATTGTTCCATCTGGAAAATGCTACCTTTTTTGAACTCTTAGACTAAAACTTCTTCTAAATTTGACTTAATCTTCATCTATTGCTCTGAAAAAATTCCCATTTATATTACACTATCATCCATAGTACTTAAAGTCTTTAAAGTGATAAAATAATCTCATGCACACATAGTAGGGTTTCTGTCTAATGTGCATCTGATCATGGCCAACTGTTTGGCTGTGAATATTATCAAATCATGTCTGTCCCTGTAAACCTTTGCTAGTCATATAGGTTTTTATTTTTTAAAATTGCCTAGTTGATGTCAATATTAGCCATGTCAGAAATTAACCAGAACAAACTCAGAGGAAAAATCTAGGCAGCTCACGCACAGGTTACAGGGCAAAGCTTGAGTCATTGTACATTCTGTTAGTAAAGAAACGTACCTCTTTACTCTGCGTTGATTTATTTTTGTTATAAACATGGTTGCCTTGTGCTGACCTAAGACTTTGGAAACCTTATCAAGTCTCCTCTTCCCGTTTTTGTGGATGCAAATCTCCATGGTTACAAAGAAAGAGTTGCAAGAAAAAATGGGGGAAAAAAAAAAAAGACATTTCCAGCAAAAGAAAAAAAAAAAGACAAGAAAGGAAAAAAAAAAAAGAATCTCTCAACACAATCGCCTATAAAAGGGCATCAGAAACCATGAGTAATAGTTTATTTCCAGTATATACAGCACTGAATCCAGGCAGAGGTCCTCCAATCCAATAAGGGGCAGCAGATCCATTTGATAAAGCCTCCTCACTTAAGGGAAATGCCTGTTCCTGGGGAAGGAGACTAGCTTTGGTTTTAGCATTTCAAACAGCCGTGCTTAATAAAGAAAACAGTGTGGGGTCTCCAGAAGTTGGTGCAAAAGTGCAATAGAGGTCAAAGGAAACAAATGCACGCCGGCCATGGTGGCTCATGCCTATAATCCCAGCACATTGGGAGGACAAGGAGGGCGAATCACTTGAGATTAGGAGTTCGAGACCAGCCTGGTCAACATGGTGAAACCCTGTCTCTACTAAAAATCCAAAAAATTAGCCGGGCAGGTGGCATATGCCTGTAATCCCAGCTACTTGGGACGCAGAGGCAGGAGAATTGCTTGAACCAGGCAGGCAGAGGTTGCAGTGAGCTAAGATCGTGCCACTACACTCCAGCCTGGAACACAGAGTGACACTGTCTCAAAAAAAAAAAAAAAAAAAAAAAACCACAACCACCTTCTGAGAGATTAATTCTGTGTCTCTGAAAGTGTCAGATGCAGTAGACTTCTTTCTTTCTTTTCCCCCCCCCATATATTGGCAAGAACCCCGGTTGGCACAGCTTTATTTTGAGCTCAATCCATCAACAATTCAAGAGAATTAATAATGTATTTATATCACATGCTAGTGGTAGCATAAAATTTTCTATAAATGTTTAATAAATATTCTGTAGTGCTTTTGGAACACATGTTATAAATGATAAATAAATACTAATGGATTCTTTATGAAACATTTATCCCTAGCATGGTTATTGCTATGTTATAACTGCTTAGGAAGCCATTACTAACAAAGCGAATTGAGTTATCCAAGTTATAGATATGTTTAGCCCACCATTCATAATGAAACGTGCAACACTTAAAATGAAGTAAAGACACTGGAAGCAGCTGTTGACAAATGGTAACTGTCAGAGTCACCAGTCATACTTAGCAGTTCATGAACATAAAAGATTGGCAACCGTTTAATAAACTATGCCTCATGAAATACGGAGTCCCGGTATCTCGTAAGTGTTGTAGATTCTGCGGATACTTCTTTGTGGATAGTAACGCTGAATCATGGAGTCTTCCCCACATTTCCACAGGTTTAAAAGGGCTTGGAGCAAAAGTTCAACCAAGGACTATACATTTGATACAAAAAGGACACTGCCTAGCTAAAAACCACATACACAGGCTAGCCAGGGATGAGCATCTAAGATAAGTTCCATATTTTGAGCACTTATTATTTGAAAGTCAACAAGATTTTGACTGGGCACGGTGGCTCACGCATGTAATCCCAGCACTCTGGGAGGCCAAGGCAGGCAGATCACTTGAGGTCAGGAGTTCGAGACCAGCCTGGCCAACATGATGAAACTCCATCTCTACCAAAAATCCAATCAAAATTGCTGAGTGTGGCGGCGCATGCCTGTAATCCCAGCTACTTAGGAGGCTGAGGCAGGAGAATCGCTTGAACCCGGGAGGCAGAAGTTACAGTGAGCTGAGATGGCACCACTACACTGTAACCTGGGTGACAGAAGGAGACTCTGTCTCTAAATAAATAGATAAGAAAGTCAACAACATTTTTTTCATTCTTTTAAAATTGAGGCATCATTTATATACGGTAAGATTCATATTTTCTGTACGGTTCTGTGGCTTAAGAAAAATAGCCACCATTATGTAGCCACTATCAAAATTAAGTACTCCTCAGTTTTTCTATACCCCTGGTAGTCTAGCCCTTCCCCATCCCCCAGCTCTTGTAAAACAGTGATTTGTTTTCTATTCCTATATATTTGCCTTTTCCAGAATAGCATTATAAATGAAACCCTAAATTTGTAGCTTTTTTAGGCTGACTGCTTTCCCTCAGAATAATGCCTTTGAAATGTGTCCATGCTGTTGCATATACCAGTAGTTTATTCTTTTTTATTGTTGAGTAGTATTCCATTGTATGGATATAGTACAGCATAGCTTGTTTATTCACTTGTTGAAGGACATTTTAGTTGTTTTAAGTTTTTGGTAATCATGGCCAGGTACAGTGTGGCTCATGCCTGTAATCCCAGAACTTTGGGAGGCCGAGGCAGGTAGATTACTTGAGATCAAAAATTCGAGACCAGCCTGGGCAACATGGTGAAATCCCGTCTCTACTAAAAATACAAAAATTAGCTGGTGTGGTGGTGTGCACCTGTAATCCCAGCTACTCAGGAGGTTGAGGCAAGGGAATCACTTGAACCCTGAGGCAAAGATTGCAGTGAGCCAAGATCATACCACTACACTCCAGCCTGGCCGATGGAGCCATACTCTGTCTCAAAAAGAAAAAAAAGTTTTCGTAATTGTGAATAAATCTGCCATTAATATGTAGATACATGGGTTTTGTATAAGTTTTCATTTCTCTAGGATAGATACCAGGAATGGGGCTGGTGGTCATAAGAGAAATATGTATTTAGTTTAATGAAAATGCCAAATTGATTTCCGAAGTGGCAGCACCATTTTGATTCCTGTCAGCAATGTATGAGAGTGCCATGCATTATTGCTAGAATACTCTATTGCTATTTGTTTTTATTTCATTTTTATTTTTTAAGACGGGTCCTCACTGTCACTTAGATTGGAGTGCAGTGGTGCACTCTCAGCTCACTGCAACCTCTGCCTCCCAGACTCAAGTGAGCCTGGCATCTCAGCCTTTTGAGTAGCGCCAACTACAGGAGCATGCCACCATGCCTGACTAATTTGTTGCATTTTTGATGGAGATAGGCTTTCTCCATTTTGCCCAGGCTGGTCTCAAACTCCTGAGCTCAGGCAATCCACCGGCTTTGGCCTCCCAAAGTGTTGGGATTACAGGTGTGAGCCACCATGCCTAGTCGTCTATTTGTTTTTTTAATTAACAAAAAGATTTTGGTTACGGCAGTCAATGCATGCACTTTTTAGGTGGACACAACAAAATTGGGGGAAAAAAGCATTTTGTTAGCATGTAATATGGATAAAAGGCATCTTTGAATTTTAATCTTTGCAGTTGGGTATAAAAAATGTCAGGTTGGAAAAGCCTTGGCGTAAATCTCCGAGATGAAACGTAGTTGTCAGCTATGCATGATGTTTATTGATAAGATAGCAGATAATCTTAAAAGTTGTTCTTAAGCTGTGTAAAAAGATTCACATTTAAATTAGCCATATATCAAAAGCTCAGATATTCTTCCAGTTGGCATTTTCCAGATGTTTTTCTTTTCCCTCTTTCTCATCTTCAGTAACCCATGAACTATGTTTTATGTAGTAAGTGTTAATTTTCTTATTATGCAGACAGAAAATGAAAGCTTAGAGAGGTTTTAAATTGAGTAATCATTTAATGAACATTTACCATGTGCTCAATATTTTAATTCATGTAATCTCTACAGTAGTTCCAAGAGGCAAGCATTACCATACATACCCATTTGATAGATGAGAAAATTAATCTCAGGGATATTAAATACTTTATCCAAGCTTACACAGCAATTGAGTCAAAAGGAATTAAATACTTAAATGTAAGAGCTAAAACTATAAACACCTTAGAAGAAAAGATAGAGGGAAATCTTTATGACACTGGATTTGGCAATGGTTTCTTGCACATAACACTGAAAGCCCAGGTAAGAAAAGAAAAAATGTAAATAAACTAGACTTCATCAAAATTCAACTTTCTTGCTTTAAAGGACACTATCAACAGTCAAAAGAAGACTCATAGAATGGGAAAAAAATATATATATATATATAATCTATCTGATAAAAGATTACTATCCAGAATATACAAAGAACTCTTACAACTCAATAACAACTGCAGAACTCAATTTAAAAATGGACAGGTTTCTGGGCATGGTGACTCACATTTTCAATCTCAGCACTTTGGGAGGCCAAGGTAGGCAAATTGCTGAGCTCAAGAGTTTGAGACCAGCCTGGCCAACATGGTGAAACCCCTTCTCTACAAAAAAATACAATTATGAGCTGGGTGTGGTGGTATGCACCTGTAGTCCCAGCTACTTGGGGGGCTGAGGTGGGAGGATTGCTTGAGCATGAGAGGTTGAGGCTGCACTAAGCCGTGTTTTGAACCACTGCACTCCAGCCTGGGTGACAGAGTAATACCCCATCTCTTAAAAAAAAAAAATGAAAGGAAGGAGAACTTGAATAACTATTTATCCGAAAACAAATACACGACTGGCCAATAAGCACATGAATAAATATTCATATCACTAATCATTGCAGAAATGCAAATCAAAGCTGCAATAAAGTGTCACATTACACCTATTAGGATGGCTACCATTATCAAAAGAAAAAAAAAACAGAAAACCAATGTTGGAGAGGATATGGACAAACTGAAGTCCCTATGCACTGCTGGTGGAAATATAAAATGGTGAACCACTGTGGAAAACAGTATGGCAGTTCCTCCAAAAATTAAACAGAATTGCCATATAATCCAACCATTCTACTTTTGGGTATATACACACACAAAACCTGAGGACTGCAACTCAAAGAGACATTTGTACACCAAATCCACAGCAGTAGTATTCACAGTAGCCAAAGTGTGGAGATATCCCAAATGTCCACTGAGAGATGAATGGATAGACAAAATGTGGTACACAGATACAGATAAACAATGGATTATTATTTAACCTTAAAAAGGAGGGAAATTAAAAAAAAAATTTAAAAAAAAAGGAGGGAAATTTGAATACACTCTACAACCTGAATGAAACATGAAGACATTATCATGTTAAGTGAAATAAGCCAGACACAAAAACACAAATATTGTGTTATTTCCCTCATATGAGGTACCTAGGATAGTCAAATTCATAGTGACAAAAAGTAGAATGGTGGTTATCAGGGACTGAGGGTAGGAGAAAATGAGAGTTATTTTTTAATGGGTTAGTTTCCTTTTGGGATGATGGAAAAGTTCTAGAGATAGATAGTGGTGGCCGGGCACAGCGGCTCGTGCCTGTAATCCCAGCACTTTGGGAAGCCAAGGTGGGTGCCTGACCTGAAGTCAAGATTTCAAGACCAGCCTGGCCAACATGGTGAAACCTTGTCTCTACTAAAAATACAAAAAAAGAAAAGAAAAAAATTATTTGAGTGTGGTGGCAGGCACCTGTAATTCCAGTTACTGGGGAGGTTGAGGCAGGAGAATCACTAGAACCCAGGAGGCAGAGGTTACCGTGAGCTAAGATCATGCCATTGCACTCTAGCCTGGGCAACAGAGCAAAACTCTGTCTCAAAAAAAAGAGACAGTGGTGATGGTTGCACAACAATATGAAGACACTTAATGAACTGAACTGTACACTTAAAAATGGTTAAAATGGCAGATTTTACATTATGTATATTTTACTACAATTTTAAAAGCCTTGAAAGAGATTAGCATAGAAGGCTCAAAAATGGTTCAAACTGGATCCCATGAAAAAGTAACAAAAATATAAGTCCTGAAGTTGCTAAATAGAGTCTCTAAGAAGCCAGAGATAGAGCAGCAGAGTACCGGTGGCAGGTATACCGTGGGCTTCACAGCATTTGCAAACAACTTATTGGATTCTTACAATTTCCTTTTTAATATTTACTTCATTTTATTTTATTTTAGATGGGGTCTTGTCCTACTGCCCAGGCTGGAGTGCAGTGCTGTGATCTCGGCTCACTGCAACTTTTGCCTCCCGGGTTCAAGCAATTCTCTGCCTCAGCCTCCCGAGTAGCTGGGATTACAGGCATCTGCCACCATGCCTGGCTAATTTTTTTGTATTTTTAGTAGAGATGGGGGTTTCACCATCTTGGCCAGGCTGGTCTTGAACTTCTGATCTCATGATTCACCTGCTTCGACCACCCAAAATGCTGAGATTACAGGCGTGAGCCACCTTGCCCGGCCAAGGATTCTTACGGTTTTCTAAGGGGAAAACAATTCTCACCCTGAAACGTGCCCAGAGTTAATATTTTCCTTCTATTCTTTCAACCATCAGCTACTCCTTAGCTCTAATATTCACCAGCTCTTATGATTAAATGGGGACAGGTTGAAAAGATGGCACGTTAATTAATGATGAATTACCCTGGACCACTGCAGAGTTTCTCCTGTAAGAGTCACATTAATAGCAGAAATCAGTTCTTCATTATTAAGGAGGAAAAGGAGAAGTAAGAATGAGACCCTCATTTTCTGCTAGATATTATTGCTGAGCTGATTTAACATCTCGGATCTTAAACTCCACTAGAGTTCAGTGAAGCCTCACAAGTATTAAAATGCTCAGGATTCAACGGAAACACCGAAAATAAAATGGAAACTCATCTACATAACACAGGCGGAGAGAAAGCAGACATCTCATCAGCCATCACCAGATCTTTCTTTTGAACAAGCACTGGAGTCTTACAGGGCGAACACAATACAATAGGTTGCGTCATTTGAAGGTAAGCGCCTGCTTTGGGCAACCAGAATAAAATGGTGCACATAAAGATGTAAACATTCTAAGAGTGAGTATGTGTGTTTATGTTAGCAGGGCACATGGAAAGCAGTGGACTAGATGGTTTCTTTTAAGGCCTTAGTGTGTCTTTGTATTTACCATAGTGTCAGCTCTGTGTTCCACACATGTTCCTTTAAGCCTAAAAAGAGGCATTCTCCAGAATCCTTCTGGCCTGTGTAACCAAGTCTCAAATGTTATCTGACCTCTAGGCCAGGAACTTAAAACTCCAATACTTTTAGGAACCAGGGACATCTCATAAATTGGAGAAGTGAGTCGGTTATTATGAAATAGAGAGTGATGGTATGTCTGGTACATACTAAGCATCCAATAAATTGTTACAGCTTTTTTAGGGTTGTGATTTGGGCATTATAATTTGATAGAAAGAGAACTCCTTTTGTAATATCATAGTTTGTATTTAATCTAAATTTAATCTATCTGTACTTTTTTTTTTAATGCAAGGTATGCCTCTATGGCCGAGGCTGGAGTGCAGTGGCATGATCTCAGCTCATTGTAACCTCCACCTTCCAGACTCAAGCCATCTCCCCACCTTAGCCTCCTGAATAGTTGAGACTACAGGCACATGCCACCAACACCTGACTAATTTTTTATATTTTTAGTAGAGACAGGGTTTTGCTATGTTGCCCAGGCTGGTCTTGAACTCCTGGACTCAAGCAATCCACCCACCTGAGCCACCCAAAGTGCTGGGTATACCCACTTTTTAAAAAAAACAATGGGTTTATTGCGAAAGCACACAGACCCATAGAATAAAGGAATCTAGGAAGAGATAAATGGAAGGGGTGAATTAACGATTGAATTGGATAATGCATCTAGCTCTGAGCTTCCTGACAATAAAAAGTAGAAAAATAATGCCTTAAGGCTTTCATTGTCTGATTACCAGTTTATTTTATCAGGTCTTCAAGTAGCATCATACCTCTTAACTGAGGTTTGGATATTAAGAAGGGGCTAGCTATGTCCCAGAAAAGAGTATCATAGAGAGAGAAGAGCGGAATAGAAGTCCAGAGGAAGTTACAGTCTTTGGGTGGTGCTTATGATGATGTAGATGTTGATATGTGCTTCACAGACAAATTAATATTTATTCACTCAGCAAAGATTTATTGAGTGCCTACGGTGTGCTAGGAAGTATTCTAGATATTCGGGATTAATGCGTAATGTAAGTAAAAATTTCTGCTCTCATTCTAGAAGAAGTGAGAAAATATGCAGCCTGTATAATGAATAAGCATTTTAACTGTTATGTGAAAAGTGACATATGCTTTAGAAAAAAAAAAATGTAAAGTGAAATAATGGAATCATGCATAATATGGAAATAGTAACAGATTTCTCCCTTGATCTCAGGATTTCTCTGATAATCAAATGAAATCAGGCAGTGAAAGAGTTCCAGAAACTATTTTGTAAAAGTTATTAGATAAAATAATTGAGAAGACTGTTTTGAAAAGCTTTACCCACCCATGCATGCACACACATACACATTAATATTTAGCTCTTGGAATACCCTGAAAGGACACATCTATCTCACTCTTTCTTCTGGTAAAGGATTATCTATTAATAGTGAAATATCGTTGGTTCTTGGCCAATAGCAGTTAGGAGATGGCATTTCAGAAGATAAGGAACAGAGGTGTGACCTGTATCTTGGCTGGTGCCTCTCTATTCCCCATGCTACTGGTAATATCACTCCAGCAACAATGCCAGTAAACCAATCAGCGTCTCCCTGCAGTTCACCGGGGAATTTAATGTCTTCTTTCTTTTTCACTTGTTGATGATTGAGAGAGAAACAGTAACATTGTTTTCCTCCATTGAAACAGACGCACAATAGACACTCAAACTGGCTAATGTAGTGTTCATTGCAACTGAAATCAGTGAGCAACAGACAAGTTATAGGATTGAGTAGTTGCCAACAGAGCTAACCGAACAACAAAATACATCATGTAAAGTTTCTTTTGAATTCCTTGTTTCCTCACAGAGTTCCAGATTGGCAAGATAGCAGAACCCATAGGATTTCTTGGTGGACTGGATGTGGGGTTCTCAAAAAAGAAAGGAATTAGGGTGCCTTTATGTTTTTTTATTCTGGGCAGTAAAAAGGATGGGGTTGTTCTCAATGGAGATGGAGAAGGCTGTGGATGGAGCAGGATTTGCCGGGTGGATGAAGAGTTTGGTTTTGGATATGTTGAGTTTGAGATCTTAATTGGTCTTCCAAATAGAGATGTTAAAAAGAGAAGTGTATATAAGAGTCTGGAATTTGGGAGAGAGTTCTGGCCTTGGAATCTAAATTTGAGTTATCAGCCAATATATCATGTTGTTTGAGAGCAGATGGCCAATGCCCACTCGGTCACATCATTATGTGTCTACTAGTGTCAGTCAAGTGGTGGAGGACTAGAAAAGGGAGGGAAAAAAAAAACAGAGACGAGTCTTTCAAGGCATTGCACTGCCAAGGGTAGTTAAGAAATGGAACAATAGCTGTAGCATTAAAATCTATAATTTACTCAGTGCTTACCGTATTTCTGATTCTGGAGCAGCCTTCACAGCTTAATCCCAATTATCCTAAGAACCTGTGAAGAGGATTTGTCATTTCAATTTTACTGAAGAAGAAAGGAGTTCAGTGAGATTGGGTGCTGCCCAGTGTCACATTGCTTTAAGTGTCTGAGCTTGGATTCAAACCCAAGACTCTCTAACTCTATGCCCAAGTCCTTGTACTGTGAATCTATACATGCGTCTTCTCGATGTTGTCCCCCTTTGCTAATTTTTGGGAAGAGTAGGGGGTAAGGAAAACAGGAATTTGGGGATTTTTCTCATTCATCTTGTGTTATCTTTCACAAATTAATTCAGTGTGAAAAGTAAAATGAGCTCAATGCCATATTGTGTTTGAATTATTGACAACTATTCTTATTCTAACCAGGAAAAAGCATCACTTTGTAAAAACAAAGCCCTTTACTTTCACTCTATCTTTTCTATTATTACAAAAAAAAAGCATCTCACAATTTGGTACCTATTATTTTACATTGTAAAGTGATGAAGAATTAGAAAATCGTTAGATAGCAGGTGACAAATTGCAATCTGATGGGCCAACATGAACCTATAAAAATGTTATCAAGATGATATTAAACAGTCTATTCCTTACTTAGCATCCAGGCAGGAAATTGGAGCTATTCTTGCTGGTATATCTCATACTTAGATATTTTTCATTTAGATAATATTATTTAAAATTTAACTGGATTACTGGTAATTTGTCTCTCAAAGTGATGTACCTCAGCCCTTGGCTCAGAATATCCGTTACCTAGTTTTTAGTGAAAGGCCTTTGGAATTTCTGAAACTTTTGTGTGTGTTTTCGGCAATGATGTTTTGTTTGTTTGTTTGTTTCATCTCCTTAAAGGCTCCTTTTCTTTATAGGAAAGAAAACCCTATTTTCTTACTTATTCCAAAATTTTGTTATGTGTCAATTAGAGAAGAGGTACAATTGGGTTCATAAGTACCGTATGGCATAAAGTGTGTCTGTGTAGTTCATCGTTAAATCCCAAGAGCTTGGCACAGTGCTTGTCACATAGTAAGGACTCAGTTCACATTTGTTGAATGAACACATGTTTTGTTCATCTATATTAAACCTGTACTTTACATGATATCCAGCACAGAATAGGTGCTAAATTAATATTCATTATATTGCACTACTCAGGAATTTGGTGTTAACACCTCACTCTCCACAGAATCATCTCAACCCATTTTCACTGGTTATCTCTTTTCTCACATCATCTTATGGAGGCTGAGGCAGCTCTGTCTCTGAAGACTAGGCTTTTTCTGCATAAAGGAGAACACCTGTTACTGCCTGAAAGTAGAATTAGAGGTAGTAAAATTCAGGGTAGCGTTTGGTGAGTGGGAGGAGGATCATTGTAGGTATGATCACAAAAGTGTACCTAAAGGCCAAAAATAATTCTTAAAAGAAAAATGCTCTATCTTATGAAAATAATAACATGGAAACTATCTGGGTTTGACTCTTAGATTATATTTACAAAGCCTGAGAAGAAAGGAAGAAGGGATGAAGAAATTCTTCCATCAATCAAAAAAGTTACTGAGCCTGTGTTGGGTGCCATGCTTCTTGCTTGGTGCCAGTGCTACAGTGGGGACAAGGAGAAGCACATGACCTTATAAGTCAAGTGTACAAAAGTGTACCTAGGGGCAAGTCATCAAACAAAAGTCATACACCCTATGGGCGAGACAGATTATAAAGAAGTTAAAACGGCCATACATGGTGGCTCACACCTATAATCCCAGCACTTTGGGAAGCCAAAGAGGGTAGATCACTGGGTCAGGAGTTCAAGACCAGCCTGGCCAATATGGTGAAATGCTATCTCTACTAAAAATACAAAAAAAAAAAAATTAGCCAGGTATGGTGGTGGGCACCTGTAATTCCAGCTACTAGGGAAACTGAGGCAGAGAATTGCTTGAACTATGGAGGCGGAGGTTGCAGTGAGCCGAGATCATGCCACTCCAGCCTGGGCACAGAGTGAGTCTCCATTTCAAAAAAAAAAGAAGCTAAAATACATATGGTTGTAGAAATGAGTCACACATGACAATATAGTTTTAATGATGTTGATTTCAGAAAAATTAATATTAGCCAATAATAGAGTAAAAAATAAGCTGTATGCTCTTTACATCATTGGAAAAGCCATTTGGTAGCCAAAACATAATCCTAGGGAAAAGGTCAGAAAAGGAAGCCCCGGCCAGGTACAGTGGTTCATGCCTGTAATCCCAGCACTTTGGGAAGCCAAGGTGGGTGGATTGTATGAGCTCAGGAGTTCAAGACCAGCCTGAACAACATGGGGAAAACCCGTGTCTACTAAAAGTGCAAAAATTAGTCGGGCATGGTGGCACATGCCTGTGGTCCCAGCTACTCAGGAGGCTGAGGTGGAGGATGATTTGAGCCCAGGAGGTCAAGGCTGCAGTGAGCTGAGACTGCACCACTGGGTAACAGAGCAAGACCCTGTTGAAAGAAAGAAAGAAGGAAAGAAAGAAAAGAAGAGAAAAGAAAAGAAAGAAAGAAAGAAAATAGAAAAGTGAAAGAAGCCCCTAAAAGCAAAATAGCAACAAAGAGACAGAAGATAGAAGATGAAATTAGTAGCTTTTCAGAATAAGCAAAAAATAAAAATAAAAAAATCAAATGCAACTAACTGGAAAGAGAAATGACATACATAGTGAAAATCAATGAGATAAGGAAAGCTTTATCTGAAGAAAACAAAAAGAAGAATTGGAAATTATACTTTTTGCTAAGGTAAGATACAAAGCAAAGTACATGAAATGCAGCAAGGATCACTTTACACTGGTAAAACACACAATCTGCAATAAAAATATAGGTCAGGCACAGTGGCACATGCCTGTAATCCCAGCACTTTGGAAGGCTGAGGCAGGAGGGTCACCGAGGTCAGGAGTTCGAGACCAGCCTGGCCAACATAATGAAACCTCGTGTCTACTGAAAATACAAAAATTAGCCCGGTATGTTGGCATGTGCCTGCAGTCTCAGCTACTCAAGAAGCTGAGGCATGAGAATTGCTTGAATCTGGGAGCTGGAGGTTGAAGTGAGCCAAGATTGTGCCAGGGCACTCCAGCCTGGGTGACAAAGGGAGACTTCATCTCAAAATACAATAATAATAATAAGGGTCATCGTCATTTATGTATCGATAAAATGGCTTCAGTATATAAATTAATCAAGGAATTAAAAAAATTGTTTTCTTTGCATTTTGTGTTTTTTTGGTGTGTGATTTTGGCACCTGGAATAATGGCGTTTCCATCACTTGAAATAGGGAAAGCTGTGGGGTAGACAGAGCTTTGGAGGGAGCATCAAGTTTGGTTCTGTTTCCATTTGAGACATCTGTCCAACTCCAAAAAATGTGTCCAGTTGATTTATAGAATTTGAACGACTAAGTCCTGAGTGGCATTTTTAAAGACACAAATGAGAGGCTAAAGATGGCAGAAGAAGAAATAGCTATTTATGTGGTGCTGTATTAGTCCATTCCTGCACTGCTATAAAGAACTACCTGAGACTGGGCAATTTATAGAGAAAAGAGGTTTAATGAGCTCACAGTTCTGCAGGCTGTACAGGCTTCTGCTTCTGGGGAGGCCTCAGGAAACTTACAATCATGGCAGAAGGCAAAGGGGAAGCAAGCATAATTTTATAAGGCCAGAGGAGAAGGAAGAGAGAGAGAGAGCAAAGGGGGAAGTGCTATACACTTTCAAACAACCAGATTTTGTGAGAACTCACTCACTGTCATGAGAACAGCAAGAGGGGGAGTCTACCCCCCGATCCAATCACCTCCCACCAGGTCCCTTCTCCAACACTAGGGATTATAATTCAACATTATATTTGGGTGGGGGCACAAAGCCAAACCATATCAGGACCTCTTGAGGCTGTGCCTTGGGCACATCCTTAACTTTGGCAAAGTAGACTTTCTATGCTGATTGAGATCTGTTTCAGATACTTCTGGTTTCACAATACCCTTGGTTGCTTATGAGTGGTGGGCTAATGAGACCAGAAAGGCTGAAGCCACACATGCATCCCAGGAACCGACCGAAGGAACCTGTGTCCCATGGCGAGCAAAGAACAGGAGGAAGCACGTTTTTCTCCTTTCTCTTTGTTTCCCAGATGACAACCCAGAAATCCTAAGGTCCCAGGAAGCAAGTATCAGTTGGATAGTTTCCTCAGGGAAAAGATTATAACACTTTTTGAGAACGGAGACCAGAGAAGCTTGGCCTTTAGAAAAGAGGGCTTCCAGGTTATTTAACCTCTTATAGTGAATGTTAATATTTACATTATCTTGTTAACATCTTTGCGCTTTTCTCTTTCTCCCAGATATGAGCCCAAAGGTACGAATATTTTAAACGCATATTCCTTGAAGAGAACCTGGTCTATCACAGTGTTTTACAGAGGAAAGAGTGTAGCCCCTGTTATCCACCCATCTCAACTTGAATCCCATCACAGTCATTTATTTATTTATTTGATTTATTTGATTATTTATTTATTATTTATTTAGAGACAGGGTCTTACTCTGTCACACAGGTTGGAGTGCCGTAGCACCATCTTGGCTTACTGCAACCTCTACCTCCTGGGTTCAAGCGATTCTCATGCCTCAATTTCTCAAGTAGCTGGGACTATAGGCATGTGCCACCAGGCCCAGCTAATATTTGTATTTTTAGTACAAATGGGGTTTCACCATGTTGACCAGGCTGGTCTCAAACTCTTGATCTGAAGTGATTCACCCACCATGGTCTCCCAAAATGCTGAGATTACAGGCATGAGCCACCACACCCATCCACGGTTGTTTTTGTTGGATAATCTTGGGAATGTAAGACACTCTGGGCTTGAAGTTTTTCCTCTGTAAAATGGGAAAGGTGTCTGTCCCCTTAATTACTGAGTTCCTGAGTGGGTAAATCGAGATCTTTTATTGAAAGTACCTAATGCCTGGCACACAGTGGGAGTTATTATAGTTATTTTTGCTGTTGTTTTCATAGCTTATTTAAAACTGTTGCAGTTAGAAGCAGATCTGCTGTGATTTTCTTCACATTCACACTATCTCTTTTTTGTTTTTTGTTTTTTTTTGAGTTGCAGTCCTACACTGTCACCCAGGCTGGAGTGCAGTAGTGCAATCTCTGCTCACTGCTCACTCTGCCTCTGCCTCCTGGATTCAAGAGATTCTTCTGTCTCAGCCTCCCAAGTAGCTGGAACTACAGGTGCACGCCACCACTCCCAGTTAATTTTTGTATTATTATAGAGATGGGGTTTCACCATATTGGCCAGGCCGGTCTCGAACTCTTGACCTCATGATCTGCCTGCCTCGGCCTCCCAAAGTGCTGGGATTACAGGCATGAGCCACTGTGTCCGGCCCTCATGCTCTCTTTTAAAGATGTCCCAACATTGATAATATGAACACATGACATATTTTACTAGCACTTTGTACTTTTCACAATAGTATGGTACCCATGGTGACAGGTAAATCATGCAGTGGTCATGAATTCAGATGCCAGGCCAGACTGTCTGTACTCAAATGTTGGCGTCACCACATTCTAATGACTTTGAAAAGATATTTAGCCTCTATGTGACTCAATATCCTCATCCTCCAAATAGTAATAATTGGCCTGTCCACTTTATGGGGTTCTTACTTGACTAAAGTCAGTTAATACATGAATAGTGCTTAGTGGCTGGCAAGTAGTAGGTGCTTAATAAATGTTAACGATTATTATTAGTTCATTGATATGTGGTTGCCTCATGCATATGACACTCTCATTTGAAAGGCGGAGAAACTGACTCATAGAGGAGTTTATAGGAATGGCCAAGGTCACACAGTGCATTTGCAGCCAGCAGCCCCACCACCCAGAACAAGGCCCAGGTGCTGGAGCTCCAGACAGGATTTATTTCAAAGGCAGCTTTCCTGCACAACCCCCTTCCCCCACAACTCCCCACCACTGTTGCGGGAAATTATGCTTCGAGCCATGTATCTTCTTTGACACGCTCTGCTCTTGAAGAAACAGTCCCAATTACTGTGGCTGTGTTCTTCGTGATTGCAATGTGTCATGACATTTCCAAGATGTAAGTTTCTTTGAAAAAGGCATTAGCACCAGGCGAGTGAAGCGGCTCATTTTTCAAACTTGGAAACTCTCGTTGGCCCCGCTCAGCGCCAGTGAAGCCTGAACACACTGTTTAGTGGGCTCTGTCAGGCGACCAGAGTTCACTCCATGGGCATGTTCGGCTGCATTCCCTTGGGAGGGTTGCTGAGCATGTGCAAATGTGTGTACACATCCACCCATACCCACCCCCACCCTCACACTCCCCTTCACACATCCACCCATGCTTCACCCTACGCACACTCAGTCTCTGTCAGGCTCTCCCAAATCCCCAATTCCCTCCTGGATCCTAATCCCCTCCTCCAGCCTGGAGCCACTTGACACTCCACTTACAGACTCCTTTGTCCCTGTCCACCACCACGGAGAAGCGTTGCACTCCTTCACAGTTCTCCATCTGTATCAGCCAGGGTCATTCTTCACAAGCAAAAGAAACTATTGTTTGCTGATTTAAGCGGCAATGGAATTTATCAGAAGGCTTTCGGTTGACCCATAGAATTGCCAGCCTCAGGAAACAGACAGGAACAAAGGAAGGCAAGACAGCCAGAACCCTGGGCAAATTCATGCCACAGCACCAGTCCACAGTGAGGGCACCACTGACCACTCACTGTCTCATTGGCATGACTCTCCCATTGAAAAGGATGCTGGTGCTGTGCCCATCTTCTAGTGCTTGAAGTTCTGGTGCATGCATCTGATTGGCTGACCTTGGTCACGTGTCACTGGTATAGCTGCAAGGGAGGCTGAGGAAGCGAGGAATGGTCATACTGGTTTCCTATGATGGTTATAACAAACCACAAACTGGGTTGCTTAGAGCAATAGAAATGCATTATCTCACAGTTTTGGCCATATTCCCTTTGAAGGCACTAGGGAAGGGTTGGCTCCAGACCTTTCTCCTAGTTTCTGGTAGCCTTGGACATTCTTTGTCCATAAATGGCTGTCTTCTCCCTGTGTCCCTTCATGTCATCTTTTCTCTGTGCCTGTCTTTGTCTAAATTTCCCCTTTTGATAAAGACACTGTCATTCTGGATTAGAGACCACCCTAGTGACCCCATCTTAACTTGTCTATACCTGCAAAGACCCTACTTCCAAACAAGGTCAGATTCCGAGGTGACTGGTACTAGGACCTCAATGTTTCTTTCTTGGGGGATGTACTCCAACCCATGCCACTGGCCTTTCAGTTTATTTGATGTGAGACAGGCTGCAATGGCTACCAAGGCTTACGCATGATAGTTAATTTCTTTTACGCATACAAAGATGTTCAGATGCAGAAAGCCAAACCCTGCTAACAAAAAGTTTGAAAAATATTCATTACACACTCACCATAAGAGTTTAGTACTCCAGGATTAGATAGTCCCTGGTGTGTTATAATGAACCACCTACCGTTTCCTAAATATTTTGTAGTAGATGAATTACTAAGAAAAAACTTTACCAGCCGGGAGCAGTGGCTCATGCCTCTAATCTTAGCACTTTGGGAGGCCAAGGTAAGCAGATCACCTGAGGTCAGGGGTTCAAGACCAGCCTGGCCAAGATGCTGAAACCCTGTCTCTACAAAAATACAAAAATTAGCTGAGCATGATGGCAGGTGCCTATAAGCCCAGCTACTTGGGAGTCTGAGGCGGGAGAATCATTTGAACCTAAGAGGCAGAGGTTGCAGGGAGTCCAGTTCATACCATTGCATTCCATCCTGGGCAACAGAGTGAGACTCTGTCTCAAAAAAAGAAAAGAAGAAGAAAATATTTTTACTATCTTGAGCATTTTATCCACCTATTCCTAGGACTAACACTGGCTATTTAAGGGCCTGCTGTTAAGAGACAACGTGTATTCTTCATGACCAAAAACTGATAGAAGAAAGCATTGACTCCCAAAGAAGATGAGAATGTTTCTCCAAAGCAGGTGAAGTGATGGAGATTCAGATAGGTGCAGCAAAAGGGAGGGAGTATGACACTATTGCCTTTGCAGCCTCAGGTGGTCGCCAGAAGAAGTCTGCAAAGAAGGGCATGGCCAGGGAAGTTAAACCCTGTGTCTAACAGAGGAAGTTGCAGGGTAAATAAACATAGTAATGGCAACCAGGATATCACATGGATTGAGGGACCTTTGTCAAAGGTTCTGTTAATAGGTGGAAGAACAAAGCATTACTTGAAAAGAATGTTGTATTCTTCTTGCTAAATCTGGGGTATTTCTCAGTACATTTCTTTATCTCCCCCAGACTGGTGGGAATTTTAATTTCTGCTATTATCATACATGCTCTTTGAGGGTCGCCCAGGGTTAAACAAAGTCCTAGGGGGTCTTATGTGGCTTATTCCAGAATCTTTGTCAAAGGTCCCTCAATCCATGTGTCATCCTGGTTGCTGTTACTATGCTTATACACCCCGTAACTTCCTTCGTTAGGACCAGGGTCTAAAGTCCCTTGCAGTGTCCTTCTTTGCAGAATATATGTGGTGGTTGAAAATGAAAACTGGATACAAGTCCACATCTTCTTAGGTCACCATTGTTTGCATGGGTCCAGTCTTTTTGTTTGTTTGTTTTTGTTTTTTCTGAGACAGGGTCTTGCTCTGTCACCCAGTTTGGAGTGCAATGGCACCATCTTGGCTCACTGCAACCTCTGCCTCCCAGGTTCAAGCGAATCTCATGCCTCAGCCACCTGAGTAGCTGGAACTACAGGTGTGCACTACCACGCCTGGCTAATTTTTGTATTTTTTTGTAGATACGGGGTTTTGTTATGTTGGCCAGGCTGGTCTCGAACTCCTGACATCAAGTGATCTGTCTGTCTCACCTCCCAAAGCTCTAGGATTACAAGTGTGAGCCACGGTGCTCAGCTGGGCCCAGCCTTTTTTCTAGAATCACTTCCCTTATATCGGCTAATTCATTTCAATTTTCCTCGTCCCAGTAGCCTACGCTCACTTCCCCTTCCTGGGATGAATGACTTCTTTCCCAGAACCTGGTGCTCTGTATCTATCACGGAACTCCTGGGTTGCACTTGCCTCGTTTTTCAGTCTGTCTTCTCCACTGTGAACTTCTGGGGTCATCATCACTGTACTTGATTTCTCGATGTCTAGCGCAAGGCTAGGTGCTTAACAGATACACTCACTGAAAAACGAAGGAAATTATAAAAAACAATGAGATGGTTGCCCTAGTCTCCTGGATCTTGGGGAATAGGTTGGCAATAACTGGTCCAAGGATGTGACACAGCCCATCTGTAGCATAAGAATTCTCTGAGGGTCTCAGTTCCAGGCTGGAATTAACATAAGGTGGTATTGCCCAATATGCTGGATACTAGCCACATATGGCGATTTACTTATTTAAAGATGAGGTCTTGCTCTGTTGTCCAGGTTAGAGTGCAGTGGCATCATCACAGTTCACTGCAGCCTTGAAGTCCTGGGCTGAAGTGATATTGCAGGTACATGCCACCATGCCCAGCTAAACCTTTTGTTTTGTTTTGCTTTGTTTTGTTTTGTAGAAATAGGGACTTGCTATGTTGCCTAAGCTGTTCTTAAACTCCTGGCCTCAAGTGATCCTCCCGCCTCCTGGCCTCCCAAATTTCTGGGATTATAGGTATGAGCCACTGCCCCGCCTGGTCCACATACACCTATTTAAAGCTAAATTTAAATTATTTAAAATTAAATAAAATTAAAAATTTTGGCCAGGTGTGGTGGCTCACACCTGTAATCCCAGCACTTTGGGAGGTCAGGGAGGGTGGATCACCTGAGGTCAGGAGTTCGAGACCAGCCTGGCCAAGATGGTGAAATCCCATCCCTACTAAAAATACCAAAATGAGCCTGGCTTGGTGGTACATGCTTGTAGTATCAGCTACTCAGGAGGCTGAAGCAGGAGAATCACTTGAACCCGGGAAGTGGAGTTTACAGTTATTCGAGATCGTGCCACTGCACTCTGGCCTGGGTGACAGAACAAGACTCCATACACACACACACACACACACACACACACACACACACACACACACAAAATCAGCTCCTCTGTTGCACTAGCCAAATGTCAATTACTCTGTGTGTAAGTAGCTACCATGTTGGATGGGACAGGTATAAATATTTTTATTGTCACAGAAATTTGTATTGCACAGTGTTAAAATAGGGTTCCTGCATCTCTGTAAAGGGACTATGTTCTAATCTTAGTAACTGGTTCATTTCCTCCACTCCACATTTATTTTTAACTCCTATAAAATCGCACACACACAACTATCCAAACAACGGATCACTTTGATTTTATAAAAAGAACATTTATTGATTTTAACTAAAAAGGCACTTGTTGCAAGAGGAATTTTATATATCGTAGTAAAAATGTCCTGTTTGGGGAAAACTTTAAGACAATTGGATTTTAAGCGGGCCATTTATTGCATGCCATTGCCACAAGGATGTTACACATTTAGCATCTGTTCCCTGGTACATAACTTGAAAGGGAGCTGGTTGGATCCTCTCATGGTGAGGTGACAGGTAGCTTGAGTCTCTGGCTTCAGCAACTATGGCAATTTTTTAGAATGGATCAGGTTTATAATTTCTGTAGAACTGGAAGGCTGACACTCAAAATGGCCCCTTGACATGGTAGTCATTGGTTGGGCCAAGCATGTAATGTGACAGTTTCTCCAATTGTTTTCAAGCCAGGAGTGGATGCTGAAGTTAACCACTGATGAGGCTTTGCACAAAAAGGGAGCTCTGAGGTTGTTGCCGTTGGCTGGTATCATAATAACGTGTGTGTGTGTGAGTGTGTACGTACTCATGAGAGAAGAGAGAGAAAGAGACGGACTGCACCCATAGACACCTACAATTTTTTTTCTTTTCTTTTTTTTTTTTTTTTTTTGAGATGGAGTTTCACTTTTGTCACCCAGGCTGAAGTGCAGTGGTGCAATCTCGGCTCACTGCAACCTCCAACCCCTGGGTTCAAGTGATTCTCCTGCCTCAGCCTCCAAGCAGCTGGGATTATATGCACCCGCCACTATGCCTGGTTAATTTTTGCACTGTTATTTTTAGTAGAGATGGGGTTTCGCCATGTTGGCCAGACTGGTGTCAAACTCCTGACCTCAAGTGATCCACCCTCCTCAGCCTCCCAAAGTGCTGGGATTACAGGTGTGAGCTACTGCGCCTGGCTGGCACCTACAATTCTTGCTCTCCTACAGCTACTTAAGTTCCCTCGGATGTAGATTCATGAACCCAAAGTCATAGATCCTAGGCCAGTGGATTGGTATCTGGGAAGAAGAGACGCCAGTTGTTACATACTAGGAAACGGTGCCTCCCAGATGCCATTCATCCCACTTTGTGAGGTTCTTCATATCCCACCCTTGGAAACACATCCTTTTATGTGTTCAGAGGCAGCTTTAGGAATGAGCATTTGAAGAATTTCCTCATATTTCTCTCTCCTATTGTCATATTTTCCTCACTTGTACAAGGTTTAGTCTTTTCTAAAATGTTCTTATGTAATTCTTGGAACTGCCTTTCATGAAGTAGGTGTTATAATCAACACTTCAGCGATAACAGTCTGAGGCCAAAATAATTAAAGTACTAGTACAAGGTGGGAAAGCAGACAAGATGCCGGGCAGGGACTCGGACTCCATTCTAGATAACCACACACGTTGTGCCACCACACTCTATGACACCCAATGTCAGCAGCTACTGTTTTTTGAGAAGCAACTACTTTAAGCCCATTGCATTCCGTATTCCATGTTTGCTGCCAGGTGTGGTGACTCACACCTATAATGGCAGCACTTGGGGGAGGCCAAGGCACGCGGATTGCATGAACTCAGGAGTTCAAGACCAGTCTGGCCAACATGACAAAAACCCATCTCTGCTAAAACTACACAAATTAGCCAGGTGTGGTGGCGCATGCCTGTAATCCCAGCTACTCAGGAGACTGAGGCAGGAGAATCGCTTGAACCTGGGAGAGTGGGAAGTGGAGAAAACCCACGAGGCAGAGGTTGCAGTGAACTGAGATAGTGCCACTCCACTCCAGCCTGGGTGACAGAGTGAGACTCTGCAAAAAAAAAAAAAAAAAGGAAATAAAAATATGAAAAACAAAAAATGTATTTCATGTATGCTGACTATCTCAACAAATACCTTTGGAAGACAGATGCTAAGAAAACACTGAATAAAACAGAACAAGATGCAACCTGAGGCTTGAACAAGTGGCTACAGTTATTATTTCATGTAATGTGGAACAACAAACACCCAGGAGAGAATGACTTACTTTGAGCAAGACAAAATAATGTTATTTTTATGGCTAAATAATATTCCACTGTACAAATATACCCCCCTTTACTTATCCACTCATCGGTTAATAGCCATTTAGAGTATTTCTACTTTTTGGCTATTATGATTAATGCTGCTACGAACATTTTTGTTTGTTTGTTTGTTTTTGAGACAGAGTTTCACTCTGTTGCCCAGGCTGGAGTGCAGTGGTGTGATCTTGGCAAATGGACCCTAGAAGGATTTTAAGCAAAGTGTAATATGATCGGATGTGAGGCATGATTAGTCTGAGAACAGCGTTCCCTTACATTGCCCAAGTGATGCCAGTTTGCGAGTCCCTCCAAATCTCTTGGTTTTTGCCTCCACTTTCTGGGTTCAGCTCTTTCTCCAAGATCCCTTCCCCTCATCAGTCTAAGGAAACCGTGCTTCATAGCTTTGTCTGTCTAGGTTGTAAGAAAAAGGTAAGGTTTACTCAAGAGCAACCTGAATTTCAAGAGACGTTGACCCTCAAAAGTACAGAGAGTAGATACTATAGGTATAACAGATATTAAGATACCTTTTGATTTATAAGCTTTTTTGTTATGAGTGGTTCAAATCATAGAATGTGTATAATTTCCTTAGCATGAAATATGGAGATGAGTGGATCAGAACAAAGCACTTCAGTAATGTTAGCAGGGCACCCAGCCTCTTCAAAAATTTTGTTCTGCCATCCTATTAGTGATATGTTGCTTCATCATTACAAAATAGCTGCCAGTTCTCCAGACATCACATCCTCATGCCACAGTGTGCAAAACAGAAGCAAGGACTGTTGTACGAAATCGAAGGACTCAGAATAGTTTTTCTTATATATCCCTGGTCAGAATTGAGTCTCATACGCCTCCCTAATATAATCCATGACAGTGGCAGATGTGGTTGCTATGTTTGCCTGGGACCAGTCAGGATTCGTCCCTTAGTGACATAAACAAGAGAGGTTTTAACAAACCTCCAGAGTGGTGATGGCCTCTGAATTCCTTTCCACTTTTGTCCTCCTTATAACACAAAAGAGTAATTGCCCGCGTGAAAGAA
This sequence comes from Ateles fusciceps, assembly GCA_036589455.1. NCBI lineage: Eukaryota > Metazoa > Chordata > Mammalia > Primates > Atelidae > Ateles > Ateles fusciceps. The sequence continues at coordinate 2,570,944 of JAZHEH010000903.1, forward strand.
TGAAGAAGCTATTAGAGAAGACCTCAGGACCTGCTACTCGTCCTCCTTCATATTCCTAACAGATTAGGTCTCCTCCTTTCACACCCATACCTATACCTATAACTACACACACACACCAAGCTTCAAAAATCCTAGATTTCACATATCACATAGGGAGAAATAGTCTTCAATTTTTTGCTTTATCCTTGCTTGTAGCTTGCTGTAACAGGGCCAAGGCCTGGAGGCAAGGCTGTCTAATACAGTTATTCTATTTCCAATACTGATCCTAAAAATAAAACAAGGGAAACCTTTACCTAGCTCTGAGTCATTCAGAGTTAGCTTTCTTAGAAAAGGTTGGGCAGAGGCTGGGCATGGTGGCTCACGCCTGTAATCCCAGCACTTTGGGAAGCCAAGGTGGGTGGATCACTTGAGGCCAGGAGTTCAAGACCAGCCTGGTCAACATGGTGAAACCCCATCTATACTAAAAATACAACAATTAACTGGGTGTGATGGCACACACCTATAATCCCAGCTACTTTGGAGGCCAAGGCACAATAATTGCTTGAACCTGGGAGGTGCAGGTTGCAGTGAGCTGAGACAGAACCACAGCACTCTAGCTTTGGTGACAGAGTGAAACTGTCTCCAAAAAGAAAAAAAAAGGAAAAGATTGGGCAGAGATTGTTTGTAGGGAGAGAAGCAGATTGAAAACTGTCTTTCTGTATTCATATTGACTTTTGCAGATATCAATCTTCTACATGGATATCAATGTTATAACTTGATACATTTAGACTTCAAAGACCTGTCCTTATAGCCATTTTCACTGGTTATCAGTTGCAAAATGCAACTTGATTGGGGGGAGTGGAAATGAAGAGGGTTATGTCCCAATTCCATCCTCAGTTGAAGGCCTATCCCCACCTCAATTCTGGCTATCATTTGCTTTCTCACAATTTTACCATCTTTGACTTTGCTTAGCTATTTTACCATAGGAAAACAGAATCCCAGGTAGAGAGGAAGGCATTTGCCCCTAATTATTTAGAAATCCTCCTCATCAAGACTAAAGCTGATATATATGTATTATATATATATATATATATGGACAGAGTTTCGCTCTTGTTGCCCAGGGTGGAGTTCAGAGGCGCAGTCTCAGCTCACTGCAACCTCCGACTCCAGGTTCCAAGTAATTCTCCTGCCTCAGCTTCCCAACTAGCTGGGATTACAGGCACCCACCACAATGCCTGGCTAATTTTTGTATTTTTAGTAGAGACGGGGTTTCACCCTGTTGCTTAGGCTGGTCTTGAACTCCTCACCTCAGGTGATCTGCCTGCCTTGGCTTCCTAAAGTGCTGGGATTACAGGAGTGAGCCACCGCACCTGACCAGCAGCCACCTCTTATTGCATTAGTGCTTATCTCCAGGAGCCCAGAGGAAGTTACCTTTGGTGTTTACACCCCAGCAATGTACTCACTTAAATGTGACTACCAGGCCATCCCATCCCCCAGGTTGGGATGAAGACCCCAGCTGACTTCTCTATGATGAGCCTAGCAGATAAATCCAATACCTATTAGACATCCCCACTCTGTCCACCCCCTTGAAAATCTTTCTCCTGTCTGTGAGCTAGGAACACAATGGCCTTACCCTTTCAGAAACTTAGAGGGAGTGTAGGTCAATGCAAAACAACCACTTACAGATTCCAAGCTGTGGCTGCAGATTTGATAGAGGAGAAGGAGAAAAAAAAAGGGGGTGCTGTGTGAACAGAAAGGAACTTCAAATGTAGATTGATAAAGAATGGGATGAGGAAGGAAAACCGAGGGGGCACATTTGAGGTTCTCAGGAGCCTCTGTCTCGGGTGGACACACACACCTTATGTTTAACATTAATAATTGCTAAATGATGTGAAGTGATATATCAATCAAATTAATAAAGCTTACAATATTTAAGGCATTTAGTTTGCTAAAATCACTGGCATCTGTGCCTATTAAAAATGACAGATGATTAGGATATCCAAAGTTTGGTAGAATCTGCTAGCTAACAAGGTAGAATTAAAATTTACATCTTGTTCTGGCATAATGAAGATAATTAAAAAGAGTGATAAAACCCTTTGATTAACCCTCATCTCCTCTTGCATAGCATTTTATTATGCAAATGAAACCTCCAACACTGTAAACTTAATACCAGTTAAGAATATGAATATGTTCTCATTTCCAAAGTACAAAGATATATGCGTACGTATAAAATATTTGATTGAAATGGGGTCTGTTTTGCAGCAAAGTGGAACTCAAAGGTGCACTCATGGAACAAAGTTATGCCTTCCTTTGCTGCAGACTTGACTTCCTGTCCACCATGCCACCCACACTGTTCCCCGATAGCCTCTGCTTTGTTGTTTAATTACCTGCCCTGACACGTTATGGCACTAAGAGTGCCCACAATGCAAACACAAGAATGTCTATGTCATCCCAGGAAGGGTTCATTTGTAGTCCTGATTTTGCTTTCTCGAGTTAAAGGGCATATCACAGTAACTTTAAAAGCAGAAAGTCCCTTGTCTGCTCGTTTCTAAGGTTTGAGAAGATGTAACCGCCCAGTGGGTTCTCCTTGTGTGCTGCGTAGACACAGCCCACTTATCAAGACGGGAACTGCAATAGAGAAAGAGTAATTTACCTAGAGCTGGCTGTGTGGGAGACATGTTACTACTCAAATCAGCCTCCCCAAGCATTTGAGGATCAGAGTTTTTAAGGATAATTTGGTAGGTGGGGGGCAGCCAGTGAGTTGGGAGTGCTGATTGGTCATGTCAGAGATGAAATTATAGGAAGTAATAATAGGAAGAAATCATAAAAAGTCAAAGCTGTCTTCTTGCACTGAGTCAGTTCCTTGGTGGGGACCACAAGATCACATGAGCCAGTTTATTAATGGTGCCAGCGGATACGTCAAGTGCAGGGTCTACAAAATATCTCAAGCACTGGTCGCAGGTTTTACAATAGTGCATTTATCCCCAGGAGCAACTTGGGGAGGGTCAGAATCGTGTAGCCTGCAGCTGTATGACTCCTAAATCATAATTCCTAAACCTGACTAATTTCTTAGTCCTGGAATGGCAGTCTAGTCCCCAGGAAAGAACGGGGTTTGTTTTGAGCGAGGGCAGTTATCATCTTTGTTTCAAACTATAAACTAAGTTCCTCCCAAAGTTAGTTCAGCTATCCCCAGGAATGAACAAGGACAGCTTGGAGGTTAGAAACGAGATGCAGGTGGTTATGTCTGGTCTCTGTCACTGTCTCAGTCATAATTTTGTAACGATGGTTTCAAAGAGAGGGATTAGAAAATCAGAGCAATGAGATTTTTTTTTTTTAAGGACTGACTCTCTCAACAAGTAATTTCTCCCTGAGAAATATTTCTTCTTCTTCAGTAATGCTAAAGAGAAGTCCAGGATGGCTAAAAGTGGCACTGAGCTGATTTAATAAATTTTCCCTTGGCCAAGTGAGTTAATTGATAGGAAAATAACCAAAGTCACTGTGAAAGAAGGATATCAAATTTCTCTGTCTCTCTTTGCATTCTTCAGCCATTGTTCTACAGCTTCTCTTTTCACAGGGAATGAGATTTGAGTTATGCCATGAGAAGCAGCCAACGTTAGCAAGACAAATCTGAATTTCCTTCCAAGAACCATGCTTTGAAGATTGTTAAGATTCAGAGCCAAGCAGACAGACGATGTGGATTGCAGGGATGGACACGTGAAATGAGTTTTACAGCTTAGAGGACTTGGGACAAGATGAAGCTGAGAAGCTGGGGGGGGAGACTAGAAATGCAAGAAGGAATAAAGGTGGAGGGAGAGAAGTTTTGGAGGAACCCACAGAGGAGAATGCAATATGAGGAAAAGTAGAGAGAGATGGGGCCATAAGCCATGGAATGCTGACAGCTCCCAGAAACTGGAACAGATGAAAGATACATTCTCCCTTAGAGCTTCTAGGGGAGCGTAGCCCTGCTGACACAGAGATATTGACTTCCGGCCTCCAACACTTGAGAGAAAAAATTTCTGTTGTTTTAAGCTGTGGGGTGCATGGTTAATTCATTACAGCAGCCACAGGAAATGAATACAGCTTTTAGTATCTGGAAGTGGGAAGGTATACAAAAAGTGTAACTGCTCAAGGGGTTCACCTTGCTCACTGCCTAGACACAGCTGATTTATCAAGACAGGGGAATTGCCACAGGGAAAGAGTTTAATTCATGCAGAGCTGGCTGTTGGGTACATCTGGGTTTTATTATGACTCAGATCAGTCTCCCTGAGCATTCAGGGATTGGAGTCTCTAAGGATAATTTGCTGGATGAGTGGGGCAGCCAGTGAGTTGGGAGTGCTGATTGGTTGGGTAGGACACGAAACCGTAGAGAGTCAAAGCTGTCTTCTTCTGCTGAGTCTGTTCCTGGGTGGGGGCCATAAGACCAGATGAGCCAGTTTATCGGTCTAGGTGGTACCAGCTGATCCATCAAGTGTAAGGTCTGCAAAATATCTCAAGCACTGATCTTAGTTTTTAACGATAGTGATGCCATCTCCAAGAGCAATTTGGGGAGTGTCAGAATCTTGAAGCCTCCAGCTGCATGACTCCTAAACCAGAATTTCTAATCCTGTGGCTAATTCGTTAGTCCTGCAAAGGCAGTCCAATCCCCAGGCGGGAAGGGGGTTTTGTTTTGGAAAAAGACTGCTGCTGAGAAACCCTGCCTCTGTGACTCCTCTGTGGAGGGTACCTTTTAGATTGTAATTAGTGGTAGGCAGGTAACACTGTCCTACTTGGTATAGTCTTGAGTTATGAGTAAATGTAAAGCACCTGTTTATTAATAAGAATCACCTGTCTAAGAGCAAATAACTACGTGGATGAGACTCGGCTCCGGGCTTTCAGCCTGGCATGCCGTCGGCCTCTCTGCTCTCAGGCTGTCTTTCTGTCTGGGTGTCAGCCTCTCAGTACCTTCACTGCCGCCTGGTTGGGGGTCCCCTGACTGAGCTGGTACTCGGTAGGCTGCTGTCCTTTTTGTTTCAAAGTTAAACTATGAATTAAGTTCCTCCCAAAGTTAGTTCGGCCTACACCCAGGTCTGAACAAGGACAGGTTAGACTTGAATCTAGAAGCAAGATGGAGTTGGTTAGGGCAGATCTCTTTCACTATTATAGTTTTTCTCAGTTATAGTTTTGCAATGGCGATTTCAAAAGGTGACTGGAAGAAAGCGGCGGAGGTTCTGAGGTCTTGCAGAGGTCAGGTGCGTTCCTGAGCAACTACAGGTAAGCTTCGTCCTTATCAATAATGGTCTATGTTGCCTCAATGTTCTCACCTTGAAAGTGGGAACTATAGTAACATCCACCTCATAGAGTTGTTGACAGGATCAAGTAAATTCCTAAATGTAAATGGCTTAGAAGAGCATCTGGCATAGAAGCTGTACTACAGAAATGTTAGCTTTTAGTTCTCCTGTTGCTACTGTTTATTATGTTTATTATATTTGCTGCAATGTGCATGCCTTCCTGGTGACTGCAGGGCCTCTTGGAATAATTTCATTTATCCAAGTAGTTATTACAAAAATAACCCTTGAAGTTTGTTTTCCAAAATATGATAAACAGTTATTTCTGGGTGATGGGTTGGGCATAGAATTTTATTTGCCTCTCTTTGCTTCTATCTGCTGAAGTTTTAGCAATGAACACATTACTTTGGTAATAAAAAATTAAATTTTTGTTTTTCTTTTTGCTTTTAAAGACTGTTTTAACTCAAAAAAAGTGAAGAAGCTTAAAGTCAGGCATTTTTAATGCCAATAAGTTGATAAGAGAACAATGTGTCTGTGTGTGTGTGTGTGTGTGTGTGTGTGTGTGTGTAGATAGATAGATATGGAGTCTAGTTCTGTCAGCCAGGCTGGAGTGCAGGGGTGCGATGTCAGCTCACTGCAACCTCTGCCTCCTGGGTTCAGTTGATCCTCCTGCCTCAACTTCCCTAGTACTCAGGCATATGCAACCATGTCCAGCTAATTTTGGTATTTTTTTTTTTTAGTATAGATGGGGTTTCACTATATGTTGGCCAGGAAGGTCTCAAACTCCTCACGTCAGGTGATCCTCCCACCTTAGCTTTCCAAAGTGCTGGATTACAGGCGTGAGCCACCACGCCCAGCAAGAGAACACCATATAATACTTTTGATGAACCCTTAAGATTTGTAAGAATTTTCAAATAGTAACTACGGGAAGAGATGGGGTAGGGTGGGTGGGTGCAGGAAACAGATTTGGAAGCCAGTTTCAAAATGTTGCAAGTGATCCAGAGTAAGAGTTTTATATCTCCAAATATCACCCTAAGTATCTGCCTGAAATTCCACCCTTGTGGATTGAGTCCTCTCCTCTTGGGGAGGTTATTTCTGGGAAGAGAAAAACATCTAGTCACTAAAGACCAGGGTTTATCAGCCTGGACACTATCGATACTGTGGTGTGCGTCATTCTTTTTGTTGATAGATATCCTGATCATTGTAAAACGTTTAGCAGCATCCCTGACTACTTCCTGCTAGATACCAGTGGCACTCCCTGACCCCTCAGCTGTGATAATGTTACAGGAAAGGGGCCCCGATCCAGACGCCAAGAGAGGGTTCTTGGATTTCGCGCAAGGAAGAATCCAGGGAGAGTCTGCAGTGCAAAGTAAAAGCAAGGTTATTAAGAAAGTAAAGTGGTGAGAGAACAGCTATTCCATAGACAGAGTAGGGCATTCCCGAAAGTAACAGGGGAACGTGTCCACCCTAGGCACAATGTTTGAATAAATGGGGAGATGTGCTCTGCTACAAGGGTTTGTGATAAAGGATTAATTTTCTTAATTACTATATTTTGCAAGAATCGATATTTAAAGCAAAATGAAGAATGCCTTTGTTCTCCAGATATCGGGATATCTGGACACTCGCAAGTCTGGGTTTGCTTAGTAAACATTTTAAATTTGTTCCCGTAACCGTACACATCTAGAGGCTAGGATTACCTAACTTTCTGGGAAGTCCCAGCCTCATTTTCCTAGCCCTCACTCAAAATCGAGTTGCTGTGGTTCAAAGGCCTCTGACAATAACAGAAAGTATTTCCAGACATTGTCAAGTATCCCCTGCCGGGTAGGGTAGGGACAAGATCACACCACCACTGCATCTCCTTTCAGTTCAGAACCACTGCATAGACCAAAGTCGAGTGTTGCTTCCTTTAGATTCTGTTCAGGGAAATCCTGCTGATGGGAAGTTCTGGCTCAGATCCTAGACCAAGTTTTTTCAGTTCAACCTGCAGCCTGTTGGCCATGTGCAGTCCAGGACGGCTTTGGATGTGGCCCAACACAAATTCGCAAACTTTCTTAAAACATGAGTATAATTGCCCAAGGAGTTCACCGTGCCCGCTGCCTAGACAGAGTCCATTTATTGAGACAGGGCAATTGCAATAGAGAAAGACTAATCCAGGAAGAGCCCGCTGTGCGGGAGACCGGAGTTTTTTTATTACTCAAATCCGTCTTTACGAAAACTCGAGGATCAGAGTTTTTAAGGATAATTTCGTAGGTTGGGGGGGGGCCAGTGAATCAGGAGTACCGATTGGTTGGCTCGGCGATGAAGTCATAGGGAGTGAAAGCTGTTCTCTTCTGCTGAGCCAGTTCCTGGGTAAGAGCCACAGAACTGGCTGGCAGGTTCAGGTGGGGCCATCTGGTTGGCAGAAATACAAAAACCTGAAAAGACATGTCAAAAGGTCCATCTTAGGTTCCCAATAGTGATGTGACCTTCAAGAGTAATTGGGGAAGTGGCACATCTTACAACCTCTGAAAAAATGGTTGGTAATACTTAGAATTCCAGTCCCTCTCATCTTGACTTGGTGACTGGCGGCCTTTCATTTGTTTAACATGAACAGTTTAGTCTTTTTGGGAAGGGCTATTACGTAAACTATACACTAAATTCCGTCCCAAAGCTAGTTTGGCCTATATCAGGGAATGAACAAGGACGGGTTAGAGGTTAGAAGCGAGATGAAGTCAGTTAGGTCTCATATCTTTCATGGTCATAATTTTCTCAGGTATGATTTTTGCAAAGGTGGTTCCATTAGGAACATCAGCTGTCCTTAGTGTTAGTGTATTTTATGTGTGGCCCAAGACAGTAATTCTTCCAATGTGGCCCAGGGAAGCCAAAAGACTGAACACCCCAGCTCTAGATTGTGGAGTCAGCAACTGAATGAAATTGTTTCCGTTGTGGATTCAGGATGCTTGGATTGCTTTAACAGTTTTGTTTGTTGTTTTTTGAGACAGGGTTCTTGCTTTGTTACCCAGGCTGCTGTGCAGTGGTGCAATCCCAGCTCCCTGCAGCCTCAATCTTCTGGACTCAAGGGATCCTCCCACCTCAGCCTCCCAAGTAGCTTGGACCACAGGCGTGTACCACTATACCCAGCTAACTTTTTATTTTTTGGAGAGATGGAGTCTCACTAGGTTCCCCAGGCTGGTCTTAAATTCCTGTGCTCAAGCAATCCTCCGCCTCAGGCTCCTAAGTGCTGGGATTACAGGCCTGAGCTACTGAGTCTGGCTGCTTTATCAGTTCTGCCACTCATTAGCCATATGACCTTGGGCAAGGCATTAAACTCCTCCTGTGTACAGTTTCCTCGCCATAAAATCGGGGTTAATAACATCAAACTTCACATAATTTTCATGTTAGTAAGAGGTAACATATAGGCCACATTGCACTATGCCTGGCACACAGAAGGACTTAATAAATACCTGGTTCCTTCCCAGCAAGTTGGTTGGTATGTCTCAAAAATAAGAGTGATTAATTAACAATACAGTATAATTGACTGCCCCCATCAAAAAGTCATCAAACAAATTAGCTACCTGCTTCTTTTATCAAACCCGGTTTTCCAAGCCTGCTTTGTCTCCACCCCAAAACCTCCAGTAAAAATGAAATACAGAACCCAACTTGATGCAAAATTATAGTTATTTTTTTCTTTTTGTAGTTTAGGAGGGTCTGAACAGAAAGCCTTATCACTGAGCCTCAGCTGCCGAAGGAATTCTTTAATCATGACCATCCTCCTGGAAGAATAATATAGATTTAGAACCAGACGTAGGTTACTGAGCAAAGAGGAAATACGGCCAGTGGCAACCCTACCCCTTCCCGTTGCCTGCGATTGCCTTTAATCTGCTTCCATTGTCATTCTGAAGTCTGGAGATATTTGAGTATTTTCAAATTAAGTAGTTGTGAGCCCAGAGAGAATTTATTTTTGTCAAACGTGTGTCATGGAGGGGAATGTGTCAAGGATGCTTGTAAAACAAGCTGGCTCCCTTGAGACCTGTAGTTTTCCAAGCTGCCCTGGGTCTTGATCATGGTGATTCTCCCTCAGAGTCCTTTTGGAGGTGGCATAGGAGTTAAGAAGAAATCGCTTAGATAGTAAGGATATGGGAGTCATTGGTAAGGCTTTTCTCTTTAATGAAAGCAACCCCCAGATCATTTTCTCACGAAGAGCAGCCTGTAAAGTTGAGCTGCAGACAGAGACAAGCAAGTTGGGAGCTTGCGCAGGTGAATGCCACAGGAACTAGGGACTAGACGTGTTCAAGATGTCGGCTCCATCTTCCCTAAGTGTACAGTAAAGGGCAGACAAGATGGCACTGATCCATTGGAAAGCCTATTTGCACAATAAGATTAGGGTTGGGCGATCAGCCTTCCCCCGCGTGCTATGTAAACGTCATACCTGATTAAACCAATCTGTGAACCCTATGTAATTCAGACACTGCCTTCTCCAGCCTGCCTATAACATGTGCTGCTGTCAGAAGCCTCTCCCCTTTCTTGGATCTCTCTCTCTTCTCCCACTCCCTTCCTCTCCCCTCCCTGCTCTCCCCTCCCCTCCCCTCCCTGCCTTCCCCTCCCCTCCCTCCTTCCCCTCCCCTCCCTGCCTTCCCCTCCCCTCCCTGCCTTCCCCTCCCTCCCTGCCTTCCCCTCCCCTCCCTGCCTTCCCCTCCCCTCCCTGCCTTCCCCTCCCTCCCCTCTCTGCCCTCCCCTCTCCTCTCTGCTTTCCCCTCCCCTCTCTGCTCTCCCCTCCCCTTCCCACTCTCCCCTTCCCTTCCCACTCTCCCCTCCCCTTCCCCTCCTCTCTCCTTTCTTCTGTGGATTAAACTTTCCATTCCTTAACCCGCCCACATGTGTCTGTGTCTTGAATTCTTTCTCTGCGCCAGACCACGAACCCCAGGGTATACACCCCAGACAATGTAGCCATTTCACAGAGATATTTAAAATGTCTGAGGGCATTTCCATCCCTGGGCCCCCTTTCTGTGTTGGTGGCAATGTAGAATTTAGGTTTGGAATCAGAGTAAACTGGATTTAAAGCCTGGCTCACTTGGTTATTAGCTGGGTAGCCTTCTGAGGCAGGAGAATAGGATCTGGAGGCAGAGAAGCTAAGGCTGTTTCACGTCTACTTCCTAGAACAGAGCTGAAAGGAAAACCCTAACTTTCCATGCCTAAGTAACAAAAAGGACCAGAGACTACTTCCTTTGCATACCCCCACCCTTTCTACTAGGCGGATGGAAATTGAAAGTGCCTCTGATTGGTTGATTTTTACAACCAATCAGATATTTGCATAGAAATGCAACCCTTGTAACTTTGCTTCTGCCTCTGGTTGGTTGCTTTTCAACACCAATCAGACTCACGGTGGGCCACAACTTCATTTACATGAGGTGAGCTCCAAGTGGCCAATGGGAAACCTCTAGGGGGTATTTGGTCCAGAGAAGATTCTGAATCCGGGTTCTTGAGCCCCTGTGCTCCGCGTTCCCACCCTGTGGGGTGTACTTTTGTTTTCAATACATCTCTGCTTTTGTTGCTTGATTCTTTCCTTGCTTTGTGTGTTTTATCCAATTCTTTGTTCAAAGTGCCAAGAACCTGGAGACCCTCTACCGGTAATACTTCATGTGACAGCATCTTTGAGCCTCAGTTGTCTGAGCAAAATGAGGATATTAAGCTTACCTAATTAACGAATTCAGCATTTATGAAACATCTGTTTTGTGCAAGGCACTGCGGAGAATTGCTTGAGCACAGGAGTTTTTTAACTCTAGTTGCCAGGGTTAAAAAAGGAAGAAAGAAACCCACAAATGGTGTCACTGTCTTCATGGAACTTATGTTTAGCAGTGTGCTGCTAAGATTTAATACATGGATTTCCAAAAAGAAAAAGCACCTAGTTTGTAATATTGGCCAATTTCTGTGGTGTAAATATTCGCACCATGGTTGCCTTTTTTTTTTTTTTTTTTTTTTGAGACAGAGTTTCAGTTGGTTGCACAGGCTTGAGTGCAGTGGCTTGATTTCAGCTCACTGCAAACTCTGCCTCCTGGGTTCAAGCAATTCTCTTGCCTCAGCCTCCTGAGGGGTTGGGATTACAGGTGCCTACCACCATACCTGGCTAATTTTTGTATTTTTAGTAGAGACTGGGTTTCACCATGTTGGCCAAGCTGGTCTTGAACTTCTGACCTCAGGTGATCCACCCACCTCAGCCTCCCAAAGGGCTGGGATTACAGGCATGAGCCATTGTGCCCAGCTAGCATGGTTGACTTTAAGCTACCAGAGTAAGATTGGTGAATGCAAAGGTAGGCAGCGCTGTGCAAGGTCAGCTCTCATGAGCTGATACACGCTGGCTGAACTCATCATTACTATTAAAACACTAAAAACCTCAGGAAGGTATCATGAGGATTCCATAAGGTAATAACTAGCAGGTATTTTGCACACAGTGAGGAATGAATACGTAGGAGCCATTATTATCACTCGGGCAGCAGGAGCCTTCAATGTCCCCATAGCAGAGACTGCAGAGCTGACTTTCCTCTTTTCACGCCTACAAGTAGGCTTTTACCAAGTTCTGTCAGTTCTTCCTCTATCAAACCATTTTGTGGCCTCTTCCAGTTGTTGCTACTATAGGTGCAGCTCTGATTTTAGATTTCTCAGAGTGTCTCAGAATCAACCAGCCTGATGGTGCATGCAGATTCTAGCGTCCTGTTCAGAGAATGTAATTCAGAAGATTTGGAGCAGGTCTTAGAGACCGTGCATTTTCACAGGTTACCCTGGTGATTCTCCTCTAAGGGGCCCATGGAACTCACTTTAACAAACATTACTGAGAGTTTCTTTTCACTTTAAAGTCTCATGACTTTCTGGCCCATATTTGTGCTTTAATAAGCTTATTCTGTCAGATGAATTTAGATTATTTCTGCCTTTCCCTTTTATGGTGGCAAGAGAGTTTAATGGGATGAGAAACCTGAGAGATCAAACTTTTACAAATCTGAGAAGGTAAAAGTATCTCATAATAGACGGATAGCAGTTATAATTTATTAAAGCTTAGTTTATATGTCAGCCAGTGATCTAGCCCTTTGATGTGAAACAACTCATTCTAATTTAACACCACACTAGAAGTTAGGTAACATGGTATAATAATCACCACCTGTATTTTATCTTTTTATTTTTTTAAGACAGCATCTTGTACTGTTAGCCAGGTTGGGGTGCAGTGGTGCGATCTTGGCTCACTGCAACTTTCACCTCCTGGGTTCAAGTGATTTTCTTGCCCAGCCTCCTGAGTAGCTGGAATTACAGTTATGTGCCACCATGCCCAGGAATTTTTTTTTGCATTTTTCGTAGAGATGGGGTTCCATCATGTTGGCCAGGCTGGTCTTGAACTCCTGGCCTCAAGTGATCCGCCTGCCTCAGCTTCCCAAAGTGCTGAGATTACAGGTGTGAGCCATGATACCCAGCCATCTCCTGTATTTTATGGAGGAGGAAACTGAGGTGCAGAGAAGATAAGTTCCTTGTCTAAGATCACTTAGTCAATAAGTGATAATCTCCTGACATCGACCCAGCTAGTCTGGTCCTAGAACCCTTCGCCCTTAACCACTGTGCTAGGTGCTATCATGCTATCACTAGGGTTTTTGAGTTGGTGAAAAGATTTTCATAATCCATACAAACTAAACCTTCAGATTCTCATTTAACTTTAACAAGTTGAAGAAATGATTGAAGGAGAGTGCTTGCAGTAGTAACTAACACTAACGATAGCTGACTTTCATTGAGCACTTAACTGTGTCCTGGGGACTGTTTCATGCAGTATCATTTAATGATAAGAGAAGACATCACAAAGTCTAGGACCGAGACAGAATTGAGACTGGGAAGAAGGCAGACTAGGGGAACAGAGCATTCTGGGAAGGAAAGCTGATGAACCAATGAGAATAAAACAGACATGGGTAATAGTAGAGAGTCATTAAATAAATAAATAAATAAGTAAATAAAAATAGGCCAGGTGTGGTGGCTCACGCCTGTAATCCAAGCACTTTGGAGGCCAAGGCGGGCGGATCACCTGAGGTTGGGAGTTCAAGAGTAGCCTGTCCAACATGGTGAAACCCCATCTTTATTAAAAAAAAAAAAAAAGAGAGTCATTAAGGCAGTTTAAAGAACAAAGACTTATCTCTAGCACAAGGGGCCCTAGCCTCTAAACCAAGGAAGAGAATGGCTGTGCTCTTTCATGCACCTGCTCCAAGCTCAGGATTGCATATTCTATTCTATTTTATTTATTTATTGCTTTTTGAGACAGGTCTGGCTCTGTCACCTAAACTGGAGTGTAGTAGCACGATCTCAGCTCACTGCAACCTCCACCTCCTGGGTTCAAGCAATTCTCCCGCCTTAGGCCCCCAAGTAGCTGGGATTACATGTGTGTGCCACCATGCTCAGCTAATTTTTATATTTTTAGTAGAGCTGGGGTTTCAGCATGTGGGCCAGGCTGGTCTCAAACTCCTAGTCAGGTGATCCACCTGCCTCAGCCTCCCAAAGTACTTGGATTACAGGCGTGAACCACCACATTTGGCCTCAGAATTGTGTATTCTGAGCCTTTGCTGGTCAGTCAAAACCCCAGAGTTTGAGCTGGGGAGGAGAAGGCAGGGCAGGAACCCAAACAAAGCAAGTATCTTAGATTCTTAGGATTATCCATAATTTACACAGCCTCAGAGATGAGCCAGGCCAGCCAGCTCACTTTACAGATGGTGAAATCAAAGAGATGAGAAGTGATTTTTCTTGAAGTCAACTTGTAGGCATATGGGCACTGTTATGTTTGAAACTTACAACTCTCTTCACTGCCAGAGAGGTGCCCCCCTCTATCTGGCGTGTGTGTGTGTGATATGAACTAGAAATACAGTTCATATAAGATAACAGGAAAGTCTTTGGTTTGAAAGTAGGAACTTTGCCTCCTCTCAGTGATTCCTTTGTGGGGGTTGGGGGAAAAAGTAGAAAATATTTTGAGAACTTATGAAATATTGAGCATTCTTTGACAATACATACATGCATGCCTACACATACATATATATATGTGCATATGCATATATGCATTTGCACAGTGGTCTGGCCACCGTTCACACATCAAACTTTTCCATGGCTACAGAACCATTTTCTCTTTGTAACTGGGACAAGAATATGTTGGAAGAAATGTAAATTTTCAGTAAGATCTCAGGAGATGGTCCTGGAGCAGTGGCATATACCACCCCCACATGGGACTCAATAAATGCCCTGGCCCGCCCACCTCAGCCACCCAAAGTGCTGAAATTACAGGTGTGAGCCACTGCACGTGGCTAGAAAATATCTTTACAGCAACATCTAGACTAGTGTTAAACAACTGGTCACCACAGTCTAGCGGAATTGACACATAAAATTAATGATCACGGACCATCCCTTGTCAACTGGGCACCCATACATAGCTCCTTAAACCTTACTTAACCTCCAGATAAAGAAAATAAACAGTGATACGTTTCCCTAACATGATACAACTATCCTGCATACTCCTGAGAAATGACTAACCCTTTATCCAGAAGAGAATGCAAAGTCCTTGGGTGAGGTTCACGCTTCTTGACATTTTATAGCTTTAATGCTGTGGTATAAAGTAAACAACACTCAAATACTATGATATAAAGTTGACACCTATTATATTGTATGATAAGGGAAGAGGAGGAAGAACACAAAGATATTTGCTATATTTATACCAAAATATATTCATAATGATAAATGGCACAGCATATAAAAAATGTAATGTGTTTTTAATACCCCATAATAGTTATTGCAGCATATTATAGTCATTATTTGTTTTTCATTTTACAGATTAAGAAATCAGCTCAGATAATAAGGTGTGGAGTTAAAATTTGAACTACTCCAAAATTTCTTCCGGTACAGGGAAAAGAGAAGAGGGGGAGAAAATGATACATAAATAAGACTCTCTCCAGGCTTCTTTAGTAGCCTTCACTTAGGTATCAGGCCAGCGTGAGAGGTTTCCTGAGACACCAAGAATTGAGGTCGGAGAAATTTGGGAGTCAGATACTGTGCCACAATGTGGAGATAGGATGAGCAATGAGAAAGGGATTTTTGTCTCAGTAGAGATCTCTCTAGAGGAAAATTATTACGGAAATCCAGAGTGTGTGTGTTGAGTGGAGAGAGGGGTGTCTGTACATACATTTACAGCTGGGGTCTCACCGTCACACAGGCTGGAGTGCAGCAGTGCAATTATAGCTCACTGCAGCCTCAAAGTCCTGAGATCAAGCAATCCTGCCATGTCAGCCTCCTGAGTAGTTGGGACTACAGGCATGCACTACCAGACCTAGTTAATTTTTAAAAATTTTTTGTAGAGATGGGGTCTTGTGGGTGACAGAGTGCGACTTTGTCTCAGAAAAAAAAAAATGTGTTTTAGATGTGATTAATATTAAGTAAAGCAAGTTATCCTTCATAACTTAGGTGGAACTCATCAAATTTGTTGAAGGCCTTAAAGGCAATAACTCTGTTCGGTTTAGTGAAATCATCAGGTTTATAATGTTAATTTTTTACATCACTGTATTGATTGATTGATTGATTGATTGATTGTGGGAGTCTCCCACTATAACCCAGGCTGGATTGTAGTGGGCCGATCTCGGCTCACTGCAGGCTCTGCCTCCCAGGTTCAAGTGATTCTCCTGCCTCAGCCTCCCAAGTATGACAGGTGCCCACCATGACGCCCAGCTAATAGTGAAACCTCGTCTTCAGTAAAAACATAGTCTACCTTTAAATGCTATAATGCCACTACACAAACACAGTAAAGTCTTTCCAGTCATGCTGTTGGCACTGAGAGTACTTATCCATATGGGTCTGCAGCAACCTCAATTCTTGTCTCCTCAGAAGAAAAGAATTCGACTGAGGAGCAAAAAGCAGAAGGAGAGACCAAGGCAAGTTTTAGAGCAGGAGTGAAAGTTTATTAAAAAGCTTTAGAGCAGGTAGGAAAGTACACTTGAAGGAGGGCCAGGTAGGCCATTTGAGCAACCAAGTGCATGGCTTGACCTCTTGCCTTGGGGTTTTATAATTTGGCATACTTCAAGGATGTTACCCGGAGGATGCCTTACTTGTATTACTTGTTCCCACTCCTGAGATCTTATCAGTAAGCTGCTGACCACCAGTTTAAGATGTTTTCTATCAATTAGGAGAACACCTTTTCCTCATGCCAGCTGTGACCAATTATTACAGAGACAGTGTAACAACCCCCTGACCGTAATCTGATGGTCACCCAACATTCCTGATGTTTGTAGCCGGGAGCCCTCTCCTGCCCTGCTCCTACCTGCCCAGCTACCTACTGTAATAATACTACTACATCTGTGCCTTGCTCTTGCACTATTGTTTTCATACACACTATTTCTAAATGGGTTGACAACCCACAAGACCTTAGAATCATGCTACCTTGGCCGGTTGCAGTGGCTCATGCCTGTAATCCCAGTACTTTGGGAGGGCAAGGTGGGCAGACCACCTGAGGTCAAGAGTTCGAGACCAGCCTGGCCAACATGGTGAAACCTCCTCTCTACTAAAAATACAAAAAAAAAAAAAAAAAAAAAAAAAAAAATTAGCTGGGTGTGGTGGCGCATGCCTGTAGTCCCAGCTACTCCAGGAGGCTGAGGCAGGGGAATCGCTTGAACCCAGGAGGTAGAGCTTGCAGTGAGCCAAGGTTACGCCACTGCACTCCAGCCTGGGTGACACAGGGAGACTCCATCTCAAAAAAAAAAAAAAAAATCATGCTACCTTTATGTAGTCAATAGCTATGTATTAATTCAGTATTTTAAAAATTCACTTGAGCATTGAAAAATAAAAAATATAAAAATAAATTGTTGTTTATCTTGACCAACATATTTACTTTTTTGCACGCCTACCTGTAGATAAATATGAGCATCCACCATTCAGCCTGCACCATTTCCTCCGCTGTGGATTGGCTGAAGTCAAAATGTCTTAGCTCTTATTAATGGAAAATATTATGAATTTGCTTTCATTTTTAAAGACATTTTCACAGTGTAGGAAATTTGAGGTTGATAGATGTGTTAATTAATTAATTAAATTCTACAACTTCAAAGATGCTATTCGAATACCTTCTGACTTGCCTTGTCTCTGATTAAGTATCTATCAGCCAACTCTCATTGTTGTTCTTTTGCTGCAAGATGCATTTTTTTTTTTTTTACTGGATACTATTAAGATTTTTCACTAGGTCTTTTGTGTTCTGAAATTGGATGACAATGTGTCTGGGTATAATTTGCTTTGTGTTTATCTTGCTTAATGTTTGTTAAGCTGCTGGGGTTTTGTGGATTGATACCGTATTTTAAATTGGATAATTCTCCTCTTTATCTTCAAATAGTTCTTCTGTACTATTTTTCTTTCATTTTCTATTGGGACTCCAATTATATATACATATATAGATGTGTGTGTGTGTGTGTATAATTTTTTTTTTTTTTTTTTTAGATGTAGTCCTGTTTTGTCTCCCAGGCTGGAGTGCAGTGGCACAATCTTGACTCACTGTAACCTCTGCCTCCTGGGTTCAAGAGATTCTCCTCCTTCAGTCTCTCAAGTAGCTGGGACTATAGGCATGTGCCACCACTCCTAATTTTTGTGCCGTTGACTTAATTTTGTACTAATTTAATTACCTCTCCTGACTAAATTTTGGTGAGACAGGACTTCACCATGTTGACCAGACTGGTCTCAAACTCCTGACTTCAAACGATCTACCTTCTTTGGCCTCCCAAAGTGCTAGAATTGCAGGTGTGGACACGGTGGCTGCCCAATTATGTATATATTATACTGTTTAATTTTGTCGTTAGGTCTCTGATGCTCCTTTTTTTTTTGAGATGGAGTCTTATTCTGTCACCCTGGCTCGAGTGCAATAGTGTGATCTCAGCTCACTGCAATCTCTACCTCCCAGGTTCAAACAATTCTCCTGCCTCAGACTCCCAAGTAGCTGGTACTACAGGCACGTGCCACTATTCCCAACTGATTTTTGTGCTTTTAATGGAGGTGGGGTTTCACCATGTTGGCCAGGCTGGTCTTGAACTCCTGATGTCAGGTGATCCGCCTGCTTCAGCCCCCAAAGTGCTGGGACTACAGGCATGTGCCACTGTGCTCGGCCCAGTATAGATAATTTTATTGAATTATACTTTTTATTATATTTTTATGCTATGTTCAAGCTACAGTTAAGCTCATTTGATGGATTCTTTTTTTAATTTTAGTTTTAAGTTCTGGAATACATGTGCTGAACATGTGGGATTGTTACATAGGTATACCTGTTTGCCATGGTGGTTTGCTGTACCCGTCAACCTGTCATGTAGGTTTTAAGGCTTGCTTGTATCCTTTGTCCTAATGCTATCCCTCTCCTTGCCCTCCACCTTCCAGCAGGCCCTGGTGTGTGATGTTCCCCTCCCTGTGTTCATGTGTTCTCATTGTTCAACTCCCACTTATGAGTGAGAACACGTGGTGTTTGGTTTTCTCTTCCTGTGTTAGTTTTCTGAGGATGATGGTTTCCAGCTTCATCCATGTCCCTGCAGAGGATGTGAACTCATTCTTTTTTATGGCTGTATAGTATTCTATGGTGTATATGTGCCACATTTTCTTTATCCAGTCTATCATTAATGGGCATTTGTGTTTGGATTCTTTCTTATGTTGTGTTTTTCAGTTCTAACATTTCCACTTCTTTCTTTTGTAGTGTCTTAATGTTTCTGTTTAAATTCCTCTTCTATTTACGCATATTGTTCACTTTTTCCACTAGACAGTTTGACATATTGATAGTAGTTATTTTAAAGTGTTTTATGCAAATTCTAACTTTCAGTCATCTGTGGGTTCATCCATCAGTTTTATTTTTCTTTAGCTAATTTGAACACATTCACCTACTTTTTAAATATCTTAGAATTGGATTTGAAAAGCACTGTTGGCTGGGTGTACTGGCTCACGCCTGTAATCCCAGCATTTTGGGAGGCCAAGGCAGGCATATCACTTGAGGTCAGGAGTTTGAGACCAGCCTGGTCAACATGGTGAAACTCTGTTTCCAAAAACACAAAGATTATCCGGGCATGGTGGTGCATACATGTAATCCCAGCTACTTGGGAGGCTGAGGCAGGAGAATTTCTTGAACCTGGGAGGCAGAGGTTGCACTGAGCTGAGATTGTGCCATTTCATGCCAGCCTGGGCGACACAGTGAGACTCCATCTCAAAAAAAAAAAAGAAAAAGAAAAAGAAAAAAAGACATTGTGTGTACAAGATGAACAGAGCCTGAGTCAAGAAATACTACCCGAGAAAAGAGTTTACTCTGTCCCCCTCTCAAACTTCCACGGTAGAGTGGAAGGGTTCATCCCCTTTAATCTCATCCTAATTTTACTGGGTTTGGGTTGGGTTGCAGCTTCAGTTTACTTCATTTCATCATTGTTTTTAAATGTTTTGAAGGTAAGATTAAGATTTTTCCTTCAGCAGGGCTTGGGATCTGAGTCCCAGCATGACTTCTAGATCTCTCTCTCTCTCTCTCTCTCTCTCCCCTCCCCTCTTTCTCTCCCCCTTCTTCGCTACCAAGGCCCCAGCTCTTCCTGCATATTTTCACTTTTTTTTTTTTTTTTTTTTTTAAATAAGTTCAGAGTCTCACTCTGTTGCCCAGACTGGAATGCAATGGCTCAATTTCAGCTCACTGCAACCTCCACCTCCCGAGTTCAAGTGATTCTCATGTCTCAGCCTTCTGAGTAGCTGGGATTACAGGCATGTGCCACCACACCTGGCTAATTTTTAGCAGACATGGGGTTTCGCTGTGTTGGCCAGGCTGGTCTTGAACCCCTGATCACACAGGTGATCCACCTGCCTTGTCCTCCCCAAGTGCTGGGATTACAGGCATGAGCCACGATTCTCAGCCATTTTCACATTTTTTGAAGATGTCTTTTAGTCCTTATGCCCCCTAGCCTTCAGTGAGCTGCACCATGTACTCACGGAGGTTCAGGTGCAAAGAATTAGCAGATGAGTATGCCTCTGGGGACCCCGCCTGCTCTTCCTCTGTGTCCCCAGCCTTCTGCGTGCAGTTCTGCAGCTCACAAATCAATGGGAATGCTGCAAAGTCTCTGAAAGTGAATCAAGGAGCAGTTGCTACCATAGGGGAGAAACAGATGCTAAAAAGTCAGTGATTTTTCACTACGTTATCGCACACATGCTCACAACGTGACTTCAATTAATCTGGCTAGGCTTACTTCTCCAACAGCTTCTTTTGGGTGCTCCCTGGTTCCCATCCTGGACTACAACTGCACCAATTCACATGCCATTCCCAGATTTTTTTTTTAAATTTTCTCTACAAGAAGCATCTTTAACATTTCCCTTTCTTCACTACATCGATGAGTCCTGTTTATCCTGCAAAATTCCATTTCAAGTTTGCTTCTCCAAGCCTTCCCTCAGTTTGATTCAAAAACCACCCTGTAAGTTTGTATGTGCTCACCTTTCTTCTAGCCCTTATTCTATTTTACTTTGATTACTTGTATACAGATACATTTGTCTCCCACACTAGGATTTGTGTTCCTTATGGGGTGAAGCAATGCCCAATTTCAGTTAGCACTCCCAGAATCTAACAGAGCAATAGGAACTCAATGACTTGTGTCAAGGAATGTTGAGTACCCAGGTCCACCCCCCCACCTTTTATTTTGAGATGGAGTCTCGTCCTGTCACTCAGGTTGGAGTGCAATGGCATGATCTTGGCTCACTGCAACCTCCGCCTTCCGGGTTCAAGTGATTCTCCTGCCTCAGCCTCCCAAGTAGCTGGGATTACAGGTGTACACCACCACACCTGGCTAATTTTTGTATTTTTAGTAGAGATGGGGTTTCACCATATTGGCCCATTTGGACTCAAACTCCTGACCTCATGATCCATCTGCCTTGGCCTCCCAAAGAGCTGGCATTACAGGCATGAGCCACCGCACCCAGCCCAGGTTCCCCTTTTTCCTGCTTCTTTCATAGTAAACATAACCACAGTTATCATCTCTTCACATAGACCTCACTTCTCTAAGTGATTATGCCATTGTTTTTAAGTACTTACTGCTTCCAAAAGCTTTCCAATTATTATTGCACACAATCCCCTACAACTCTGCAGTTTTAATGTGTAGTAGTCTATTCTCACACTGCTGTAAAGAACTACCTGAGACTGGGTACTTTATAAAGAAAAGAGGTTTAGTGGACTCACAGTTCCACATGGCTGGGGGAGACCTCAGGGGACTTAAAATCATGGCAGAAGGCAAAGGGGCAGCAAGGCTTGTCTTACCTGGTGGCAGGAGAGAGAGAGAGAGAGAGAGAGAGAGAGAGAGAGAGAGAGAGAGAGAGAGAGAAGAGAGAGAGAGAGAAGGGGGAAGAGCCACATACTTATCAAACAACCAGATCTCCTGAGAACTCTGTCATGAGACCAGCATAGGGGAAACCATCCCATGATCCAATCTCCTCCCACCAGGCACCTCCCCCCAGTATATGGGGATTACAATTTGAGATGAGGTTTTGGTTGGGACACAGAGCCAAACCGTATCATAGTGCTATTATACTTTTCATTTATAGATGAGAAAACCGAGGCTTAGGGTGTTTCAGCAATTTTCCAGAGAGAGCTGGGATTCCAGCCTATGTCCACGTCAATTTGGAGCCCATGCTTCTATGACTACAGCCAAGCCTTTTGTGTCTTCTCCCCCTCCCTTTTATTTCTCTATTCTCCTCCCTTTCCGCATCTGGCTCCACACTCCATGATGGGTGGATCAGCAGAGCTAATCCATCTGGAGGTTGACACGCGGTGCCTCGGAGCTCTGGTTTTCCCTTTTCTGCTTTTCCCTTTTCTGCTTCTGTATCATCCAGCAACTTCTGTTTTCCTCTGAGGTCACCCTTAAAGGTTTATGTGTCATGTTTCTCATTTCTGCCTTGTCGAGGAAATCTTGCCAGTACATCTATCAAAGTAATCATCACAGGCCTGATGGAAGAGTATGGTTCCTCTCACATTTTTCATTACTAGATAATTTATTAATATCCTTCAAGAGCAGCACTAGATTTATCTTGATAAAACTGCTATCAGCGACGACATAAGAGATGCCCCTGGGAGGCACCAGGAAGAGCCGTGCACTCACCCTCTTCGCCCCTTAATGCCTCAGGAAGCCCAACCCAGAGTCAGCCAGGGGGCTGCCAAGACCCAAAACATTTTATCATTTTGATAAAGTTGACCCGGGGTAGCCTCAAAGGGATTGCTACCTATCTCACCTTTCTTCTCTGCTTGTGGCAAACACAGGATTATCTGTGTATCCGGGAAGGCAGGTAGTGAGGGGTGGATAAATTACCTTCAAAGAGTTCACTATTTATCTCATTTTCATCTGAGCATCTGCAGGGAACAACTTCACCTCTCAGCTCAAGTGGGTTTTCTGTGAGGCCTCGTGTCTGTGATTGGTGATGGAGTTTTGCATTATTTTTGCAGCAGCTTCTGGTCATGGACTTCTTAGAAATGTGAGTGGAGTGTATTGTCCCCATCTTCTGTTCATCACATCCTCCTCTCCAGGAAGAAAGTGGACAGAGCAGATGCAGTCCCCTCCCTCCCTGCTGGATATTTGCAGAAATAAAAATGCAAGAGGCCTTCTGGGTGAGAAGCTCCCTTCATAGGCTCCTGACAGACATCGCTGCAGGGGTGCGTTTGAGATGGGGAGTATCCCTGCATTTGCTGCAATTCAGGGAAGCTCTTTTATAAACTGCGTTTCATGGTTCATGTTGTAGGCATGCATCTGAGATGGGGAGTATCCCTGCATTTGCTGCAATTCAAGGAAGCTCTTTTATAAACTGCGTTTCATGGTTCATGTTGCAGGCGTGCATCTGAGATGGGAGTATCCCTGTATTTTCTGCAATTCAGGGTGGATCTTTTATAAATTTGGTTTCATGGTTCATTAATCTTGGCATCATTCCTGCCCCTCAATCCCTCAACAAAACCAAAAGACAAAACATAAATAAATAAAAACATACATAGATACTATGGGCGAATGCTCTCCATAGGGAAAGTGAAGTCTCTTGTTGCTGCTGTATGTAAATGAATACGTGGATACTTTGTTGCTGAAAGGGCTGATTGGTTTGTCAAACTGGGAATAAATGTGTGTCTCTCATTCCTACGAAAGGTTTTATCCCACCATTTGCTATATGTGCACAAAGAATGATTTTTGTAATATGTTTGGCTACATTGTTTATAATAACAAAATACTTGTTGTCATGGAGGAAGAGACTAGTAAAATAAATAATGGTACATTCATAGGATGGAATACTGCACAGTCCGGCAAAGGACGAGACAGATACACAGGTTAGGATATGGAGCAAGAGATACTTAGGGATAAAAAGCCAAGTAAAAGTGTCTTTTGTAGAATGCTCTTCTTGTCCACACATTGATCGTTTCTAGAAGGATACACAGGAAACTAGCAACAGTGGTTTCATGGGGGAGGGAGGCCTGGTAGTCTGAGGAAGGGAGAGGGATGACAATTAATTTATTATTGTGGCTCCTGTGCCCTACTTAAATTTTCCCTGATTATATGCCACACTTTAAATTAAAAATATAGGATCATTGGGAAGCCTAGGTGGGTGGATCACCTGAGGTCAGGAGTTTGAGACCAGCCTGGCCAACATGGTGAAATTTTGTCTCTATTAAAAATATAAAAATTAGCTGGGTGTGGTTGCGGGTGCCTGTAATCCCAGCTACTCAGGAGGCTGAGGCATGAGAATTGCTTGAACCTGGGAGGTGGAGGTTGCAGTGAGTCAAAATTACACCACTGTACTCCAACCTGGGCGACAAGAAGAAACTCAGTCTGAAAAATAAATAAATAAAAACAAAAATAAAGAAAAGTAAACGATCTTCATTTGACTCTTTTTTCCACCATTTCTGAGGCTCATAATTAACTTTTTTGCTTTTTTTCTAAAATGAGCTTAAGCCTCACCATCTGGTCTCCCCACTCTCCGCCCCACATTTCTCTCCATAAATAATAAAGTCTATGTTGTGCAGGTGGGCCATAGCTGTCCACACTGAAGAAACAGTGCTAACCACGGTACATTGTTCTCTAATGGACAAAGCCAGTTTTCATGCCAGTAATTCCCACAATGGCTTGAGTAGTAGGGAAAAAAAAAAGGAGTCTGTTGCTATTTTCCAGTTGAAGAAATTGCTCAACTGGAAGATAGTGTGACATGCTCAAGGTCACACATCCTGCAGGGAGCAGAGTGAATATTCAAATCCAAATTTGACCGAAGCCACTAAGCACGCCCTCTGCCTTTTGCCCCACTCACTCAGGGAATCATTTCTCTCGGGCGCTTTCAGAGGTAATGCCTGTGAGCTACCGTTGATTCTGCACCCCCTGCTTCTTCTACCTGCTGCTGAACTGGGGAACTTCCCAGCCCTGTTCAGTTGCTGGTGAGGCTGTGTCCGCGAGCTTTTGGCTTCAGGCCTGTTGGAGGAGAGCTGGCTCTTTCAATCGCTATTTCAAGGCTGAGGATGGCTTCAGCCTCCTGGACAGATGGCCAATTGCACTTGAACTCTCAGAGTGCACATACGTCAACAGTGATAGAGAGCTTCAGCTGTGACCAGAGCTGGGACAGCCATCCTAATGCGGAGCCATTCGTCACTGTGGTTGATTCCATAAAATCAGCAATGAGGGGGACAGATGAGGGGGGAGGATGCAGCCTCTGCTCTCTGGTGCTGGGCAATGCTGGGAAGAGCCAGCGCGCACCTGGCTTCACCAGAGTTCAGACCGTCGATCTCTTAGAGGCTCAAAATCCACAAGGAATTGCCTTTCTTAATGTTATCACACCCAATTATTGTTTTAAAAATGACTGCTAGACACACAAAATAATAGCATACCTCTTTTTTTTTATGCCTTACCCAAAAAGAGCTCTTGAGAAGGAGGTTCTCTACCTTTTATTCTATTCCAATCCCTATTTTCTTTGATGGTTTATCTTTTTCTTTCTTTGTGATGCCACTTCATCTTCTAATACTGGCTTCTCTAGTGTGCAGAAGAAAAGTCCCAGCAGAGTGAATCAAATCCCCTATCCACTGTTTCTTAGGGGGTAACTTGGGGCAAGTTGCTGGCTTTGCCTAAGCCTCAATTTCCTTTCTCCCATACTTGGGCTGAGCTGTATCTTTAAAACCCTGATTAGCTTTAAGGAAGACCTTCAGCATCAAATGTATAGGATTCAGAGGTTCCAGAGAAAAGGCAGAAAGAACAGAGCTGGATGACAAGAGGATCCTAGAGCAGGGGCAGAGAGGCTGGTTGGAGAATCCAAGGAAAAATGGGTTCTAATGCTCTGTGAGTGTCTGCAAAGTGCCAATAAGATTTTTAACTCCTGTGCTCTAATTACCAGAGGAAGCTCTCAGGAGGCGTCAGAAGCAACCAATATGGCCTGAGAAATACACAGGAGGGGGGAAACATATGTCTGTTTGTAAAGGAGGAGTTGATGGGGCTCAGTTTGTAGAAGTTCACTTATTTGGTGTCATGGTTGGTTTTATGTGTCCACTTAATTGGGCCATGGGGTGCCCAGATGTTTGGTGAGACATTATTCTGAGTGTTCTTGTGAAAGTGTTTTGGGGTGAGGTTAACATTTAAGTCATTAGACTGAGTCAAGAAGATGGCACTCCATAATGTGGGGGGGGACCTCATGCAATCTGTTGAAGGTGTGAATAGCACAAAAAGGCTGACCCTCCCCCAAATTTCTCCTACCTGACTGCCTTTGAACTGGGAAATTGGCCTTTTCCCCGCCTCCAAACTGAAACGTAGACATTGATTGCTTTTTTCGGGTGTCAGGACTGCTGGTCTTTGGACTGAAATGACACCCTTGCCTCCACTGGGTCGCCGGCCTGCTGACTCACTCTGAAGATCTTGGGACTTGTCAGCAGCCAAAATTGCATCAGCCAATACCTTGTAATACATCTGTTTATATATCTCTGTCTACCTGTCTGTCTATCATCTTCATCATCATCATCATCTATACATATATCCTATTGGTTTTGTTTCTCTGGAGAACCTTTACGAACACATTCAGTGATGAATTCCTGTTCCCACTGTTTGTAGCACTAGGCTTCGTTTTGTGCAGAATGCAAGTAGAAGTTGCCAGGTTCTCTAAGATAGGGATGAATAAACATCTGCGGAAGTTGAGAGGGTGAGAGGTGAGACAGTTTGCTATACTAGAAGCAATGAACATTTGACACTAGTCTGTGAGAAGAGACCAACAATTATTGAGCATCTATTTAAAAATATTAGTTCATTTACTTGCCAAAAATTCTCCAGAAATTAAACACTATAGTTCTCATTTTCTAGACTAGAAGAGGCAAGCTACAAATCTAGACTTACCGGCTCCGGGGTCTATTTACTTTAGGTTCTTAATGCTTCTGGGGCTCATGTCAAGATCGTCAGACAGATTCAATAGCAGAATCACATTCAAATGAATCTCAACGAGCTTGAACTGTAATCTCTCCCTCTTCTTTCTTTTTTTTTTTTTTTTTTTTTTTTGAGACAAAGTCTTGCTGTGTTGCCTAGGCTGGAGTGCAGTGGCATGATCTCACCTCGCTGCAACCTCCACCTCCTGGATTCAAGTAATTCTCCTGCCTTAGCCTCCCAAGTAGCTGGGATTACAGGCACGTCACCATGCCCAGCTAATTTTTGTATTTTTAGTAGAGATGGAATTTCACCATATTGGCCAGGATGGTCTTGAACTCCTGACCTCAAGTAATGTTCCTGCCTCAGCCTCCCAGAGTGCCAGGATTACAGGTGTGAGCCACTGTGCCAGCCTAACTTGAACCGTAATCTCAAGTTCACCTCCAGGCACATAGAAAGTAAAAAGTCAGGCCTCAGACTCATGATCTAAAAAGACAAAGACATATATAACTGTATGAGATTCAGTTTTGGCATCTGTAGAATGGGTAGAAGATGTTTATTCATGGAGAAGTGGCAAGAAATAATAGCATGATTTTTACAAGCACAAAAATTATTATTAAAGTCAATATTATTAGAGTAAACATCCACCCTTTGGAAACTTGCTTATGGCCACATTGCTGTTCCATGCCAGCATAATCTTGCTGAATGCCACATACCTTTGTCCTGCTTCAGTGACTTCCCTGATAGCTTGCAGCTGCTTCTTGAACACCCCGGCTGACTCTCAACTCTGACACTCTGGTTGGAAATGGTGGGTTGATGGTCAAATGTCTTTTTGTTCACAGGTTCCAATGTGATCCCTAGGTGAATGAAGACGTAGTTTCCCCCTCCGGTTCCACCTGTAGAATAACATAAAGCCTGAGAAAGTCTTTAAATCTGTACTTTTATCAATCTATTTTTTTTTTAAGGCATGGTGTTCTTAAACCATAGTAATTCACAGAGTAATCTCAAGGAGCTTAATGGACGATGAGGGATGTCAGAGCCGGAGCCTGGAACCATGTATCTATTTCCCAGACTGTGAAAGAGCGTGCATGCAAGGCTGGAGAGGGGCAGGCACATACTAGGTAGAGTGGGGGGCATGCACTCCAACCTTGAACAGATTTAAGTGATAAGGACATAACAAGGTCAATCGGAAACTCCGATTTATTCTATCATTAAAAGAATGCTTTATGTCAACCATAGAGCTAAACTCTGAAGTTATAGTTCATAACAGAAACATAAACTCCCACCCCAGAGACAGGCTGGGAAGGTGGAGAGATGAGTCAGGGAGTCAGTAACTAAACTCTTTTATCAAGGTTATTTAGCAGATGGAAAAGTTTCCATAAAGCTGCAATGGTCCCCTCTGGAAACCTGTAACAGGGTTGATTCTTAAAATAAGTCTTAAGCTCCAGGGGAGGCCATAAAAGAAATCAATACTGATGACAGAAGAGGATCAACACAGTTAGCCAAAGATTGATCCCCCACAAGGGAGGTGAAAGTCTTCCGTCTACGAGTGTCAGTGGGCCTTTACTGCCCACGCTGGGGGAAAAGCAATTAGCTGAGAGAGGTAGAAGGGTTTAGAGAATTTCCAGGTTGACAGTTAAGTTTCTAACTACTCCACTGTCTGCTTGGGTAGTGAGGGGGATCTTTTTAGGGGTTGGGACTGGACATGGCATTATAGAACTTCATCTGGTGTCTCCAAATGGTGATGTGGGCTCTGTTTGTCCTGGATTTCTTCTCCCTTGAAGGTAGAGGCTGATGCCACTAAGGCAGTGCTGACAGGAAACCAGGTATGACCTAGATCTCTGGCTTCCAAAGGAGAGATCACCTGGTGGACTAAAACGAGCACTTTTACAGTCAGGCACACTGAAATTCAGCTCACATTTCGATTCTCAAAGGCCATCTCTGAGCTTTGCTGTCCTTTTCTGAGAATTGTGATTAATAATACATCCTTCACAGGATCACGGTGATTACATGAAATAATGTGGTCCAATTACCTAACACTGTGCTGGGCATAGATTAAACACTCACACAATAGTAATTTTCTGACCCATCACTTTATAGAACTGGAGACATTGTATCACTGAACAGACCTGCATTTTGACTCAAACCTTAGGAACTCTACAGATGGATCTTGGCTGGTTCACCTCTCTCACCTTCAATTTAACTTCCTGTCTTTCCATCTTCCTTCCTCCTTTATTTCCACTTAAAGTGTGCCCATCTCCCGATACTGCTTTGTCTACACTCTGCCATTCCCAAACCTGACTTTGCTTTATCACAAACCCCTACTCAGCTATTCCTGTGACAGAGTCCATCCTTTCCTCTCTCTGCACTCCTTAGTATACATCTCTGTAGACAGCTATAAGCAGTTGCTCTGCTCAGAATGACTTAAGACAGTGCTTATGAGAGTGTGTTTGGTGGGACATTAAAAACGCCTGTCCTCCCTTAACCCCATTTCCATGCAGGCTAGAAACCTGAATTCAGAATAGAAAGTTTCAGCCACTGTGTTTGGATGGAGGAGAAGAAAATGTATCTCTTTATTAGAGCTTCCTAGAGCACGAGAAACAAAGAACAGACTCACATCTCAATAGACTATTTCAGTGCAGGAAAACAGTCCTCTGAGTCATCAGGCATTGTGGTGAAGGGAAGTCTCCCTCTGAATGCTGAAGATGAGTTTGCCTGTTGAAAAAAAGAGAGAAAGGTCATCCCATTCAAAAAGAACAGGGTATGCAGACAAAGAGAGACAGGTTCAGAACAGTTCTCCCTGGTTAAAGCACAAAATATGTAACGGGAGATGAGCCTGGGGAAGACAGTGGTGCCGATGTTGAACAGAATAGGTTGGAAGAACAGAGGCAAAAAAAAAAAAAACCCAGCTAGGAAACTGCAGTGAATATTCACTGTGCCCTTTTGCAGGAATTCAAAAGGGACATCAAGAACTTTTTCTTAATTATTCCAGGATCAGGGACTAGAGCTCCTCCTAAGATAAACCTATTACAGATCCCGTTGATGCAGAGCAGGGCTCCCTCAGGTTACTCTGAATCAAGGGGAGAAAAAAATTCGTGGAACAAGTATTTTTGACTAAGGGTGAAATAGGCTGAACTACTCCATTGTTACAGTCCTATTTAAAAGGCACAATTCACCATGAGTTCAAAGCATATCTTCATTCAAGGTGACAACTAGCGATGAATTCTGAGAGACGTTAACAAGAGGACTTATGAGGAACATAGCAAAGGAGTTAAAATTTGAAGGAAAAAAGGATTGGGGATTATATGGACTTGAACTATGGAAAAGGTTGAAATGCATTCAAGAAAGCAATAAAGACTAGTGAACCAGAAACTCCCTGCTCACTTATGATAAAATATCTAGTTAATACCAAAGAAAAGATTCAAATAGACCTGTTATGGTTCTTTAGAAAGTCTCTCTAAAATAATGCCCATATCCCACCCCTCCCTCCCCTTTTTTTTAAAAAAAGCATTTTAACAAATAAAGTGTTGCATTTAGGAAGGAAGATTGGCTATGGGGAGTAAGCCGCTTAGCTAGAATGAAAAAGATATGAGAGGAACATAATTTCTGAATTTGGAATTGTTCTTAGACACTGCAGCAAACATCCTGCCTTGCCAACAAGACCCACTGTTTATTTTATATAGGAATTCATGGGCCACCTTGAGCACAAAAAAATGCACACTGGTTTAGTGGAAGAGATGAAAGATCACATTTACATTTGCAGTAAAGGGTGAATAGTGTTCTAAAAAAGCAGACACTTCAAGAGAACAGAGAAGAGAGGGAGTGCTCAATGACTGGGAAAAACCGGGAAGGCATCTTAGTAGAGATGACATTTGGGCTAGTTCTTGAAGGGTCACTTGGAATTTACCAGGTTAGAGAAAGACTTCTGCTTGGGAAGTATGGCCTAGTCCACTGCAGAGGGCAGGCGTCTAGAAAGTGTCCATGAAGTAGGCCTTAGAGTACATGAGAGTTTGTAGGCTGGGAAAAATACCAGTGGTCTACCAAACTGAACACAAGAGAGCATTTATCTTCTTTCATTGTCTGTGATCTAACCACTGTTGCTTGCAAGAAATTCATATCTGAAAGGGGATTTGAGGAAGGTGGATATTTTCCAAATCATAAAAACAAGCATGCATCAAGTCAAGCCCAGTTCCTCTCTTCTTAGAAAAACAAAAACGCAAATTTTCCTCCTCTCTATATTTGTTTCCAGGGCTGCTGTAACAGATTACTATAAACCAGGCAGCTTAAAGCAACAGCAACATATTCTCTCACAGTTCTAGAATCTAGGAGTCTGAAATCCCGGTGTCACAGGGTTGCTCTCTTCTGAAGGCTCTGTGGGAGAATCTGTTCCATGCTTCCTCCTATCTCACGGTGGCTGCTGCAGTTGTTAGAGTTTGTCTGCCTGTGGCTGCACAGGTCCCTTGTTCTCTGTGTCTGTCTGTGTTTTCTCCTTTTTTTTTTTTTGATTCATTCTTGCTCTTGTCCACCAGGCTGGAGTGCAATGGTGCCATATTGGCTCACCGTAAAGTTTGCCTCCTGGGTTCAAGTGATTCTCCTGCCTCAGCCTCCTGAGTATGGGATTATAGGTTCCTGCCACCACCCCCAGATTTTTGAAATTTTAGTAGAGATGGGGTTTCACCATGTTGGCCACGCTGGTCTCGAACTCCTGACCTCAGGTGATCCACCTGCCTGGGCCTCCCAAAGTGCTGGGATTACAGGCATGAGCCAATGTGCCCAGCCTCCTTTTCTGTTTCTTTACAACCCATCATTGGATTTAGGGCTCACCCTGAACTCAGCATTATCAGGCCTTGAGATCCTTAATTCCACTTGCAGAGTCTCTCTTTCAGATATGGCCATATTCACAGGCACCGAGGATCAGCACATCTCTTTCTTTAGGGCCACAATTCAACTTACTATACTCTATTTTGTTTTTTCCCACAGTTGTCTCTTCCAGAAAGAAGTTGACTGTACCAGTTAAAAAGTGAAAAGGGACAGTACCAAAAATTATGATGTCCAAAGTAGAAGAGTGATTATCTAGAAAGCAGAGATTGAGGCAAGGATGACAGTAATGATACTGGAGAGTTGAAAGCCCAGGACATTGAGGATTGTGGGGGAAAATGAAAGGCAGGAAAAGATAGGGGACAATGCTATGTGTTGCATTTCAGCACTGAGCACTACTTTATAAGTGCCGCACAGAGGCAAATCAGGTATGCTGAGCAACTCTGGTGGCCCAGCGGAAGGGATGTCCACAGAGAGTGTTGCAAGAAGATCAACGCTTAGGAGAAACGTCTATAAAAGAGAAATGAGGGGAAATTTATTACTCTAGCTCTTTCTGTTCACCTGTTCCCTTTGGTCAAGTTTCACTCCATGGAGGACCAGTCTTCCACACTTCAAGGTTCTATCATCTGACCTTGAACTTCCTTCAGGAAGCTGGATGCCACACCTCACGGTGTTACGGTCCATTCAAGACCAGAAGTGGAGGGCTGACTCGGCATGGCTCAGCACACTCGAAGTGAGGGTCGTGCAGGTCCAGGGCTTCAACCTTGACCCAAGCCAACTTAGGGAAGCCGGCAAGGGCACCAGCAAAGATGGCAGCCAAGTGGCTCAGAATGCAGGTGGTAATTTTCCAGGGAAGGAGGCTGTAGAGAGAAATCCAATATGGCTTATGTTTTGTGCCTGATACTAGTATCAAGGCAGTGTCACATAGACAGTGTTTATGTCAAGAATTTGCTGTAAATACTAAAGATTTTTTGCTTTTAAAGGTTGGGTGAGAGCTGTAGTAATATGGAGAAAAAAGGGAGTTAGAGACTTAACTAATACTTTTCCTTTTGTAGCATAGCTGCTAATATAAAAGAAGAAAAATAGCCTTGACAAATTGGCCTGAGGGAAGGTATAATAATTTACTTTGTAAAGCATAAAGTAAGCAAAAAAATTATATGTATATTGTTCACCTGATTATTTACTTTTTTTTTTTGCTAACAAGCAGAGAGGGAAGAAAGAAAAATAGCATCTACCCAACCCAAGCTTTTTATTATATTTTTTAATGGTGAATCTTGCTAGAGACATAATGAAGCTCTGAAAGAAATAAAAACTTATGATCAGAACAAGCATTACAGACATTTATGTAAAACTGGAAGTGAATAGTATTTTCCCATCTGTTACTAATTCATAACCGGATTCTCTCTGGTATTGTGACTGAAGTACATTTTTATAATTCATTTCTTGGCTTCAACTGTTGGGGGAGTTCTCGTCTTTGTTAATTTCACAACATCAGATGTTCATGAGGAAGTTACCATTATGACTCACAGTCAACATGTTATCAATTCCAAGAGGGAAGGACGTTAGCCAGATAAAGCGGTGAATCGGAGGTTTTAAAATAGAGCTTTATTTCTAAACACCCTATGTTCCAGGAAACAATTGGGGAAACTAGGAAATGGCTCTGGGGCTGGATTTGAGGATCCCATATGCACAATCACAGCACACCAGGCCATCCCGTGATCCAACAGCCCTCTCTATCCCTATGAATCCCACGATGCCAAAACCCATTAGCTAGTCATTAGCAAAGGTGAATGAACGTTTGACAGAATAGAATTAATCTGCCTGGATAGTGGGGAGATATAGGAAAGCAGAGAAAGAGCGAGAGAAAGAGGAGACAGAAAGGGAGAAGAGTGGGTGGGTGAGGGAGGGAGGGAGAGAGAGAGAGAGAGAGAGACTGAAAGGTTGGTGGAAGGAATTCTAAGCTTAGGTAGTCCCACACTTTGGCATTCTAAGTCTAGAACAACTTCATAACTAAGAGTAAAAAAATGACTCTCTCTCTCTCTCTCTCTCTATATATATATATATATATATATTTTTTTTTTTTTTTTTTTTTTTGAGATGGAGTCTCAATCTGTTGTCCATACTGAAGTGCAGTGGTATGATCTTGGCTCACTGCAACCTCCGCCTTTTGGGTTCAAGCAATTCTCTGCCTCAGCCTCCTGAGTAGCTGGGATTACAGGCACCTGTCACCATGTCCGGCTAAGTTTTGTATTTTTAGTAGAGACGGGGTTTCACCATGTTGGCCAGGCCGGTCTCGAACTCCTGACTTTGCAATCCACCCACCTCAGCCTCCCAGAGTTCTGAGATTACAGGCATAAGCCACCGTGCCTGGCCGGAAAATCACTATTTCTTAATAACAACAACCACAGCAAACGTTTCCATAAGCTCAAAAGTTTAAGAGTAGAATGTTATTTTAAGCAATCTGCTGTTTGGCTAACATTTGTGAGACACATAAAGGAAGACAAAATTAGACTGAACCTAATCAAGATTTATTGTATTTTTGCTCAGTCTGTTGGGTTTTTAGTATAAAAAATGTTATTTTTTGTTTTTTTCCCCCTATCGAAATTTCACTTTCCAGGTTAATTTCTGAATCTTTGCTTATATGTTGCTAAGTGGAAGCTACAATATTTTTACCATGGAAACATTTGTTTGGTTGTTTGATATACAAACATAGTTTGAAACAACAAATATAAAAGAAAACACGTGTATATATGACATTTCCCAGAATATGAATCTTGTCTTATTGAAATGAACTGAATTCATTATTTTTGGATGCTCTATCCTCTTTCCTCTAGTTATTACTGAACCAAAAAAGGTTTAGCTCGTGTAGGAAAATTGGTACAACACTTCAGAAAAGCATAGTTATTCCCAATGCAGAAACTTTAAAAAAGCATAATTTCAAAATGAGTCAAGTTTAAATTGTCTGACATAGTTATTCCAAAAGCAGAAACTCATCCTAACGAAATAATCCTCCTTTGAAGGAAATCCTTCTTGTTCAGAATTCTTGACCACAAAGTTATTAACAATGGTGAAAACTTCAAAATCATCTCAGTAGGTCACCATGATTACAAAAAATTTGGGAAACTCATTCATTAGGACAAACTGTTGCCATTTATTTAAAAAGTTATTTTTATGAATATTGTGTAGTATCAGGGGAAGACATCTCAGAGAAAGATTATTATAACTAGTTAGATGCGGATACCCTAAAATTAGTCTTTTGCCAGCAGAGTGCTCTCTGGTTATGAAAATGGAAATTGGAAAGAAAATAAGCAAACAAATAAACCAAACCAAAAAAAAAAAAAATTCTTCGTTACAGTTTTCAGACCTCATCCTATTTTTTCTGAGCTCAACTTTTTCAGGCTATTCAAACAAAATACAGTAATATAAAAATATTAAGAGTATCAACAAAAGTTTTCTTAAAGTATGCTTTATAATAAACATGTTATCTGTATTATTCTCATTTTGCAGGTGAGAACACCGAAGCCTGGAAATATTCAATCACACTTCTGAGTACTCACAGCTACACGTGGTCGGATGAAGCATTTGAATTCAGGTTGGTTTGACGCCAGATCCGTGTGCTTGTACCAGCAGTATTTAATATGCTCCTTAAAGTTAAAGTTAGAGAGGGGGCGATCACAAAATAACAAGAGAGATGATCCATAGGTGTGAAAGCCATGAACAAAATGAAAATAGAAATTAAGGACACTGTGAGTTCCAAGATGATCAAATACTCTTTGGAAAAGAAAAAACAATTGTTGAAAAATTGCAATAAGACTTTCTATATTCAGCATCTTTAGGGTTTGCAACATTATCTCCAATGACAGCAATGGCAACAGAAACATAGAAATGATAAAAATGGCCATCCATAGGGGATGGATGGACTCAAAGTTGTTTCGTCAACCTGATAGGAAATTATGCAGATTTTAAAAATTACTATTATAAAACTGTGGAAACACGGAAAATGTTTTTGATTAACTATGAAATGAGTAAAGTAGAACATAAAAAGACATGGGCAACATTAATGCCATCTTGTAAAAATGTGGGTCTGTGCTCATGGACTGGGGGTAAGGCATTTAGAAATGAAAATAATTGTGTTTTGGGTAATATTTCTCTATTACAATATAATTGGGCTGTTATATCTTCCTTTCAGTAATAGACATAAACACACACATCTTTTAGGTATCACAAGTTTCCTATCTTTGCTCATTTTAATATATAGAGCTCAACCAGATAAAGGAACAAAATTCTATGCATCCATGCAAATGGAATAGAATAATGAACGCATTGTATCCGTTATAAAGCCTCAAAATTATTAACTTTTTTTTGCATAAGGCATTTTTATGATTGCAAAACTAATAAGAAGTTTGGGAAAAAATAATCTTTGAGATCATCACCAAATCTGGGGAAAAGTGTTATGTTAGAAGCTGAAAATCTAGTGAGAGATTTGACTCAGAACTTAGCACTCATCTTGGCCCTTCGTTTGAGCCAACAACTGCAGCCATCTCTGTTTAATAGGGAGGTGTTAAGGGTTGAGTTCAAAATAATCATAGAGGAACGAGAAGAGAAAACACTAGAAATCTGTGCCTGGTTGTCAGAGGGAGATATTAAGTGTAACATGAATCAGGGGAAATGATGTTCACTACCAGGCCCTCAAGGCCTCCCACAGGCTGAACCAAGATGACGGGTTAAAACCATGAGTGAAGTTAAACATCACCAAAGGGCATAACTACCTCAACACCTGGTGAGTAAATATGTTTCAGACACATGCACAGGTCTGAGATGCAAGTAGAGAATGATTTAGACTAAGGAAAGATATTTTAAGGACTAGAGCTAAATACCCCTGTGAAAGAGATTGGAAGTTCATTCATTACTTAATCTGCTTATCCATCTATCCACCCACCCATCCATCTACCCACCCACCCATCCATCCATCTGGCCAGTCAGCCAATACATTGTAATTTTGCAGAAAATGAAAGACCTTCAGAATGTTTAGAACATGTAGTCCAGGGGTAGTGTAGAAAGAGTCTGAAGTGTTAAGAAGAGGCTTTGTCTAAAAGTTTAGACTTTACACTGAGCCTGATGGAAAACAAATTGAAAAGTTTTGAGCAGTCAAGTGACAAGATCTGCCTTTTAGAAGCAAGAGGCTAGTAATTAGCATATGGTCACCAAAGGGCTACAGACTTTAATTTCCCAGAGAGGCAAATAGAAAAGGGGAGTGTCTGAGTTGTCTGACTAAGCCTGGAAAGAAACATTCCAGCAGATTTTCTGTCAGTGGGGCTGCAGGGCCTCCAATTATTCCAGGAAACCACGCCTTTCTTTTTTAATCATAAATAACCATCATCTATCAATCAGGCATTTAATCTAAAAGGTTCAGTTGAGCTGAGCCTCTATTTTCCATAGTCGATTTTAACTACTATTTTAGATTCACATCAAACTTGTCACTAGGGTCGATACAACAGCATAGAAGAGCTAGAAAAATGCTGAAGAATAATCAGATCCCTGTTTTTTTCCCACGATGATGACACCATAACACCCTTCCATGGTGTATCTGTTTAAGAAATAAGTAGGAAAAATGACAAGGGATTGCTTTCAAAGGTGGAGACAAGTCACTCGATTTCAACTCTGCAGACATTTTTCAGATTTTCGAGAGAAGTGTAGAAAATTCACCCTGCCACAGATTCTTTCCTCTCCACTCACCAAACTCTCCTTAGCCGTAACCCAAAAATATGACAGCCAAATATCATCTATGTTAAATTACTTTTTCAATAGTCGATGATTTATAGTTGATTAGGTAATTAAATCAAATACAGGTGGCTGAAAGTAAATCTATTTTTATCATCCCTGTAAATTAAAAGTTCCGCATCATAAAAAATCATGACCATCTTGAAAATGACTAGTCAAGTGCCTTTTAGAAGCAAGCAGGATTTATTGTCAATTAACGTATTGAACTGTGTAGTCAGCATAACCCTGTGCTCAAGACTTTTAAAATCATTGGCTTCCGCTTCTGAGCTGCTCCGTATGGTAATGAAATGTATCTAGCTATTCTCATATTGAACAATTCTGTAGGTTGGGTTTATATCTCACTATAACAACATTTCATTTTATTATTATCTTCAATCCTCTGTAATGAATACAAATACATTCCTTTTTTCCATCATGAGTTTATCAATTTTCATTGATTTGCCTGTAATGAATACAGTCAGAAAAAGAAAGGCAGACAGATCATATCCATTAAAGTGTCTTTAGCTTCAAAAGTTTGTCGGTGGCATTGTTTAATTTAAAAAGAAAAAGAAAGTCATCAGGAAACTAATTAAAAAGAGACATTACTTTCAGGCCTGCTTATGTACAAGAAGTCAATAATTATTGCATAAAGGGACTGAGGAGCTATCACCCTTCTAGAAATTTTGCGTTTGCAGCCAGCCCACTTGAAAAAGTAAAATTATTATTCCTATCAAATATTTAGGGCATATAGATAATCATATTATCTATTATAATGTTGTACATTTTTCTAAGTTAATAAAGGTCAACTGAAACTGTAAAAGCCAAGATGCATTTATAACAAGTTCAGTTTTTATAACTAGATACATTTCACAGCTCGCGCATGTATCTTTTTGGGGGCAAAGCTCTATAAGATCACACCGGTTCTGTGTCAGTGAGAAATTCATGTGTGTTTCCTGTTGTATATATCTTTATCTGAAACATGATTTTGTGTGAGGTTCTTTTCCATAAAGAATAATTTTCTGTTCTATTAGTTCTATTAGAGTCTATTAGCCCATTTTGCATTGCTATCAAGGATGCCATGAGACTGGGTAATTTATAAAGAAAAGAGGTTTCTTTGGCTCACAGTTCTGCAGGCTGTACAAGCATGACTTCAGTCTGTTCAGATTCTGGTGAGGCCTCAGGAAGCTTCTACTCATGGTGAAAGGTGAAGCGGGAGCAGACGTGTCATATGCTGAGAGGGAGCAAGAGACGAGGAGGTGTCAGACTCCTTTAAATAACCAGCTCTTGCATGAGCTAGCAGAGAATTCACTTATTACCATGGGAAAGCCACCAGGCCTTTCATAAGGGAACCATCCCCGTGATCCAAGCACCTCCCATCAGGCTCATCTCCAGCACTGGGGATCTCCTATCAACGTGAGATTTGGAGGGGACAGATATCCAAGCCATAACATCTAGATACCACTGAATTGGGTGCTCAGTAAGGCAAATAGCTTTCCCAAGGTCACATTGCTCCTGTGTGGCAGCTTCCAAGCTGCCAAGTTCACATAGTGGACTCCAAGCCAAGTGCTCATCCTACCTCCCTGCGAGGCAAGGAGCAGGATCTTGCCAAGGTAAGGGCATATATCCTCATTTTTGTACTGATGAGAACTTAAAGTGAAGGCTACAAGATGCCCACATACATTTATTTCTCTAATTGCTTTCTACTGGAGCTTGGAGAAGCACATCTTGAAGTTAAAGAAGGGTTAGTCGTGAGTGAAAAAATCCTCCTGTTTTCTGGGGTATGTAAAGAAAGCAGCCACAGCAGGGTAGAGCACATTAGAGATGTGTCTGCAGTCTTTTCAAAATTGTTTAATTCTAACTGTTATAATCAAAATCCAAGTGACGATGCCTTCAGTGACATTTCATGGCCCTATAACCATTGCATCTGTTTGGGCTTAGCGTTTGCTTCCCCATGTGGTAGTATTATTTGGTATAAATCAAGTAATTCAATAGCATTTTAGGAAGGGGAAAAGTTGATGAACTAACAAAGTATTCCAGATTTCCTTCTTACTCCGTCTCTATTTGTAGTTGATAGGAGTACCTTCCTGAGAAGAACACCTGGAGCTCCCAATTTCCTGTGCAGGGGCACGAGATGCTCAACCTCAATCCAGTTCTGATGTTAGAATTTCTTTCATGGGGTAGAGAGTTTACCCTTGACAAAGCTACCGTTTAAGCTTTCCTAGTGAGAGTGTAAGACACGTGAACTGCCTCATTTAGGATGACCGTGAAATTGGTCACTCCAGCGGGGCCATGGAGAGTCCAGGCATAAACCGGGACTATCCCAGACAAAACAGAGTGTATGTTCACCCTTCTTTTTCTTCCCTATATGTTTTGCCCTTAACCCGTAAGAAGTGCTGAGCATACTTTGTTGAGAATAGGTTTTAATTTTTGTTCAGGTAGAACTTGATAGTCAACACATGGCATATGGAGCACCAGTATTGGCATTATCTGGGAGCCTGCTAGATATATGGAATCTTGCACCCAACTCCAGAGGTATTGAATCAGAATCCACATTTTAACAGGATCCCAAGGAATTTCATTTGGAACCCTGAAGTTTGACAAGCAATGAAATATGACTTATTGGAGTTGGCACAGCTTCAATAGTTCTTTAACTTGGCTGCCCATTACATTCATCTGAGCCGTTTTGAAAAACATACAGATTCATTCCATATGCCCCAATATTTCCATCCCTTGGAGTATAACTTAAAAAAAATACTATCACACATGTCCACAAAGGAATATGTTCAAAAATGTCCACTGCAACATTGTAAAAGTCAAAACTTGGGAACATTTTAAATGTCCATCAATAAAAACATGGATAAATAGTGATAAATTCAAACTATAAAATATTATATAGCAGTGTAAACAAAGGATCTGGTAGTATATTCATCAATGTGGTTATATCTCAAAACATACAGCTGTGAGATCAAAAATGTGGAAGGCACTTGAATAGGGAGTGAGAAACTTAGACAAAAGGTAATGACTATTTGACTCCTTGGATCCAGTACCATTCTTCCCAGTTACAAGTACATGGCCCCCTTTTTTTGGCTTAAATACATAAATATTAGAATTCTCAGTTGGCACCGAACAACATTGTCTTGATTAAGACACATTCTAAGATAACCTCTCTCATAACACAGTCTGTTTAGTGCGTCATTTAAGGTCAGTTATTAATTTGCAAAATCATATGGCAAAACCTAATGTTTATAGTATTTAATAGTCCCAAAGTGTTTCTCACTCTCTCACTCTATTTGATTAAATAATCTAAGAATTGTGTCTTTTACCTGTTCAGGAGATGCATTTCACTGCTAGGAACAGAGATTCATCTATAGTGGTTTGATCACACAAGAATGTATTCATTAACATAAGAGTAGTCTGAGGATAGGGTAATTCAGAGCTCTTATGGTGGCTTCACAGGGTCAGTATAGATACAGGGTAGCTTTTATATTTTTACTTAGTTAATCCTAACGCTGATTTCCTTATACAAATTCTCCTCACAGTCCAAAATGACTGCTGATGTTCCAGCCATCACATCTATATTAGAAGCAAAAGGAAGGAAGGGTGGTTATGAGAAAAGAAGGAGTGATTGCTAAGCTGAGACAGCTTTCACTAATTCATGCCAAATCCCCGGGCATGGATCCCCAAATCACCTTTTTTTTTTTTTTGAGGCAGAATCTTTCTCTGTCACCCAGACTGGAGT
Organism: Ateles fusciceps; assembly: GCA_036589455.1. Classification (NCBI taxonomy): domain Eukaryota; kingdom Metazoa; phylum Chordata; class Mammalia; order Primates; family Atelidae; genus Ateles; species Ateles fusciceps. The sequence goes on from JAZHEH010000903.1 coordinate 2,611,863, forward strand.
GTAGTGGTGCGATCTTAGCTCACTGCAACCTTCACTTCCCGGGTTTAAGTGATTCCCTTGCCTCAGCCTCCCCGGTAGCTTGGATTATAGATGCCGGCCACCATGCCTGGCTAATTTTCATATTTTTAGTAGAGACAGGGTTTCACCATGTTGACCAGGCTGATCTCGAACCCCTGGCTTCAAGTGATCCACCTGCCTCAGCCTCCCAAAGTGCTGGGATTACAGGTGCAAACCAACATGGCTGGACAGCTTTTGAAAAATCCTACACAAAACTTCCACATATATCTCACTGACCAGAACTGTACATGAGGCTAAAAAATAGAGTCTTTGAACTTATGCAATGTTATTCCCTATAAACTCACATTCCTCTGCTAAGAAAAAGAGAAGGGAGATGAGGCCGGCAGTTAGCAGTATCTGTCAACCTTTCCAAATCAGTGTAGACCGTTTTAGCTTTTGAGTGTTGAACCCTGGTCAAACCACACCATCATCCTTGCATCCTCCTCAAAGAAGGGTATATTAATAGAATCTATATGGCCCAATTGGAAGGAAGTTTCAAGAAATGTTTTTATTTTCTTCCCATAATAAATGAAGAGGGGTTTGCATGGGAGTGTGGGAGGACAGAGGGGTGGCCCTAGTTATAAAATGATGAGGAGGGCCCAGGGAGTGCTTTCTGGGGGAGGACACACCGGTGTTAAATCTTAAAGGAGAAGACCAGAGTGGGAGGACATTTCTAGAGACAGCAAAGTGTATAACAGGAAGTGAATGGAGCTAAGTTTCCGAGCACCTTACTTAAAGGCTTTCCTTCAGAGGCCATCACCCTAGACTAAGGTTGGCAAACTTTTTATGTAAAAAACCAGATAGTAAGTATTTTATGCTTTATGGGCACACATTTCCTACTGCAAGGACTCAACTCTGTCTCATTGCAGCAAAAAAGCAGTCACAGACAATAGGTAAACAAATGGACATGACTGTGTTCCAATAAAACTTTCTTTACAAAACAGCAGTCGGCCTCACGTTGCAGTTTACTAACCTCTGCCCTTGAGGGAATTCTAAACGATCCTTCTATTCTCCTTATAGAAGATGAGATTACACAGTTTTTGGCATATGAAGAAACAATCAGTAAATACAAACACAAAACTTTGTAGGATAGTCATATTATCTGTGCCAAACAGAAAATTGCAGAAATATTTCCTTTTTACAGATTCTTGAGATTTTTTTCCAGTTTTTTAACACTTGTAACATGCCATCTTTCTAGCATTTGTAATAAGTGTCACTTTAATATCTAAATTTTCATTTTTTACTTTTGCCTTCTTTTTTCTCGTAGAGGGCCTCCAAAGCTGTATACACTTTCAGCCCTACAAAAAACAGATCCATTCCTGCCTGGAGGCATGAGAAAACTGCACATTGGGGGGAATTGCAAGTAATTTGGTATTGCTCATGCGAAATAGGGAGGTGATTAAAATCACAGTTGGAAGGCCTGGGTTGAAATCCGGATATTACCACTTATTAGCTGTGAGACTTGGAAAAGTTATTTCCCCTTTCTCATTCTATATATATATAATGTATAGAATGAAGATAAGAATATTTTTGGCCTCAAAGGGTTTCTTAGGGGGGTGAGATGACATAATCCAAGCACAGGGTTCAGTGTAATGTGTAGTACACAGTGAGGGCTTAATAAATGCTTCTGGTAAATACTGGTAAAGATGAGGACAAGTGAGTGGAATAGCGAGGGCTGTGGTAGGGGCGGATGTGCAAATGAGCGCTGATTTAGAGGACCCTTTACATCACAGCAGCAATTTAGAATCTGTCCTGCTGATGATGGGGATACAGGAGTTTCAGTCCAAGACTGGCTTGCACAGATTTTCATGGGCTCCTGAAACTGTGACTCACAGCTCTAAGAATGGAGGCCAAGGGAGCCCAGTTCAGTCAATACCTGCAACGTCAGCAGAGTTGGAGGTTTAGTTTTCAAAATCCCTCCCAGGAATGTCTTCCGCTGAGTTATATTACCCGGTATTGGGGCCCATAGCAGAAGGAAATGAAATGCGTCTGCGAAGGCCTGGAAGAGTTCTAAAGGACTGGTGTAATTAAAGCTGTCTATCCACATTGCTGAGCATGGGAAGATGGGTGTGGAGATTTAGATCAAAGAGCAGTATCCATGCCAAATCCCTGGGCATTCCCCAGAACCCCAGGTAGAGCTGTCCATCTCTGCCGTGACAGGACAGGGGACTCTAAGCACACACTGGCTGTCTCTTCATTCTTTTGCTAAAAGCTCAGTTGGTTTGTGAGAAAGTGAGGCCAAGCAGTGTTCCTAGGAAATGCCCAGACACATGGGTGGTATTAGGCATGAAAATTACCAGACCTCAGGGGCCTTGTCTGGATGAGACAAGCAATATCCTTATACTCTCTGGGTGCTTCAGCTTTTATTATAATGTTTAATGCAATTGAAATAATAATAAACCTCTTTGTGTAATGCTTTGTTAAATATTAGACTATCACTTTAAGGAATTAGCTATATGATAAAGAAGAATATTCCTGTTGTATTCACTTTTGTATCCCCGATGCCTAGCATGGTAAAGGCACACAACGGATTTGTTGATACATGTTGTATAAATAAGTCAATAATTTTGGAGGCATTGTTTTGGCAGGTATAGGGAGTTCAGTGAGGGAGAATTTTTACCTGTATTAGTCCACTGTTTTATTGCTATAAAAAACTAAATGAGAATGGGTGATTTATAAAGAAAAGAGGTTTAATCAGCTCATGGTTCTGCTGGCTGTACGGGAAGCATTACTAGGAAGACTTCAGGAAACTTGCAATCATGGTGGAAGGTAAAAGGAAAGCAGGCATGTCTCACATGACAGCAGCAGGAGGAAGAGAGAAGGGGGAGGTGCTACACAATTTTAAACAATCAGATCTTGTGAGAATTCACTTGCTATCACAAGAACAGCGAAGGGGAAGTCTGTCCCCCCATGATCCAATCACCTCTCATCACACCCCTCCTTCAATATTGTGAACTACCATTTAACATGTGATTTTGGCAGGGACACAAATTCAAACCATACTGTACTTCTATCTTAAGGGATGTCCCATTAGCCTGTATTATTCATGATTCACTCCTTCACTCATTTGTTTTTACTATTTTCAAATTCTAAAACAATTTTATTAAGATATAATTTACATGCCAGACAAATTCACTCATCTAAAATGTACAATTCAATGGCACTTCATTTATTTACAGAGTTGTGCATTCATCACCACCGTTGATTTGAATGTTTCCATTTCCTGAAAAGAAAGTCTGCACTCCTTAGCCTCTAATCCTTTCATCCTTTCAGCCCTAGGAACTCAATTATCTATTTTCTGTCTTTATTCCTGGACATTTCATATAAATACAATCATATGTGATCCTTGATTGGCTTTCTAAAAGTGTTATGTTTTCAAGATTCGTCAGCATTGCAGCATGTATCAGAACTTCATTTTTTGTTTTGTTTTGTTTTTTGAGATGGAGTCCGGAATTCAGTGGCAGGATCTTGACTCACTGCAACCTCCGCCTCCTGGGTTCAAGCAATTCTCATGCCTTGATCCCCCTCAGTAACTCGGATTACAGGTGTGCACCACTTTGCCTGGCTAATCTTTGTATTTTTAGTAGAGATAGGTTTTTCTCCATGTTGGCCAGGCTGGTCTTGAACTCTTGACCTCAAGTGATCTGCCCAAATTGGCTTCCCAAAGTTCTGGGATAACAGGTGTGAGCCACCATGCTTGGCCAGCACTTGATTTCTTGTTATCACTAGATCACATTTCTTTGAATGCATATATACTGCATTTTGTTTATGCATTCAGCAGTTAATGAACATTTGGGCTGTCTCTACTTATTTAGTATAATGAAACGTTTTCATTCTTAAACAATGACTGGCATCTACTGTTTTCTAACCACTCTTCTTGTCTCCTTATATGAAGACGAGTAAGAGTTGGTCTCTGTCCAGGTAAAAAATTGCAATCTTGAGTCATGGTTGAGGAGTACGTACTTTGAGAGGCTAAAGAAATCTAAGAAGGGAGCAAGTATGTTTGCAACTAAAATAATGGAGTCAGATATTAAAGTTAGATGAGTGGGAGTTTAGTGGGAGGGCTAGGAAGGTGACCGCAGGTAGAGGGAAACAGAGTGAGTGGATGTTTCCTGCTGTGGTCAACCCCTGTGTTTTCAGTACAGAGCAACTAGGTAGGGGTGGCTGGAGGTCAGGTAGCATGGTGGGAAGGGAATTGAATCTGACTGGAGCTTCCCTACTCTAGAATTTGTAGGGAAAACAGTAAAAAGCGAGTTTCTCACCCACCCCAGAGCCTTGATCATCCAGGTTCTATTCTCTGATACATTAAGCAACTATTTATTGAATACTTATTATTCCTACATACTGAAGACAGAGTGAGGAATAAGAGGTTGAAGACAACGTCCTTGCACTCATGGAGGTCACATTTTAGTGTGAAAGAAAAAACAGATAAAACATGCATGAAAATGTATATAACATACTTTCCTGTCACATTTTTTTGGACATATATATGATTAGATTATCCTATGTGCCCTTTTCTAGAATTTTTTTTTTTTGAGGTGGAGACTTACTCTGTTGACCAGGCTGGAGTGCAGTAGCGGCGTGATCTTGGCTCACTGAAACTTCTGTCTTCCGGGTTCAAGCAAGTCTCTTGCCTTGGCCTCCTGAGTAGCTGGGATTACAGGTGTATGCCACCATGCCCGGCTAATTTTTTTATTTTTAGTAGAGATGGAGTTTCTCTGTGTTGGCCAGGCTGGTCTTGAACTTCTGACCTCAAGTGATCCACCTGGCTTGGCCTCCCAAAGTGTTGGAATTACAGGCATGAACCACTGCACCCAGCCTAGAACTTGCTTTTTAATTTGATATTTTGATATTTTACTTAAAGAGCATCTTGGCAATTGAACCATAAAAGCATTTAAGCATCCTTCTCTTGCTTTTTTGTTTTTGTTTTTGCTAAGCTGCATGGCATTCCTGTTAGAGTAAGGATAATTTATTTAAATAGCATTAAGTAACAATCATTGAGTTTTTTACTAGGCTTCATGGTGAGAATGTTGCAACAAATACACTTGACTAGTATCTCTGAGGGTAAGTCAGGAGAATTGCAATCTCAGGATAAAGAATAATATGTGCATTTCTTTTTTCCAAGACAGAGTCTTCCTCTGTCACCCAGGCTGGAGTGTGGTGGCACAATCTCGACTCACTGCAACCTCCACCTCCCAGGTTCAAGCAATTCTCTTGCCTCAGCCTCCCAAGTAGCTGGGATTACAGGTGCCTGCCACCACACCTGGCTAATTTTTGTATTTTTAGTAGAGATGGGGTTTCACCATGTTGGCCAGGCTGGTGGTCTCGAGCTCCTAACCTGATGATCCACCCACCTCGGCCCCCTAAAGTGCTGGGATTACAGGCATGAGCCACCGTGCCCAGCCGATTACGTGCATTTTTTAATAGTTTACCTTGCCAAAATGTCTTTTAGAAAAACTGCAGTGAGCTTATATTCATATCAATAAAGTAAAAGAGCACTGCATATAATACTGAAATATTTTAGGTAGATGAACATGACTTAAGTGTATATTTTAGGAATGTTACATAGAGTTGCTTTAATTTTACAGAATGAGTTTGAGGTGCTGTCTATATCCATGTGTATTACTATAACAAAATACTCTAAACTTGGTAATTTATAAAGAAAAGAAATGCATTTGCTCACAACTCTGGTGGCTAGGAAGTCTAAGAGCAAGGGCCTGGCCGGTTTGGTGTCTGTGGATGGCTGCCCTCTGCTTCCAAGATGGTATGTTGTTGCTGCATCCTCCTGAGGGAAGAAATGCTAGATTCTCACATGGCCGAAGGTAGAAGTGCAAGAAAATTGAATCCCCCATAAAGTCTTTTTTTTTTTAACAAGCGCTCCAGTCTCTTCATAAATGAGGAGTCCTTATGGCCTGATCACCTTTTCAAGGTACCATCTCTTAATCCTATTACATTGGCCATTAAACTTCAACACCTGAATTTTGGAGGGGACACATTCAAACCATAGCCTGTGTAAAGACAGAATGAAGGAGAAACCTATTTGCAGTTACCTAGAGTGGGAGATGATGTGGCAGAAGCAGAGGGTGTGGGTAGTGCAGAATCTAGGCATGAGAACTCACACAGGTTGACTGTGGAAAGGAGGTAGTGGAATTTTCAAACGTTATCTTAGGGATGAAAGGATTCAGACAAAAGCCTGCATCAGAAAGATGGGGAAACCAAGGCCTTGAGAGAGGAATTCACTCTTGACTCTCAGCATCCAGTGTTGTTTCAAGCTTTGCGTTAAAAAGACACAGACTTCAGAACTGCTCAAAGAGCTTACCTCAAATGACTTACACGAAAGCCTGAAGAAACAACAATAATTTAAAAAAATCCCAAACTCTCAATGTGGGAAATTATACTTGATTTTGGAAAGAGGCCCTGGACAGAGCTTCCCGTCTGGGGCAACATATGGAACTAGGCGTTCTTTCTGAAGAAGGAACGTAGGTGTGAAGCTGCCAAGGGACTAGACAGCATTCTTGAAAATCTTCGGCTTCCTCTGGGTTTCCATCCCTGCAGCAAAATGGAGGTTCATTTGTGGGGTACCCAACTGAAACCACAAGACTTAGAAGAAAATTACCTTCAGGTTTCTGGGGCTCAGTTTCAAGACACAGACAACTGTGGCTTCTCTAGAAATTAGAGACTCTAACAAATTCCACAGCTTGAACTATGGACCCAAGTATCCAATTCTGGAAAGCACATTTATATTAGATCAACAATTCCACCAGAAACATCAAAAAATACCTTATTATAATAAAAGGCATTTGCTAGTTATCAAATCAGTTATTCGTTGGAGTTGGGGGAGGTTCTGGAGAGAAGAAAAACCTACAAGTTAGCCCAGCAAACTGAAGAATCTGAGCAGAAAGCATCTGCTAAGAGCCAGAGAAATTGACTTGAATGTTTTTCCGTCTCAAAGCATTGTAGAGGCCAAAGAGAAAACCAAATATGGAGTTCAGAATTATCCAGACATTTATAAAGCAAAGAAATGCATTTGCTCACAACTCTGGAGGCTGGGAAGTTCAAGAGCAAGGACCTGGCCAGTCTCGTGCTGTGGATGGCTGCCCAGTGGCCAAGATTTCAGAAAGAAGAGAAGTTCAAGAAAAGAGCCTGATAATCTACATTAATTTTTCTCTTTAATCATTGGTTAACTTGTGAGAGGACAAAAGGATAAGAGGCAGAATCACTGGGAATAAACTTGCTGCTGGGAGGCTATGCATCTAGCCAAGGGTAAGCAGGAGGTGAGGATTAAGTTTAGGATTCATCAGAGTGCAGAGCTCTATATGCATGGCAGGCATTTAGTTAGGACACCTGAAGGAATATATCCTAGAGGGGAAACTGAAATAAAAATAGAAGTGTTCTTAAAAGACTGCAACATACTTTGGATCATCTTGATTCTTAGTTACATGAAGGTGATCCATTATTAATTAAACTTTCTGCTAGAAGCTAAATAAATACTTCCAGGACAAAGAGAATGCAAATCCTTTATACCTTGTATGGTATTCATCCGGAAATGATCAGGAATACCAAGAGATGAAGCTGATAGAAAAAATGGACAACAGAAACAAAACCAGGGTGATTTAAATATTGGGTAGTACATCAAATGTGAACTTGGAAAACAACTCTGATTAAGATGTTCAGAAAACGAGATAGAGAATTTAGAAAATTAACAGTAATATGGAGAAGTTAACTGAAGTCAAACTCTAGAATTATAAAAAATATAGTAATTAAATCATAAATTCATCATATATGAAGAGAGTATTAATGAAATAGAGGGTGTTAGTAGAAGGCATTCAGACAAAAGTTCAGAGGAAAAAGGTATCCATTAAAAAAAAAAACAAACCCAAGCCCAGAAAAGTGGCAAATGGGGCACAGTGTTTGCTTTATCAACATGTATGTATCTGAGGTATCAGAATGGGATGAAAGAAGAAACATTTGAAGAAATGATTACTGAGAAGTTCCCCAAATTGATGAAAGACATAAACCCACAGATTCAGAAAGTGCTACAAACTCAAGTAAGATAAATACAAAAACAACCACTCTGTGTTATATTATAGTCATACTGTTGAAAAACAAAGACAAAAAAAATCATAAAAACAAAAAATCCATATCATATTGAAAGAATTAGTAATAAATATGATAGTTGATTCTTAGGAAAAAAATACAAACCAGAATGAAACACAGGGGAAAAGTAAATTTCAACTTTAATTTATATAGAAGGATTTAAAATTTTTGAATATATTTGAACATGTATGTTTTTAAAATATGTATCGACTGTATGGAAAATAATATTGTCTTATGTGATTTAAAATATTTAGAGAGTGAAAATATATGACAATATAAAAAAAGGCAGGAGAGAGACAGTAAATGGAGTTAAAGTATACGAAGGTTCTAACATCAGGAAAGGAATTAAAGCAATAACTTATATTTGACTATAGTCAAGGATGCATGCTATAATCTCTAGAGCAACTATTAAGAGAGTAATAAAAGGCTGGGTGTGGTTTCTTACACCTGTAATCCCAGCACTTTGGGAGGCTGAGGCAAGTGGATCACCTGAGGTCAGGAGTTCAAGACCATCCTGGCTAACATGGCAAAACCCTGTCTCTACTATTAATATGAAAATTAGCCAGGCATGGTGGTGGGTACCTATAATCTCAGCTACTCAGGAAACTGAGGCAGGAGAATTGCTTGAAGCTGGGAGGTGGAGGTTGCAGTGAGCCAAGATTGTGCAACTGCACTCCAGCCTGAGCAACAGAACAAGACTCCATTAAAAAAAAAAAAAAAAAAAAAAAACACTCGCTTTCAAAAAAAATGGTAAAAGTATGCATAATTATTATATCAATAGAAGATGAGTTGGAAGAATAAAAATACTCCAACAGAAGTCAAGAGAAATGAGAAAAAGGAACATAGAATAAATGGGATAAATAGAAAAAATAGTAAGATAGTGTTAAACCTGAATATATCACAAATTATGTTAAATGTAAGTAGATGCATTAATGTAATGTAAAGACAAAGATTGTCAGAGTTGAACAGATAGAAAGATAGAGATGAGGAGATATTTCCTGCTGAAAAAGTGTTCCTTAGATGTGAGGATAAATTGATGTTAAAAAATAAAGGCAAGGAAATAATATGCCATGCAAACAGTATCCAAAAGACAGCAGATAGAGCTGTGCTAATATAATTATGGACCCACAGGGGGATTGTAGCTGGACACAGTGGATGGCATCAACCCAAGGAGAATTTGAGATTTACTTATTTATTCAACACATGGTTGTTGCATGTCTACCATTTGCCAGCAAAGAAGGAAAGCTGTCAGAAACAGGAATTTAAGTCAATAGGAAAATGAGTTAGGAAACATATGTTGAAATAGGGAGGGTGTTACGACTTTTTTCTTTTTAACTTTTTGAGAAAATTTCTTTTAAGCTTTTATCACTAATTCAGATGGATGATATGGGAAAATAGGTGAATTTAAAACCTCTTAAATGTCTTTGCTTGCACTTGCATTTTTAATAGGATGATATTAAAGGGGGGAAGGTATATTTGTGCTCTTTCAAGACACTTACTCTTTCAAGACACTTAGTCTATGAATAAAGGATAGACCAGTTCACTGAAACCTTTCTCTACTGCCACTGAATTACCATTTCTGTCTGGACAAGACATTTCTTCTTCTGGCCTAATTGAGGTGACATAGGAGCATCAGACTAGAAGTTCCCACAAGTTTCTGGGATTCAATTATTTTAATATATTTGAGGCTGGCTGCGGTGGCTCACACCTGTAATCCCAGCACTTTGGGAGGCCAAGACAGGCAGATCATGAGGTCAAGAGATCAAGACCATCCTGGCCAACATGGTGAAACCCCGTCTCTACTAAAAATACAAAAAATAGCCGGGCATGGTTGCACGTGCCTGTGGTCCCAGGTACTTGGGGGGCTAAGGCGGAAGAATCGCTTGAACCCAGGAGGCGGAGGTTGCAGTGAGCCGAGATTGCACCACTGGACTCCAGCCTGGCGACAGAGCAAGACTCCGTCTCAAAAAAAAAAAAAAAAAAAAAAAAAAAAGATATTTGAGGGCTATCTAATAACTCAGACATCCAAAATGAGCCACTCAAAAATGGTTGAGTTCTTCTCTGTAAGTTGTAAGCTTTAAAAATAATAATCCTTATAATGAAATAATTTATTATTGTTAGTATTACTTTATATCAGCTAATACTTGTCAAGTGCTTACCACCAGAGCTCTTCATCAGAACCTTATACTTATTTTATAACTGAAGAAGCAACTCACTAGGTCATCTAACTTGTAAATGTTGAACGGTCAGATGAAGGTCTGTATGGAAGACACATATTTATGGTTTTTATGGACTGAATGTTTGCATCCCATCAAAATTCATATGTTGAAGCTTTAGCCCCCTGATATGGTTTGGCTGTGTCCCCACCCAAATCTCGTCTTGAACTCTAGTTCCCATAATGCCCACATGTCATGGGAGAGACCCAGTGAAAGGTAATTGAATCATGTGGGCAGTTACCTCCATACTGTTCTTGTGATAGTGAGTGAGTTCTCACAAGATCTGATGGTTTTATAAAGGGGTTTCCTCCCTTTTGCGCTGCATTTCTCCTTGTTGCCACCATGTAAAGAAGGAAGTGTCTGCTTCCCCTTCCATCACGATTGTAAGTTTCCTGAGGCTTCCCGAGCCCTATGGAACTGCGAGTCAATTAAATATTTTTCCTTTATAAATTACCCAGTCTCAGCTATATCCTTATGGCAGCCTAAGAATGGACTAATACACCCCCAATACAATGGTATTTAGAGGTGAGGACTTGGGAAAGCAATTAGATTTAGAAGAGCATGAAGGTGTAGTCCCCATAATGAGATTAGTGTCATAAGAAGAGGAAGAGACACTATGGCACACTCTCTCTCTTTCTCTCTCTCTGCCTGTCTCCCACTCTTTCTGCCATGTGAGGACACAGAAAGAAGGCAGCTTTTGGCAAGCCAGGAAGAGAGCCCTCACCAGGAACCAAATCAGCCAGCACTTTGATCTTGGACTTCCCAGCTTCCAGAACCGTCAATAATAAATGTCTGCTGTTTAAAGTCATTCAGCCTACAGTATCTATTTTGTTACAGCAGCCCAAGATAACTAGGATAGTTGTCCTCTTTCTCCTCGTATATACCCATTTCTTCTTCAAAGACCACTAGTAAATCAGGAACTCACCCTTATTACCAGTCCCAATCATCCTGCACATAAGCAAGGCTGAGTTTCAGGGGGCTTAGCCCCTGCCTCAGTGTGAGATTGCAGTTTATTCTTTAATTAATTATGCAGCAGCATCTTTGGCTAATAAAGTCTAAACAGAGAACATTTAATCCAATTCATCATTTTTTTCTCCATTGTGAGCAGCCTGTCAAACACAATCAGATTCCCCAAGCAAAGCAGAGAGGAGGCAGGCATCAGCCACACCTGCTTAGCAGGGTTGGTAGCAGGAAGCTCACAGTCAGAGAACAGTTGGCTGCACAGATGGCAGAGATGGGAAGATTGGGGGGGGATATCCACTTCCTAACTGGAGCTCAGTGCAGAAGGGCCATTTGAGAATTGCAGACAGAGAAAAACTTCCTTATGCCTCTGATTTAGTCCAGGCAATGGGAGAGAACACAGGGAAAAAAAGCACAAATATTTACAAAGAACTTCCTATGTGTTCGAAATTTAACCTACAGAATCTCTGTTAAACAATCATCAGGCTAGAGATTGGCTTTCCTACTTTCCAGATGAGAAAAATGAAGACACAACAGGTAAAATTACTTTCTTAAGGTCATACAGCCAGTGAGTAGAGTTGCAGGGATTTGAACCTGTGTCTTCCAGATTCTCTTCTCTGTTCTGGGCTTATTAAAGAATGTTCAATGAGCATCCACTGAGCAATATTCCATGGCCACCTCTGGAAGAAATGATGGGTAGAGATGCCAAGAATGTGGACAGCGTCATCCTTACTTTGAAGATATTCCTAATACAAATAGAGAAGAATTAATATATCAGGACTAATTTTAAAAGTATGTTGAACTATGTGGCTATGACTCTGGGTAAGTTAGGAAGGGACAGATAATCACAGTTTGGTGTTGCTACAGTAGTTGTAAACTCATAACATTTCAGTATTGCAAGGGACCATCATAGCTATGTACAAACATACTCTTGGGAACCCTTGAGGGTGAAGTCCATATCTGATTCATTGGTCTGCCCAATGTTTTCATCACTGCCAGGAAATAATTATTGAATATGTTAATAAAAATTAACCTTACTGTATAAAGAAACTCAAACATCATCATCTATATATTTTTTATTTATTTTTTTACACTTTCTCATTTTATTTTTTATTTTTATTTTTATGTTTTGAGACAGAGTCTTGCTCTGTCACCCCGGGCTAGAGTGCAGTTACACTATCTTGGCTCACTGCAACCTCCACCTCCCGGGTTCAAGTGATTCTCATGTCTCAGCATCCCAAGTAGCTGGGACTACAGGCCTGCCACATGCCTAGCTAATCTTTTGTATGTTTAGTGGAGATGGGGTTTCAAGATGTTGGCCAGGCTGGTCTCAAACTCCTGACCTCAGGTGATTAGCCAGCCTTAGCCTCTCAGAGTGCTGGGATTACAGGTGTGAACCACCATGCCTGGCCATCTTCTATACATTTTAGATAAGAGGTGTTATGAACTCCTTTCAGAAATTTATAAGAGCTATAGGAAAAGATGCACATATAAGTTTTGAGGGTCCAGGTCCCCATAGAAGCTCTTTGGTTATTATAACATTCAACATCAGCATAGGAGGCTGATTCAGGAAATTGTGACATATTTGTTCAATTCAAAGGATACAGTTTTTCTTTTTTCTTTTCTTTTTTTGAGTGAGAGTCCTGCTCGGTCTCCCAGGCTGGAGTGCAGTTGTACGATCTCAGCTCACTGCAACCTCAACCTCCCGGGTTCAAGTAATTCTTCTGCCTCAGTCTCCTGAGTAGCTGGGACTAGGTGCCTGCCACCAGGCCTGGCTAATTTTTGTATTTTTAGTAGAGGTGGGGTTTCACCATATTGGCTGGGTGCAGTGGCTCACTCCTGTAATCCCAACACTTTGGAAAGCCAAGGTGGGTGGAGCATTTGAGATCAGGAGTTCAAGTACATAGTTTTTCAAAACAATGTTTATGATAAAAAAGAGCCACTTGGTTACAAAGTTAAAGGACATGAAACCATGATGCAAAATTTTTACATGTCTTATGGTCCTTACTAACTACAAAATTTTGATTAAGAGTTTCAGCTATAGCAAGACTACCTGGGTCCATTTCTAGATTTTCTACTTGTTAACAGTGTGGCCTTGGGTAAGCTACTTGATCCCTTATTCCCTCAGTATCTTTACAGCTAAAAAATGGTGCTTCTAAAAGGGAGCCGTTATATATTATTTGGTGGGAATGTAAATTAGTACAACTGCTATGAAGAACAGTTTGGAGGGTCCTCAAAAAAACTAAAAATCAAGCTGCCATATGATCCAGCAATCCCACTGCTGGGTATGTACTCAAAAAAAAAAAAAAAGAAAGAAAAGGAAATTGATATATTTAAGAGATATCTGCATTCCTGTGTTTGTTGCACCACTGCTTACAATAGCTAATATTTAGACGTCACCTATGTGTCCATCAGCAGATGAATGGATAAAGAGAGTGAGACACATACACATAATGGAATATTACTTAGCCATAAAAAGAATGAGATCCTTTTCATGGCTGATACTGAAGATCATTATATTAAGTGAAAGAAGCCAGGCACAGCAACACAAACTTCATATTCTCGCTGATTTGTGGAGTCTAAAAATCAAATCAATTGATCTCATTGACACAGTAAAACCATGGCTACCATAGGCTGGGAAGGGTAATGGGTGGTTGGGAGGAAGATGGGTATGGTTAATGGGTATCAAGAAAAAAAATAGAGTGAATAAAACCTATTTGGTAGCACAACAGGGTGACCATCGTCAATAATAACTTAATTGTATATATTAAAGAATGTAATTGGATTGCTTGTAATTCAAAGGATAAATACCCCATTCTCCAATTCACATTGCAAGCTTATATCAAAACATCTCATGTACCCCACAAATATTTACAGCTATGGACACACAAAAAATTTTTGAAAATTAAAAGTTAAAAAATGATATGTTCTGCATAGTGTAATTGTGAGAATTAAGTGAGAAAATAGACTGTAGATAAAGTACTTTGCACAATGCCTGGCATTGAGAAAAATGTTCACAAACACTATTATTATTATTCTTATCTTTTGTTTACTTCAAAAATTATTCTGGGAGGCTGAGTTGGGAGGATCCCTTGAGCCTGGGAGGTTGAGGCTGCCATGAGCCATGTTTGTGTCACTGCACTCCAGCCTGAGTGACAGAACATGACCATATTTCAAAAACATTTAATGTAGTCTTATTTTACATATCACACACCCTCACATGCACACACACACACACACACACACACACACACACACACACACACATACACATGCATGCACACACTATATTATCTATAGAATTTACCTCTGAGGGGAAAATAGGATTGTTTATGGAAAGCGATGGATACCTTCAAATATACCCTTCACATATTTTTCCAATAAGGATATATATGCATGCATTACTGTAAATCCTTAAGAAGAGACTGAACTCAAAATGTGTAGTAATAGGGCAAATGTAAGCCATTCTTTCCTCTGCACTTTATTCATAGAATGGAATATTTTCTGCATAGTGAAATTGTAGCCTTTTTGGGATAGAGTGTCTCAGTTGAGACTCACTGTTTAACTTCTCCAAGGAAAGAGAAGAAACATGCAAAGGTCCACTGAATATTGCAGAAGCCTCACTGGAAAACAGATGCCTAATGGCCTAGTTCACTATCTTGCATATTTTCATCTTTGCCATTGGTATCATGAAATGAATAGCCCCATCCATTCCCAGAGGGTCAAATCACCCAAAGAGAAGTACTCTGCTGCCATCTAATTAAGCCATGGAACTGAAAACAGAGGCTATTAAATATATCCTTGAAATGTTAAATTTTCAATTCTAGAAGTGTGTTTCACCATTCAAACAATAATATTTTGGCATGAAATATTTCTGTCTACTTTCCTCCGTAGAGACTTGGCCAGGGGCAATTAGCAAGCTCTGGCAGGCTGCCGTTAAAAGAGAATGAGATGAAGCTGGATATTCCAGGAACCAAGTAGAAGTTATTCTGAGGAGTACATGTTAGATAATTCACTTAAGCAAAATCTCAAAGAAATTTACAGAGTTTAAATTATCCAAACAACAGAACTCCTATGAGAGTTTTGTGGCCAATGAAGTCAAGATAATAGCAGAGAGGAAAACATATATCTCCCAATGAACAGAAAATTTCAGAACCATCAGGAGAAAAGTGTGGGGGAGGTATCTATGGTTAGGAAACAGCCACTGTTGCTGTCTCAGGTGAAGAGAAGAAGAAATTTGGGTGTTAATGTAAAAAAAAAAAAGAATCTCACCAGTCACTTGACATTTTTTATAGAATATTCCCAGAGTCCTCTGTCAAAGATGGGGTGAATCCTTTGCCAGTAATAGGAAAGAAACTATGTCTCATATTCTTATCTTTATTTATTAAATGAATATGTATTGAGCATCTTCTTTTTGCCATCTCTGTTCTAGGCATCTTTTTCTAGCAGTAAACAAAATAGGCAATGAGCTATTTAGAAGGAAATGTAGAACATTAGCAAACAAACATATGTACAAATAATACAAATCCAGTTAGTACTAAGTGCTATGAAAGGCAAAAACAAAGTAAAATAACAGATGGTGCCCGAGTTGACCAGAGAGGACTTATCTGAGGAGATGGAGTGGGAGCAGAGGTTAAATAATGACCAGGAGTCACCTATGTGAATATCTGAAGATAACATGCTTCTGCCAAAGGGCCAGAAGAGGGGCTGGTATGTCAGAATGTTATAGGATTGCGAGGTGTGTATGCCAATGCATAGTAGCAGACCAATACACGGATACAGCAGGTTTTGCAGCAGAGAAAGAGTTTAATGATTGTGGGGCATCAAGTGAGGAGATGGGAGGACACTTTCAAATCTATCACCCTGAGGAATTCTGGGCTGGGGTTTTTAAAAGAATTGTGGAGGTTGAGAGGTTGGAAAATTGGGGTCATTGACTGGTGGGGATAAGTGGGTTGTGAAAAATGCATTCCTTGGTGAGTCAGCTTCTCATGGGGTCCTTCAGACCAGCTGACATGAGTAGTTTCAGTAGTGTGCAGAACCTGAAAGAATATCTTGGATGGGAAACTTAATGTTTTATACTGTTCAAGTTGTTTTCTGTAGAGCAGTGAAGGGGAAATATGATCTGGCGTCTACATGATTCTAGGCAATAGGCACCAAACAGCTATGTGGAAGCAGATCAGAGACTGAGCTGGCCTCATGATGAATGCTGCATGTGCTGCAAACTTGGCTCCTTTTCATTTCTCCTCCTCCCTTCTTCCCTGATTAAATTCATAAAGTGGGTAGGGACTTTCAAGAAGACAAGCAAGAAGCCCAGAGAGATGGCAATATTTAAGAAGAAGAATAGCAGGTATTTATTCAACCAGTCTCTGATAGGCAGACATTAGGCATAGTACCGACTTTACTTTTTTCCCCACTAAATAAGACCTAATGTGACCAGGTGTGGTGGCTTACACCTGAGGCCGAGGTGGGTGGATCACTTGAGGTTAGGAGTTCCAGACCAGCCTGGCTAACATGGTGAAACCTCGTCTCCACTAAAAATACAAAAATTAGCTGGGTGTGGTGGTATGTGCCTGTGATCCCAGTTATTTGGGAGGCTGAGGCAGGAGACTCTCTTAAGCCCTGGAGGCAGAGGTTGCAGTGAGCTGAGAGTGCACCACCACTGCACTCCAGTGTGGGTGACAGAGTGAGACTCTGTCTCAAAAATGAAGAACAAAAAATTACGAGCTGCCTAGACATGGTGGCTCATGCCTGTAATCCCAGCATCCAACCACTTGAAATCAGGAGTTTGAGACCAGCCTGGCCAACACAGTGAAAGGCCATCTCTACTAAAAATACAAAAAAAAAAAAAAAAAAAAAAAATGAGCCAGGCATGATGACGAGCACCTGTAATCCCAGCTACTCAGGAGGTTGAGGCAGGAGAATCTCTTGAACCCAGGAGGCAGAGTTTGCAGTGAGCCGAAATCTGCCACTGCACTGGGTGACAGAGTGAGACTCCATCTTAATAATAATAAGAGCTAATGTTATTCTTATCCTTACAGATCCAAAATGTGTGACTTCTCTACTTACAGGCAACCTCACAGGCACATACTGTGTCATCATTTCTCCTTTCCTAAAATGCAGGGTGTAGGAATGAGTGCCTGGCTTAGGAATAAGGCTTAGCTTCCCCTACATAGCATATCACTGTTGTTCACAGCCTGTCACCCCATCCTCGAAACCATCAGAAAGTGACCATAACTTGTCACCTTATGAAAGAAATGTTCCCCCCCAGGAAACCCCACTGCTAGTCCTGGAGATGGAAATGATGAGAAGTAGCAGGAATTTAAGGAAGTGGTGATTCTGAGACAGAAACACGTTTCATGTGGGAATTTAGTTTTATGCTTACAGACTCATTGTTTTTCTGCAGGCGTGATTTGCTTTTCTTCTGTCATGCTTTATGACATTCATGAGGAATATTGAATGTTGCTCTGGTGGTATTTAGAAACTTGAGGATTAGTGAAGGTCTTGGCTCGTCTCCTTCATAGATACAGACAGCTTTCCTGAAGTCAAAACACTGTATTTCAGAAAGTCTGAACCTTGGGGTTGAACAGACTTAGGTTACGGTCCTGGTTTTCATGTCTTTGCGCTTTTAAACCATGTGATCCTGCGAACATATTTACCTTCTCTGCTCCTAATTTTGTGCAACTGTGAAAAACATGGACTTAGAGAGAGTTCTTGAAGTAGCATAAATAAAATCAGGAAGACAAAGTACTTAGCATAGGTAGTTATGTCAGGCGTTTGCTTCTCATCATCAAGGAAACATGTGACGCCCTAGATCCCATCATCATCATGGTCATTGTCATCATCATCAAAGTAAGGAAATATTGCATAGTGTATAGAGTCTCGGCTTGGGAACCTGCTCATTTTGGGTTGAATTCCATGTCTAATCTTTCTATGTATGTGACTTCATGCAAGGCTTTATACTCCCTGCCTCAGCTTCCCCGTGTCTGAGGGATTAAAATAGTACCTTCCTGATAGGATTGCTGTGAGGATTAACTGCACACATACATAGAAAGTGCATGGAATGGGGGACAGTCATTGTAGATTGTTTCCATATGGGAAAGAAGGTATATTTATTTGTGATATACAAAGATGGACTTCATGTGTTTTAATTCCCGAACCCTGCTCCTGAGACATGAAGTAAGATTAATGTGGATAATAATCTGTTAATGTCTTGCTTCTCACCGTGAAGCAGTGATATGATGCCCTGGATCCTCAGCTACCCCCTGGCCTGATGCCATTCTGCCCTTCCTGCCTAGACCCAGGAGTCAGCTCCCAGAGGAGATACTGAATCTGCAGCCCAGCTGGTGTCTGAAATGCGGAAGGCAGCAGGATTCCAGCTGCAGCCTCCATCCCCACCCTCCCGGTGACACACTTCTCTCGGTGAACCCTCTAGAATCTCAATAATTCACCGCAGTCACCACGCTCAGACAGGTTGCTTGGAAAAGTGAGTTCTGAGCCAAGGGTTTTGGCAGGTCTTAAAATATTTCCTTCTGTGCAACTGCAATCACATCTCCATCATGGGTGCCTGGGAGTGCAGCAAGGCATAAAGGGGAGAGGAATGAGGAACAAAATGCAGCCCCTGATTTATAAGTTACCCTTGTCACAGAGATCCAGGCACAACCGATCTGGCTTGCAGTATGAAATCTGGGACAATTGGAGTGATGGCTTTTTCATTACATGTTTTTTAATTTTCCCAGATAAAGAAAATGCGGGTCTAATCCCAGAGGTGGCTACCAAAAGCTTCTGCAATTCCAATGACTGAAACTTAGGGAAAAAAAATGCGTGCATCCGTCTCCATACTCCGCTAGCTCCCACAAGGTTTATTACCTCCTTTTTCCCCCAGAAATTGCTGGAAAAGGAGGGGAAAGCGTTAATGACACAGACAAGCAGTCTACAAGAGCTCAGTCTGAATTCTCCATAGAGAGATACATGTGGTAGTTTTAGGGAAAATCATCATAAAGACCGTGTTAAATATTAAGGTCCAAGAGAGAAAGGTTTAGTTGTATGACGTTGCTATTTTATACCTCATTTTTAGCAAAAGGCTTGGCACATTGTATTGGTTAATAAATTATTGAAGCAAAGGAGAAAAAAAAAGAAGAAAAATAAGAAAGATCTTATCAATCAAATGATCCCTCAATGAGATGCGATTCAGTCTGTGCATTCAGAATCCACTGAATATGTCTCTCTCTCTCTCTCTCTCTCTCTCTCTCTCTCTGTCTCTCTCAACACACACACACACACACACACACACACACACACACACACACGATGCATTGATGGCTGGGCTTATGCATTTAACATATGTTAATTATTTATGTATTCCCGAAGACCTAGGAAGGTAATAAAATTAGCCTATGTGTATTGAGATTCACTATGTACTAGACATCAGGCCAAATACTTTAATTACTATTTTCATCTCCAATTTATAGATGAAGAATCTGAAAGATGGGATTTTCTTTTCCTTTGATCCAAGGTCACTCTAATCCTACATGGAAGTGCCAAGTTTTGGTAGTGGACTGCCTGACTAGAGTCCCCACTATTAGCATCCACTTTTCTATTTACAAGTAAAGGATGAAATGAAGTAAAATAGAGGCTCATAGAGGTGCAGTGACATACACAGTATCACATGGCAAGTCAGGTGCAGAGCAGGAGTCAGAACTCAGCTTCCCCAGCCCCTACACCAGTGATCTTCCCTCTGCAGTTCCAAACCTTCACTGGCAAACATTGATACTTGAGAATACAGGCAACTTGAACCTATCCCTGCCCTTGCAATGGAATTTTGGGGAACCCTTTGACCACAGACTAACACAAATGTTTTGTAAAATCTACTGGGGATGAAGAATTTTGTAAAAGATGATATTAAATCAGTTCAGAGTCTTAGTCACAGGTGAAAGAAGACCAACTAAGACTAAGTTAAGCAACAACAGATGGAGAAATGGTGTGAGAACAGGCTATTCTGTTAGGTCATAGAACCAAACATTCCTTGCATGAGACTGGATTTTGGATTCAGGTGTCACTTATTGTGGGGGGCTTAAATGATGTCACCAGTTCTCTCTTACTCCTCTCTCTCTTATTCTCTTTATCTCTGTCTCTCTACTCTTAGATCTATTTTCTTTGTTGGTTTATTTCTCAACCAGACCCACTTTAAGTGAGTGCAAGGTACCAGACTTACATAGACCTCACAGTCTTTGAGGGGGGAGGGACCTCTTTCTTAGTAGCCTTATCAATACCTGATTAGCTCTTCTTGGGTCATGTACACCCCCAACTCACCAGCCTCCTGGATGAATGACTGTATCTAGGAGGAGAGCTTGCTGTCATTGGTTAGCTGCAGTTACATGGCCAACTTATTGGCTAAAAAGACAGAAAGGACAGAATGAGGACTTTTGAGAAGAGATATATATCAACAACTATATCTACATCTGTCTATCTATCTATCTTTCTATCTGTCTATTTTATAACCAGAAAAATGAGAAGAGATACCGGGCTAGACACCAGACTAGATGTCCATTGCTGACCTATACTCAAGCCATGGCGTGTCTACAAAAGGCTCATTCAAATCCTGAAGTTCTGCTCAAATGGCTTATCAAGAGCTATGAATCTGACCCACTCAGTGTGACAGGGGGTGTTTGCTGAAGCCAAGTCTGCATTGCCTGCCAAATATCTCTCCTAGAATCTTCTCATTATAGAAAGATTTAATCATTTATCATTTAAAAAATAATACTTCCCAACATCTGAAATCCTAGAGGTAAAGTAAGGCAGAACACGTGTGTCGTTGAGTTGCCAAAACCTCGTGTACGGCACAGCATTGTTCTTGGCTGACCACAGTATCAAACAAGGCAATTTTTATTGACAGTCTCCTTGTGCAGGATGGATGTCTTCATAAGCCCAAGAAGGAAAGAAAGCAGCAAAAATAAAGACAGAAAGAAGCCGAGGAGAAAATGTGACAAATATTGAAGCAGGTAGGAAATTGTTTTTAAAAAATCAGAGATCCACAGAGAATACTGAACAACTTTTGCCCACAGATGAACAGATGAGCACAATTGCACACTACAGGTGCTGAAGGCGCGAATGTGAGCTTGGATATACTTTCCACCACTGTTAGAAGAGTAATGGGCCTCTTTGGACAAGGAAGATGCCATTAGGATTCCAAACTAAGTTTTCTTCATGCTGTAATACGACATTCTGTGATCAATCCTTCTCAGCCACTGCACGGAAAGAACCAGCATTTCCTATTATCCTCTTATTTGTATTATTCTTTCTTTTCCCTTCCTTTCATTTTTTATTTGTATTTTTGCATCTCAGCATGTGATGATGAAGATCCTTAGCTGATATTTAAATTCTCATCCTAGAATCTGCACCTTGGCATTTTATTTTAGATCACTTCTGTAGACTATCAGAAATGTAAAGAATGAAACATGTTACTTTGACAGGAAAGCCAGAACCTACTGATGGGCTTAACAATTGAAGACATGATTCCTTGATTGTTGACAGAGCTAGGACACCGTGTTCTTGTTCACTGACCCTGGTCCTTTCAAATATGATGATAAGAACTCATTTAGCCAACTTTATTTGGCTATAGTAGGTGTTTCTATTGATAAAATCTAGGGGCATAGGGCACACTTTCACATAAACAAATTGTTTTGCCTGAAATACTATGTGATGTATTGGAATCTCTCTTTTCAAAATTTCTCATCCTGTCCTTTCTGGGTTTTTTTTTTTTTTTTTTTTTTTTTGAGACGGAGTCTTGCTTTGTTGCCTAGGCTAGAATCCAGTGGTGAGATCTTGGCTCACTGCAACCTCTGCCTCCCAGGTTCAAGCGATTCTCCTGCCTCGGCCTCCTGGAGTAGCTGGGATTGCAGGTGCATGTCATCATGCCCAGCTAATTTTTGTATTTTTAGTAGAGATGGGGTTTAGCCCCATGTTAGCCAGGCTGGTCTTGAACTCCTGACCTCAGGTGATCTGCCCACCTCGGCCTCCCAAAATGTTGGAATTTCAGGCATGAGACACTGGGCTCATGCCTTTCTGTCTTCTTAACTAATAAGATTGCAATGTGACCACAGCTAAGTGATGAGAGCATGCTCTCCTTTTGGAGCCAGTCCTTGGTCCAGGAGGCCAGGGAGGGTGGACATGACCCAATCTTAAATCGAAGAGATAGATCTGGATGAATTAAAATAGTATATTTACAACAACAACAATAACAGTAACAACATAGGTGATACAATATGCAGGCATTGTTTAGGCATCTTAGATACATTGTCTCAATGGATTCTTGTAACAGCCCTACAAGGTTGATACAATGTCATGCCTGTTTTATAAATGGGGAAATGGAGGCAGAGGGCAAATTAGCAACACGTGCCAGCCTGCAGAACCAACAAGGAGCTGAGCTGGAATTTAGATCTAGTTGTCTCTGTCTCGAAGCTTGGACTCATCAACATTTCTCTATGCTGATCCAGCATCTGTTATGACCTTACTTTGTAATCTTGAGAAAGTCACTTCCACAAGTTCACAAAGTAAGGTTGTGACAGAAGCTGCTTATCCTAAGCTTACTTATCTGTAAAATGATATCGATTTAAATTTGTGGAAGTCACATTTTTTAAGTTTGTGAGCCTTTTTTAAAAAGGCCAAAACATTTTTTCAAGTACCCAAGTATGTTTCTTTTTTTAATGGTCATTGAGAAAATAAAGAAAATATAACTTCTGTGTATTTAATATTTTAATCATTTACAAATAGGAGAAAACACTTAACAGTGGTTAAAAGTGCAGCCTCCAGAGTCATACCATTTGGGGGCAAATTTCGCAGCTGCCACTTGCTGGCTATGTGAATTTGGACAAATCGTATATGCCTTCCTCTGTCTCAGTTCTCTCTTTTAGAAAGTAGGCTAATAATAGTATCCTCCCTCATGAGGTAATTGCAAAGATCAAGTGAATTTCTATTTGGAATGCACTTAGAAAAAGCACTGAAGAATAGCAAATGCTATGTAAATCTCAGCCATTCTTATTAATTTATATTTCACAAATCATAGTGACTAATTTTTCTACATTATCACAGAGCTACAAATTTTTCAGAAAAGACTAGATGTATGTGTAGAAACTCTGGAAAGACCACAGGGTTCTGAAGCAGAAAGAAAGAAGACAAAACATAAAATTATTTCTGAGCTTTCTTCCAATCTGTACATTATATGAAAAGAAAATAAAAAAATAAAAGGAAAACTCTTCTACCCTCAAACTTCTGACATCACCACAACCTACTTCTCAAGACTTCTCAGATGGCAAAAAAAAAAAAAAAAAAAAAAAAGTTCAGGGCAAATGTTTTTTCCACTGGACTGCAAGCTCTTGGAGTTGGGAATTCATAGGAGTTTCACATTTGTAACTATCACTACCACCCCCACATCTTCATGTCTACTCTTGCATAGCAAAACACATGGTCTTGTAAAGAGTAGATTATTGTATTTTTTTTTTTTTTTTTGTATTTTTAGTAGAGACAGGGTTTCACCGTGTTAGCCAGGATGGTCTCAATCTCGTGACCTTGTGATCTGCCCACGTCAGCCTCCCAAAGTGCTGGGATTACAGGGCATGGTGACACGTGCCTGTGGTCCCAGTTACTTGCAAGACTGAGGCAGGAGAGTCGCTTGAACCTGGGAGGGAGGGTTTGCAGTGAGCCAAGATCACACCACTGCAATCCAGCCTGGGTGACAGAGTGAGACTCCATCTCAAAAAAAAAAAAAAAGAAAAGAAAAATAGTAGATTTTTGTCTAACGTGAAGAAAAAAAGGAGGGGGAGAAAGGAAGAAGAAAGAAATTTGACATTTATACAATTCCTCTTCTAAAACAGGGTTGCCTGGGAATTTTCTGGTTGGAAAAACTCGAGAAAACAGTTGGCTGTGTGTACCAGGAAGTGGGAGAAATTATCAAGACTGAAAGTCACCTGTGTAAGAGACCTGCGAAGCCCCACACACAGCTCAGCCCAGGTGCATCAGCCTGTGGTTACATTTCAATGTCATTTCCAGTTACTTCCAGCCTTTCTTACTTCCTAGCAAGCCTTGGCTTCTGGGGGTTCCACCTGCTACATCCTTCCTCGCTTAGATATTTCTTATCACCTACCCTTAGGCCCCGTTTTCGCACTCTCTGGATTTTCCTGCCTGACACTGTTACACAGAAAATCCTACTAAATGCTGAGTTGGAATACAGGCCACTGGCTGCATCTGTGCTAAACTGCTTGCAATGACGGCAAGTGTTGATTTAGCACAGTGACTGAGAGTAGAGTCCCTGAGCCTCACCGTTAGTTCTTAATTCCTGGCTGTGTTGCTTACTAGGTATGTGACCTTAGGCAGGTACTTTAAATTCTCTATGCCTCTCTTGAATCCTCCAGAAAAACTGAGGTAATAGTAATAATACTACCCATGTTACGGGGTTGTTGTAAGGATGAGATAAACTTAGAACTGTGTCTCACACATAGCAATCATCACTTGATTCAAACACGTATTGTGTCCTGGTCATATTGTCCTGCAAATTTGTTTTACCTAAAATGTGATTGAATCTACATTTTTTTTTTCTTTTTCCAGCTACCTTCTACTTCTCCATCAGTCTCAGCTGAAATGACAGCATGTCTTGAAAACATCTTTTTACTTTCATAGGCCAGCTTAGTTCTTCATTCTTTGTGCCTATTTAATGCTGGAATTGCATACATCAGCAGAGAATATGGTTTTACTATCTATTATAAAATCAGTTTGCTTATCTCTCCCACTGGACTAAGGACTTCTTAAGAGCAGATGCTGTGAACTACATACTATTTTACACCAAACATCTGGTATCCCCGCAAAATGACCCTTTGTCTGTCCAGATAGCATGTGGTTTGTTTGGTGGGCAAGCAGAGGCTTTGGAGAAAGACAGATGTGAACTCATCTCCTGCCTCTGCCATCTCAATGTATCATTCATGCTGGTACCGCATTCACGTTTTCTTCATTTCTTCACTACCAGTGCTTTCATTTTGCATGGTCTCACTTGAATTCCACAGGTTATTAGAGATCACTCCTATTTTGTTCCCTTGTCTCCAACTGCTTCTTCCTCGCATATGTCCTACATACTGCTAGATTAATCTTCTCAAAATGCAAATTTGATTATTGTTTACTTCCTTGCCCCTCCCATTAGACTGTAAATGCATTATATCTTTCCCTATGTCTGTAGTCCCAGAATAATATCTGAGGCAAAACAGGTGCTCAAATTATCTATCTTTACTTTTTTGCTTTCTTCTATGTTTATACCCTTGGCCCCTAATGAAGAATAATTTATATGCCCATAAGGAGGATAGCAAATTAATTAAGTGCATAGTAGCTTATTTGTAGAGTGGAACCCTATACAGAAGATGAAATCCAAGAACTATATCTGTTAGCATTAACAGGGATAGATCTAAAAAACCAGAATCTTTGAGTGAACAAAGTCAATTTCAGCATGATATGCATAGTAGGATACAATTTATCTAGATTACTAACATTGTATATTTTTATGATTAGTCAATGTATACCAAAGATGGCCCATAGAAACAAAAAACATTATTTCCTCTGGGGAGGAGGTAGTAAAATGTCTTTGAGGAGGGCAGAATGTGAAATGTAGCTTTATTTACAGAGAGACAGAGAGAAGAGAGAGAGAGAGAGAGAGAGTAAGAGAGAGGAAATACTAAGAATAGGAAGAAAAAAAAAACCCTAAATAAACTAAAGTGCGTGAAGGACTCAGCCATTTATGAAAGAAGAGAAACCCAGAAACTCATCCCTGGGATAGGCTTCTCTCATCCCTGGGATAGGCAGAGAGGGAGCAAATCCACCATAGATTGAAAAGAGAAATCAGCCAAACACTTAATAGGCCTTGTGGTCTGGCATGGTAGATTTAAATCTATGAAGCCTCAGTTAAAGATGGAGTCTGCACGAACCCAACAGCCCTTCACCTTGGGTGGGATGGCGTCACTGAGTGCCCAGTGGGAGATTGCTGAGGCTGGGAGTAAGAAAGAAAGGCTTAATGGAATCCCAAGGGGTAAGGATTTTTCTCTGAGTGTATGGCAATGGCCTGCTGATGGTCAGAGAAAACCTTGAGGCACAGACTATTAGGCCATGGTTGGACAAAGGTTGGGGCAGGACAGAAGAGCTGAGACACATCCCCCCAAGAAGCATGGGGTCTTCACCAGGTACGAGACAGTAGCCTGATGAAGCTGGGAGCAGGAGAGTGTGGTGAGCAGAAATCACTACAGGCAGAGAAAGGTGGGGGTGGGCTGAGGAGCAAAAAGAGCTTTTAAATGACCCCAAAGCTGGTGACTGATAATTTAAGTATAGAGAGCTCTTAAGAGTGTAGCCAGAACTCAGATCCCAAACTCTGTTGAAGGGGAGGTCCTGATTCTACTCCCAAAATACTGTAAGCCATTGTGAACTGAATCTAACTAGAGCCATTAAAAATCCTAGACAGGCTTAAATTAGATTATATTGACTCAGCCCCAATTCTATCAATCTGACAAAGGAAGAGATAAATATTTTCCCAGGCAAATATTATCTTCTTGTTTCTATAGTTTATTTATACAGAAGACATGTATGCTTATATCTCAAACACATTTGCAAAATAATGTGATTATCATCAAGAGTAAAAATAGCCAATACAAGAAGATCTGCAGGTGCCACAGATGTAAGAATTAGCAGAAACAAGTTAAAATAACTGTAATAAATATGTTACAGCATCTAGCAGAAAATGTGACAAGCACATGAACAGCTTGGAAATTTTAGTAGAGAACTGGAAGCTACTTTTTTAAAAAAGCAAATAGATCTGAAAAGCAATATCAGAAAAAAAATTCCTTCATGGGCTTATAAGAAGATTGAGCACAGCAGAAAAATCTGTGAATCTGAAAATATGTCAATAAAAATTGTCCACACTGAAGCACAGTGAGAAAGAAAGAATTAAAAGAAGAAAACGGAGGAAAAGGAGGAGGAGGAGGAAGAGGAGGGAATATTGAATCTAGGATTTGTATGTGAAACGGTACCAAACCACTCAACATGCACATAATTGGAGTTCTAAAAGAAGAAGAGAAAGAAAATGGAGAAGAAAGAAATATTTGAAGAGAAAATAGCAAGAAAAAAGGATAATTGCTGAAAAAACAACAGTCTATAATTAGAAATACACTATCAAACTACAAGCAAAACAAATGCAAAGAAAACCATATTGGGGCATTTGATCACCATCAAACTACTTGTAACTCAGATTTTATAGTCTGCATGAAATTATATTTGCTGACATTTTGTTTAGAAAATGAAAATAAAGTACCTCATGTATAAAAGGTAATAAATACTTGATAGTTGATTAACTGAATTAATTAATCTTTTTACTTATAAGCTTAAAGTCCTTTGGGGACACCACATTGCCTGAATAATAATGTACATTTTCCTAATTCAGAATAAGAATGTTTTCCAACTCTGGACCTAGTCTACATCTACATCTCAGCTTTATGTGAGTCAATGATTTTGAAATGCCAGTTTCAAAACTGTAGGAAGTTTGTGACAAAAGACAAATTTGTTAGATAATTTGTAAGTGAATTAATACATAAATGGATTGATTAATTAATACATTATTTGTTCATGTCATACTCCAGCTTGTTTTAGGGTTCCTCTCCATACCCATCTTCATCTCAGTAAATCCACTTAAACCTTACTGCATCCCACTAGGAAGAGATGATCTGATAAGTAATTAAATTACATACGTTTACTTTCACATGAAATATTCCTCCTTGGGTTTTGAATTCATTTCTGATTACTTCTAGAAATCTTCCCTCCTATCTTATGATCACCACTTATGGGGAATAGAGGAGGGAACATACCTTCCCTTCTGAAAACTGCTTTCTTAGAAGATAAAGTGGGACCAGGAAGGGGCCAGTAGAAGAAAGCAGGATCAGGTGGTCAAAGCTTTCTTTGATCTAGGCAAGAGAAGTGTCTTCCTCTGCAACCCTTTCTTTGATCTTTTAGATGCAATCAAATCCCCTAATAAATAGCCTCATTGAATTCCCATTCATGGCACTTACGATATTATAATTTTATATTTAATGAACCTTTGATTTCCACATCTGCCTTTCTCAATGTCAGGTTCCATGAGAGCTGACATAGTGGCTATTGTGTGCTCACCATTCTCTTGCAGATGCCTGGCATGTAGTAGGAGCTCACTGAACTTTGTCGAATGAATGAATAGGTGAATGCATGTATCTTGTTCCTGTTCCCCCATCTTCTGGGTTGCCTCACTGGTAGAAAATAATTTATTGATGCGGGGCCAAAAGCTTTACTGAGTAAGAATGATTTTTCTTGCTCTTCACCTCTCTCGGGAACCTACAGTGGTCACAGGCATTTTTAAGTAAAAGGAAGCAAAGTGACGTGAACATTTTTATAACAAAATTTATTCAGTTTAAAGAGCTGACATTAATCTGATGGTATCTCCTGATTTTCTTGGCATTAAAATGTCTTTTGTTTCATGAAATGATAATAATAAATAGTTGCTTTAATGGATTACTTAATTAGCAAAATGAACATTTGGCCACTCTTTGAGGGCTGCTAGACATGCTGGACTCCGATTTATGTAGCCTTGTCCTCTTCCACACCTTACGATTTTGCTGACTCCATTCATTCTACAGGGATTGGATTAAAAACTGCCTGCTCCTAAATATTTTTTGACTCTGGAGACCTTAATCTTTCTGTAATAGATACCTGTTATGCTTGTCACTTTTCTTCATAAGGCTCATTGTACGTGGCTTTTGTTGTTGTTGTTTTGAGACAGAGTCTCGCTCTGTCACCCAGGCTGGAATGCAGTGGTGCGATCTCAGCTCACTGCAAGCTCCGCCTCATGGGTTCAAGCGATTCTCCTGCCTCAGCCTCCCAAGTGGCTGGGATTACAGATATGCACCACCTTGCCTGGCTAATTTTTGTATTTTTAGTAGAGATGGGGTTTCACCGTGTTGGCCAGGCTGGTCTCTAACTCCTGACATCGGGTGATCTGCCCGCCTTGGCCTCCCAAAGTGCTGGGATTTCAGGCATGAGCCATCACGCCAGGCCTCACTCTAGGTGTTTCTGCTAAGTCAAGGTGAGTCTCTTCCCTTCCAGTAGACTCTAAACTCTAATAGCATAAGGATGGTGCCTATCTTTTCTGCCAATGAATCCTAATGCTATTCCTGGCATATAGTAGCTGCTCATTAAAAATATTTGCTAAGTAAACAAATGAATGCATGCCACAGCATTACCATAAAGGGCTAATTTCTTTCTTTGCTTCAGTTATCTTGAATTCTACACAAAGTACCCTTCCCTAATTCCCAGCCCCATCTTCCTTGGGATGTCGATGATAGGGTGAGCTCATGGTTCCTTCCTGCCTGTCCTTCTGTCTCATCACACCTGTATATTAAGAAGGGAAAGGGAGGACACGACAGGAGTTTTATATACACTGGTTTCATATCATCTCAGCCATTTCTCATGAAACATCTTATGACTTGTTATTTTATTTATTTTTTTAATATATATTTTATGGCATTTTAGGTTCTGGGGTACATGTGAAGAACATGCAGGATTGTTGCATAGGTACATACATAGCAATGGGGTTTGCTGCCTCCATCCCCATCACCTATATCTGGCATTTCTCCCCATGTTATCCCTCCCCAACTCCCTACCCCCCATTGTCTCTCCTTTAGTCTTCCCCAACAGACCTCAGTGTGTGATGCTCCCCTCCCTGTGTCCATGTGTTCAACACCTGCCTATGAGTGAGAACATGCAGTGTTTGATTTTCTGTTCTTGTGTCAGTTTGCTGAGAATAATGGTTTCCAGGTTCATCCATGTCCCTACAAAGGACATGAACTCATCGTTTTTTATGGCTGCATAGTGTTCCATTGTGTTTATGTGCCACATTTTCCCTGTCCAGTCTATCATTGATGGGCATTTGGGTTGGTTCCAAGTCTTTGCTATTATAAACAGTGCTGCAATGAATGTTCTTGTGCATGTGTCCTTATAGCAGAACGATTTATAATCCTTTGGATATATACCCAGTAATGGAATTGCTGGGTCAAATGGAATTTATATTTCTAGGTCCTTGAGGAAGCGCCACACTGTCTTCCACAATGGTTGAACTAATTTACACTCCCACCAACAGTGTAAAAGTGTTCCTATTTCTCCACATCCTCTCCAGCATCTCTTGTCTCCAGATTTTTTAATGATCACCATTATAACTGGCATGAGATGCTATCTCAATGTAGTTTTGATTTGCATTTCTCTAATGATCAGTGATGATGAGCATGTTTTCATATGTTTGTTGGCTTCATGTATGTCTTCTTTTGAAAAGTGTCTGTTCATATCCTTTGCCCACTTTTGAATGGGTTTGTTTGTTGTTTTCTTATAAACCTGTTTTAATTCTTTGTAAATTCTGGATATAAGTCCTTTGTCAGATGGGTAGATTGCAAAAAATTTTCCCATTCTGTTAGTTGCTGGTTCGCTCTAATGATTGTGTCTTTTGCTGTGCAGAAGCGCTGCAGTTTAATTAGATCCCATTTGTCTATTTTGGCTTTTGTTGCCAATGCTTTTGGTGTTTTAGTCATGAAGTCCTTGCCTATACCTGTGTCATGAATGGTTTTGCCTAGGTGTTCTTCTAGGGTTTTTATGGTGTAAGATCTTATGTTTAAGTCTTTAATCCATCTGGAGTTAATTTTAGTGTAAGGTGTCAGGAAGGAGTTCAGTTTCTGCTTTCTGCACATGGCTAGCCAGTTTTCCCAACACTGTTTATTAAACAGGGGAATCCTTTTCCCCCATTGCTTGTTTTTGCGAGATTTGTCAAAGATCAGATGGTTGTAGATGTGTGGCATTACCTCTGAGGCCTCTGTTCTGTTCCATTGGTCTATATCTCTGTTTTGGTACCAGTACCATGCTGTTTTGATTACTGTAGCCTTGTAGTATAGTTTGAAGTCAGGTAGCGTGATGCCTCCAGCTTTGTTCTTTTTGCCTAGAATTGACTTGGCTATGTGGGCTCTCTTTTGGTTCCATATGAAGTTTAAGATGGTTTTTTCCAGTTCTTTGAAGAGGGTCATAGGTAGCTTGATGGGGATAGCATGGAATGTATAAATTACTTTGGGCAGTATGGCCATTTTCACAATATTGATCCTTCCTAACCATGAACATGGAATGTTTTTCTATCTGTTTGTGTCTTCTCTTACTTCCTTGAGCAGTGGTTTGTAGTTCTCCTTGAAGAGGTCCTTTACATTCTTTGTTAGTTTTATTCCTAGGTATTTTATTCTCTTTGTAGCAGTTGTGAATGGCAGTTCATTCTTGATTTGGTTCTCTTTAAGTCTGTTATTGTTGTATAGGAATGCTTGTGATTTCTGCACATTGATTTTGTATCCTGAGACTTTGCTGAAGTTGCTTATCAGTTTAAGGAGATTTTGGGCTGAGACAATGGGGTCTTCTAAATATACAATCATGTCGTCTGCAAATAGAGACGATTTGACTTCCTCCTTTCCTAGTTGAATACCCTTTATTTCTTTGTCTTGCCTGATTGCTCTGGCTAGAACTTCCAATACTCTATTGAATAGGAGTGGTGAGAGAGGGCACCCTTGTCTAGTGCCAGATTTCAAAGGGAATGCTTCCAGTTTTTGCCCATTCAGTATGATATTGGCTGTGGGTTTATCATAAATAGCTTTTATTATATTGAGATACATTCTGTCGATACCTAGTTTATTGAGAGTTTTAGCAAAAAGAGCTGTTGAATATTGTCAAAGGCCTTCTCTGCATCTATTGAGATAATCATGTGGTTTTTGTCTCCCATATTTCTTGGAGGCTTTGTTCATTTCTTTTTACTCTTTTTTCGCTAATCTTGCCTTCTCATTTTATTTCATTGAGTTGATCTTCAATCTCTGATATCCTTTCTTCTGCTTGGTCAGTTCAGCTATTGAAACTTGTATATGCCTCATGAAGTTCTTGTGTTGTGTTTTTCAGCTCCATCAATTCATTCACATTCCTCTCTAAGCTGTTTATTCTTGTTAACATTTCGCAAAACCTTTTTCAAGGTTCTTAGTTTCTTTGCACTGGGTTAGAACATGTTCTTTCAGCTCAGAGATGTTTCTTATTACCCACGTTCTGAAGCCTGTTTCTGTAAATTCATCAGACTCATTCTCCATTCAGCCTTGTTCCTTTGCTGATGAGGAGTTGTGATCCCTTGGAGGGAGGAGAGGCATTCTGGTTTGGGTGTTTTCATCCCTTTTGCGCTGGTTTCTTCCCATCTTTGTGGATTTATCTATGTGTGGTCTTTGTAATTGGTGACTTTCAGATGGGGTCTCTGAGTGGACATCCTTTTTGTTGATGTTGAAGTTATTTCTTTCTGTTTTTAATTTTCCATCTAACAGTCAGGCCCCTCTGCTGTAGGACTGCTGGAGGTCCACTCCAGGCCCTGCTTGCCTGGGGATCACCTGCAGTGGCTGCAGAACAGTAAGGGTTGTTGCCAGTTTCTTCTTCTGTTATCTTTGTCCCAGAAGGATACCCTCCAGATGTCAGCCTGAGCTCTCATTTATGAGATGTCTCTTTGGCTATATGGGGGGTGGGGGAGCTGCTTGAGGAGACAGTCTGTCCCTTATAGGAGCTCAAGTGCTGAGCTGTGAGCTCCGTTGTTCCATTCAGAGCTTCTGGGCAGGTACATTTAAGTCTGGTGCAGCGGAACTCATAAACACGTTTTTTTCCCAGGTGCTCTGTCCCAGGAAGGTGGAGCTTTATTATAAGTTCCTGATGTGCTGCTGCCTTTTTTAGGGATTTGCTGCCCAGCAACGAGGTAGCCTAGTCACAGTCTGCCAGCAGAGACATTGCTGAGCTGCTGTGGGCTCCGCCTAGCTGCTGTGTGAACTTCCTTGTAGTTTTGTTTATAGAGGTATAGTTAGAACTGCCTTGGTAATGGCAGACTGCCTCGGTAATGGCAGACTGCCTCGGTAGTGGTGGACTGCCTTGGTAATGGCAGACACCCTCCCCCCCACAGAGCTGGACCATCCTGGGTCCAGCTGTGCTTGCTGTGAAACTCTCAGTCTAGAGCATTTCAGATTGCTCTTTTTTGTGGGGGGTGGGACCGGCTGAGCCTGATCACCTGGTTCCCTGCCTCGGACCCCTTTTCTATTCAGCTGAACGGGCGACTCTGTCTCCCAGGCATTCCAGGCACCAGTTGAAATGGCGCCCAGATTTGTGTGAGTTTTGTGCGGAGACCTGCTGTGCCAGCTGAAACAGCCATGCTGGAGACTCATGGCGTTTTTCTGCCCAGGAATCTCCTGGTCTGTGGGCAGTAAAAATTTGTTTGGAAATGCGGTGATAGCTCACCCTCTGCGTTTTCGCTGGGAACTGCAATCCAGAGCTATTCCTATTTGGCCATCTTGTATCATCTCCCAACTTGTTATTTTATTAATCTCATTTTATTTATGAATAAATTGAGGCTTAAAGAGATTAAATTACTTCCTCACTCAAGTTTACATAGCTGTATAGGACAAGGCTGGTATCAGAGCTCAGCTACCTTTGCTTGAAAACTTATGCTGTTTTTCACTCTGTTATATGTGGTCTTCCTTGTCCCCATGGAGAGGCGCCTCTTCCTCATCTGCACTTATTTTATGCAGAAGAAGTGGGAAAGCTGATTAACCTTCCCTGGGTGCCACCCTGGAAACTGGCACACAGGGTTCCTCACCACTGGAGCAGGCACACATTGGCACCAGCTCCCACTCCGTCAGTAGGAAATCATTACTACATTGCTAGAAAAATGAAACAATGCAAGTTATACAAGATCCATAATGACACTGAGAAATGAGAAGCTGCCACAAGTGCTGCATAGCCAGATTTGTATGCCTGCCAGCCAAAGCACAAATGGCCCCTCTCACATTTGTCTCAGAAAACAGGGGGCTCTAATTGTGGTGCATAATGAGCACACAGACATCAAAGAGCAGTGTATGGAGCACACCAGGAGCTTCAGCCATGGGACTGGATGGAGGCAACCTCCAGGGACTTGACGGCAAGCTCAACTGCCCTGAGCCAGAAGGGCACTAGAGACTACCTGGCAGCCAGGTGGTATTCTCACCAATAGCCCAGCTGACTCTGGGAAAACTTTGACTTGAAGCTTCTTGTTTCCTAAATGGCCCATCGTTGCTCATTCTGGTCATTGGTACCCAAAATGTGAGACGCACCTCTGAAAGATCTTAAATTGCTCATATGAAACATTAAATGGTGTTAATTCTCATAGAGTGAAAGTTACATCCTCAGTTTGCTTTCATTTCTTTAGATGTGAAGGAGGAGACCACAGTATTCTCTGTCTTCAACACCTAATGCTTGCCTTTCTCTCTCTCCCTCTTTCTTTTTTCTTTCTCCCTCTCTCCCTCCCTCCCTTCTTTCCTTCCTTCCTTCTCTCTCTTTCCCTTTTCTTTCCTTCTCTTTCTTTCTTTCCTTTTCCTTTTCCTTTCCTCTCCCTCCCTCCCTTCCTTCTTTCTCTTTCTTTCTTTCTCTCTTCCTTCTCTTTCTCTTTCTCTCTTTCTTTTCTTTTCCTTTTCTTCCTCCCTCACTCCTTGTTCCTTCTCTCTCTTTCCCTCTTTTCTTTTCTTTCCTTCTCTCTTTCCTTCTTTCTTTTTCTTTCCTTCTTTCTTTCTCTTTCTTCTTTCTTTTCCCTCCCTCCCTTCTCTCTTTCTTTCTTTCTTTCCTTCATTCTTTCTTTCCCTCCCTCCTTTCCTTCTTCTCTTTCTCTTTCTTTTCTCTCTCTCTCTTTCCCTCTTTCCTTCTTCTTACTCTCTTCTTTCCCTCCTTCCCTCCCTCCTTCCTTCTTTCTTTCTTTCATCTCACACTGTTGCCCAGGCTGGAATGCAATGGCATGATCTTGGCTCACTGCAACCTCTGCCTCCCGAATTCAAGCAATTCTCCTCCCTCAGCTTCTCAAGTAGCTGGGACTACAGGCACGCACCACCATGCCCTGGCAATTTTTGTGTTTCTAGTAGAGACCAGGTTTCACCATGTTGGCTAGGATGATCTCAAACTCTTGGCCAACATGGCTTCCCAAAATGCTGGGATTACAGGCATGAGTCACCCTGCTTCAGCCTCCCAGGTAGCTGGAATTACAGGCACCTGACACCACACCTGGCTAATTTTTTATGTTTTTAGTAGAGACGGGGTTTCACCATGTTGGCCAGGCTGGTCTTGAACTCCTCATCTCAAGTGATCTACCTGCCTTGGCCTCCCAAAGTGTAGGGATTAGAGGTGTGAGCCACTATGCCCAGCCCTAATGCTTTCTAATACTCTTTTTTAACAAAGAGGTTGTAGCCCTCAGACCTGAAGCCTTAACCACATGATAGTATATTGCTGGAATGCGTAGTATTTTTTTTCATCTTATTTGTTTTATTTTCCTTCTTATTTATGAAGCATGATACTTATTTTCCATTTATGGTAATGATGTAAGATATGCTTTTACAAATATATTTGTTGTATTTAATAAGAAAGTCAATTGAAAAGAAAGATGGACAAAAACATAGCACAGGTTTTATTCACAGTCAAGTAAGCTGGCACCAAAATGCCTGAG
Organism: Ateles fusciceps; assembly: GCA_036589455.1. NCBI lineage: Eukaryota > Metazoa > Chordata > Mammalia > Primates > Atelidae > Ateles > Ateles fusciceps. The sequence continues at coordinate 2,647,794 of JAZHEH010000903.1, forward strand.
ATTTGGGAGACTCGGCTTCTGATTATTTGAGCATCGTTCTGATACTGCTCCCAACTTTGCCTTCCTTAAGCTGCTTCCACACATCCTAGTAGTAATCACAGGGTTTCACTGTTTGTCACTCCTTCCAGTAAACTAAGGTTCTGATATTAAAGAAGATCATTCTATTCCTTAGAGCTTCACCTCTCAACACAAAAATACTTCAATCCCCTTAAACTATTTTTTTACGATGAACTTCTAGTGTTCATCCCACTCTGCTTACCTTCTCCTGAAAAATTCTAGTTTTTTAGTTTCCCTCTTAAAGAATACTGTCTAGAAATGAATATAAAATACCAGGTTTTGCAGAGCACTGCAATCAAATGCCTCATCTCTCTTATCCTAGTCATTTTCTCATTTAATACAGCTTGCTGTTACATTAAGGTTCTTTTATTTTGCTTTGTTTATAGTCATAACATGTTCTATTGACAGTGCCCGCAGCCCAATTCCTAGAAAATTCCTAGATTGCCCGCACTTTGCACTTCCATATATATCTAAGAGTTCCCTGACCAACAAATTTAACACAGAGTGCACACTACCCAAGCTTCCATGTCAGATGACAAAAAACGATGGGTCCTGCCTGTGATACTGGCCAGCTTGTGTCATGTAACTATGGCCCTGTTGGGCTCAATTGCTGGCAGATTATTTCCACAAAAGGAGTTACACCACCTACTATTTAGATGCAGTGACACTGAAGTATTTGACTTTGGATCTATATACGATTTACATGGAAAGCTCTATATAAAAACATCTATCTACATTATTAAATAGAAGAAATGTAGCAGTCAAGGTTATTTCATATACATAGGGCAGTAGAACCCCACCCTTGCTAAAGTCACGTGAAAAGAGTGACACAGGATGATCAGACACCCAAAAGTTGTCTACTACAGCAGGATACAAGGAAATACAGATGATGTTGGTTTGAGGTCTTCCTTTTTGTAGGTAATTCTGGAATAGGAAGTGGAAATATGGTTCTAGGGAAAAGTTTTGTTACCAGAAAGGGATCCTGATCCAGACCCTAAGAGAGAGGGTTCATCATTCCCAGAACTGAGGGTTCTTTCCCTTTTAGACCATGTAGGGTAACTTCCAGACATTGCCATGGCTTTTGTAAATTGTTCTGGTGCTGCTGGGAGTGTCTTTTAGCATGCTAATGCACTATAATTAGCAAATAATGAGCGGTGAGGATGACCAGAGGTCACTTTCATGACCATCTTGGTTTTGGTGGGTTTTGGTCAGCTTATTTACTGCATCCTGCTTTATCAGCAAGGTGTGTGTGATCTGTATCCTGTGCCAACCTTCTGTCTCATCCTGTGACTAACAGTGAGTCCTGGGCATGCAGCCCAATAGGTCTCAGCCTTATTTTATCCAGCTCCTATTCAAGACAAAGTTGCTCTGGTTCAAATGCCTCTGACAGTTTGGCTCCTGAATATCTCATTTCTGTATAGTCATGGCCCAGCGTTAGGAATTTTGTTTTCTGAGATGGTGATTTTTTTTTTTTTTTTTAATAGAGGCTCGCCCTATCACTCAGGCTGGAGTGTAATGGCACAATCTCGGTTCACGGCAGCCTCTGCCTCCCAGGTTCAAGCAGTTCTCCTGCCTCAACATCCCGAGTAGCCAGGATTACCGGGTGCCTGACACCAGCCCAGCTAGCTTTTTTGTATTTTTAGTAAAGACGGAGTTTCACCATGTTGGTCAGGCTGGTCTCTCAAACTCCTGACCTGAGGTGATCCAGAGATGGTGATTTTTATATTCTAGCTGTAGTCAGTCGTGCAACTTCCCCTGCACTGAAAACCTCTCTTCACCCAATACTGAGATATTATTTTACCAATCCAAATATGTCAAGGATTTTATTGCATTTGCATTTCAAACCTGATAAAATCATTTCCTGGGTGACATTTTTTCCTTGAAGGCAACTTCAAATTGAATATTTTTTCCCTTGTTATCTCTCTCCCTTTCCAAGCCAACTTCACTTCCAGCTTGCAAATCACTCAATATCAAGAGAGAAACGATGATCCGCTGTTACCATCTTTCCCTCCCTGGTGTGCAGAGAGGTTCGGCTTTGCATTTCCATCTCAGGTCTATCCTCACGGAAAATCTTTTTCAAGCATCTTAAAATATCTTTATTGCCCACATCTCACAAGTTGATCGTTGCTTTTGCCAGGTGCTACCAGTGAATGCCTGGTATCTTACCCCAGAGGAAGGTGAGACTGAGAGATAGTCGTGTTTACATTTTGGGCTATACCTTTCGTCTGTGATCATCATTCCTGATTTCCTTTAAACACTTGTAGCAAAAACAACAACAAAACAGGCTGCAACTCAGAAGCTTCTGGAGGTGAAACCCTTCTTGTGTGACAGTAGCTGAGCCTTAGTTTCATCATTTACAAATGGGAAGAGCAAAAACCAAATCACATGGTGGGTTGGGAAGATTAAAGTAACTCCTGGTATAGTGCCTGGTGTGAATGTAAGCTATTGTGAATTCTTTCTGATTTGTTTCACATCATTTTTCACCGAAATTGTTCTTAAGAAGATCTCTAATCCAAAATATGTACATGGGGAAACTCCATAGCTCAGTAAGAGAATGAAACTTGGAATCAGAAGGACTGACTCCAGTGTGGAGACACTTGAAGCCAAGTGAGATGAAGTTCACTTTTTTTTTCTCTTTCTTTTCTTTCTTTGTTGTCTTCTTCTTCTGTGTTTGTGTGTGTGTTTTGTGTGTGTGTGTGTGTGTGATGGAGTCTCGCTCTGTCACCAAGGCTGGACTACTGTGGTGTGGTCTCGGCTCACTGCAACCTCTGCTTCCTGGGTTCAAGCAATTCTCCCTGACTTAATCTCCCAAATAGCTGAGATTACAGGCGCCCACCACCACGCCTGGCTAATTTTTGTATTTTTTAGTACAGACAGTGTTTCACCATGTTGGCCAGGCTTGTCTTGAACTCCTGACCTCAGGTGATCCACCTGCCTCAGCCTCCCAAAGTGCTGAGATTACAAGCGTGAGCTACCGCACCCAGCCCAGAGCTCAGTTCTTAAACTGTTAGAGCTTCGGTTTCTGTGTCTGTAAATGGGGCTAATAATCTGCACCTTATAGGGTTGGTGTGAGGATACAATCGTATATGGTGCCTAAAATAGCTTTGCACTCTTCAAAATGGTGTTCTTGACATTGGTAATAAGAGGTGGATGGCACAGAACTTCTATGTGCCAGGCACCATGCCAAGAATATATGTGGCTTGTCATAGTGAATCCTTACTGCAATCCTGTTTAATAGGTATCCTTTCCAATTTGACACATGAAGAAACTGAGGCACCAAGAAGTCAAACTCCTATCTACTTGAGTGACAGAGCCAAGGTTCATCCCCAAATTGTTGCCCTTACTGTCATTGTCACTGTACTCACTCTGCCAGAGGTACAGGCCTTTTAAAACCTAAAATTAAAAGGGAAAACAAAGGGAAATTATTATGAAAGAAGGGAAAGAAATTTAATGCTTAGAGAACAATTTTCTTGGCACTTCCTCAAAATACTAATTGAAAACTTGTTTAAACACCCAGGACTGTCATCCAGATGGTGAAACATGCAATTAAAATAATTACCCTAAATCTGGCAATCTAGAATTATCATTTGTTATTATTAATATAGTACCTATTCAGACAGAATTAACTTTTTTTTTAATTTGAAATTCCTTCTGTAATGGTTAGCACGGCCCCATAGGCATGAGGATTATCTGTCTTTTGGATAAAGTCTTTATGTAACACTGTTCATTTGTATTCACATTTGCTGGGGAAGAGTGCTTTAATGATTTACACAGTAATCCTGCCACAGTGTGGAGTCACATTCCCATTTCAGAAATGGGCACATTAATGCCTCATATAGTTAATGCCACCTAGCTGCTAAATGAGAGTGCAGGAATTAGGTTTCTTATTTTTCTTTTATTGGATTGGAGTCTCGCCCTGTCGCCCAGGCTGGAGTGCAGTGGCGTGACCTAGGCTCACTACAACCTCCACCTCCCAGTTCAAGCAATTCTCCTGACAGCCCCCCAAGTAGCTGGGATTGCAGGCACTTGCCACCACTCCCAGCTAATTTTTTATTTTTAGTAGAAACAAGGTTTTGCCATGTTGACCAGGCTGGTCTCCAACTCCTGCCCTCATAATCTGCCCACCTTGGCCTCCCAAAGTGCTGGGATTACAGGCATGAGCCACCGCACCTGGCCCAGGATTATGTTTCTTAGACCAGTGTCTATGCTTCTGATCAGACAAAAACTTTTTAAATGATGAGATCATAGAAATAAAAGTGGAATGAAAACCTTAACATAAAATTAAGTCTTTCAGTTTAGAACCCACATGCATATATTCCCCAGCTCTGGTATTTTTAATTTAACCAGGATAATAAGTGATATTAATATAAATTCTAATCAAGGAAATCAGAAATGGCTGCATTTTACCTGATTGTTAAAGGCAGAGCTGCTATGTATTTGACTCTTTTGAGGAAGAGATCTTCCTGACTCTATGCAAATCCAGAAATTAGATTTGGTGAGATTTTATTATTGAAAAACCTATATTGAACAGTTACATTTTGTCTGATATTAAACTGAATCTTTTACACACATCCTCTGGACAAACATCCCAGGGAGTTTGTAGAGCAGGGGGGAGTCCTACTTCTTTGGTGAAGAGCCCAGCTGCCTGGGTGAAGGTCTAACTCTAAAATTGGATGCATCGCTTAACCTCTGAGTGCTGCAACTTTGTCCTCTATAAAATGGAGATAATAAAAGTACTCTCTTTGATGCTTCATTTTATGTATCAACTTGGCTGGACCACAGTGCTTGAATATGTAGTCAAACATTGTTCCGGGAATTTCTATGAGGGTGTTTTTGGATGAGATTAACATTGAAATCAGTGGATTTGAGTCAAACAGATTGCCCTCTATCATGTAGGCAGGCCCTCATCCAGTCAGTTGAAGGCCAGACTAGAACAAAAGATTGACTTTCTCTGAGCAAGAGGAAATTCTGTAGGAGATAGCCTTTGGACTTAAACTGTGGCCTTAGTTCTTGCTGGGTCTCCAGTCTGACCGCCCACCCTGCAAATTCTGGACTCGTCAGCCTCCATAATTGCATGAGCCTATTCCTTAAGATAAGTGTGTTTTATATATTTATATATGCATCCTATTGGTTCAGTTTTTCTCGAGAACCCTGACTAATACACCCTTTATAAGGTTGTTTGAGGATTACCTAAGCTAATACATTTAAAAGGATGCTCTAGTGGAATAAGACATTGTAGGCTTATTCTTCTAGAGGTGAGTGTAGGCTTCTCTAATTAAGAGACCTGGCATGAATGTGAGATGTCTAGAGACAGGATCGATGAGCCGAAATGCACATTCCAACCATGGAGCCCAAATACCTATTCTGAATTGACCAGACTTTGTCTAAGCTCCCTGCTCCACAAAAGCCAAAGTGAGCCCCACATCTACTGTGCCAGGACTTGATATATATGACCTGATATGATCGTATGTCTAATAGGATGTTCCCTGCTTCAGAAACTGGCTTGACACTGTTGAATTATCATAACCACATTCAATCTCTTCATAATTATCATTGTATTTACTTTGTGGGATAGAATAACCTCAGATACTGACTATTATTTAATACATTCAAGGGAAAAAAATTAACAAATGACTGTTTGTTAAAATAATAATAATTAAAGTGCATGAACAAAACCAGAGGCAAAAAAAAAATAAACTGGAAGAAGTCTTTACTTTATAAAAAGCTCCTCCAAATTAATCAAGGCATACAAAAAAGAAAACCAGAAAAGGATAGGCGTTGATACATCATGAAAGAAAGTACAACTCCTCAAGACACAGAAAAACATCAACCTCACTCATAATCCAAGAAAAAAAAATGTTAATTACGAAAGCAATGGAATTACATTTTACTTATTCGGTCAACAATGCTTGTTTGAAAGATGATGCTCTAATATGGTGAGAAGCGTGTTGTAAAATAGGTGCACATACATTTGCTCCTGTTGGGATGGGAAATTGGTATAGATTTCTCCTTCCCCTTTTCCTTCCTTCCTTCCTTCCTTTTTTCCTTCCTTCCCTCCCTCCCTCTTTCTTTCCTTTCTTTCCTTCTTTCCTTCCTTCCCTGCTTCCTTCCTTCCTTCTCTTTCTCTCTTCCTTTCTTCCTTTATCTCTCTCTCTTTCTCCCTCCCTCCTTCCTTCCTTCCTTTCTTCTTTCTTTCTTCCTTTATCTTTCTTTCTTTCCTTCCTTCCTTCCTCCTTCTTCTTTCTTTTCTTTTCCTTTCTTTCTTTCTTTCTCTCTCTCTTTCTTTCTTTCTTCTCTCTTTCTCTCTCTCTTTCTTTCTTTCTTTCTTGTTGCCCAGGTTGGAGTGCAATGGCACAATCTTGGCTCACAGCAACCTCCGCCTACCAGAATGAACTGATTCTCCTGCCTCAGCCTCCCGAGTAGCTGGGATTACAGGCATGCACCACCACGCTAGGCTAACTTTTTTTTTTGTATTTTTGGTAGAGATGGGGTTTCTCCACATTAGGCTGGTCTCGAACACCCGACCTCAGGTGATCCACCCGCCTTGGCCTCCCAAAATGCTGCGATTACAGACATGAGCAACTGTGCCCAGCCAACATTGCATTTTAAAAATTCTCATCTGCAGATATAGGAGGGAAAGCTAGTATGGCTACCTGGTCTAAACATAGCTTATGTAATAATGACTAAATATTTAAGTCATGAGCCTTTGGGCCCTCTCGCTTGTCTCCTATAGTGCTTCACAGTCTTCCAAGCAACAAAATTAGGTGGATTTCATTGGTTGGTTTATCAATATGTCAACTTGGTTGCTGTCTGCCTGAAACAACACTGTTGAAGGATTGGATAGAGATACTTAGCCAGTTCTGATGAGAAAGGAGAGCATTATTTATGCCATTTCAAATAATCAGGGGTGGGCTTATTGGAGAAGGTCAGTGATGTGGACATGATGGGGTAAGTTTAGGCATGAGAAACCATTTAGTAGCAAAGCATATAAAGCTGAAAGATTGCTGCCCACCACTGCCAGGTCAATTTTGCTTAAAAATAGAACATCAAACAAACAAAAGAACAAATCTAAAAACCTTCTATCAGGGACCTTCTTGACTCAATAACTATCACATATCTCCCTGTTCAAGTCTAAATTCTTTTTCCTGGGGGGACAGGGTGATGCAGATAGACAGAAAGGGAATAAGCTTTGGAAATAGGATGAATAAATTCAAACCTCAGGTTGATCAACTGCTGGCTGTTGGACCTCACACCAGGTGCTTAAACTTTCTGAATATTAAGTAGCCTGTTTGTGGAATGAGAATAGTACTGAGTGGAGAGGTAATCTGAGGATAACACATCTAAGTTTATTTATTTATTTGAGATGGAGTTTCACTCTTGTTGCCCAGGCTGGAGTGCAATGGTGCAATCTCTCCTAACTGCAACCTCCGCTTCCCAGGTTCAAGTGATTCTTCTGCCTCAGCCTCCCAAGTAGCTGGGATTACAGGTGCCCACCACCATGCCCAGCTAATTTTTGCATTTTTAGTAGAGACGGGGTTTCACCTTGTTGGCCAGGCTGGTCTCAAACTCCTGACCTCAGGTGATCTGCCTGCCTTGGCCTCCCAAAGTGCTGGGATTACAGGCATGAGCCACTGCACCCAGATCGAAGTTTAGACTTAGGATTGTCACATCCGTCCTGTGTGGTCCTTTCCCCTTCCATATACATGCCACCCATGGGGCTTTCTTTTTGTTTTCCAAATACTCCATGTTCTCTTTTCTCATATAGGATTTTAGAATGTTGTTGGCTTGGTTGAAATTGGCCCAATTTTTTTTCCCCACTATTTCATATTTTGTACACTCATTATCCCCTTCCCTTAGGTAAGACCTCCGTCTTTCATATTAACGTAACTTGTTTCTGAGCCCCAGACCAAGTGAGATCCCCATCCCCAGTCATTTACTCCCACAACTCCGGAACCATTCCATCAGAGAACTTCATCGCAGTGTCATGTTGCACTTGTGTGATTATTTGATTAGTGTCTCTCTTCCACTAGAATGCAAGTCAGAAGAAGACTTGGGCTGTTTGCTCCTGATTTATTTTCTAGCATTTAGTACAGTGCCTGACCCAATAGGTTCTGCAAATATATGTGTAAAATTAATGAGTGAATAAATGAACCAAAGCTATGGCATTTTTTTTTTGTCTTCATAATGCACTTGATCCCAGAAGCAAGGAAGAGATGGTGATCAAAGAAAACAGTAAACATGTCAACAGTTTTGTTGCTATAAAACAACATAAATAATATCCATTTGTAGAGTTAAAAATGAAAAAAAGTGATCAAAGCTACTTGATAAAGACACTATAAATTAGGAGGAAAGTTATTCAAGTTCAAACATTCTATGTTTTATATAATATTTAGTAGAAAATTACAAATAGAGATAAGTTTTAGGTTTTATTACATATGCCTGCAGTAAATTCTAGAGTAAATACTAATGCAATTGAAATAGAGTACATGACTTACAAACCAGAAGAAAAGGAAAAAAATTGGGGTAGGGTGGGTAAGAAGCTCAATTAGTCACAGAGAAGAAAAATAAAAGAAATTTTAAAAATAGAATAAATAGTCAAAGCTCCAAAGAGTAAGTCTAACTAAATATGGGCAAGACCATTTTCAGAAAATTTGAGCTTTACTGAAAAAACTTAAGAATTAAATCAATGGATAGATATTCCATGTTCCAGGAAGAAATAATGTCAGAAAAATGCCAGTTTTCTCCCAAACTCATCAAGAGACCCAGTTCAATTGTCAGTAAAGTTAAACAGCATCTTTTCATGAAACTTATCAAATGATTTTAAAATTTATATTGAAGAACAAATGACCAAAAATAGCCAAAGACATTCCTAGATAAAATAAAGAGTGGAATACTTGCCAAACTCAATTAGACTTAATATAAAAGTATAATAAGACAGTGTGAGTGTCCTAGAGATGTACAAACAGACAAACAGGGCAATGGATCAGAATAAATTAGAGAAAAACAAGTGTCTAGATAGAAACACCTACATGGTTATGAAAACTATCTTTGAAAGAGAATAGCAACTGTGTATCAGTGAGGGAAGGAGAGCATCTTTAATAAGACATGGCAGCCCAATAACACAACAGAGTATGGGGTAGGGGAAGAGAGAGAGAAAGAGAGAAAGAGAGAGAGAATGACTATCTTTCAATATTTTCAAGGGAATTAGATGTTTAAATAGAAAAGATAAAATTTTAAAACTTTAAGAGTGGAAAACACAGAAGAATGTCTTTTTTTATGACATCTAGGTAAAATAGGATTTCTTAATCCAGATATTAAACTCATAGCCACAGAGACAAAGACTGATAAATTTTACTATGCCCAAATTTGAAGTTTTGTTTATGAGACACAAATCTAACAGAAAAAATCGAAAGCATATTGCAAACTGTTGAAGTTATGAACAACACATGTGATTCATAAAATGTTGATGACAGCTTACATTAAAAATTTCCCTTAATAAGGAATACCAATCAATAATAAAATAGCCAAAATCCATAAAACAGCCTCCACAGAAGATAAAGGACAAATGGCCAGTAAAATAGAAAAAGACACTCATCTTCATTTGCAATCAGAAAAATGTAAATTAAAACCACAATAAAAATAGTCATATATGCCAGTTTTGCCAAATCACAAAGTCTAAAAATATGGATGTGGAGAATGGGTACTTGCATGCACCTGCTTGTTGGGAACACTGCAATAGTTTTAGATTGCATTCGTGATTACATAATATGTTAAAATCATTTATGTCCCAGAGACCAGCAATTCCATTTCTAGGAATATGCCCTAAGGAACTTCTTCAACATTGTTAATACCATTACTTCCAGCAGCACATCTAAAAGAAAAAAAAAAAAAAAGCTAGTAACATCCAATAGATCCAACAATAGGCAAATGGGTAAATAAACTGGGGCATATTCATGCCAGGGAATATTGTACATAAAAAATAAATAATACTTTCACACATCATAAATACATCTCACAAAATACTTTGAGCAAGAAATAAAATAAAAACAAATATTAAATAATATGTACAGTATGATTTATATATGGTTCTAAAATGTGAACAGTAAGTGACATATCCAAAAAGCAGTGCAATGATAGATTGGATTAAGAAAATGTGGCACGTATACACCATGGAATACTATGCAGTCATACAAAAGGAAGGGGTTCTTGTCCTTTGCAGGGACATGCATGAAGCTGGAAGCCATCATTCTCAGCAAACTAACAGAAGAATAGAAAACCAAACACCACATGTTCTTACTCATAAGTGGGAGCTGAACAGTGAGATCACATGGACACACGGAGGGAAACAGCACACATCGGGGTCTGTTGAAAGGTTGGGGGGAAAGAGGAGGGAGAGTATTAGGACAAATACCTAACGCATGAAAAGCTTGAAACCTAGATGATGGGTTGATAGGTGCATCAAACCACCATGGCACATTTATATCTACATAACAAACCTGCACATTCTGCACATGTATCTCAGAACTTAAAGTAAAACAAAGAAAAAAAAAGAAAAAGCAGCACCTGGTAAATTTTTTTTTTTAAAGTGAAGATGTGATCATCACAAAATTCAAAATTTGAGGCTCAATGTAAGAGAATGAATTAAAGGTAAGATACTTAAGAAAGGTTTAAAAATGGAAACCTTTGATGATATTCTTTCTCTTTAATGATTGGTATACTGTTATAAATTATTTTATAATTTATAAATTAATAATACATTATTCATGAAATAGTGCACACATTTTTAATTGTGGAAGGACTCATTAAATAATTCTGTTGCTTTCTCATAGTATTCATTTTCCTACCAACTACATATTGGTAAATATTAGAACTTTGAAACCGGGACAATTTTTCTATTGTGACTTTCTGAGTCCAGGGGAAGCCCAATGAATGGACAATCAGTCCATTTCTCTGGATTAGCTATATTTTGTTTATATTTAAATCTGCTTTAATAAAGACATGATCTCCATGAATGGAAACCCCTTGAAAGCCATGCTGGTTATAAAGGCAATGAATAGTCTCTTTTAACAAAATATTATCCATAATGATCTATAGAACTGTCACTTTTCCTCAGTTGCCCTTTGATAGCAAAGTAGACTTGTCCCATTCAACTGATTAAAGATGGGTGATTGAATAATCTTGCAGTCAGTGTCTGTTGCCCTACAAAAATGGATGCCTTTTCTATCTGAATGGTTAATATGAACACTGCTCTGTTCCACTGATGAGTCCCGTTAAATGTCGGAGTAGTTATTTAACAGAACGAATGGTTAGGTTTCTGGTGGTCTCTGCTTGCTCCAATGGTGAAGATGCACTCAGGCTTGACATGGGGCTGGTGTGTTATATTTTATCAGTGACAGAAAGTCTCCCTCTTGGTCACTCAGATTGCTCTTTCTGAATGTTGCCTCGAGGACAGTTGGATAGCCCTGAAATATTACAGAGCCACCAAGATGAAATATTAATACTTCCTGCATAAGTTGATGTCTAAAAGTCAACCTTGCATCTTGGCTGCTAGAAACAGTTCAGCAAGTCTTCATCTATAGAGGGATCTGGACCTTTTCTTATGAGAGGGTAGCATGATGTATAGAGTATGAAGATAGACACCATTATTTGACTCATGCCAGTAATCCCATCTCTTTGAGAGACCGAGGCGGGTGGATCACCTGAGGTCAGGTGTTCAGGACCAGCCTGGCCAACATGGTGAAACCTCATCTCTACTAAAAATACAAAAAGTAGTTAGGTGTGGTGGTGGGCACCTGTAATCCCGGCTACTCAGGAGGCTGAGACACGAGAATTACTTGAACTTGGGAGGTGGAGGCTGTAGTGAGCCAAAATCACGCCTCTGCACTCCAGCATGGACTACAGAGCAAGACTCCATCTCAAAAAACAAAACAAAACAAAAAAATCCCAAAACCAAAAAACTAAAAACAAAAACACCCCACTATTATCAAGCTATTTCGTTGTTTCAGTGTGCTTACTTGCTGATACGATGTATCCACAAGGCTTAGTGTTGTAGTTTCTCTGCTACACATCAGAATCACATAGGGAGTTTTGAAAAATGTTGCACAGTGCTTATCCCATTGTATTGGATTTGTGAGTAGGGGTTTATATCAGCATATTTAAAGTTTTCTACAGGTAATTCAAATGTGGGTTGAAAACAAGTCAAACCAGATCTAAATTAAAATATAAATTTGATAACTGAGCTGCTTGGTTTATGATTAAAGTTCTTAGATTTAGATTAAAGTTTCAGAACTTTAATCATGGTTTCATGATTAATATTTAATGTTAAATTACAATTTTAATTTGTTTTTCTTTTTGAGACAGAGTCTCACTCTGTCACCCAGGCTGGAATGCATTGGCACAATCTTGGCTCACTACAACCTCTGCCTCCTGGGTTCAAGCAGTCCTCCTGCCTCAGCCTCCTGAGTAGCTGGGATTATAGGTGCCTGCCACCAAGCCCAGCTAATTTTTGTATTTTTAGTAGAGATTGGGTTTCATCATGTTGGTCAGGCTGGTCTCAAACTTCTGACTTCAGGTGATACTCCCGCCTCAGCCTCCCAAAGTGCTGCGATTACAGGCATGAGTCACTGTGCCCAGCTACAAATTTTTAAATTAAAATTTTAAATTAAAAAATTTTAAGTTAAATTTTAAGTAAAAAATTTTAAAGTTAAATTTTAAACTAAAAAGTTTAAATGTTAATCTTGGTTTCATGATTAACTTTCTAAATTTCTAGTTTTCTTACCTGGAAAAAGTGGTTAATAATTGTACCAGCCTAATCAGGTTGTTGCAAGGATTAAATGTGATAAACTGTGTAAGACATTTGGGTCAGTACTTGACACATAAAAAAGCCCTCGTGAATGTTGGCTGTTCTTGCCATGCTTCTTTGATTTATGAATATTTATTGCAGTGATGCAGAGGAAAGAGAATACACTGGAGTCAGCCACTCCAAAAGGCTCCAAGAGGAGGTTTGTTTTTGTTTTGTTTTGTTTTGTTTTGTTTTGGGAGATGGAATCTTGCTGTGTCATCCAGGCTGGAGTGCAGTGGTGAGACCTCAGCTCACTGCAACATCTACCTCCCAGGTTCAAGCAATTCTCATGCCTCAGCCTCCTGAGTAGCTGGGGTTACAGGCGTGCACCACCATGCCCAGCTAATTTTTGTGTTTTTAGTAGAGACAGCGTTTTGTCATGTTAGCTAAGCTTATCTTGAACTCCTGATATCAAGTCATCTATTCACATCAGTCTCCCAAAGTGCTGGGATTATAAGTGTGAGCCACAGCTCCTGGCCTGTAATTTCTCTCAACAAAAGCAAAGCTTCCTCTTCTGGGTTGCTTTATTTCTCCTGTGCTCAGCCTCTTTGATAAGAACTGTGAAGACACAAATTCTTTAATTCCAAAGATGAGTTCTAACAGAAGCAAAGATGTCTACATTCTTTCCACACCAACAGGCTTTTCTGAGAAGTCTCTGAAACCAAAAGGCTTGGACTAACCCAAAAGACTTGAAGGAAAAGTTCAACTGTCCCTGGCATCCTGCCAATGCAGACAGCACTCCTGGAAATATTTTATCTCTGAAAATAAAAATCAATTTAGTGGACCCGAAGATAATGTAGTATTCACAGACATGCCATTTTTCTTCCAACGTAATTCCCTTTGATGCTGCTAAAGGGTTCAGTTGTCAGGGGCACAATACAGGAAGCATTTTTTTTACAGAGATAAATTATGAATTGGGTCTCACTCCATCAGCCTGGTGCTAATACATCACTAGCCACCAAGGTCAGGCATGGCTTCAATTCACTTACCCCCAAGGTAATAGAATGGTTAACAGCATAGGGCTTCAATTACAGAGGTTCGGCTTCTGGCTGTACCCTGATCTTAATAACAGGAGATATGGCAAGTTACTTAATCTGTTGCTGCTCCAATATTCTCATCTTATCTGCAGAATGGGGATAATATTATCCACATTGCATGGTCTTCAAAAGAATTCAATGAATTAATGCTTTTTTTTCTTTGCTTTTTTTTTCTTTTTTTTTTTTGAGATGGAGTTTTGCTCTTGTTGCCCAGGCTGGAGTACAACGGTGTGATCTCGGCTCACTTCAACCTCTACCTCCTGGGTTCAAGCAATTTTCCCGCCTCAGCCTCCTGAGTAACTGGGATTACAGGTGCCTGCTACCACACCCAACTCATTTTTTGTATTTTTAGTAGAGATGGGTTTCACCATATTGGCCAGGCTGGTCTCAAACTCCTGACCTCAGGTGATCCACCTGCCTCAGCCTCCTAAAGTGCTGGGATTACAGGTGTGAGCCACCATGCCTGACCCAATTAATGCTTTTGAAAAGGTGCTTTTCAAAAGGTGCTTTTCAGTGTCTGGTACTTTAAAAACACTCATTGCATTGCTGCTGTTAGGAGGATGTTAATGATCTTACGAAACTGACTGGGATTTCACGTTGTGCACGTGCTCTGTGCTTGGGAAGCAGACGTTCGTTGCAGATTCCAGTGGAGGCTGAGGAAACATACTAGAAATGGTAAAATGCTCGAAAGCCAGGCTGCAAGAGACTTCGCTGGCAGCCAAAATAAAATGCCCACATTTTACTTTTGAAGCAGTAGTGGAAGAAATGCCAGCGAGATTAAATTCAGAAAACGTGGCTCCAGTCCTGGTTCTCACAATAACTAGCCATGTAACACTAGGTGAACAACACTTATTTTTCTCAGCCTGTTTCTTTGGTGATGAAGCATCCTGAGGTTGGACATATTACGGTCAAACCCTGCTTGACTGTGCATTTGAAAATGCTCATAATTAAGGAATCCATGTTGGTTTTACAGAATAGGTCAAGCGAGATCACTTCATGGGGGTAATTTGAGGGGCTGTTGATAAAGACCAGGCCTACTGTTGCCCTGTTATTTAACAACTCAACTACAAATATCAAAAGATAGGGGCTTTGTCTGCTCTCCTCCATTTGTTGAAAGGGTCCGCCTTCTAACCATCCCCACTTTGCTTTGTTCTCTGAAGCCCTAAGAGGCTGCACCAATTGGGCTTCCTTGCCTTCTGGCCACTAGTTCAGTTGAGCCCATGGGAGGAACTGGTAGGAGAGGAGAGAGATGTTACAATGTTTATTCCCCAGTTTTCGTCCTCCTAGACTGTGGTTTAGTATGTTTACTATGGCTTTATGCTCATTCGTATAGCTGGTTCCTCTAGCCAAGACCACAGCTTCCACCAGACAGGCTTCTTACACGGCTACAGCTCTCATCAGGCTTTGGCAGTGACTTTCCTCACTTTCCCCTGGTGGAGTAATCTAGGAGTGATAACGGCATTTCCCTTGTTGCTTGCTCCGGGATACTTCTGCATCCCCTGTTGACTGATTTCCAACACATTATAAGGAATTCATTCATTAAAGTCTCTTTAATCACCCTTTTTTGAATGTGCCATCTGTTTTTATGCCAGGGTCCTGCTCAGTACCACTATACACTGAACACCTGCAAAGTTCCTTGAATTTAGTTTACATTCAAGACAGTCTTTTAAAAGGACCCTTTGGTTTACTATGAAATCTCACCATGTCTGAATTCTATGAATACACTGGTCATCAGAATCAAAGTAGCCAGCAACACTCATTTTTCTCTTTGATGCAACTTTCCCTCCACTCTCCCTATTTTTTTTTCATTCAACTCCAAATTACTAAGCATCTATTATCTAAAGACCTAAAAACAGATATTTGACCCAGCAATCCCATTACTGGGTATGTAACCAATGAAATATAAACTATTCTATCATAAAGACACATGCACGAGTATGTTCATTGCAGCACTATTAACGATAGCAAAGACTTGGAATCAACCTAGATGCCCATCATTGATAGAGTGGATAAGAAAATATGGTACATATACACCATGGAATACTCTGTGGCCATAAAAAGAACGAGATCATGTCCTTTGCAGGGACATGGATGGAGCTGGAGGCCATAATCCTAAGTGAATTAACATAGGCACAGGCAACCAAATATTCCATGTTCTCACTTATAAGTGGGATCTAAATGATGAGAACTCATGGACACATAGAGGGGGTACAACACACACATAGAGGGGGGGAGGAGGGAAAGGGTCAGGAAAAATAACTAATGGGAACTAGGCTTAATACCTTGGTGATGAAATAATCTATACAACAGACCTCCATGACACAAGTTTACTTATATAACAAACCTGTAGCTTGGTTGCGGGTACCTTTCCTGTGCATAGGTGTTTGAACCATGAGTCAGAGATTCAGGTAAAGTTTATATTCAAAACCTAGAGTCCTCCTCTCTTGTTCTATCTTTTTGGAACCATCTTCAGTTTTTGTAGTTATGAGTGTCCCAATCTCTATCCTTTGGTTTGTTAGGTAAGACATGCTGTGATTTTCCACTGGACGTTTAATTATTCAGTGTAGCATGTTGGGGTGCTTGCCGTCAGCTAGATGCTGTGAAAATGGGAAACTCACTGTCATTCCTTTCTTTCAAATAATGATTCCTTTCATGTATCCATGCATGTTTTGTTTGCTTGTTTCCAAGTGCCTTCAAGTGGTTATGTTTTAATTTTGTCTAGAGTTTATAGTTATATATGGGAGGGTCAGGGTCAGTATAGTAAAAGGGTTCTCAGTCATATTGGAAGACAAACTGAAGTATGTATGTATGTATGTATTTATTTTTGAGATGGAGTCTCACTCTGTTGCTCAGGCTGGAGTGCAGTGGTGTGATCTTGGCTCACCACAACCTCTGCTTCCTGGGTTCAAGCAGTTCTCCTGCCTCATCCTCCTGAGTAGCTGGGATTATAGGCTTGCACTATAATGCCTGGCTAGGTTTTATGTGTGTGTGTATTTTTAGCAGAGGTGGGGTTTCACCATGGTGGCCAGGCTGGTCTTGAACTTCTGACCTCAAGTGATCTGCTCGCCTCTGCCTCCCAAAGTGCTGGGATTATTACAGGTCTGAGCCACTATGCCCAGCCTGAAGTATTTATTCTTTAACACATTAATACAACTCATGTATTTATAAGTGTTTAATAGGTAATGAACTCAACAAAAATGTAAACCAAAAATTATAATTTCATCTGACGAAAGCATAGGGCCTATCTCAGGAAGTGTGTGTAAATTATAACTATAGCATTTAATTTAACTACATATACAATTTGGAAACCTTATAGTAATATTTCTCAATCTCTATCAATAAAATGCCTCTAAAAGTTAAAGGAGATAAACTTGTATCTCAACATTTCCACTCCTTTGGTGAAAGGCTGAAATATTAATCCAATGCAGTTTCTTCATTGAAAAATGGTTTCTAAGTTTTATATTTTATTTTTAAAAACTCTAGAACTATAAAAATAGTAGCAAGCATAACATTGATACTTCTGTACTACTGCTAATAGTAATATGCAAGGGACTCTGCCATATTACATACTGCTGTAATTCCCACCTTGTAGATAAGAAAATTAAAGCACATGAAAATAAGCAATAACCAGTGGTAAATGTAAGATTCAAATATAGGTTTCCATATGGACAATGGTTTCTGACTTTTACTTATGGTCTAGTCTGATACCAATTTTTATTAAAATAATATTTGTCTGAAATTTTAATGCCGGAAGAACTAATGAACTTCCATTAAAGCAAGATCAATTGGCATTTGAACCTAGGAGAAGGATATTGAATGCACTTCTACTTTTCAGATCTTTTGACATAGACCAAACTATAAACCTGTATATCCATATAGCCGTAAACAGAAGTTGATTGGCAGAAGTAAATATCGTTCCTAGGAAGGAGGAGGAAGTTGCTGTTGAAAGTCTATAAGACCTTTCATGGACCTCATAAGAAATTCCATTATTCCAGAATTCTAACATGATTGAAAACCCAGGGCATCAGTCACTCTCAGAAGCTAATCATATTCTTAACAGCCAGAACAGTGTGACTTTGGCTCAAAATAGGTCAAACTTGTTTCTTTCCCTTTTGGTGGGGGGTCAGGGTGGGGCGGGGGCCGATTTAACTTGGTTGAAAACAGGTATGCATCGGAAAGGCGCTTGAATAAAACTTTGCTACCAGTCAAACCTATGTCTTCATTAAGAAGGTCGTTTTCAAAGCCGCTGAGCATTTCGCTTCACCCTGTATAAAAGACTTCAGGTTGTGGTTTTTCAGTCACATTGTCTCACGTTTAAATTATCTTAGCATGTACTAAGGTTATTTGTTGAATCTAATTGAACTTGTGGCTTAGAAAGGCCAACCCCGCCTATCCAAAGGGAGCTGTCCAACCTCACGGTGCTGAAACAAGGAGAGAAGGTGTTAAAAAGCTCACACATGATTTAGCATGTATGTGGTTGTGGCATCACACACTGGGCTAATGGCGCACATAACAACTTATATTGTTTATTTGTATTTTGAGAAATAAATTACCCTGTGAAATATGCAAACCATTTATCGAGTCATGCATGTCCTGTGACAACCATCACAACAGATGTTTTATTTGTATGGAAAGACAGAGAGAGCAAAAGACATTATACAGAAACCTGATCACATCTTTTCTACTTTTGGGTCTAAATGAAGAAACAATAAACTATTTACCAGTTTAAATATAAAAGAATGCATAAAAATAATGTGTGTGTCTCTCCCATAGTCCCCCACTTGTTTCTCTCATGGTAATAGTTTAAGATCTTTCCTTTCTTTATCCCTCCACCAACTTGCTTGCTTCCAGTTCAGCCTTGCTTTTTCCTGGCTCTGATTTCTGTACCATGGGACACCATCCTAAGACATTGTTTATTGCACTATGCCAGGTGCCAGGAATACAACAGTAAACTCCCTTCATGGAATTTATTCTCTAGTGGTAGAGATGGAATATTAAACAAATATTTATGCAAGTAAATGTGTAATTATAGACTTACCTTAGATAATTATATCTTTGCTGTTGACTTACAGTTATAAATTATAGCTAACATAATGATACATACATGTATTACATATATAATTTAAACGTTATAAGCTATTTTGAAAATGTATAGTACTTTTAGCTTAATAAAATGCTTTCTTTCAATAAAAGTTCTGATACAAAAAACGCATTTTAAGAAGTTATATTTGGACATTACAATCTATTTTTTCTTCATAAGAGTTTCTAGTAAGAGAATGTCATGTATACCAAATTTGAATTATGTGCAATGTTTAGATGAACCCCCAAATATATTGCATTGCCAAGTGAGAGGGATGATGATATAGCATCCTATACTCATATATTATTTTTACTTGAGCACTATTTCAGAACATTCTAACATACTTTTGTGTTTAGCCTTGATTTTGCTTTAAAGTTATTTTTCTGCGCTGTAACTTTCCTTTTAAGTGTAGTTTGAGTAAAAGGTAATATGAGTTCCCCAAAAATATTGGGACATTTATACAGGAGAAAGAATTCTTCCAAATAACTTCCCTTTCTTCTCACTGCTTTTCTAGCTACTATCCACAATCAACTATTCTCTCTCCCCTGACCAGTAAAATCTTCATTAGATTACATTCCACATGCAGACTATTTATTTACTTTCAAGCTATTGCATATTCCTTACTTTCTTATCATTCAATTCCTACATATTATTCCTAGCTGTATGAATTATTTAGATATGCTGACTTGATACAGAACTGCAAATAATTTTTCCCATTAAAATCAATGTAAATATTTTATTTTTATATTTGTCATTCAGTCGCTAGGTTTCAGTAACTAATTAAAGTTATTTAGCAAGGAATAGGTATGTAGGAAATGCAGTTTTGGAGACCGAATAACCGGATAGCTGCTTGTGTCTGAGTGATAAGGGGAGGGTCCCTGGGAGACATGTCATTTAAACTGAGACTTCATAATAATTGAGATGTAAACAGAAGACCAGAGAGACAGTGAGGGGTACATATCCCTTGTTCTTCAGTTGGGGAGGCATTGACTAAGGAATTGAGAGTATATACAGAGTGATTATACTAGGCACGTAGCAAATTGGCACCTGACAAGCCTGGAAAGGCAGTGAAGCTGATTTACCCAGACCCTGTTGACCACATCAGGACAGCTGTGGGAAAATAATGAAGGACACAACCACGCTTCATGATCATGTTTACTTTTCCAAAAGCCACTTGGCTACTCTGTTCATAAGGGATTAGAAGAGAGAAGTAGATGATGCAACATGACTCTTAAAAGAAGCCATGGGGGCTAGGTGCAGTTGCTTATGTCTGTAATCCCAGCATTTGGGGAGGCTGAGCTGGGTAGATCACCTGAGGTCAGGAGTTCAAGACCAGTCTGGCCAATATGATGAAACCCTGTCTCTACTAAAAATACACAAAAGAAATTGCTGGGCCTGGTGGTGCATGCCTGTAATCCCAGCTACTCGGGAGGCTGAGGCAGGAGAATTGCTTATCACTTGACTTGGGAGGCAGAGGTTGCAGTGACCTGAGATCGTGCCATTGCATTCCAGCCTCGGTGGCAAGAGTGAAACTTCATCTCAAAAAGAAAAAGAAAGGAAGAAAGAGAGAGAGAGGAAGGAAGGAAGGAAGGAAAAAGAGAGAGAGAGAAAGAAAGAAAAAAAAAAGAAAGAAAAGCAAGCAAACAAGCAAGCTGGGCATGGTTGCTCATGTCTGTAATCCCAGAATTTTGAGAGGCTGAGGCGGGTGCATTACCTGAAGTCAGAAGTTCAAGACCAGCCTGGCCAACATGGTGAAGGCCTGTCTCTACTAAGAATATAAAAAAGAAATTGCTGAGCCTGGCAACACATGCCTGTAATCCCAGCTACTTGGGAGGCTAAGGCAGGAGAATCACTTATCATTTGAGGCAGAGGTTGCAGTAATCCAAGATCGTGCCATTGCATTCCAACCCAGGTGATGAGCAAAACTTATCTCAAAAAAGAAAAAAAAAAGCTATGGTATAGAGATGCTGGTGGCTCCAAGTAGGCTGCTAACAGAGATGATAGCAAAAAATGAATGAAATTGAAATATGCATTTTAATGTTTCATTGACACGAATTTCTGCATAGACATAAAGGTAAAAATAGACATTTATGCTCATTTTCCCCAGTGTTTGACCCTCATCTCTAGAATCCGGACGTGTATTGCACTGCCTCCATCTCTCTTTAAGTTAACAATGATAAGATCAAATTTTTGCTATAGTCTAGGGAACTATCCCAACTGCTTTGCATATGTTCTATCATATAATTTTCCGTAGAGTCTCCGTGTCTTATTAAAATTTCTACTTCATAAATAAGTTAAAACACCTTGAAGAGGGCCACATGATTGGTTAGTGGGAGAATCTAAATTCCAACCCAGGCAGTTTGCCTACAGAGACCACCTCTGAGTAACACTATGTCCTCCCATCTCTAATCTTATATCCAATTGAACGCCTAAAAGTTATATTCTACTGCATCTCTTAAGAGTAAAATATGACCAGGGAGTTTTCTATATATTTTAATTATCCATGTGCTGCCTGTCTTGAAGCAAAGGTAACAATGAGTTGGCTGCGTCTATAAACGCTGCAGTACTGAAAAATCTCCAGCTCTTTAAATGTCATCTCTCAAAATTCGGTAAAGCTGATTGAAAAGTGGGAATCCTTTGCTTGTGATCGGAGTGTTAAATTAATTCTTAAAGGAGTTACTCGCAACCTCAAAATGATTTTCAGCTTAAGAAAAGTCCCAAACACCCTGTTTTCTCCTTGACATATTCAGCTGCAGAAAAATAGAAGAACATGCCAACATCTATGGTGACACTTTATGACAGACATCAAAGAAATGTGTTGATGGCAATGATAACAACTGAGTGGAAACATTAGCCCATAACAGATTAATTCTTGGTGCAAACCAGGAGTTTCATGTACGTGGATGTCATCCTGTTGTTTCCTATAGAAAGGAAAACTGGGACACTTTTGAGAATTAACAGAGCCACTAACTGGATCGGACAACCGAAATAAACCAGGACTAATCTAGGCAAATGAGGATATAAGAAGCTCTGAGTAGTTACCTTATGCCAATGTGCCATTTGTAGTTGGTGCATAGGTCTTACTATAGCTTTTGTCTTGAATTACCAGTGTCAGAATCTTGCATACTTGAATTCCATTGTGTCATTGCAAGGGTGAGTCAGGGAATAGGTGAGTGGTAGAAATGGATGAAAAAGTCTTAGAAGAAAGAGGGTGGATTTTGGAGCTTCATAAACCTGTCTCAAACACCATTTCTACCACTAACTTACTGGATGGTCTTGGTATGACAGAACTCAGCTGAACATCAAGTTACTTGTCTAGGCTGCATGCATGTCCTCATTGCCTGATTGGTACTAAAGATGACAGAATCCCATTGCCTGATTGGTATTAAAGATGACAGAAATAAGGAATCTGACCCTTAGAAGTTTCTCAGTAATGATAGATATTATTATTAACATTATCTTTTCTTTTTACATATCACTTCTTGGTGACAGTGGTTGGAGGTGGGTTGTTTTTCTCTGTTTATTGACATAATTAAGATGTCTAGTGCTAGGACAGTAGGAGGTGCTCAACAAATACTGAGCTGTCTACTAATTAGCAACATGTTAGACTCTATGCAATAATGACCCAACTAACAATAGCTTTCAGAAATATAGATTCGTTTGTCTTGTGAAACTGAATTTTAGGGTTGGGAAATCCAGGGCTGCTACACTTGCTCAATGATGCTGAGGGCCCAGGACTTTGGCTACTGTACATCACACCATTTTTAGCAGAAAATACATCAGAGGAGACGTCTCCTTAGAAAGAGTTTGTATCCTCCAAGTTTTCATCAACATCTAAACTTATCTGCGTATTATGGAAGTTGTCAGTCTCATGTGGGCAATTATTTGGCCCTGTAGACAGTTCTCTAGTTCTCCTAGGCACCATTATCTAATTTATTCTTTATCCAGAGCTCCCCAGCTTATTCCGTATATTAGCGGAATGGGACATTAATGCCTTCAACCCTCAGTATATCCACATGGGATCTGTAATGTCCAAATCTGCTGGGTAAGTCACTTCTAAATTGGAGCAGCTTTACTGTTACTTATGAAAGTAAAAAAAATGGTGATTTAAACATATTCTGTAATATGAAAAAAATTAGAAAACACATAAACATGAAAGAAGCCCCAATGAGAGTAACATTTGTGCCTAATAGGTTGGCAAAACTTAAATAGTCTTAATAATCATAAGAGGAGTAAAGGTATTGATGAAGAGGATTACTTTATAAATTTTGTATCTGAGTATAATTTTGTCCAAAAACTTTGGCAAACAAGTTTATATTATATTGTGAAATTTAATATTTGTAACTACTTCACAACTTAGCAGCTTTATGCCTAGCAATTTTACTCCAGGGAAATGTTACCACATGACTCCCTGGAAACATGTACAAGAATGGTCCTAGCAGCGTTATCTACTGTGAAAACAAATAAACAAGCCAACAAACCTGGAAACAACCTAAATTCCAGAGAAGAAAATACATTTAGATATATTCATACAATAAAATACCATACAGCAATGAAAATGGATGCTGAACAAGTCACTATGGGTTTGACTTAGGAGCATTGTTTGGAAAACAAAGTCCCTCAAGCAAGATATAGTTTGATACCATTTTTTAAAAGTATATTAACAAATTAAGATAAATTATGTGTATGTGCCATGTGTGTATGTGTGCAAGAACTATTTCTTTTAAATCAAGTAAAATAATGGACATCATTTGGAATAGTGGTTACCTCTGAGGTGGATGAAATTTTGACCTGAATTTAGGCTAAGTTTAAATTTTTAAAATTATTTTGAAACATGTTTGTGGTTACATAGGAGGTGGATATATTTGAGGGGTACATGAGATATTTTGATACAGACATGCAATGCATCATAATCACATCACGTAGCCTGGGGTTCTCCATCCACTCATTTATTCTTTGTGTTGCGAACAATCCAATTATATTCTTAAGCTGTTTTAAAATATACAGTCATTATTGACTATACTCACCCTGTTAATATTATTGAGAGCCCATTTTTGAAACTTGTCCCTGCATAAGATATAAATTGGTTTTGCTCTAGACTTGCAAATTTTAGAAAATGTAACCAAATATTCATACTCTGACTATTTCTCAAATCAAATGATGCTCCTGTTTCCAGCACAAGGGACTATCTGTGCAACCTTAGACCACTTCTTATTATCTCACTGCTGGGGGTCTGTTGTGTGGGCCAGGGTGGTTTAAAGAGCTCAAAATTGAGGAGATAAATCTTGTTATGTAACTGACCCTAGGACCATTTTTTCCAGTTTGCTGTTTGACTTCTTAATTTTTACATACAGTGAAATTTAATGTACATCATGTATAATTCACTTTTTGATGTACAATTCTGTGAATGTTGACAAATGCAGGGAAATGTGACATCATCCACAGTAGGACACAGAACAGTTCTCTCAGCTCCACCATTTCCTGCTGCTGTCCCTTAGCAGTCACACTTTCATTAGCCCATAACCCTTGTCAACCACTGGTTTGTTCTCTCTCTCCTCTCTCTCTGGAGACTTTCCCTTCTCAGAATGTCATATGCATGGTGTTTTACATTGAATAATCTTTTGATACTGACTTCTTTCACTAAACATAAAGCATTCACCCATGTTGTTGTGTATACCAACAATAAAATGCTGAGTAGGATTCCATTGCATGGATGAATCATTTTGTTTTTAATCCATTCTGTACCACTGCAGGATGCTTGAACCGTTTCCATTTCTAGGGTTATATGAATAACACTGTTGTAAGCATTTATGAAAAAGTTTCTGTATGAACCCTTGTTTTCATTTCTGTATGACAAATAGTAGTACTATTGCTTGGTCATAATGTAAGGGTATACTTAACCTCATGAGAGACTATGAAAATATTTTTCAGAGTAGCGATATCATTTTGCAGTCCCACTAGGAATGTGTGAGAGTTTCAGTTGCTCTGCTTCCTTGTTAACACTTGGTATTGTTATTTTATTCAAAGGCACTCTAAAATGTGTGCTGCGATAAGTTATTATGCCTGTTCAGTTTTCTTATCAATTTTCATTGGCTTGTCTATCTTATTGTTGATTTGAGTGAATACACACACACACACACACACACACACACACACACAGCATATACATATATATGTATACATATAACTTTTTCTGTGTGTGAGTTGCTAAATATAAGGTTTCAGATATGCCATTAGCAAATATTTTCTCCCATTCTGTTATTTATTTATTTTGATGCGGAGACTTGCTGTCGTCCAGGCTGAAGTGCAGTGGTGTGATCTCAGCTTACTGCAAACTCTGCTTCTCAGTTTCAAGCAATTCTTCTGCCTCAGCCTCCCAAGTAACTGGGACTACAGGTGCATGCATCCATGCCTGGCTAATTTTTGTATTTTTAGTAGAGACAAGGTTTCAGCATATTGCCAGGCTGGTCTCAAACTCCTGACCTCAGGTGGTCCACCTGCCTCAGCCTCCCAAAGTGCTGGGATTACAGGCATGAGCCACTGTACCCGGTCTTATAGAGAAATCTTGAACCCAGGAAATTGACATTAGTATAATTCACAAAATTTGTTCAAATTTCCCCAGTTTTACATACATTTGTTTGTGTGCACGTGTGCATATGTATGTAGTTTCATGTAATTTTATCTCATGTGTAGATTTGTGTTACCACTATCACAATTATAATATAGCACTGTTTTAGGATTTATATAAATGGTCTCTATCAGATTAAGAAAGTTTTCTTTTATTTATAGTTTGCCAAAAGATTTGTTCTTTTGTCATGAATGTATAGTTTTGTGACACAGAATGTGTTCTATCTTGGTGAATGTTCCATGTAAACTTGAAAAGAATATGTATTCCACTGTTGTTGGATAAAATCTTCTATAATGTAGCTTAGGTCAAGTTGAGTGGTAGTGTTTTATATATGTACTGTTTTTCTATTTGTTCTGTTTACTGAGATAGGAGTATTTGTCTTCAAAAATAATTTTGAATTAGTCTGTTTCTTTTTTCAGTTCTATAATATTTTGATTTATGCATTTTGAATTGCTGCTATGTGCATATACATATATGATTTTTTTTGTTGCTTTATATGAGAATATTCCTAAGAAATGTTTTGCTGTATATAAAATTTGGAGTTGTTTTCTTTTTCTCCCCCAGCATGGTAAAAATGCTGTTACACTGTCTTCTGGTCTTTATGGTTTGTGATGATAAATCTGTAAGTCATTTGAATATAACTTTTGTTTCTGCTTTGGAAATTTTTCTTTATCTGTAGTTTTCAGTACTTTGTAATTTTTTCTGAGCATGGTTTATTTTGAGTTTATTCTTTTTTAAGGATCACTTAGATTTTTAAAGTTCTAGATATACATCTTTCACGTTTTGGGAAAGTTTTCAGCTATTATTTTCTCAAAACGTTTTTTTTTTTGTTTTTGAACCAATTTCTTTCTTCTCTCCTCCTGGAACTCCAGTGATAAAAATTTTAGAACTTGTATATTGTTCTAATGGTCTTTAAGACTGTCCAACTTAGGTTTTTACATTTTTCTTTCTGTTTTTTAGATTGACTAGGTTTTCTTGATCTGTGTTCAAGTTCAAAGGCTTTTTCCTTTATCACCTTTATGATGCAATGATTTTGTTTTATTTTGTTATTATAATTTTTATTTTTGAAATTTCTACTCAGTTATTTTTAGAGTTTTTATTCCCCATTGAATCTTTCTGTCTTACCATTTATTTAATAATTGGTCGCCCCTGTTTCACAGGACATGTCTATAATGACTGCTTTAAAGTCTGTCTGATCATTCCGAAATGTGGGTCATCTCAGAATTAGTGTCTGTAGATTGTCTCATTGCTTCAGTTAGTGAGATTAGACTTATTCTTTTTATGTCTATCAAACTTGAATGAGTTCCTGGTGACTTTGAAGATTAGGATATGAGAATCTGGATTCTGTTAAAACTCTCTAGACAGGATTGGCATTTTTAATTTAGCTGGTCCTAACTTTCTTAGGTTGAGATCACAAGTCCTGACCTGACTTCTGTGGTCTGTGGTTCTATGTCAGTTAAGTTTTCAAAGGCATTGGTCAGCTGGAGGTGCCTTTTGGTTCTCCCCATAACGGTACTACCCAGAGACCAGTATAGACCCTGGGAAGTGTTTCTACTCTGTAGTTTACTTTTCAAAGCATTTTCTGTGTTGTGTCAGGTCAATTCCAGACATATGCTCAGTAGTGAGGCCAGGATGTCATGTACAGATTTACAGTATATATATAGTTTTCTGATCCTTACCTCTCTGTGAATCCACCTATATTCACTGGCATCTGTGGGCTCCTTTTCCTGGTCTTTTGACCAGAAAATCTGGGTTTTAGTCCCTTTACTGCCACACATTGCTTGTAGCTAGGTTTCAGTAAGGCTGAAAGCAGTGATTTAGAGAGAAAGAGATAACAAAAATCCCTCACTGTCTTCAGAAAATAGGGCTTTTCATTTTTTTGAGTTCCTCTAGTCAGAGAGAAATATTTTATCTCAGCTAGTTTTTAAGGGTCCGCAGGTCTGCTGTTTCCACTGCTGCTGCAGGACAGCAGGTTCCTGACTCGTGCTTGCGTTGGGTGCAGGACCTGGAGAGTAAAGAGGGGAAAAGGCCACACAGGGATTCCTTCCATCCTTGCCATCTACAGATGTCCTCCTTTCCATCCTCTGACAAGACAGAGAGGGTTTCTCCTAGAGGTTTTTCTGTCCACATTTACAGTGTAATTCTGGGATTTAGATTGCTCTCCAATGTAAACTTTGAATACAACTGAAAAAAAAAACTCTAGAATACTGTCCACCTTATCAATTATACTTTGAGTTTTAATTTTACTCTCCAATTTCCTTGAAATCATTTGCTTTCCAGAATCATCACATGGTTTCTTTATATATTCCATTGTGAGTCTTGAGTTGCGATCAGTGGGGGAGATGGGGTGGATGTCCTTATTTCATCTTAGCTAGAATCAGAAGCTCTCATTTCTTTTTAAAAACATGGACAGATAAACTGTGGCGTCTCTAATGGAGATTAAATGAACAGAGATTAGGAGTTGATAGTTAAGCATATTTTTCCCACTGGACAAGTATCACTTACTGATTGCATGCTACTCCTACAGATGATATTCCAATAATATTACCAAAGGACTACTCTCTGAAAAGTTACTGAGGGCTTTGTCAAGCACCTTCTCAGGTTTAATATCACTAAATTGGTCTATAGGGAGAGTCACACAGAGCAACTCGAGTAGATATTGGCCTCTTTTCCTGGATAAGGAGAGAGAGACTGACCCTACTTGCCTGGCTCTACAGATACTGCGGCATCTCTGTGTTTCTTAGTGTTCTCTTTGCTGTGCTGTGAGCTTTGTATGCTGAGTGTATTTTACCCATGAGCAGGGTAAACATGTAATTCATCATCTAAACCAGGACACTAGTTAAAAAGAATACTAACTAGGTGAAATGCTGGGAAAACAGGTGTCAACTGGAACTCATTTTGGGAAAAGCAGAGCAGGTGGTCATCCTACAATAAGTGTTTTTATCTGACATCATCTGTGCTTAGTTCACACTTTCACCCACTATAAGTCATTTCCCCTTGATGGAAAAAGCCGAATCCATCCAGAAGTTCACCTAACATCATGGCACCTTTAGAAGTGATCAGCTGGAGGTCAGATTAAAAAACACAGGGCAGTAATGTCAAAGCAGAACTAACAATGCCCTTAGTTCTTTCTTAGCATCTGAGTCTAGAAATGTGTGGCTCCTTCCCCTCCTACATTTTGGAGAAGAGGGAGATTTTCTTTGATCCTTTACACAGAAATGTTACAAAGAGCTCCATGTCTCTCTCTCTCTCTTCTCTCTCTCTCCCTCTCCTTCCCTCCCTCTCTCTCCCCTTCCCTGTCTGCCTCTCTAGTTTAATTGCAACTCTCAATACATTCTATTCTTCCAGTTCCTACTGGTTTTATATTATTTCACCCCAAATCATCAAGAGGTGACAGAATTCTATCAATGCTTGAATTTGAAACCAGAAACATATTATGCTCTTATTTTCTTAAATTAAAAAAAAACCCTTGGCTTATTGTGAATGAAGCAAAGTTTCTCTTCTCCCTGTCTCATTATTAATATTGAGATACAATCACAGGGGGTGGGCTGGGGGGAGGTCAGGTTTTAGAATATATCTCCTTGCTGAATAAATGACAAAAGTTAAAAAGCAGTCATTTAGGAAACTTAAACGTGACAGTTGATGATAAATGGAGGCTGGCAAGGCTGCAAAATGAGAAACATTAAAATCGTATATGAGAACAGATCATGCTGCATACTCCAGTTTGTGTCAGCAAGTTTCTTTTGATATGTCAAGTCCCCATGGGCCTGGAACTCCAGTCTACTTTGAAGATGGATTTTAAAAGGAATATGTTTATGTTTAGGAACTTAATAATACCACATGCACCAAGAAGTCAGGTACAAAATCAAACTGAATGCTACTGATTGTGGGACTTTTCCATGCCTGGTGCCCAGGGCGTTACATATGCTCAGAAGCTTCAGAACCAGACCCAATACCACCTTTTCCAGGAAGGCCTTCTGATACCCCCAACGAGGTGCATTTCTGCCTCCCCCAGAATTCTCAACTCCCTGTTTGAATCTGTTTCATGACATTTGATATTTCCTTCCTTGCAAAACATTTTTCTCTATGGCGTCTCATCTTCCCTGATGACCTGTGAGCCCTACAAGGACAGGGACCACAACAGTTCATTTCTGCTTAGGGCCAGGAAGAGAGCACTGTGGTTATAAGTGTGTCTGAAGGTTTCTTTTCTTCCTATCAGCACCGTCACTTCCTGAGGTTAGGACACTGTGTTTATATTTCTATTGGAAACTGTTCTTCTTGACCCGGTTTTTATTTTTGTGCTTGTTCCTGTCTTCCATACAGTGAGTTCCTTGAAGGCATGGTATATTCATTTTGGGAATCTCAATTACTAGCATAGGGTTTGAGCCACA
Source organism: Ateles fusciceps (assembly GCA_036589455.1). Classification (NCBI taxonomy): domain Eukaryota; kingdom Metazoa; phylum Chordata; class Mammalia; order Primates; family Atelidae; genus Ateles; species Ateles fusciceps. The sequence goes on from JAZHEH010000903.1 coordinate 2,677,828, forward strand.
GTTGATATTCATGAGATGCATGGATTAGCAGATCAATGAATCAATCAATCAATTAACTTTGAGAGGCTTACTTTCTTATGGCTGAGAGTCCAAGGACTAAAATTTTTTTCTCTAAACAAGTCCACTTCCTCTACATAGGCTGAATCATGAGACCACCTTTCTACCACCAAAGTTAAATAACTCTATTTGCTAAATTCTTTGTTTTTACCAATAAAAATAATAGTGCTATTTTATTAGTACAGTTTTGCCCTTTTGTATTTTATTTATGTAAATACATTCATCATTGTTAAGATACATGGAGATTTAAGCTTGGAAGGGAGAGAAGAGACCCTGTTCTAGCTGGAGTCTCTTAGGTGTCTGTTCTTGCCTCATGGTCTCACAGACAGATGACTTTCAAGCCATCCAAGAGTAGAACCTCTCAATCTTGTCCCTTAAGCCTCCCTAAGGGCACCTGTGAAACTGAAGAAGGAAGGTGTGAAGGAAGTAGGGGTGGGTCACAGTTTTACTCATCTTACTTACTTTTCTGATGTAATTTACTCCATCTCAGAAATGAGTTTGTAAGAAGGCTGCTTTTGTTATAACATCTCAACATGTCACATTGTTCTCTGATCTATATCTAGAATCTATATCTGGAAAATTTCTACCACAATTTTAAACATATCTCTGTTATTTTGAGAGTGCTATTTCAGTGCTGGTTAGAGTCTTTTGCAGCCACGTTAATAGTTAACATATTAGATGAGTTTAATGACTTCTTTATTTTTTTTGAGATGAAGTCTCACTCTGTCACCCAGGGTGAAATGCAGTGGTACGATCTTGGCTCACTGCTACCTCTGCTTCCTGGGTTCAAGGGATTCTCCTGCCTCAGCCTCCCAAGTAGCTAGGATTACAGGCACGTGTGCCCATAACTGGCTCATTTTGATATTTTTAGTAGAGACTGAGTTTCACCACGTTGGCCAAGCTGGTCTCGAATTCCTGACCTCAAGTGACCTACCCACCTTACCCTCCCAAAGTCTCGGGATTACAGGTGTGAGCCACCACACCCAGCCATTTAATGACTTCTTTAAATGTCGTTTCATTATTGTTTGTGTTTTTAGAAATGTAGAAAACTTCTATGTGGGTACTGTACTAGAGTACTAGCAATACAAGTAATGAGAGTACTGACATTTTTTTGACTTGTCCATTGGAGGTGATACATCCATGTTACAGAGTTCAGGATCTGGAATCAATTCATCCAATTTGAATCCACACCCACGCTGAGAAAGTTACTCAACTTCTTTGGGCCTTGGCTTCCGTATCTCTTAAATGGAAATAATAGTAGCAGATATCACCTAGGGTTGCTTAAGGATTAAATAAAATAAAACAGGTGAAGTTTTCAAATGACCCCTGGCACCTCAGAAGCACCAGGTTCAATTCAATTATTAGTATTCCATATTCGATTCCCCCAAAGCAACCATGCTCAGCAAATAGATACTAATCTCTGCATGTTCAGGAAACTAAGATTAAAAGAAACTAAAAGGGTTGTCTACTGTGCACAGAAAGTAACTAATTCCAAGTACATAACAAGATTTGGTTTTTCCACACCTAGAGCTCTTTCATGGCACCCAGAACAATCTTTCTTTCAAGCTATTACGTTCTCACTGAACCAACATTGTGGGATAAATGAGTTGGAGAAGCAAACCTAGTGGCCTACTGGGGGAGAGGAACTAATCACTTGAGGAGAGATCGCTGTCTGCCTATATCCTGTATCAGATCAGCATTAGATCTCAGCACAAAGAATGCTCAAAAATGACCCCTCTTAGAAGATAACCAAAGCTCCTAAATTCCACTGTGTTAGCCAGATATTCAGAGGAATCCGGATCTGGTTTTTGGTAAGGCACTGGGGGATCCTTAACAGTAGTGAACAGAAGGTCACTCAGGTATAAATAAATAGTTGTTTTTTTTCACTGAAACTCTATCACTGCTTCATTTTAAACAGTGCGAGGTGACAAATCCAATGGTAGAGGAGGGAGGCATATGTTTGTCTGCAATTCTATAGTTAACACGTGAGCAAAGCCTGCTTTGCCCAAGTGAGATGCTATAACTACATCACACCCATCATCATCTGAGGACCAGGAAGGAGATTCAGGGGAGAGACTTCTTGAAAAGAATCAGTGATATCTTTCTGCTTCATTGG